>JAHTMQ010000441.1:0-614893 GCA_019327925.1 Leucocoprinus sp. KB1807203
CCAATAAGGTTCATTAAAACTTTGGAATAGGTCAGTTTTTTGACAAATAGAAGACGTACAAAATCACCTTGGCGGATACGGGCGTAATCGGCATATACCCCTATTAATATGCTATGAGTTTGTATGCTCTAGAGTGACCATGATCCTCTCAACGTACAATCTGGAACATTAGGTTCAATGTTAAAAGATAAATCGAGCTTCTCTGTTGCCATTGGCAGTAATAACTCCATGCAATCCTAACGTGATATTAGATGCTGTGGTACTTTGGTACGTGACAATGATATGATATTCACTGCAATTATATTCTACCGCAAGATGATCAGTCCAACTCGCAGGGTGAAAGAAATGCACACCTCTACAAGAAAACCACTTGGTTCCAGCTTTACGGCTTTGTAAGTTGAGTAATATAATCGGGCTCATCAGGAACTTGGATTGTTCAAATTAGTTTCATGACTGACCTGAAGCTTCCAGCTTGCTATAGTCGAGGATTGAGTCGATAATCTGTCAAAAATTAACATTGAAGTGTGCGGATGGGAAAGCTCAAAATGCCTTCAAAAGCAATTCACAAGACTGCTTCGCAGTTTGAACAATTTCATTCTGTCCTGGGTTGAGTTCTGTCCCAGAAAGAAGATCAAGCAATCCATAAAATGAACTTCGATCGACTGAGCAAGCTTGTACCTTTCGGAATAAACTCTTGATGCCCACCTAAAAGGAGTCCGTAACTCATGGCTCATTGAAGCTAAGAAATTGCTTTTGATCTACGACGGATGTGAACAAAGGTCGAAGAGACGGAATATAATGCATGCCTTTGTAGCTTTCAAAGCATCTTCCCTACTTCGACGGGCGTCTTCCAAGAACTCTCGCTGAGCAGCAATCATTTTCAGATTCTCTCGCGTTCCAGCCTGTACAGATCTGAAGAGAAGGGCGTTTGCAATGCTAATACTCGCTTGTTGACATAGTAGCGTAATCATTGTCACAGTTTTGTTGGAGAACGGATATTTTGAAGCGAAATAAATGGCTCCAAAGGTCTGGCCTCTATTGCTGAAGATCGGAAGGCAAAGAACAGATTTGTACGATGTCTGCCCTGCTTCTGACGAGAAACGGGAATCACTCGACGCATCGTCATAATGTATTTTCTCCTTTGAATTAATGGCTGTACCAGCGGATGAGCAAAAGCAAAAGTGCCAGAATAGAGATGTCACCATGCTGTATGATCGCCTTTTGGAGGGGGTCACTAATGGTCCGCATTGACTTCAGATACCTGGATCATCCATATCAGAAGAATGCTCTCAGGTTTGCACATGTAAAGAATGTTTGTTTACTCATGAACTTGACAATTGTCTGGGGGTTGCATGCTCGTAGCGACGACGTAGTCTCCGGCTTCTCGGGCAATTACAACTGTAAGTTTGGTTGAATTTTAACTCCTGAAGGGAAAAGCCATTCTTCCACCGGACGTACCGCACGTGTTCTGCGACCGAGATATCTCTATGAAATTGAGACTCAGTGCCGATATAAGATCTATACAAGCAAAGTTACCGGTGGCGATTTCTGTTAATCGTTGCAAGGCTATAAAGTTCGTTTATTTGCGAGTCAACATTATCATAAATTAGTGTTAATGGATTAATCACCTGACGACAGGTTAATGTCACTAGAAATATCCGTGCTCCATTTCAGAATGGACGCAAGGTCGGGTGCAGATAGACTAGGCTCCGGTCCCTGGGGGTCAATCCTACTGTGCTTGATGGTTTCTGGGACATCGATAATTCCGTCTGACGATGTTTCCGTTTGGACCCCGGCGTCAACTGTAAATAGAGACTTTTTAAATATTTGCTGTGGTTTGGTTCCAACAATACTCGTCATGTAATTCCTATAAAATTATAGGCCTTGAATGAATAACACAGAGAGACACTCACACCATGCCTCTAGCGCCCCACTGCGCTTGCCGCGCGATACCTCGTCGCTGTAGTTCTTGGCCGAGGCCGTCGATTCCACATCTCAAATAATGCGACCCTTGCTTTCAGGCGATGAGAGGCTGTAGATACGAAAAGCTGATATCATACCAGGAAAAGACCCCAACCCTCTTCCAAAAGCCACTCGTTTTCCATAGCTAGCCTAGAGCGAGCCTCAGATACGAAACGAAAAAAGAGGCCACAAGTACGGACCTGATAGCAAGGTCATATAGTCGAAATGCGTTTGGATCACCGAGCAGCGACGATAATTCAGCCTCCTGTCGTAAGTTAAGCCGTCCATTAGGCAAGTCTCATGAACGAAGGCGCACCACGAGGGTGATCCAAGCGCTTGCATTGACAGGACTAGGGGATACCCATCTGTTGTGTGCGTGATCAATGTGATCGGACGGCCTTTCAGATGTTGTAATTACCTTTTGAGGTATGCCTGATTGTCCTGCACCTGCTCCAGATATTGCGCTCGGGATTTTGCCGAAACGCCTCGCCGAATACAGAAAATCAGGGCCAGGCTGTGGAAGAATAGAGCATACCGGATGTGTCTGCGGGTGAATATCAGGTTTGATTCGGGAGCAAAACTATTTGAGGCCTTGTATTTGGGATGGATGTCGCGTGTCTTGTAGAGAGAGAAACCGAGTTTTGCAGCCTCTTCTATAAAACCGACGCAGAAATAACTGACAAGCTAAATGCCGAACCTTCAGCTGTAGAATAAAATATCTGATCGTGTATGTCTCAACCTTGAATGAATTGTACCTGTAGCAGTTAGTCAACAGTGTGACAATAAATTACTTTGACATACCAGTTCATGATTAAAGCGGCGTTGCTTGAAGTTTCATGAATTTGATCAACAAAATTCTTCTCAACAAAGCCATCGACATCAAAAAGCGTAGCAAGGTTATTAGATTCGGTGTAGCCGCCATAAACACGAATGCAGTTGATCACACCTGTCTTTCAATGAGCCTCGACAGCTGATGACTCGCAGCGTTAGACCTACCCATGACCAAAATACCAAATTCTTTTTGAGGAAGGCACAGGTCAACATCGGCTGCCACCTGAATTATTGAGATCTTGTTATCTGAGACAATCGTTGATATGGACCGTACCTCGTCAGCAGCAACCGCCAAGTCCGAGACTGAAGTAATCAGATTAGAATTACAGAGTCCTGATGAAACCTCACGATGATCACAAATGTACAGTCTGATGCACATGCTATGAATCTTCGCAAGACAGGTGTATAGCCTGCATATATTCAGTAACACATCTCAGAAATTCAAAAAAAATTACCTATCCCCCGCAGTTTCGCCATATCGAACCGCCTCGCCCAGGAGCTCAAGATGCGATCCTAGGTGCACCTGGTCGAAGCTAGCAATGAGATCACAGAAGAGGACACGAACGCGACTGAAGAGGGTTGAATGAGTAGTTGTGGGGCCATGAAGAGAGTCAAACCATTTCTCTGATATGGACCCATGCTTGTCTGCGATTTTCAAGGCCAATCTCCCTAAGTCAGTGGCAAAACGATATAAACCTCTGCGCTCTGCTGTAGCTGGTAAAGTCCAAAAGAAACCGAGAGCTGTCCCGGTAGACATGCCATGGCTAGCAGGGCGGATTATTCTGCCTGAATATTTAATACTTGAGTACAGACAAACACCTACCGCAGCGCCAGTTGAATGCACTGTATATGGCTATGAGACCCGAGGAGAAGATAAAGGAAGAGAGAACACACCGTAAGTCCAATCATGTCCATTAGTACAAGAGGTACAGAGCTTCGATAAGCATTAATGCCTCGAACAAGTGAGGATTAAGAATAATGAAACATATGGAATACGTACCAGCGTCATTCAGAAGCGCAATAGCAAGCTCAATTTTAGGGTCATTTGAGCGAGGAATAGAGAGGATTTCATCGAATCCAATGGAAAGAATTTCGTTCCTGATTTGCTCAAACATCGTGTCAGTTTCTCGCCTTGTTGGTGCGGGGTTGAGATTAACACCGATAATTTTGAGAGCCAAGAGGGTATCGTTGAATGCTTCCTGGAAGCAACCCCGCAGCCGAAAATTCCTAGATCGCCTTTGAAGCATCGCACATTTGTCTCCAACATTGTCAGTGTGCTCCAAGCATTCTGCGACGATTTCATCAGAGGCCTCAAGGTCACCTGATCAGAGTTCAACCTAGAATTCGAAATATAACATCAAGAAGTGACCTTTCCACTGAAAAAGCCTGCAGTTGATTGAGTCAAAATTGTAATCCTTCAAGCATATTATGACGCACGATGCTAGACGATGGAGAACGGTATATACCCGTAAGGGATCTTCCGTCCATGGATCCTGACGAAAAAGGGTACGAGCACTGATGAACGATTGCATTGCGATCTATGACGCAAACTTTAGTGAGAAACAATCCAACCAAGAACTCAGATACCTCATGAGCGCCTCTATCCCAGGCTGATTCACCAGCATCAACAAGAATGTCAAGCAATTCGTCTCTTTGGGAATGCTCATGCAAAAGCGGTAGACACCTCAATAAGAAACCAATTAATGTGCCGCCGATTGTCTCGGAAACCAGACACATACCTTTTGGCATGTTCCGCCACACGGTAAACATCGATGGGAGTTTCATGGAGCATCATGAGAATGATCTAGGCAGGGAAATCATAAATAAGAAACCCGCCTAAAGACTAACAACGTACACGAAACGACATCTTAGCAATGTTCTCCGGGGGTAGAGTCTCAGCTTCAGCCTGTGCGGCCTGTCGATATCGATCATGAGAAAAACTACACATATCCCTTGCCCTCTGAATGAGCCATCCTTCGGAAAGGGCAATCTGCAAGCTTTGCATTGAGGTATGGGTGACGGTGGCTCCTGCCTCTCGGAAATGTGTCACAGCCTTGTAGAGGTCCCACTTGTTGTCTGGTTCTTCTTCATTACCGTTCCCTCCTTTATCTTCCCAGTCCATCATAAAAGCTACTTCCGTGACTTTGAACCTGAAATGATGTTAGAAGTTGTTCGAAACGATTATTTTTTCGTACTTACGTTTCACCGAAAAAGATTGCCCAAGTCAAATATTTCCTGACCTCAGCCGGCAGTTCGCGCAGATGTCGACGAAGGAACGTCAAGTCTGTCGGATCAGAGATCTTTTGATTGATCATGCTCTCCTCCACTGCTTTCATGTCATAACTGTTGATATGGTGAGGTGAAGAAGATATTTTGAATGATATATTCATACACCCAGTAATTTTGGCTCCAGTCAAACGAAATCTAGAAGGAGAAATCAGTAAAATGGGAATGGCACTTTCGATGGCGATCATACGTGGCGCTGTCGTTGTAATGTCGTTAAAATACTCCGAACAGAGAAAGCATTGCCACAGGATGCCCGATGGATAAAACCTGAGAGTGGCGCGCAATCTTGCTTAGTCCTGTGTAAAGTCCTTGAAACCAAAGTTGAGATTGCTGAAAAAGACAAGGGCTCGACGTTAATCCAGGTTGGGTGAGCTCTTGAAGAAAACATCCGTTTGACACGCTCCACGAGCTCACTGTATGTCACGTTAACATTTAGTTGCATGGCATAAGAAGTGAAGTCACATTTTATCAGAGCGGATGGTTATGAATATCAACTGTACACCCTTTGAACGATTATATGGACTGATGATGATTAAACCCACCATTCGGCTTCGAGAGTTTACCAGCGTGGAAACAAGATCCAGAGTCCTGGCAACAACTCAAGCGACACAGGAGTTGAGAAAAAAAATTACGCACGATTGATCAGCTTCATGTAAATCATCCAAAAAAAGGGCAAAGAGCCGGGTCTCAGCGATGACAGCGAAAACTTGTTCAACCAAAGATTGGAATCTTGCTCGTAACTCGGAAGTCGCAAGACGTTCTTTCGGTGGGTCACTAGGAACATCAGAACCCATCAAAACATCTCGAAGTTCAGGAGTTCCTTGGTAGAGAAGGGACACATTACATATTTGAGGGCCGAGTCGCTCCTTGAAAATTGTGACGAAACGTTGGAGATCGGTATGGAATACCATCAATTGGCGGAGGACAGATGATAGACACCCTAACTTGAAGGGAGTCAGAGAACGGGGGTGGGAAGAGATACAGTTGTTCCTACTAATGCAGCAAAAGGAGCAGAATCTACATTCTGAAATTTAGCTTGACCCCATAAACCGTGAGCTACAATCAAAGATCTATCTGAAGTCAGATGCAAAAGAAACAAAATAAGCTCACATCGCCACTTGGCTTGATTCGCCAGGATCATGGAACTTTTCCCAATCCTGAACAAGTCCATAAATAGCATTCACTTGAGATCAAGATGCTCACCCTGGAGGTCCACACACAAGGACAACCTGTGCTTTCGACACCCTTGTCCTACCACGAAATGCCGCCCGTCGAAGCTCTCTCCCAGAAGACGGACTTTCTGGTAAGTTCAAGGAGCTATCAAGTGCAGGGCCTGTGTCATCAAGAACAGTAACATGACTAGTTGATTCGCTTCGAGATGACATAGAATCACAATTATCATCGTAGGCGCTAGTCACAACGTTCAATGAGTTCAAGGAAGACTTAGCCCATATGGGAGTGGAAGAGAAGTGGCGCGAAAAGCTTATTGATACATTTCGAACTGACATCAATTCTCAGCTGAACGTGGCATCGGTAAAGAAATGTGATGATACATACTGACGCCCCGTATGATGTCCAATTCCCTATCCCTCCCGAACTGATTACTTTATGAGCGCAAGGTTCCTAAACAAGGCGACGCATACTCACCAAAGCAATGGGAATCGTAAATTCCTTGCATGCTACATGTTAGTACCATTGGAGAAACTAGTTGAACCACAAACCATGAATCGATCTTGAGTTGCGATATCAAATAAAGGGATAAGCTGTAGGATGTTTGAGATGAGAACGATCAGAAATTGAATTCACGTCATATACCTCGGGTTGCTGTTCTGCGGGGCAAGATATCGTCGCAAGAAGACGCCTCTGGCATTCGAGAAGATCTGCCTTGAGACCATGGGCACTCTGATATCGCAAATCTGGACCTTTTGCTAGCAACTGGGATTAATGTTAGACAAAATTACTCAGGGAAAATTCAAGACTACAACATACCTTGTCGACGACATTAGCAAGTACTTGGGGGATATCTCGCCGGACTTCATGGACTGGCATAGGTCGCATTTGTACAATGGCATGCAACAACTCAAGAGGTCCTCCCTCGAATGGCATTTGCCCACGCCCAACTAAGAGGGTCCAGAAGAGAATTCCAAGCGAATACAAATCCGTCCTATGATCCTGAGTCATAGTTTCTATGCTGCCTGTCTGTTCAGGAGCAAGATAGCAGAGCGCCTCTTTGACCTTCAACTTCTGAACTTCTTCATTGGTTGATAAGACAAGCAGCGAGGGCGAGCCAAAATTCTCCAACGATACGGCTCGATTCCCGAAATGCACAAAGCGCACAGAACCGGAATGGGAATTCAAGTGATAAGCATTTCCACGAACTATTCAATGAACATGAGCAGTGATAAGGTAATTAGAATCAAAGATCACCTTCTCTGTGGACAATACCTTCTCTGAAGAAGATAAGCAAACAAATGCTGGTCAAAAACAATGCACCTACCTGTGCAAGACCTCAAGACAATGCGTAGCCTGTATTGCAAACCTTGGGAGAATCAGGAAAAAACAAGTGACAAAGTATACAAGGGCTCACTCAAGAAATGAAGCCAAGTCCATTATATCATAATCTGCCATATCATCTTCAACCTCAAGTCTTTCCTCAAAAGTAGTCAGTTCGCCCATCATCTCATCGTCAGGTAATGATACAGGTCGTGTGCGAGCAGTATCAACCAGTAGCAAATCATTGACCTTGTTGGCAGGAAGATACCGCCCTAATAGGTTGGGTCCCGGATGAGACAATATTAGAACAACGCAATCTCCGTGCTCGTGTGGTATTTTCAAGTATTCCAACATCCGGAAAGAGGCGCTATTGCCTTCGGAGGTTCCCGCAAACTTTCCAAGTCTATCACGAACATTAATTATATTCAAGAATATCAGTATGAATAGAGAAAAAGACATACATATGTGCTTCCCTCTCTAAACACATTGAAGCATTAGACTGTGCAGGTGCAATCTTTGCTAGTACACGTGAGCCGTCTTTGAGGCTATTTCCTTCAGCTAAAATCGTCATTCCACCCGTATCATGCCATGGTGTGGCCTAGGACTAGATTAAAGGATTTCCAAGATGCATTATCAAGAGGCAAACCTTTTCGAATGTATAACCTGAAACAGAAAGCACGTTGTCTCTGAAGTAGGTGTTGGGATAAGGAAGTTGTCCAGGTCTTCGACGCATAATGCTTGTATCCTAGGTGCTGGGCCGAACGCAATGTAAATGTAACGAGATGTTAAGATTCACACACTCGGCCGGTCCATCATAATTCCGGCAAACATTGACGTCATAGATTTCATCATCGTTTCAGAAGAGATCTTTTATAATTAAAGTACCATTACAACCATTTCAAGATCACAACAAGGTAGGGAGTAGGTTAAAAGGTCTACGATGTCACTGTACTGATATTAACTTTTTTGCAGAGTGAGATTAGGAAATACATACTGTAGCTGGCAGGGTCGATGTCATTGGGCAACTCGGAGATGATAGCTTCAAACCTAGCTTGAATCGTAGACATGACTTCTTGGTCGACATCCGAGGTAACGAAGGTGATAGCGAGACCCTTAGTGCCAAAGCGGCCAGCACGGCTAGTTTAACCTTTTGAGTCGAACCACCAGTCTAGAGTCACACTATTACGTACCCAACACGGTGCAAATACGTGTCTGCATCGGGCGGGCAATCATAATTGACAACGATGTTGACACGTTCAACATCAATCCCACGACCAAAAATATCTGTAGCTACAAGAATCCGCTTTTCAAAGGCTTTGAAGGCTGTATATCGATTGATACTGCATTCAAATGTCAAAGGACAGATCATTTTCACCACTGAGATCAGCTCACCGTTCCTCTTGCGCAAGGCCAGAATGAATGCAAATACTTGGGAAGTTACAAGAAACGAGCAGCTTGTCCAATTCGATACAGCGAGCAACTGACTTAACAAAGATGACAACCTATATTCCATCAATGGACAGTGGAGAAGGATTAACAGGATGACGACAAACTTGGTTAAACTCTAAAGTGTCGAGTAAGTCGTTGAGCTTCCTGTTCTTTTGCACTTCCTCCAGCTTCACGTAGTGCTGTTGCAATCCATGAAGCGTGAGTTTAGTTTCATCATCGACGAAAATTTCTAAGGGCTATGCAACAAGGCAAATTATTCAAACCGAACGTCGAAAAAAAAATCATCCATACATTGGCCATAAACTTCTTGCATGTAACCCGAATCTCCTTTGCCAAAGTTGCAGAAAACATCATAACTTGTTTATGATGAGGGGTTGCACGAAAGATTTCTTGAACGTCACGACGCATGTCTGGGAGGCGATGTTGCAATTAGATGATCTGGATGCAAAACAATTTCAAGGAAAGTAAAAAGCAGAAGAACCAAAGTTGCATCGGGTCATTGCAGGCTTCTATAGCGATCGGTGGAAGAGTGGCCTTGGTCATTGCTTCAGTGCCCGTATTCTCCCCTGCCTTGCACGTTTCCGAGCGGTCCTCCGGAACATCACAATCCCAGATAAACCAGCTCTTCATGATAACACCCGTATAGCAATAAAAATGCCGGTGATGGAGATGAACTCAAAAAAGATCCAGGCGGTCGATACAGCACATGAATGAATGAAGTGGATATGAAAGCCCCAAACTCGACTAACCAAGCTGTTCAAGCATTTTGTCACACTCATCAAGCACGAAGTGTTTCACACGATGGGCATCCAGGGCATTCTCGAGGATGAGAGCACGAAGTCGACCAGGAGTTCCGACAGCAATGTGAGGGCATTTGCTTCGGTCACGAAGGACCTCAATGTCTTTAGTAACAGGGGTACCACCGTAGAAGGTGTTGACGCGGACATCGGGCATATACTTGGCAAAGCGAGTGTACTCGTTTTTAATTTGAAAGGCGAGTTCACGCGTGTGGCAAAGGACTATTACGGAGACTTCACCATTGACAGGTTCCAATTGTTGGAGTGTCGCAAGAACGAAAACTGCAGTTTTTCCATGTCCAGACTTTGCCTGACACAGAACGTCCATTCCAAGAACAGCCTGAGGAATGCATTCCTGTTGAACTAAATAAAATCAGGTAAAGTTCATCGGTTTAAATTTGAGGAAAATAACCTTCAGAGGGGTGCTCAAAACCAAGGTCGCTGATAGCACGCAGGAGTTCTGGCTTCAACAGGAAGTCCCTAACACATGACGCGTAAGCGAGGTGGAGCTTGTTTTTTTAAAATACCTACTTAAAGCCCGTCGAGTGAATGCCAGAGAATGTCTTTTTGTCCTTGTCACTCTCTCCGCCAGCAGATGTTGTTGCTGGGGCACCATTAGTTGCCACGGCTGCGGTGCCCGTGTTTGGTACAAGATCATGCTCATCCTCGTAGTCGATGAGATCTTCGTTGTCGTGAGCGCTCATTGTAAGAAAGTGGGGAGAAGAGGAAGGTGAGAAAGGTTTGACGGGCACACGCGGTCGCGTCGTATTTGGTCTCACAGCTCTAACCAAATACAATACTCGCACGGGCCCCATACCAGAACAACAAGCCATGAGGAGTTTAGACTCATGTTATCCGTGTATGTGCTTTGAGGATTTTAAAGCTCAATTTCTTTGTGTATTTATCTATGCATGAGATTGCCCTGTCTCTTTGACAATGATTATCTGGTGAATTGCGTGCTATTCATATACCATAAGGCAGATCTATTCATTCACCTTGATCCAGCAGCATGAAAAAGGCATATTTTGGTCGGACGCTGAATGCTTCAAGATGACACCTGGCTTCTAGTAGTCACTGGGCTCATACATCAGAGGCCTTGACAGGGCCTTCACATCGCTTGCGGAGCGGATCCGTCATTGTTGAGTACCTATGGATCCAAATGCATAGTTTATGTCCACCACTATGGGGCATGGAAGAGCACTTTGAATTAATCATGAATTACAATTGGTCCTGTACTAGGACTGTCGTTGGATATACATTCGAAAGATGAACAAACACTCACGCGGACTTGCCGCAGATTACTCCTTCATCTAGGCCGAAGGATATCCCCAACGACGTTGCACCACGCATTTTTTCTTGTCAGGGTACCGACCGTCCAAATGGCATCGACCGATACCTTGTCAACGGACCAGATAAGCTTATAAGTGGCATAGTCGAACGTCGAACGGTGCATTTCCTCTCCCAGGTCACTTTTATTTGCAGAAGAAAAGCCCTCAGGATGACTACTGGCTATCCGTTCTGGTGCGACCTTCACTCCAACTACTCAACAAGATCTAAGTTCATTTGAATAGGTTAGGAGGTTGGAGCGTTCAAGACTTGACCTCAACACTGCAATGCTAATTTACATTGTCTGTGTACAGGAATTCCTGGATTGAATAAGCTGTGCAGTCCACTCACTTCGGACGCATTTGCCAATGGCTGGGTCGTGCATTCATTTGCTCGATGTTGTCAAATGTATGCCCGATATCGATTATCTCCCTTTCCGACTAGAACTATTCAGATGTAAACATCAAAGCCTCTCTGTATCTTCATCACCCTCAACCATATCTGTTACTCGCTCCTCCCTCACCCAGTCTGGCTTGGGAATCTTATAAGCCGACCTCAGTACGTTATTCATGCGGCAAATGACCTACTCCTTGGTCCGCATCGGGAGTCATGAAAAGATCAAGCAGCGTCTCTCACATAATGGCAAGCCTTCAACAACATTAAAATTGACATTTGCTGTGGGTTTCACTGGTGCACTAGGTGGTATACTGGGTAATTCTTCAGGCGCATTTGTTTGTGGATCGATTAAATACAGACTTGATGCCAAACCATTCCTGTCCGACCTTGTCCGCGAGCCAGGCGAACAGTATAACTACCCGGACGCTGCTAAAGCGTTTTCAGGTGTGAAGATATTTGAGGACTAGAAAGAGGGATTGGTCCAAATACGGTAGGTGCTGGTGGTGTGAGAGTACACTGCGACTCATCTCTGAGCAGGCAGAGGCTGTCCTCATGAATGTGAGTGTGTAGACTGCAAGCAGTACTTACAGCCCATAACCTTGGAGATATCTCAAGTCGGCTCCTAAGTCCATCGATGTACACTATCTTGATGTTATTGAATCACTGCTATAGCTATGATTAAGTTACTCCAGACCACCTTACCCTTCGATCACGAGCTCAAAGACATTCTACTTTCTTGCGAGTTGTCTGCTAGGACAGTCGTGATGAGTGCGTATCTGGCTCGATCACCTGCCGTTAATGGCCCCCATTCATCCAGTAGCTATATGTCCACCTGCGGACGTGCTGAGGTCGCGCGTGATGGCCTCGGTGAGTTATCTGCTTTCGGTTTAACTTTGTTTCTCGTTCATAATCAATCATCCGATACTCCGGTCTCCCTAGTTTTAATTTGTTTTTTCCAAAGAGGAAGATTCTGGATTTCTTTTCAAGGGATGGGTTTATGCTTTCGTTTACCTTGCGCCAAATGCGATACTTCTTTTCGTTTTCCTTGAGGTGACATGAATCCTTAGAATAGACACCCAGATATCTTGTGCTCCAATCAATTGGAATATTTTCTGATATTCGTACTTATGAGGAACATTTATTTTAGATAATCACCTATGGACTTCGCACGAATTCCATCAATAGTCAAGTACGAACCATTCATGTAGCAGTGTAGACAATAATCTTGTCAAGATCAGCGGCATAAGCTAGGGTCACAGTGAGATTTTAAATCCATCGATAAATTCATGACATACAATTTTGGTTTGCCGAGAATGTGATGGAGTTGGCCCCGTTCTGTAGGTTCAATTTTACCGGAACTGAGAGGATGACATGCCCACCGCCAGTGTTTGGCTGATCAACGACAGCGAAAGGGCCACCATTGACACTGTAGGACCGACTCAGCTATCAACGGCGCGTCAAAAATCGAACGTACCTGATCGTAGTATTCCTCCACGTTGAGTCACCTGTGCATGACATGAGCGTAGATCTTGGATTATAGAAACTGTCTGTACCATTGGCGTAGTACAACGAGACCCATTGATCCCTTCCTACACCCTCGACACCATTGATAGTGAGAGATCCGCCATTGCCTTGATTCATGGTTCGTCATTTTTAAATGAGCTTGCTTCTCTTGGATAGCTTACCAAGCCAGCCAACAGCAATCCCGCCGGAGAAGGACGTATCAGTCAATAATTGAGCTGCTCCACTAAGAGTACCAGATTCGGCCTCATAACTCGTGCCAATAGCAGCATTGAACGTATCTGCAGACAAATCAACGCTCCATACATCGGCAGCTACGATTTGAGGATTTCCAGTATCCCAGGTCATGGGGAACCAGATGTATCTGCTACTACCTAGCAAGGATGGTCTCCAGCGGTCACCCATGTAAATTGCAAAATTTGAGCTCAACAACATGTCAAATGCGTTCTGGGAGAAGTAAGTACGAGTTGCAGCTGGGGCTATATCTGCTTGTGCCGACCAGGGACCTGAGAGTGACTGAATATAGTAATAAGCACACCTCAGTTACTTTGTACTTCAGGAAACTCACAGAAGCAGAGAAAAATTTGTTCGGGTTCGGGTCCCATCCCGTTGTGTGCGACGCAAAGAGATAATAAACCTGTCAATTCATGAAAATGTAATATAGAAGGCCAAAGAAATTCTCCACTAACCCCATTGCGCTTTATAACTCCAGGAGATTCCAATGTTGACCCTGCATCAGTAAATAAGCAACCTCTAACACAACGAAAGGTATAGACTTACCAGATAAGACGCTGACCTGAGATACAACATTCAAATAACCTGAGTCGAGCCTGGAGATCTTGAAGTTTTGATTATTATCAGAGGCGTACAGGAGGTATACAGTCTGTGCAGCTATGCAGATGATAAGCTGTGGTTTTCTCAATGGAATAAATGAGATTCTACCGTCATCTAAAATCGGACATTGGCAATCAATGGATACCGAGCTCGGTAGATTACTAACCGTCTTGATACAGTCCCATGTCTCGTGAGTCTGCGCCAAGTGGCTTGAAGCTAGACCTGTAGGTGTAGGGGCCACACGGACTTGATGCAGTAGCCACCCCAACTTGGGCAGCTCCGTAACTGATCACGGTTCATCGCATGCTTCTTATCAGCAGAAGAGATTGCACGTACTTCGAGGAGTCGGAATGAAACCACATCACATACTGGTTGGTCTGAGTGCGGATATGAGACAGACAATCATGAAATAAAAATCCTTAGGCTGAGATCTCACCGACTTGTTGAAGACAACTAAAGGGGACGAAAACATGAGCAAACGATCATTTGAAAGTCGTCGTACAGACCTTTGGGACGTTCTACAACGTTCGAGGTAGATATGTTGGTGCCAGGGATGGGTGTTAATGCATCATTTTGGCGTGTCCACGAAACTAGATCGAAAGACTGAAGATGTATGAGATACGGACAATTTGACGAGAATTGCATACCGAGTAACAGGAAACTGCTTTAAACAGCGCACTGTTGTGTGACTTATCTTCACCGAACCAATAGAACATAGACCCAACCTGACTGCTTGAGTGCCACAGAAGGAAGCTGCCAGTGAATATGCTCACTTTGAGAAACCCACCACCATGGGCCTGAATAACATTTCCACTAGTATCGGTCCATGTCGCACCAGGAACAATGACGGCTCCGAGGGAGCAAGTGACATAAATAGCTGCAGATGATGAAGGAGGCCTGTAGCTGCATTGATTGTTGTCTTTTCTTTCTCAAAGGGTTTATATATTACACGCTCACTCTGAGCGCGAGAATCAACGGGCCAGCCCCGGCCCAGAATACTCATGTGGTATGGTCAGGGGCTCACCTTCTTCCTAGACGACTTCAGGTCTGCCCGAGCATCCTCCGAAATGGTACGAGTCCACAGCATTACTAAAAGCAAGACAGATTCACATCGTTCAAAGATTCAATGGATTCAAAATCGGTGGAAAGCGACGCCCAAAGAAAAAACTGTCTGAATCATGTCGGAATTTGACGGTCCGCTGGAGCGTTCCGTACGAAGGATAGCTAAGGATAGCTCTGACGTGAGGCAAGCACTAGAAGGTTGTATCTTGTAGATCGTAGCAATTGCATGATAGAAGACAGCTACGGACCCCGAGGTCGGTGATTACTCGGAAGTTGCATGATTGCTCAGGACATGTCTGAATTTGGTCCAAAACATTTCTATGAAGCTCAAGGTCTCGCTTGTGTCCACTCAGCATCGAGAGAATCATCCCAGGATATTTTTACTCATTCCATATAGTACTGAACTAGATCGCAGCTGCATGAAAGCAGTTGGGTCGCCTACTTGTTACCTAAGCAGAAAAGAGTACATCGTCAACCTTCATCCTCATGGAGACATTTCAACTTTTATCCAGCGGGGGAGTTCGTTTCAACAAAATTAAGTATGGAAAGGATGCCAGCTTATTCACAGTATGTCTCATTTGACAGGAGTGCTCTTAGTAATTAACCTCCCTCGACTTCAGAAAGTAAAACGCGTGACTAGTCAAGTTGACACACCAAATGCGTTGCCAGCAGAGCTAGACTTCTTCAAGTATGCTCGCACTGGCACAGGTAAACGTAAACAGAAGAGTTTATTGTCTGAACAGCCTTTGGAAAAGAGGAGGAGAGTCGATGGGGAGGATGAGGCAGCCAAGAATATTATAGAAGACGATGCAAAGGAACTCACGGATACGGAAAGGCCGCAGGAAAGACACAAGGTTATTTCAAAAGGTAGCCACATTCCTGAAGCTGTCGATACTTTCGAAGCTCTCTATAAAGAGCATTACATACCGTCCCACGTCTACCAAAACCTTTCAAAAAGTGGATACAATTACCCGACGAGTATCCAATCCCATGCAGTCCCGGTGTTATTGAAAGTGCGTTTCTCTTCTGATCATCATCTGAGCTTTGTCGACTAAGGTCAAGTTAATTAGTCCCGCGATCTTGCCGCCATCTCACCCACAGGTACTGGGAAAACTCTTTCCTATTTGCTCCCGCTGGTGGCAGCTCTGCAAGCACCTATAACAAGCATTAAGGATAGGACAGACTCAGGGCTACGTGCAGTGGTGATTGCACCAACACGGGAGCTTGCACATCAGATCCACAACGAATGCTTGAGGCTGACCCATGGTCGGAAGTGGCGGATCATATTGTTGAGTAAAGCCACAGCTGCCACTCTAGCAGATAAGAATGTGAGGGATAAAATTGGTAAGTTGACTGCCTTTGTCATATGTCCGTTTAGTTCTTTGAGCTGCGCAGACATTATCATCAGTACTCCTCTACGATTAGTTGCATCGTTGCAAGCAGGTACTCTTGATTTGAAAAAGTAAGTCGCTGCGAAAAGCTTTGCAATATCAGGTGATGTATCCTTGTCCAGTGTTCGCCATCTGATACTGGACGAGGCCGATCGTCTCCTGGATGCCGAATTCCTGTTGCAAACGCAAGAAATCATGGCAGCTTGTTCTCATCCCAATATCCAGAAGGCCGTATTCAGTGCTACTCTGCCGGCTGCCGTGGAGAAGACTGCAATGGAGATGATGCGAGATCCTGTTCGCATTGTTGTTGGTCTCAAGTAAGTTATCAGCCCCAACTCGAAGCATTTTTCTGATTTTTTCCAAGGGATGCTCCACTGCCTCTCATTCAACAGAACCTGACCTATGTTGCTGACGACCAATCCAAGCTGCCCAGTCTGCTCACTTATTTGGCTAGACCTTACAATCCTCCCGTCCTCGTCTTCACATCTACACAAACACGTGCATCTTCGTTAGCAGAGGAATTAACATTTAGCGGAGTATCCAACGTTGATTGTCTACACGCTGGTATGACGAAAAAAGAACGAGATGACGCAGTGAGTCGCATGCGCCAGGGACAAAGCTGGATCCTCGTAAGTACAGAGGTCATGGCTCGTGGTATGGATTTTAAGGGAGTCCGAGAAGTCATCAATTATGATTTCCCGGCCAGTGTACAGAGTTATGTGCATCGTATCGGTGCGTAATTTTTTCATTGGTTGAGTAGTATACTCATAGTCGAGAAGGTCGTACGGGCAGAGCTGGTCGAGAAGGCAAGGCGGTCACATTCTTCACTGATGAGGATGCTCCATTCCTCAAATCGTAAGCAGTAACTTGGAATATCACCATACTCGTCTCATGATCTTTGCAGCATCGCTAATGTTATGCTGCAAGCCGGTCAGACTGTACCAGACTGGATCACGAAGCTACCAAAACCTTCCAAAATGAAACGGAAAACGATGGGCAAGATGAAACGCCCAGAATCCGTTAATGAAGTCCGAAAGATCGGCCGTCAAGGTGTAATTAAAAAGTGGTATGATTAATTACGACATACTCTTCTCCCTACTGACCAGATCTAGGGATATGATTACTGGCTCCAAGCGCCAGAAGGTCAAAGCACCTGCTGAGGCCACCCAGTTGAGTCTCGAGGGGGGAAAGGGGACAAGAAGTAGATGAGGATAATCTTTTGTAGCCACTCCAACAAGCATCCGGGCTTCGACTATTTCTTTACCTTCACTATTTAGTCCGAGCTCGTTTGTTGGAAGATTTTTTGACCTCATCTATTCGTATGTGTCCTCGCCGTAGTTGGTCCCTCAACCATTGAATACAATCGCTCTTGGTACCTTCGGGGTGCTCAAGTTGCCATTTAATGATCTTGTCACGAATTTCAGCCAGCCATGGACCGGGTGTTGTTGCGTCAAGAGCTACCAGAGTTTCATGTCCCTTTCGTAGATGCTAGAACAGGATGTATCGGCTTAAAAACTGCCACTTACATTCAGTATATGTGCCATTTCAGCCACCTCCTGGAGTTTCATATCTTGCACTTTTCGAGCGAAATCATTATATCGCTCAATAATGCGAGCTGCTTGCTCATCTATCATAAACGAAGATTAACGAGTGATACAAGCATACAATGCGAGAAGAACTGACAATTAAGGTCATCATTTTCTGCATTGTAGAACGCCATTAACTCTTGCACAAGTGAGAACAAAAACGAGCTTGTCCAGTGAGACCCAGTTGCCGAGTTATGCACGGATTTTTCTCGCAGTAATAAACCTATGTTCTGTCAAAATTGAAAGAACCGTTAGTTCAAGAGCATGCATACCTATCCCAACTCGCTCTGAGGTAGGATGTAATTTGGTTGTTTCATTGATAGAGCGACTTATATTGTCTATCGCAGTAAATAATAAAGGTATGCCATCTAGAAAATGGGACTGTGTGCCCAGTTTCAACGAATCACGGATGATGAGACCGACGAGTAGTCGATCCTTTTTCTTGTCACGGTACGTAAGACCCTTGTATGGAGTCAATGAAGCAGCGAGGTAAAGGCGAGGAAGACATGTTGTGTCCTCGTCTAGTGCTTGATAAAACAAAGGATGCAGATCAGGCAAGTTGATGTTGGAGGCCTGGTTCCGGCTTTTGAGAAGATAGTTTAGGATTGAAGCAGCAGACAGGGCAATACAAGGGGCAGTTGGTTGAACGGATACAACTGTTGGAAAATGTTCGGGTATGACAGAATATATGGAATCGTATAGGGAGAAGCTGCAAATAAGCTCAATGGAACGAAGAGGATCGCGACCTGAGGAATTGTCAGAACAAGAGTTTAAATCGCTGATGACAAAAAACCTTTCAACATTTTTGACAACTCATCGCCCACTCGTTCTCGAGCCACTTTGTTTACAATAGCTTCCTAGAAAACAAATGAATTCCCTGATTCAGCTACATAGATTAATCTTACCTGGATTGCAGGATCTTTTGCGGCTTTTTCAATTTCTGGAACAATGTCAAAGCCAAGGCGACTGGCGAATCTTATGCAACGAAGGACACGTAAGGGATCATCAAGAAAGGTTTCGCGAGGAGGTAATGGTGTTCGGATGACACCGTTGCGAATATCTTCCAGACCCTGAAAACCCCTTTGAGCAATGTATATCTCCGCGTCCGCTCAAAAGCTTACCTGACCTGTGAAATCCTCAACCTCGCGTGAATGGACATTATAGAACAGTGCATTTATAGTCAGATCTCTCCTGAGAGCGTCCTGAAGAGGTGTACCGAAGGACTGAATTTTGTGTATTAGATGAACTACCAAAGAAAAGATTGGTCTCACTCACAACTTCCGTCGGAATGCGACTGTCACTTGCATACTCTTCGCTCCTCAGGTTTACCAGATCAATACCAAGCCCGAAAACTTTGAAAGTGGCTGTCTCGAGGTGCTTTGATTGTTCTGGATTCTGAGCAATCTTGCCGATTGTACCAGTCTCCACACCTTTCTCGTTTGCATAAGCAGCCAAACCCTCGGCAAAAGTAAGGCCCATCACATTATCGAGTGCGATGTCGATATCGTTGCTTTGAGAGCCAAGTAGCTATTGTGACAAAATTCAGACAGCTGGGGATGCATTTTGGCTAGGTATCTTACCTTATCACGAGGCCAACCTCCTGCTATTCTACAAACAGTCCTTAGCGACGAGTTCTTCGAGTTCTCCTGCGCATCCGTTACGTAGTTGTCGAGTAGGCTGCAGATCTGATCCTCTGCATCGGTGAGCTGGATGTTCATCTGTGAAGGAATGGGGATCCTATCAACAGGAAACTTAGGAAGAGACATTGTTGCTTGGTGTCTGGAAAAGTGCCAAAGTGTTTTGTTGCCCTTGAGAGTGTAGCGGAGGCCGAACATTCAACGATGTAAAAAGGTGTCCGAAGATAATCCAGCCCTTTATCACCGAGCGCTTTACTTCTCCGCGTCGAGATCGCAGGGCTCGAGTTAAACTTATGCTAGTCTGTTCAGAATAATCTTATTGAGAGCTTTGTCGAGTGGTCTGGTCAATAAAACCATATCCAACGTGAATCATGCGGTGCTACACCTGACAAAAACCAGAAGACACAAACCAGCCGTTGACAACATTCATTCTCCCAGTTACCATTAATCTTGATCTTCCAGAATCTCCCACATATCTTACTGGAGTAGATCAATCCTTTTAAAAATCATCTGGAGTAGATTCTCGCACATGTTAAATACGGGAATTGCCGCTACTTTCCCGCAATCCCAGGAAGTCGGACTTCTGGTTAAGTGCGTCCGACTTAATTTCAAGAACGTCAGTTCTTTCCCCTCTGCTGCCCTTAACTCCCAGATTTTCCCTTCCCTCGCTTGACTGCTGTACTAATGGGAAATATCTCGAGTTGTTGTGAATCTTGCTGTGAGTCTCTAAAATCCATTATGATCCAATAGTTTATGTCGTTCAGTCCAGGGGCGCAGATCTCAACAGTATGAACCACTTCTCTTAGAGAAACGAGCGCGAGGCAGTAGCAGACTTACTGCAATACCTCGAAAGCATGTTCTACATTATTTCTGACTAAACTTTGTAACTCATCCTAGTCGTCAGACCGTGCTACCACCAACTTCTTCTCCGGCGATCCTCTCTCAGCACTCACTACACTCTCTTTCTCTGACAATGTTGACCTTCAACGGAGTGCAGCCCTTGCATTCGCCGAGATAACAGAGAAAGAAGTTCGCCCTGTCGGCAGGGATACACTAGATCCCATTTTGTTTCTTCTCAGCAGCCACGATGCCGAAGTCCAGAGGGCAGCAAGCGCCGCGTTGGGTAATCTGGCAGTCAACAGTAAGTTGAGACGGTTTCTCCTTTAGATATCTCTACTTAATTTTGGCAGCCGATAACAAGCTTCTCATTGTCAAACTTGGTGGTCTGGAACCATTGATACGTCAAATGTTGAGCCCCAATGTCGAAGTCCAGTGTAACGCCGTTGGTTGTGTGACCAACTTGGCAACTCACGGTGATTCTATTTACGCAATGGACCTGCAAATGCTTGTTGACTTCATTTCCAGACGACAACAAGTCCAAGATTGCCAAGTCTGGTGCTTTGGTACCCCTTACTCGCTTGGCACGTTCGAAAGACATGCGTGTGCAGAGAAATGCGACAGGCGCGCTACTGAACATGACACACTCAGGTCGGTTCTTCTGACGATTTTGCTGTACGGAGTTAATCAGCACCTGTGGCATCAGATGAGAATCGGCAGCAGCTAGTTAATGCAGGCGCCATTCCTGTCTTAGTGAATCTTCTGAACTCTCCCGACACCGACGTTCAATACTATTGCACCACAGCTCTTAGTAACATTGCCGTAGATGGTAGGTCAGATGTCATTTCCATTATGACAGATTAATTGTTGGTATTGTAGCTAGCAACCGGAAGAAGCTAGCTCAGAGCGAGCCCTAAGCTCATCAGCAGCCTCGTTCAGCTTATGGACAGCCCCAGCCTTAAGGTTCAGTGTCAAGCGGCGCTCGCTCTTCGTAACTTGGCTAGCGATGGTAAGAAGCTACTATTTTTTTCGAGGAAGATAAGCTAAGAATGACTGATTTAGAGAAGTACCAGCTTGAAATCGTGAAGTGTGAGGGCTTACAGGCCCTCTTACGTTTGCTGCAGTCTACTTATTTGCCTTTGATTCTCTCCTCGGCTGCTTGTGTTCGCAATGTCTCCATTCATCCACAGAACGAGTCGCCTATCATTGAATCCGGCTTCCTCCAGCCTCTGATCAATCTTCTATCTTTTAAAGAAAATGAAGAAGTTCAATGTCACGCCATTTCGACTTTGCGTAACTTGGCTGCGAGCTCTGAAAAGAATAAAGGAGCAATCGTCAAGGCTGGAGCAATACAGACCATCAAAGAACTGGTTCTGGATGTCCCTGTAGGAGTTCAGAGCGAAATGACGGCTTGCGTTGCTGTTTTAGCACTCAGTGGTGAGTTTGCACTCGAGACATCACGCTGTTACGCCTCATGCAACTATTAGACGAACTCAAGAGCCAACTCCTGGAGATGGGTGTTTTGGAATTTCTGATTCCTCTAACTAATTCTCCTAGCGGAGAGGTTCAAGGCAATGCCGCCGCCGCAATCGGCAATTTATCATCGAAAGACAACCGTATTGCTAATGACGATTATTCTCACTTCAACGACGTCTGGGAGAAGCCTGACGGTGGCATGCATGACTATCTCCATCGATTCCTTATAAACCCTGACGGAACCTTTCAGCATATAGCTGTATGGACAATTGTTCAGTTACTGGAATCCGGAGGTAAGTGCTCTTCGTGTCGTCCGCAACTCTATGATGTGTCCTGAACTCGTCAAGATCCTCAGCTAATTAGCAGTATACGAAATTCTGCGAAAGTCATTCCTTTTGTTCGTGCACTATCCCATTCACGAACGTCCACACCTGCTTCGTCAGTAGGCACGCCTCATTCTCACCATTCAGCTACCCAATCACAAGATGATGATGCTCTGCTGGGACAGCAAGAAATAGTCGTTCTTGCTCGTCGCATCTTGGAATACGTGGAGGGTGACGAAGGTTTTGCTTCTTCCAGTGTTGGCGGGTCTCATGTACAGCCTGGGTCGTCAATAGGTAGCTCCCAACGTGACCACGAGGAGCTCAGACGCAGCGTACGAGAGGCATTTACTCCAGGTTCTCATCGTTGAATCGATTTCCTCTGTCCCTTGCTACTTCTCTTGATTTAATGGACGATTCTTTTCTGTTATGTCTCTGGTTCTCCATTCGTCTCTTGTTCTCCAAAAGAGCAATGTGCTCTTTTCCCATTGTTGTTCTTCCTTTGGCCCTGAGTATAGTTATTGGTTTTGTTTTGGATGTTGATCAATTTTTGTATGGGCTTGCGAGTATGCGTTTCCTGGTAATCTTTGTATGACCTCAGAATGACCTATCGTAATATCAACGCAGTACGAGCGCTAATTCCAGTACTGTGACTTCCAAATGTCCTCGAGGCTGAATGACTGGGGACGATTACAATGTGCTGCAACTATTTTCGATCAAGGTCAAGAGCTTGACCATCGGTCAGCCTGCAGTACTTTCAAAACGTGTCTATCGGAAGATCCGATGCAAACCCAGATCGGCTCAGCCAAGAGTAGACGGCTGAGCGTTGAATATCTCGAGCCATCGGATTAGCAACCCGATATAGAAGTGAATCCGTGCCGGAGACTGTCATCCGAGGAAGAGCTCCCACGTGGATCTAAGTTTGCCTCGCGTTGTTTGTCCCACTACCTCACGCTGTTTTGTATTCATCCCCTTTTTCGCAACACCTGTTTTGACAAGGCTGAGCCTTGTTGATTCTCTTCTTAGCTTTTTCCAGCTCTCTTGCCTAACGACTATACTCAGCCGTTTGCTTGACGCACGCTGCTGTTCTCGCTGTACGGACCGCCCTAGATTTGTTTTCTTTTGCATATCTATTCGTTTCTCCAAGGATCATACGACTTGCGAAGTCCAATAACTATGCACCTAATCAAAGTGCTTCCATTATCCCTTCTCCTTGGTATAGTGGACTACACAGCTCCAGCTAAAGCCGATTTCATCCCAAGTGCCTTGCAAAAGGCGCAACGTTTTGCCGTAGAGCATACTCATAACTTCGCGAGAGACCTCCGAATCGCCTTTGGCCGAGTTTCTGTGTCTAGGATTGGCACTTACCCCAGTACGACATCACAGCGTGTGGTGTATTGCAAGCCCAAGCAGGTCCCGTTTGGCATGAATCCAGGGGTTGGAGGCAATAACAAGACGACTACCAGTGCGGGTGGTTCAAGTGGTTACCCAATGGCCTCGGCAACCACCAGCTCGAACCCTTCCACCCCTACTTCGACAACTCCCTTACCAGATTCGCCTTGGAAACTTTTACAGTCTTATGTGCGTTCTTTTTTTTGGTTTTTTGTGCTCGAGGTGGTGTAATTTCTAATGAATGGCCTTAGTCTGGTAATAGCTTCTTTGATGGATGGGACTTCTTTCAAGGTAGCGATCCGACAAATGGTGCGTTTTCGCAATGGTTTGCCCCCATGCATCGTTCGACATCATTTGACATGTACAGGAATTGTGAACTATATTGACCAGAATACTGCCGTGAGTCAATCAATTTGTGCGTCGCGAGTTTACCAAACGATGCTGCACAGCAATCCAGTGGCCTCCTTGAAGTGAATAGTAATGGAAATGCTGTCATGAGGGTCGAGACTACGCCGAAGGTATCTAATACTCGGAATAGTGTACGTATCACGACCAAATATCAATACAATGGTGGGTTGGTCATCATGGATTCCATTCACATGCCGACTGGGTGTGGCACTTGGCCGTGAGTTCTTGAGCTTGCATAAGTTATCAGTAAAATTGATGTTGAATGCAGTGCTTTGTGGTCCAACGGGCCGAATTGGCCCGCTGGGGGGGAAATCGACATCGTGGAAGGAGTGAATGATTACACGAATAACCAGGCTACGATACACACTACCCTGGTTGCTCAATTCCAACTACAAACAAGAATGTGTTGTCAATATCAGGCAATGTAATTGGTCTTACGGACTGTGCTGCTGCGAACACCGGGAATCAAGGGTGCGGTATCCGCGCATCGCAGTCCAACTCTTTTGGGGCGGCATTTAATGCCAATGGCGGGGGGACTTATGCTAGTGTGTATTCCTGCATGGTTGGTGCTCTCAGGCTGAATCAGCACTAGTGAGATGGGACACGACCGGGATAGCAATTTATTTCTTCTCTCGAGGATCTGAACCAATGGATATTGTCGTCCAGAAACCACAGCCGGACTCTTGGGGCCTCGCGATGGCACGATGGCCGGCGACTTCCTGTGATCCTTTCCAGTTTTTTAAGAATCATAGCACTATTTTTGATACTACATTATGGTATGTAATTGCTGCTGCTCTTTTCGATTCCACCAACAATATTACACTAGTGGTGACTGGGCTTCTGGTGTCTGGGCTTCGCCTGGTGTGCCTGGACAAGAACAGAGTTGTGCCCAGAGGACTGGTTTTGCCAGTTGTGAAGACTTTGTGAGAGCCAGTGGGTCCTCATTTAAAGAAGCATGTAAGTTGCTCATACTCTTTTCCATGTTAACTGTGACCGATCATTGTCTTAAGACTGGGAGGTGAAGAGTGTTGAGATATACCAGCTCCAGAATTAGATATCGATGGTAATAAATTATTGATCTGCTACAAGGTATCACGTTTTACAATGACTAATTGATGAATTATGTTGTATGGCTAATTGATGTGGAGATGCATTGACAAAATATAAGTCACCTGGAAGCATTTTTGAGGTCAGGCTGACACATTTGCGTAAATTTCTAATGTCATCAATACACTTGTCTGTCACTTCGAGGCTTATCTCTGTCATGTTCACTGTTGCGTCTGGCACCTGTTCTGGAGCTATGGCTTCTCAATCTTTACACCCCGTCAGCTGATGGGAGAACTATCATAATGTTTTCGCAGAAGGTCGCGCTACTCAGGAATACAGCTGCAGAAGCTTCGGCGACCCCGCGCCACAGTACAACCTTGCTCCCACGGTATTGTTTTGATCAGGGGGGTCTTGATGGTTTGTATTACCCGTCATATATCCTTTCAGAGGCCCTTCAAATGGCAGCAGAAGAACATTGCGCAACTAGAGATTTTACGCTAGAGGCACCGGAAACTTGAGGCGGAAAGGATGTTAAGGTCGAGGACCTTGATTGCGCAAGCTTGCTATCACTGAGGAAGAGGACATAAGATACTTGATTCAAGGGAAATTTTTTGAGAGGTGTGTATTTTCTTGACTGAAAAGCTTCAGACACATTTATAACGATGAATTACCTCAGGTGACATATGCAGACACGTACATGATACATATTGTAGGGTGAGCTCAAGGTTTGCGTCTCATGGGTATTCTGTACGTTGATTCTGGTGACCTCAGAATGCCCTAGGGGTGGTTGTAGAATTTCCTGTCTCTGCTAAGCTACTGGAGAAGGAAGGCGTCTTGAATCCTTCTTCACCTCGGTCTGGTGATGATAGTACCATCAGTCACAAAGAAGGGAGAAAAACGAATAGCTCAGCGACTGATGTTTTTAGCTCGTGTACGTTCATTCCTCGTTGTCGTGTCTTTGTGGGTCCCTAAGCCAAATATAGATAGGGTAACGTAGCGCAAGCGGAAGGAATACCACTTTTGAATCAATCACTAACCGAGACAAGAAAAAAAGCTCATGGATTGATCGAGAACAAGGTTCTGAGACTCGCGTCGTGATGGACTCGCCCTGTGGATTTTGACTGCAGTTGGTCTAGACGCTCGTCGTTCTGAGCCACGCAGCTGTCTGCTGGCGGTGACATCTCAACATGCAATCATGTCACCTGCTTCTCCACCTAAAAAGACTGCGCTTGACTGAAAACCCCCACCATGCCTCCTTCAATCCATCCACCTCTTTCGACTCTACGCCTCGCAGCTCTTACTATCGCCTGCGCATGGTCTATCATTGCCTTTGCTTTTGGTTCTTCCTTGCTCTCCTCGCTCACTTGACCATGCACTGACGTCAATTTAGCCATAGATGCCTATGCCAAGTCTCGCCGCGATCAGCATCTAGTCGTGCTCTAGCACCACAAGGTGCAGTAGCAAACCTTGGGGATAGCGGTGCGTTTATTTCACCCATACACAGTCATCACCTACAACAATCATCCAGATGTTTTCAGTACTGGCGTGGTCATTCTCGCAGTTTGCCTCGTCATCTTCATCATCACTTGCCTGTATATAGTCATGCTTCTCACTCGCCCTATGTCATTCAGCAGCTCCCGCTTTATCACCTATCAGGCTGTTATTCTTGCCTTTCTCGCTGCCTGGCTCTTTGCCGTTCTCGTTCCATATACCTACTTCTTCAGCACGCGCAGTGTCATCGTGACCGTATCTATTGGCGGACAACCTCTTCCGCAACCCATCGTTGACGCCTTGATTCAGACTCTAGGAAAACAAAATGGTCTTAGTACCAGATACAGGGATTATGCGTATTGTGAGTTTATATGCTATTCTTGGTACACGTACTGATAAAAATGGGATGTAGTACGTCTTGTGGCAATTCTTCCGTGGTTCACGCTCCTGTTCACTATCATTGCCTCTGCCATCCTTTACGCTGCTGCTTCCTGTGCCAAGATGCCTCAATCAAATGTCACTCAAGACATTTCCGAAGAGAAAATGAACGATAAAACTGAAATTTCGGTTACCGAAAAAAGTCCTTAGTTTTGGAGAAGAGTCTGCCCTTTTAATTTAAATACCGACCCGTCTTAACATTGTTACCAAGTAAAATGCACTAGATGATTGCCCTTACTGAGCGCCTGATTGTGAATACTGGAGCAATTCTCAAGTCTTCCATTTCGAAATCGTGGGTCAAGAAGCAAGACGCTGTCTTTGATTGAGTATGATCGAATCGGAATAGAAGAACATTTGCGCTTTCTGTTTTTAGATCTAGAGCTCCAAAAAATGTAGGTTATTACCTCTCAGGATTATTTTACTTGTGAGAAGATCAAAGAAAGGCATTGTACACAGTTCAGAATAGCATGTGACCTTGATCTGAAGAAGAGGATAGGTATCTAGGGAAGACTGAGGATCTGGAACACCATGAAAGAAATTCATGCTCGGCATCTTGGCACGGACTGAGTTATGGAGAAATAGCCCCAATAGAGCACCCCAATGAGTAGAACCTACCAGGGGAAAAAAATTGCGCCATCCTCGACGAAATGATAGGGCACGGAGTTGTTGCAAACATGCACGAATAGATGTGTGGAGCCATCTTCGTTGGGCAAAAGCCAAGTGGAGATCTTACAAAGGAGCGTTTTGTAATTAGATTGAACCTCTTCGTTCGAAAAATCGCGTTGTTTGGTCACACAGGCGATGTTCTTTTCTGATTTGTCGAATTTGAGAGCCCAGTGATTTTCGAGTTCGAATATCGTGTTGATACAAAAAATAGGCCATTGCACCGCTTCGAGTTCGAGCCGATGACTAGTTTGTTACATATGGCATTTTTCAGTCATCTCCGCCTCCCAAGGCTTTAGTCTTGACATCTCATGTAAAGGAACAATTGGGGGACTGCAGGGAGAGTATTCCACCGAAGTCCGCGATACAGGCGCTCTTGAGCGTCCTCAGTGGTATCACTTCTGGCGCTTCCCGTTCTTCCGATCTCCTGAAAAGCGGAAGAGGCCAAAGCATCTGAACCTGACATAAAGTCCATATCACTAATGATAGTGAACGTGAAGAACGCCATGCAACGTATCTAGGAGAGTGAGTCCCGTTTTCACACGAATTCGAGTTACTCAATAAGCTTGAAATCCCTGAATATTTACTCCTACCACCCAGATCCCGTAGCCTCCCAGCTTGCATACGCTGCTATGACTATCCATTACTATGAGCAGGTCTGAGTGATCTTATGCAGCTGGACTTGTTGAGAGTTCTGGGAGTTCAGAGTAAAACAAGAGGAAGTACGCTTTTAGGAGAGTGGAAACTGCACTGGAAGACCCAGAGCAACGAGTGGGAAACGAATAAGAGGTCTAATGTACCATCGGGGATGTGACCACACCCGACGACTCCAGAACACGCTGCGATTTCCCTGCTTTCTGGGAATATCCAGGCCGTTGAGGGTACACCTGAGTCAGTCGCATTCTCTGCACAACGTCGACGGCCGGGAGCGCCTATTTCTGTGGTTGAACAATCCACTGGAGGGGAAACTGAGTCTACCGTGCTCACATTCAACTTCGCAACCATTGAAGCGACTAATTAGCTTGTTCCTGGACGGACGCAACTCGTACAGGATAAACCTTTCGAGAGGGGTGCCGATTTCTGGGCGAACTGAAGAGCATCCCAGAGCCTCAGACTTTCTTGTCAATACCAAACTCGAGGATGTCTTGTCGGAGTGTTCCATCACAGTACCACCAGTTCGGCCTTTGCTTCCTTCGTCAGAGTCAGAGGATCCCGCTGATCGTCTTGGCGGCTACTATTGGACCAATCGATCATTCAAGCCCTGCTCTCCTAGAGGCACCAAATTTCTGTAAGACAGTAGCCAAGATCTTGTCGCTAGAGAATGGAATTGTGGAGGCAAGCATGACATTGCTGACAATGAATCAATTTCAAGTGAATGGTTGGTAGTTGACCAGATTAGCACGTCAATACTCCCATGACCTAGTTCCAAATTTATCACATTCCATACTCCATTATTTCAATGGATTCATAATCCATGATTAAATTACTTTTGTACCTTGATAATTTAGTACACCTATCCATCGTTGAAAAAATGAAATGGTCATCTTGTTCTACAAAGCAGTTGCTTTTGAAATTTATATGGATCCTACTAAAACGGAAAGAGCGTGGTTTTTTCAAAAGTTTAAGGAAATTAGTACATCGTCAAAGGAGCGTAGATACCTCTCAATCAAAAGAATCACAGTGATCAACCAGTTAGGACCTGCCTCCTTTCTTCTTCTTGTTTACGACCTTAAACCCCCATTCGGCTTGGGTAGTCTTGGGCGCAGCCTTGACTACATCTGCAATCGATACAGGTTTCGCGGGATTCTTAGATGCACCACCGTTCTTTGTAGAAGCGATCGCATCGGATTTACGCCTTGACACGAACTCGTCTGCAAAACGACGACCATCCATAGTTGTGCTATTTGTGTAGATGGTTTCTGAAATGATTTCGCGAATAGCTGCATCTGCATCTACGGGGAAAGAGAGAAGCATGTGCATGATCTCTTCAACTGCAGGAGGTATCAGGTGAAAACGATGCATTGAGATCAGACTGAACGTGGGCATACCACTGACGGAATGGTTAAGTCCCTTCAAAGACTCGCTTAACCAATTAAGGAATTCACGGGAAGGTGTAGCATCTTCTAGTCGTTGTGCAGGTGGCGGTGCAGGTTTTGCAACAGGTACTGATACAGGTCGGACAAGAATGGGCCCATTAGTGCGAGAAGTCGCAACAGCGGTCCCCCCGACAGGTCGTGCAGACGAAGGAGCAGTAATTACTGGATTTGATTTACCGTTGGGTCCAACCGTTGTCCAAGCACCCCCGGAAGCTGAGATAGAAGGCTACACAACATACATTAGCCAATCGATAGTTATTGAACCAATAACGAGTACAGTACCTTGGCACTCGATTCAGCATGCAATCGTCGTGAACCTGATGCTACAAGTGTTGCTGCGGCAATAACTTGAGGCACAGCCTTCTTGCGTTTCTCCTCTTCCTCTAAAATTTCCTTCATGGTTTTTTTGGCTGGGGCAATCTTAGATACATTGGTCCAAACAGGAGCGGCGGTTTGAGGCGCTGATGTTGGCACCGGTTCCTTCACAGGTAGCGAAACACCACGCGAACCAGCTTGAGACGTCGGTAATCCCCAGGAGGTAGTAAAAGTCTGAGGTTCTTTGTCTTGGGCGGCGGCAGAGACTCGTGCGATACGTTCTCGCTCTTTTTCTATCGCTTTTCTTAGCCTCTGCCTTCTCAACTTCTGCTGCCTGTATTTCACGCAGGCTAATGGTTTTCTTCACCTCATCCTCCTTCTGCCAGACAGGCTTTGAGGGAGACACATGAGGCGAAACTGATTCAGGTTGCGAAAGTTGCGGAGGTTGCGAAACTGGCGCCGAGATCTTGGATTCCTTCTGTTTGCGAGATTTTCCTTGGGGTTTGGCGACTATAGCGGGGGCAGAAAGTTCAGGTGTTTCTGACTTGGGTTCCAGTACGTCAAAATCAGCACTCGCTACTGGAACTGGGTCAGCAGAGCTTGGTTGAAGTTCTGATTCAGCTTCAATGTTCTCCATCATGGATGCCGACTCAATAGCCTCCCCCCACGATTTGTCCACGGGGCCATGTGTGGCAACAACCCACGGTGAGGCATCTTTCGGAATCAGAGACAAGGATCGAGTTGGTTGTTCCCAAGGCGAGCTTTCTGAGAGAGTAGGAAGCGTCTGAACTACTGCTGTTGGGTGATCGTTGATTGGAACATTCCTTTGTAGGTTTGCTTCCGACGTAGTTAACCATGAACTCTGCTGAGGAGAACCATTGTTTTGGCTGGAAGTGAAATCGCTGTTTTGTGCATACGTGGACTCAATGGACGAGACTTGTTGATTCTGAACGTTCTCTTGTTGAGCTCCATGAGGGAAGAGGGAATCCCCTGCACTAGTAGCAATGTTCAATGTGCCATGGTGATGATCTCCGACTAACATACGAGTGCCCTGATTAGGACCAACGGCATAATTAAAAGAAGTTGGAAGCAGAGGGTCAACAATTAGATCTTGAGAGCTACGTAACGAACCATAGTTGATACCGAGGTCTTGATTTTGCGAACCGGGTTCTTGGCCGTCACGGCTGGGTCTGACACCTTCATATGCTGAACCAATGTTGTTTGAAGGCACATTCCATTGGCTTTGGGACGGACCGAAAGCGCTGGAAAAACCATATACCCCATAAGTACCCGATCTTGGTCCATCAATGGGTGAATCTGAATATGGAATACTTCGACCAGAGAAGGACGCAGGAATATCAGGAGTCGTTCGAAAACCAGAGCCACGGGAACTTGCAGATAAATCGATAAGTGGCCCACTAACCACCCTGCCTCCCATAGTGTTGAGTTCGGGAGAGGAATCACCAAATCGGCCACTGGCAAAAGAAGAGGAAGGTGAGTCAGAGTGATTAGAATCAGTGTTGATATAAGATTCTAGGTTGGATGGATGCAAAGATCGGATGGGAGGTGGTTCATTCGGTATCTGATTGAGGGGACTGTATTGCAATGGCGAGTCAGTTCTTAGAGGTAAACCGGGAGGGGTGGGTTGAAGAGGTGCTAGGAATATCCTATCGTTTCCACAGCGTCGACGAAGCTCTTGAGGAGTGAACCACCCTGAATCCAGGTGTGTTCGTTTGACCGGAAGGTCAGGCAAAAAGTATCCTCCATCAAACCATTGTTGCATCAGTTCGGCGGAAAAGGGTCCTTAGTAAAAAAAATCCCATTGGCACAATCCCAGGTAGACCTAATGAATACTCACCTTGTATTGTTCCTGTGGGGTCCTTATATGACCATTCCACGTTGACTAGACCAGGTGGAGCACCGAAACTCGAATGGTTTTGTACATCGTCTACGGGATTCGAGATATTCGTGTTCAACGACAACTGGCCTACACCACCAGCCAGACTGCCCACATCAATTTGCGACCCGTCCACCTCATTACTCAAGAAGGGGCTATTATCGTGCATTTCGGACAGGGAACTCTGGACAAACCTACTTCCACTGTTCTCTTCCTCTATTTCTTCCTTGATTCCCTCTGTCCTATCACCATGATCACCATCCCCCTTCGACACCCAAGTTAGCTCCTAGCTTCTGCGACGCTTCCGAGGAGCGCCTTTTTGCTACCCACGAATCTCCCCCATTCAGTACACCGTCAAAGCCTGAGGCGTAAGCAACGCGAGTGCGGGACGATGGTTGCCCCACCTCACGTGGTGGTATCACAGGAACTTGTACGCTTGACAAAGACTGCTTTTTCAGTACAGCAGAGTTAGGGAAGTCTGAAGATGATGAGCGGAATAAGGGATACGGTGAGATAAAGAGGAAAGAGATCATTGACCTGCATTGCTATCACGGCGTTTGATAGTCCCAAATCGTTCCCTCAAGGGACTCCCAGTAGCATGGGAATTTAATCTAGACCCACCTGAGCCTAGACTTGTCGTTGACAACGGCAGCAAGTGATCGGTAGACTGACGTCTACGAACATCAGAATTCAGAGGGCCAGTAAAGAGCTGAGGAAGAGTGATTGTGGATTTCAATGTACGTCGGTCAAATTGCATGACTCAGAGCCAAGGTATCTAACCTTCTTTTCAGCTTCGCTCATCTCCCGAAGTCCTATAGGGTCACTTCCGTGTTCTCGGACGACACCTTCCCAACGCTCGACCTCCAAGCCCAAATCGGCTTTCCCTCCTCCATCCCTGTAAATTTTGAGAAGGTCCTCTTTGGAGTATCTGAAGGGATGGAACTCGTCATGTGTGTCAGCTTGGTTTGGAGGGGCTGGTGATACAAGAGCAGAATAAGTGGACATGGTAGAAGGGGGATTCATAGGAGGCAGTGAAGGTGGTTGCTGTGGACGAGAATTATATTGTTGTTTTGGGCGCATCCATTCAGGAGAAAAGTGCATGTTGCTGGTCGACATTTTGTGGTTGAGTGGCTTGCTGTAGAGTGTGTCCAAGAAGTCGAAAATTCTTCAGTCTACACTACGGTGGATCATCCCGGCGTTTTATTAATTCCTTTGCGGGTTATTATCAATTCACTATCCTAATGTGGAATGATGTACCGGATATGGTCTATAGAATTTTGATAACCCAGAGGGACACTGATTATTTACTGGGCCGGCCCACTGATCACACGTGACTCGCTGAAAGATATTCTACAAACGAATTCCACAGGTAATAACTACCTTTGAGGCAAAGTCATTTAATCCAACTTTATGCGCCATGCAGATGTAGGAAGCGCTAGAAAACCATTAATATTGACGCAAGCTAGGCAGCAAAGACTTACCTTGCAATCTCCTCGCCGTCGGAACAATGAATGCCACCAGAAAGAGGACTCCGAACAGCATGCATACTGCGGATACAGTATAGTATCCATCTGTCTCTGTGATACACTCACCGTTGATCTCCTTGCAAAGGTCTTTACCATGCTCTGAGACACACTCAGCAGCTGGCAATCATATCAGAATTATCAAGAACGACCTATAGACCTAAAAGACTGACCCCGCACGGCGAGCTCTATTCCACTTCCAGTAACTTGGCAAGTTGCAACGCTGAAGAAATCGACACCTTTCAAATTTTCAGATATTACGAATAATAGAAGGTTTAGCCTGGCCTTGCCTTTGAGAACAAACCATTTTGGCCAAGTTCCTCCCATATTAGTGAATGTATTCAGGAGCTTCGAGACGGTCAGTGGGCGAGCCAACCAGAGATAAAATATTACTCGCCGTCATATAGGTTCCACCAATCAACGGATCTGAGATACGAGTGTGGAATGCGGATATCCCGACAAATTGTACTGTCCTACCTGGTGTCAGTCAAGAAAGGGCGAATACAAATTTCCTTACGAGGAAAATGATGACAGTACAGTGTGGACGACAATCCATACAAAGAATCCAAAGGAGTATGGGGTCGTAGGGAACCAGTACACCATCAATGTAGCAACCAATCCTAGGCCCAATCGGGGCCAAAAAGCCCAAATCCACGGCTTGAGTGGTCTATCCCCTGTTGACCAACTTGCTGTCAACCAACCACCCAGGATTTGAAATGGAAAATCTATGAGGACAGCAGCTGCAAGGTCTTCCCTCTTGAACCCTTTCTCAATCATTTTCAACGAAGTGACGGCATCATTAGCAGCGAAACCAACTTTCGCAAAAAAATGCATGACGATAAGCAGTTGTACATCTGATGTTTGATCAAGCAAGGCCTGCAATCAAACAAGAATGACGCACGTTTAAGCTTGCAAATTGACCAGATAGTTTTATAAACCCCTGAAATGCTCATATCAGCTTGATTTGCTGCCTCTTTCTCCTAGAACAAATTGAGACGGTATGATATTCGAATAGACAAAAGACAAACCTCGGTTTTGAAAAAAAGTAACCAGAATGTTACCAGATAACAAATGACACTCCAAAATCTCAAATAAGCACCCAATGTCAGTTGCGGAATTCCCCATTTCTCTGCGAACGACTGGCTATTGAGCGCTAGAAATACCGTAAAAGAAGCGAAGAAACCGGTATTCAGACCGATCGTTTGGCATGTAGATGCATAAGATAAGCTATCTTGGGATAGGAGAGTGAGAGCCCAGCCTGATGATACATAAGTCTATGACACGTGCTCAGAGGAAGCAGCCTGACCGTCAACTGCAATGTCTATAGTCCCGTCAGATCCGCGAAGAAAAAGTGACAGAAACTGCATACCTTGGGTTGCAGAAAACAGGACAAGTGAAGTGAACACAACAGTCAGTTCCATCACATTGTTCGAGGGCTGATGGAACATGATAAATAGGTATCAGAAGGACAGACATGGTATAAACTCACATCATTCATTAGTTTCTGTACGTTTAACGAGATGTATAGCATGAGCGTTCCAACAATCAACTGCATGGGAATGATCCAAGATTTCCTCCGTCCAACGGACTTAAAAAATACCGAGTCTACGATAGGTGACCACAACAATTTAAGTGAATAAGGATAACTCGACAAAGCAAAGGTTGCGAGTTGAGAATAAGATAGATGTTCTTTGAGAAGGAAAGGAACTGAACCTGGGAGAGGATCCTTTAATGCAGCAAAATAGTGATGGCATTATGAGGCATACCAAGAGCAAGTCCAAGCTTAGGTAGTAGCATGCTTTGTAAGAAGATGATGAGAAGAAACTTGCAAACCACATACCGGAACGCCTTGTATCAAATCTGTCGACGTCAGGCCATCTGAAGCTAGCAAGTGTTATGTCAAGAAGCTCACAAAGTACACATAATAAAACCATCGCTCGCTTATCCTTCCTTGACATAGGCCTTTTTCCTGGACTGCGGGGAGGCAAGGTGTCATCTTCTAAATCCACCGAAGCTTGTCGTCTATCTGCTTCTCCCAGCAAAGTGAGCTCGACATCGTCCCCTCTACCATTGACATAGTCTCGAGGAGATTTAAGTGTACGTGGCAAGATATGGTTGTTGTGTAGCGATGAAGAGACCGCCATAGCCTCCTTCGAGGATTTGACTCTCATTGTTTTGTCTAAAATACCGTTCGGATGGGAAGCTACACCAGAATCTTTTTTCTCCATCCACTTTCCGGGCATCAAAGGGTCTCAAGTGTTTGCGCGTTGCGAGGTGAGAGTACTGGAGGAAAATAGTCTTCGGTGACCACGTGGTTATAGACGTGTCCTTCTTGTGATGTCTGTCTCTATGGCTATATCACTTTGAGTATGCCATGCGGTCATCCTCTCGTTATTAAGCTTCTGTCATGCTCCGAGTTGTTCCCTAAAAATCTTTTCTTGTTGAGCGTTACGGGCTGCCGACATCTGGCTTTGTGGCGATCAGAGTATGATACTCAAATGCCGTCTTACTCCTGCGACCACGCGCGCATATGGATGCCAAGAAATAGCGGGATGTCGGGCTCAGGAGGTGGTATGACGCCCACATGAACATGGCGTCTGTTGAAAAGTTTCTTTGAGGCCACTGTTTGCTGGAACTCCTAGTCCCTTAAGGCTTCTCTCTAAATCACGAACTCCTTGCCATTCGTACACACAATCTCGGACCAGATCGCGCCGCTGTATGTCAGGATGACTGGATGTCTCAATTGGAATGTGCCTGATGGCTGAAGAGGCTATAAGTTCGAGGCCTTGACGTTCAGAACTTCAACACGTCAATGCTGGCCTCTCTTGCCTATAAGCTTTTCTTATTCTCTTGTGGAAGCATGCTCGTCGCACTCGCTCGTCTCGTTCATGACTTCGTTCTTTCGAGGCGAATCCTTCACTCAATCCCTGGGCCTCAGCCATCTTCTTTCATATGGGGGGAGGAATGGAAACTTTACAGTCATGCTCCTGGCCAGCCTTACACCGATTGGCACAAACAGTATGGTCCTGTTGTGAGGTTCAGAGGCGCCTTCGGAGTATGTTTGCATCAGTCACTTTTCGCTTTTGTCACAACGCCCATGCATCTAGCATCAAGTCATATCTATCATCGACCACCGTGCAATTTCCTTCATTCTTGGAGAAAATGCCTACTTATTCCCGAAGGCCAAAGGTGTTCGTGCCTGGTTCAAGGCTACGTTAGGGGAGGGTATTCTTTGGGTTGAAGGCAAGTCTTTGGTCATGAGCTTCAGTCTCTCTCTCAAACTGTCCCAGGAAAGGAAGCACATGAGCGGCAACGGAAGTTATTAGCACCAGCTCTCAGGTAAGCTGAGAGGCAAGTCATTCTGAGTCTAATGTTTCGACGAATCTAGTCCTCAAGCAGTCCGCGGCTTGGCCCCCATCCTCTTTGAGACGTCATCTAAACTGGCATCACAATGGATGAAAATACTCGATAAATTGCATGTGGAAGTGGCTGAAATTGAAGTCACTGACTGGGCTGGTCGTTTTGCGTAAGTGGCTGACCGTTAATCATTCATTACTGAATCCAACAACTCAATAGTTTAGATACTATCGGCCGCGCTGCCTTTACCTACGACTTTGACTTCTTGTCTCAGGAGAAAACTCAACCTGACTCGCTAGCAGATGTACTGGATGGTCTCACCAACAACGAAAACAAGAAATCGTCTTTTTATATGCGCGCCTTATTTTGGCTATTCCCTCCTATCCTGAATATTGGCAAGAAAGGTGAAATGATCAGGCGTACGAAGCATGAGCTCGGTTCTATTGGATCTAGGATGTGGCATGACGCGAAAGCCGTTGGTGACCATGAGGGCAGGACCATGATGGCATTCATGCGTAAGTGGCAAAGGATGTCATCATTGATATGGAATTTGAATTGACCGACTCTTCTGTTAGTTAAAGCGGATGCTACGGTAGCTTTGCAGGCCGACGAAGGCGACATTATTGCACAAATGCGAACTGTCATCTCTGCTGGATATGAAACTGTATCTGCAATTGTAGCAGTTCGTCTTCTACTCCATCATGGTTTCCTGCTTTGGTAGCTGACGAGCCGTTCAGTGGATGCTTTATGAGCTTGCCAGTCATCCCCAGGTACAGGAAGAGATCCGTAGTGAAGTCCAGTGCGTGCAACATCACTCCATTGATGCAGTGAACAACCACTGTCCACTCCTGGACAGTGCACTGAAAGAGACGCTTCGCCTCCATCCTGCTATACTCGAGAATCACCACGAGGTAGATTTTACCTTTCTATCAACGTACAGGCTCAGATCATATTCTGAATATAACTCAGGCTTCCGAAATGATCAGTATTCCTCTCGAAGAACCGTTGCCAGGTACTAAGGATACCCATATCATGATTCCGAAAGGTACCCTTCTCGCTATACCTCTAAATGTTATACACCAAGATGCCAAAGTTTGGGGGCCTGATGCTCATATCTTTCGTCCTGAGCGTTGGTTAGAAAGAAAGAGGTGTCAGATCCGTCACAAGCATGAGCTTCTCACATTCAGCGAGGGGTGAGAACATAACACTGTCTGAAGGTCGATTGACTGACGCAAACTATACTGGGCAGCCCTCGAGTTTGTATTGGCCGAAATTTTGCATTGGCCGAGATCAAAGTGAGTCTCGCATTTCCAGATGGTGCTTCAAGCTCAACGGCCAAGTAGGTGTTGATGGTAACGCTCCTCCAGCAGTTCTCATTTAGCTGTCAGTACGAGATTGAAGCATTCCAAAGTTTTGTCATCCGGCCTCGAGTTAGCGGCCAGGGTCCAAGTTCACTGCCCCTTCTGATTCGCCGAGTATGACATCAGCAGATTATTATTAGTGCTATTATATCCCCTGACTACCTGATAATAATGACAGCCTTCTATGGGAGAAAACCATCCACATCAAGTAGGTATGACTCTGTCAATCAGACATGCAAGCAAACGACAGTTTTTTCAACTCCGCGACTACATTATCGAAAGTTGTTATAAACGAAACGAAGGATCTAAGACAAGATAAATCAAGTTTGGACTCGGGGTGTTAGCTTCAGGTGACAACCATCCTTAGGGAATATTGTGGCGATGATCCTACAAAAACCTGAGTATCGCAATTCATGGGCTACAACATATGACGCACTCGACTTGATTGCTGAGGGGCGTGATTTCGTGTTCAAAGTTCATCATAGAAACAGCGGTAGCCAAAACGAGAGCGATGTTCATCTGGGCATATTCCAATCCGAGACACTTGTGAGGGCCGCTACCAAAAACAAGATAATTTTTCGGGTTCGAATTAGCCGAACCCTTCTGGTCGAGCCATCGTTCGGGATTGAAAGTGTCGGGTTCAGCATAGATCTCAGGATCATGCAGAGAGTTGTAGAATGATGGTATAACCATGCTACCAGCAGGAGCGGCATAATTCTCAGAGATCGGAAAAGCCTTTTTGCACTTGTATGGGACCTATTGGAAAGGTATTAGGATTATCATTGAGAAAGGTCTTATCACAATCAAAGCATATACCATAAGCACGGGGGGCTTGACACGCATACTCTCTTTAACCACCGCTTGCAGGTAGACCATGTCATCCATTTGATCGAGGGTGATAGGGTCCTCATAATTGCCCATGCGGACACGGTCTTGCTCTCTTCTGACCTTAGCCAGAACCTCAGGATTGTCGGCAAGATGCTGGAAGCCATAGATCAAGCCACTACTCATGGCATCTTGAGAAGCAAAGAGAAACGAGAATATGACCTGTGCCATCTCGTAATCACTAAAATCCTTCCTCCCTTTGTAATCTGGTTCGGACATGATGGAAACCCATTCATCCAACATACACTCTGGTCGACCACCCTGTATGATAGCAATCTTGCTCTTTTTGGCAGCGAGCTCAAGCCAGCGCATAACGAGCTTGCGAGCCTGTATAGCTTTATAGACTTTGGTGCCAGGAAGAGGGATAGGAAAGTTGACAAGCTCAAGCGATTGGGTGATTAACCAATACTTGGCGTTGATCTCTTCTATAGCAGGGTCGGGAATATGATAACCACAGAAGACACGGAGTGATGTTTCCATATTCATGTAACGGGCAGTCATCATGATGGGTTTGGCAGAAGAATCCACGGTGGCTTCATTCAACCACCTGGAAATATGCTTGCGGGCGACAGTTTCCTGAAGTCCAAGGTAGATACTGGACAGATTTCAGTCAGGACATCAAGAAGAAAGCACAAACTCACCCCAGAGCCTTGCGAGTGAAAAGCAAATTTAAAACTTTGCGGTAATCAACATGGTCTTTCCCAGACAAGAAAACCCTGATAACATGTCAATTCACCAGCAGAAATACGGTCCTGGAGATTCCCACCAGTTGTCGCCACCGATCACAAGCTTGCCAGAATGAACCAACGCAGGCTCGGCATACGTTGGTGAGTTGAGAATTTTGCGCGAATACTCGTTTGACGAAGCTATGACAATAAAACTGGTGATTATATCAACGTACAGTCGCGGATCATAGTGAATACTGAATGCGTCTTACATATTAAAAACACTGACAGCACTCAGAGGACCTGAATCCCACTGTCTCTTGTAATTTTCCATGGAAGGTTTAGTTGAATCAGCGAACCGTCCAATGATGGGTATTGTCCATGTATCACCGGGAAGATGCCGCTTTTTGTACCGCCAAACTGCTTGTTCCAAGGCGAGAATGCTACCGAGGACAGCAGCAGTTGTGTATAACCAACTCATGGAACTGTCCTTGGCTGCAGAAGCAACCTGAGATGAGGTTACATTGTAGAGAGCAGTAGCCGTCATTCCAAGACTCATGTTGCGAGAAGGGACACGGACTCAAGCAAGCTAGACGCGCTCAAGTAATTTTCTCAAGATGGCACCACTCGTTCTTCTACCCAATCGGTATCGCGTGCGAATATCCTTCCGTACTAAAGGGACCCACAAGACGATATCAGGTAATTACCTAATTCAATTAATTTTTTCTAACAATTTATTACACGGGGCGCATTGGACCGTCCTGACCAGCTGGATTATAGTTATCAATAGTTATTTCAGTAATCCCTGTGAGATTTATCAAAACACTATCTGTTTTCATACACTTGATATTGGAAATATGTTCAACGTTCAACAACAATGATGGTGTATCATCCACCGCGCCTTACACGGCGGACAATCAGATGCACATGACCGAATGACTATGAAGCTCCGCCCTCCCCTATTGACGTCATTGTCAAACTATGTCTATTATGTTGAAATAGGTCTCCTGAAGCTGTATCCAGGTTCCCACCATGATCTTCCGACTTTGTTCTTCATATTCGCTTGCGGCCAGGGGGGTCTTATCAAGACGATTCCACGGGAATACTATAATTCATGAAAGTGTTAAAGACAAGGTACGGGAAATGGGTCAGAAAGTGAGACTTGGATATCATAGTTGCTGCTGTACAACTTCATGACATTTCTCCAGGTCAACCTCAAAGTGAGTCAAGGCCTGGCTTCAACTATCAACAAAGGAGAAAAGGCAACCTACGCAACAAAAGAGAAACTAGGTATGAGTTTACTTGAATCTGGAGCATTCGCATTACTTTCATCCCGCATAGAAGAGGGCCAAAATTATGTCAAGAAGAAAGCCGGTGATGTACGTGAGATCGTACGATCAATGAAGATTTCTCATGAGTTCCCATAGGCTGCTAAAGGTGCACAGAAAAAAATGAAACAGGGATTGAAGAAGTAGTTGTCCATATCAGAGTGTCACGTGCATGACCTAGAAGTGATACGTGATATTAGTCAATTTCGCTAATGTATACTTCATTTAATTCGTATCCTCGAGTGATCTTCAATGCACACGTACGACACATACGACATAGGGAAACTACATTCTTCAGCTTGAAGCTCACTTCTGGAAGGTGTTATTCCACAGATGTGGACTATAAGTTCAAATATGCTCAGAGAATACAACAACTAGCAGCCGAGTGAGTCTTCCCACCATGTCCTCCTCGGAGTCTCATTCGTGTCCATTATTTGGATCATATCTTCTAGCAAGGGTGTGAGCGCTGAATATTTAAAGGAACAAGCGAAGCGTCGCCAAGAAGAAGAGGCCCGCCGACGTAGGGAAGAACGGGACGCTGCTCTCACTACCCAGAAACAAAAGCATCACACCTCGTCCAGTATATTGACATCATCGAATCCTCATGATGGGTCGCGCAAGGATAGTTCACCACTCAAGGTATGTCAAGTTCGAGTCAAGGCCGACATCGTGTCAATTTCTTCACAGCCACTTTCTACCATTCTGAACATTCCCAAAGTGCTATCGGTCCCTCACACTCCAGGACAAATTGGAAATCTGTGGAATGCTTATCATATGTCGCGGTCGAGAGGTACCGGATGCGGACTCTGTGCATCTATCCCTCTGGACTTGTACAAAAAAATGTCGGCCGTTGCAGAAAAGTATCCAACATTTGTTATCCCCATCTGCCGGACGACAAATTCCTCCGTGAAGAACGGTAGTGCATATGAATTCTATTTTCTACAATGGTGCTTCTATGATGCCCCCAAAGTGCCTCGTATCAACAATGATCACTTCGTCAAGCCTCCTTCATTCGATAGTCTAAACCCGAAAATTTCTACAGTCCTATTCACACCGCTAGAAGAATACAAGTTACGCGGTACATTCGCTATCCCGTACCTCGCACTCACGAACTACACTGATCTTGCTTCGACGCATGGGATGGTCCTCTTACGGGGAGAAGTCACTCCAAGACGTGATTCTGATGATCAATACATGTTAAGTCAGGAGGATGCACAACAGTTGTCCATGGCGATGCAGAAGTTCTATCTATGGGACAATGGAGAAGGCGAGGGAGAAAAATTGCTTAAAAATTTCCATCACAGGCCTCAGGAATTTAAGTGGGAAGAACTACTGAAGGTAGCAGATTGGAAGGTTCAATCTTGTGCAAATCGCTTGAGGTTTTAGGGAGGTAGATATGTCAGCTAAACTATCGTCTTGGCATCAAGTCCGAAATAGCAACGGAAATGTCTCCATTTCACTCCATCTATTGGTCGAGATGTAATTGCAATGATATCATACACCCTTGTGCTGACAACGTTGGTCGTAAGAGTATGTAAGGGTGTACACCATCCTTCTCCATAATGTCAATCGTGATCCCACCATACTCTTTGACCAGACCAAACGAAAAAGCCAAAACAGTGAAGGACCCTCTCAAGGGCGAGGATCACCGAGTCTTACTGTCCGGCTTCAGTCGCTGTCTTTGATCCCTGCGCTTTTTCACGGGGAACACTACGAACATCCCCCGGGATTCCTCGGCCATGAACCCGCTAACATAGCTCCAGCCTCAGTAGCAAGAATAGCTTCTCCGACTTCCCCTTCTTCCTCTGGAACAAGTGCAACCATTTCTCTGTCATATGCACGGCCGAAAGCACCAATCATTTTCGCGAACTCCTCGGACATATCAATTAAATTGTTTGTCGCACTCTCAACACTCCCAGCTTTGACATCGCCTAACCCACACGCAATGACTCGATCAAACCACGCAAGCGGTTCCCTGGATATGTTGATCGCAAAGCCATGGGAAGTCAATCGGTGACGAATCTGCACACCAATGCTGGCAATCTTTGTTGTAGGGTCAAGGAAGACTCCAGTATGTTCCAATGTGGTATATTGCAACCCATGACTCTCGAAAATATATCGCTCTATCATCTTCTGCATGCGACAGACATAGTCCCTCGTGCTCATGATGGGTGTATAACGCGAGAGATCTATCAAAGGATAGCCAACAATCTGGCCAGGACCGTGGTAAGTCAACTGACCGCCCCGTGATGACACCACGAAGTCTGCACCCATCCGAATGAGACGCTCATTTTCATCTTTCATAGATGTTGCAGTTTGGCGACGGCCAGCAGTGTATACAGGGCGGTGTTGGAGCAGCAGCAATACATCTTTATGAGTTTTCGAAGGACGAAGGACTAACTGCACTCGGTGGATTGCTTCTTGCAGTCTAAGAGAAGGAGAATATGGGAGTGGAAGACGGAAGACATAGTAAAAACAGGAGGTAGCATTGAGCATTGAGATGTAACTACAGTTGATCCTTATTTGTCGCTAACGTCTCATAGGATAGTCTAGCCAAAGCCATGTTGATAATCTTTCCAAGGAAAAAATCTATGCGTCACTAGATCAGCAGAAATTCTACCGTTCTTGATTGGCGTCGTCAGTCCTCAAATCTAAGGCTTCATCAGGCTAGTTATGTGCGCCCGAGAAGTATCCTTTGCGTAGGCTCACATTTTGCTCACATTTTCTGCATAGTTGGCAGTCCGTAGACCCAGACTACGTCAGGGATGCTCTGGGCCGACAGGTTGGGCTGGAAAGAAAACAGAAGAGGATACTATTTGGAGCAGTAATTTTCAGAAATTCGATGTGTAATAGCATAATGCCTCGTGCACTACCCAAAAAAATGCATAGTGTACTTTTTTCTCACATTACTGATTTCTTATCTACCTCCAGCATTGTTTGACCATGTGGGTCTGGGAGTCTCGTTATCTTGAAAACCCGAATTTTTCTAGTGGTCAGTAGGCGATCAAATGCCCTCTTATACAAGTACCCTGCCATCTTTTACTGAGGCTTCATCATTTCTCAAACATTGTAGCAGTTATCCGTTGATCCCTGCGCATGACATTGGTTCACGTAGATTGTCCGCATCTGAACTTTGTTGATTGTTCGTGGCAGAATTTAGTTGCTGAACCAAAGAATTACGTCCCTGGCTGTGAATGTTACCTGCTCGATATGAAATGAGATTCGAAATCTTACTGATGGGCTTCGCACCTTTCCGCACGGCTATCAATATGCAAGGTCGCTGTTTATTCTAGTTACAACTTTGAGATTCGACATTCCTCAGTCTGTATTGACTCAAAATGAAGGGTCTTGATCCTTGAAACAGGAAATCGATCATCAATGATTCCAGTGAAGAATGATGAGCATGTTGTCTTATCTATGTCTCAGCCATATGTTGAGGTTTCCATGCAACGCGATTGGTCCGATTAGCAAACGCGGCCCCTGACGTAATTATATTGATAGCTGCCGTCACAGACTTCCGAAGCGAGGTAGCCGGATTTTCGAAATCAATCCTTATCCTTATCTTTGCGTTACTCGAGAGGGTCCCGTCAGTCTTCATACTCACTGGGTCATTTATCACCACAAAGATGCTCTATGAAGGGGGTCATGATGGTACTTGTCAACAATTGGCTTGGTTAGCTTTATTCGAAGGGAAGACTTCAGTTGAATTCCCTATCTAGTCTTTATCTTTTCTGACAACAGCGTGACGTCACGGGCGCAAAAATGTGATCGCAACCTACCACTGAACGGAAAAATGCTAAGGCACTCCAATTCACCCGTAACAAGGTTAAGCGCTTGGAATCTCCACACTTTTTCATTCGTATCTCGGGCACAGAACCGTGGGGCAATCAAGTGATAGGATATAAAAACACAGACTCTTTTCAATCCCTTTCTTCGCCTCTCCGAACCTGTTTCTCCATTTCGGTCTCTACCCATATACTCTTACTGTCATGCATCCCGTCCCCCAACTGCGTCGTGAGTCTTCTCAATAACGTTATCTCCCCATTCACTAATGATATCCAGGGACTTCCGACGACGATGCCTTTCAGTGAGTTTCCAAACAAGCTCGGCTTCTAAATCCTCAACTGGTACAGATACAGCAGTGGCGATCTTTCCTTCATCATCGTCGCGGGTGCAATGGTATTTTTTATGGTACCAGGCTTAGGTGAGTGTTCCTACTTGATTCCAAGAATGATCAAGTCACACGTCTTCCAGCTTTCCTCTACTCTGGCCTGTCTCGGCGTAAGAATGCCCGTACGTCCCTTTAAACATTGAGAGGACCCTTTCCCTTACCCGGAGTTCATCTCAGTGTCCCTCATCTGGGCGGTGTTTGCAAGCAATGCAGTCGTCATTTTTCAATGGTTCTTCTGGGGTTACAGTCTCGCTTTCTCACCTTCAGCCACCAATGGTTACATCGGGAATCTCAGAAACATCGGACTGATGAAGGTTTTCGGGGAGCCTTCTCCAGGATCTCCCTTGATACCTTCCATCCTCTACAGCTTCTTCCAGATGGAATTTGGCTGCGTGACGGCGGGGATTTTAATGGGTGGCATTGCTGAGCGTGGCCGAGTATTGCCAGCCATGGTGTTCATTTTCTGTTGGATGACACTGGTCTACTGTCCTCTGGCTTGCTGGGCATGGGGTGTCAATGGGTGGGCGTTCAAATGGGGTGTTTTAGACTTTGCGGGTGAGTTTATCGTCATCAAGTTTTAGTTGTGACCAATGCTTGGTTACAGGCGGAGGTCCCGTTGAGATCGGGAGTGGAGTTGCGGGCCTTGCGTACTCGTGGGTCTTGGGCCGCCGCCAAGAAAAGGAGCTACTCAATTTTCGACCTCACAATGTTTCTCTAGTCGCCCTTGGGAGTTCGTTTCTTCCTCAATCCTAGTGGCTTCTGATCTTAAGCCTGTCCCATTTTTGCAGCTGCCATGCTCTGGTTCGGTTGGATTGGTTTCAATGGAGGAAGCGCGTTCGGAGCAAATATTCGCGCAATCTTTGCAATCTGGAATTCTATGTTAGCTGCAGCGTTTGGTGGCATGGTATGGTGTCTACTTGATTTTCGCTACGAACGTCGCTGGACGATGGTTGGTTTCTGTTCTGGCACAATTGCTGGTCTCGTTGCTGCGACCCCTTCGTCCGGCTATGTTCACCCATGGTCCTCTGTCATTGTTGGAGTGCTTTCTGGCAGTCTGTGTAATTTGGCCACCAAAGGTAAGCCTGTCAGGAACACTAATATAATGCTCTGATCTCTATGTTCCATTAGTCAAACATCTCGTTCGAATAGACGATGCGCTTGATCTCTTTGCTGAGCACGCTGTCGGAGGGATCGTGGGGCTCCTCCTCAATGCGTTCTTCGGCGACAGAAGTATCATGTCTCTCGATGGCGTAAGCACAACAATCGACGGTGGTTTCATAAATTATAATTGGGCTGCGCTGTATAAGCAAGTTTGTTACATTCTTGCCACATGCAGCTATACTTTCGTGGTGACTGCCCTCATTGCCAAGGGCATTGACATGATTCCGGGTCTTCGTCTGAGAGCAGGCCCAGTGGACGAGGCGCTTGGTATGGATGAAGTGGAGGTTGGTTCTGATTTTTCTCCCCTGCCTAGCCTCCGCTCAGATTATCTTATCTCTAGCACGGAGAATTCGCCACGGATTATATCGAGCTTCGTCGGGACTTCACCGCTGCTCCTTTCATCATGTATGATCACAGCACGAACTTCGCACAGAGCAATAGTCCTGTGGCTGCTGGCGATCGCCACGGACATACCGATCTTAGTGTCAATGACACTGTTAGGTCAGAAGATACACGCCAGACCGACCTTCCAACGACCAATGAGAAAAATGAAGCGATGCTACGAGCGTGAATTTAGCCTCCTCACGTAACGAAGAAACTTAATATTGAGTCCTGCACTTGCTGTCATATATCCACCAACATTTCATACCAAGTCCGCCACTTGTATATATAGATTTTCCTTGGCGATGGTTTTTGCTCTGGCTCGAAGCTAGTATCTTATCATTCGGTGTGATAATTTTATCTTGTCAAGCATCTAGTTGAACACCTTAATGAATTCCTATTAGCCCAAATCCCGATTTCGCCCTTCACTTACTCATTTATAATCTATTCAGCAGTCCCAGCCATATACGTAGTCATTCTTGTCTTGCTTTCGTGTCGTGTTTGTACGAATAAATAATGTAGTTCTTTGGGTCAAGTTTAGATCCGGAGTCAGAAGTCTTCGATGCGCCGCAAATACTCGCGTTGACCTCATTGAACAAAAGGTCGACAGTGTTGCGAGAAGAGACTGTTATAGTCTCCGTCGTAACCAATCTGGGACAAAGATTACTAAACCAACCATCAATCCAGGCGACAAGCCGTACGGCTCAAACGAGTTGACGTAGTAAAAGCTTTTATCCAGCTTGGGGGATGGAGTTTACGCTGGGATATGCATTCCACTGACAAAGGTCTGTCAGATAAGGTCTTATGTCTGGTCAAGATATTGCATGCCTGTTTTCTGAACACACATCTAACTTTGCCATCCTCCGTGGACTTATCTCAAAATGTCGCGCTGCAGTGCGAAACACACATATTATTTGTTTTTTGTAATTCAGGATCTTATCCCGCAACAAACAAACTAATTCTAAGACGCAAAGGGCTTAAATAGGGCCCGAAATGAGCGAAGTTAGCTAGTAGATAGTTGTGGCAATATGTCCGGAACGTCACATTGAGATATCACCCACATCGCTGGGATCACTCCTAGATTCTCCCAGATTCCTACAGGAAGTTATCCTGTACTCTTTACATGACGGATATTCAAATGTCAAGTTCCAGCTGTAAAGAGACTTCCCCAGATTGCCTACTTATCGCAAAATTATGTCATGTCATGGAGTGACATCGAGTTGTCTTGGAAACTTCATTGCCGGAGCAAATGCTTCAGATATTTACATAGATAAATGGGAATGTAGTTACAGTTTAATCAAGTCTTTCTGTCTTTCCTTCACTTTCCCCTGCGCGCAATTTATTTTGCTGCGTCACTACTGTTGAAGATGGACGAACACTATGACAGCAACTCAAAGCTTCGTCATTGTCTTACCTATTTTTTACGGGCTCATACATCTACAGAACTCACATGTAATACACCTCAGTCATCTGCACCACTTGGGTGACGTCTGAGACATACATTTCTTAGAACCTACGAAAAGTCATCTGTTTTGAGGTTTGTTGCTTGCCTCGACATGTGGTCAACAGAATTTAAGGTTCCAGCGGCAAGACCTGACATTAGTAAATGAGCTGATAGACACAGATTGTCCTCAAACATCGCGAGTGGTACACAGCGATCCAGTCAAATAGTCACATCTTCACAAGTAGCCAAATCAATAGCTATGACAGAACAGGACCCTGAAAGTGGCCGACGTTAAGTTAAGATCAGCTTGGGAGATGGAAAAATACGGTGTATCACAAGTATGGATTATCTCAGAGTGGACTGTATCGCTTCCAGTCACACCAAGACCAAACCAGCGTGACAAAGGGCTATGTGTTACTGTGTTAATTTGACACGTCATATCAGTTATTCCGACTGAGCTATTCGAGCTCAACTTGTGATGTGATGTCACGATATGTGACATTTCCTATCTGTCTTTTCAAAAGACGAGGAGCTCCTAGCTTTTCCATCTTCAACCGGAATTGAACCTGGATTTTAATCTAGGTGCTACTACAGAGGTGACTGAAAGTATCCAAAACTTCTCTGTCTGTCAAAGGACATCGGCCTGTGTACATGGATGACCTAGTTTACCACTGCCTTCGTGAACTTTCTTTCGATGGGGATCTTGGTTAGTACGTTTATCATGTGATGCCGAGGTTCAGAGGCGCAGTGCTACCCAAGTCACGGGCTTGGGTTCGAACCCCAGTCTTTGTCGATCCAAGTTGCTGATATATGTGCAATACCTCCTAGGTTCCAACGTCTCTCGGCTGAAAGATTTCATTATTGATTTTTACGCTCAGCCTGGAGCTCCACATGTTCAAAATGCAGACGACACCTTCTGTGCATTTATTTGGTCACTCGTGGTTCAGCAGCAAACTGTTCGCGTTGGAACCGTTCCTGAGGGATTAAAAACTGAAGTATGGATTGCTCCTCAAACGAGTAAAACAAAGAAAATGAAGAAGAATGAAGCAGAACCTATTGAGATGAAACCTTTTGAACTGGATCTCATCCCTGATGCAAAAACCCGAACATTGGATTCTTTAATCCGACAGTTTGGTGGTAGACTAAGGATTGCGGTCGAGCCGAATGCCATCTATGCAGCTATCACAGGCTCTCATATCAGAGTATGGCTTTCTCATGCTTTTCATGATCGTGATCTCACTTCGGTAGCGTAGTTCGCGAAATTGAGTCCAATGGTTTATTCTGCGCTCCAGGTCATTACCCGAGGAAGGGATGACGGTGTATCTGTTGTCGCATTGGGAAAACAAACAGGTTATGACCAGAAAAGTTGTTTTTACCTTATTAAACAACTTCAGGAGCTTAACCTAGTGTGAGTGATTCCTAGTTCTCAAAAGCTAAAGGCGTTGATCTTTGTGGTTCTAGAGTAAAGGTACCTAAGCCTGGAATTGGATCCAATTTTGTGATACATCGTTATTTCTATGACAAAAACCCTCACTGGAAAGCCATCCGGGAAGAGGAAAATAAGGCTGAGGAAGAAGACAAAATCACTCACGAAATTTATGAAGAAGCCCTCGAGGAAGAATCTACAACCGAGAAACCTGCACTCGATTTCACTCCTATAGATGCTAGACATTTGTCTAGTTTGCCACTAGTGCGATCACGGGTAGTCAAACTCTTAAAAGCCTCCAAAAACTACATTCACGAATCTAATAATATGCTCATTACCATCGTGCGTAATCATTGAATTTCTCCACATTATCCAATTGAACTTACAGAAACATAGGGATTCTCAAACCCGACGAAAATTGATAGGCGGTTCTTCCAGAATCGGATCAAAGAGCTCCTTCAACAGGGAATCATTGAGAGGGTTGAAGTGCCAAGTCTACGGAAGAAGGCCAGCACTGCGATGGCGAAATGCCTCCGGCTTGTAACGCCTGATAAACAGCCTGAAGGCGTTATATCGGACACTCAATCTGATGAGGAGGCCAAGCGGCAGGAGAAGGAAGACTTAAAAAGTAGGTTGAACTCTTTGTTTGACAGCTGAGCTCATCTTTTTGTAGAGGAAATCAGTGGAATCAAGATGAACATTACACTTCATAAACAAATCTTCGATTTATTACAGGAGTCTGGTACCCGTGGAATGACGTTGAGCGTATGTTTTTTTTCCTTTCGGTACATCTATGAACAACTGTATCAACAAACGTCAGGACATCTCAGTTGCCCTTTGCAATTTCGACAAACGGATAATTGAACTACTTCTTGCAAGGGCAGACAAGACCACTCCGCCATCTCACCTCAGCGATCTTGGTATCGTTAGTTTGATGGAGACCAGTGGTCGGGAGAGACGTCATCGTTATTACACTGTCACATCATATCACCAGCTGATTGTCCGGGAGGACCTTGATCCAGAAACAGCAGGCGGTGCCCATGTCAATTTCGAGAGTGTTGGTGAATTCAAGAATGTCAATTCAACTCTATTTTATGAAGATGGAGAAGGTTCTGTTCAATATCAAAACGCATACAAAGCCGAGATTGCAAGCAGTGCCGGCGGAAGAAAAGCAACCAAGAACCCTGTTCTTCTTGATGAGGCCGTAAAATCGAGGAAATATCCAACGAAGCAGACAGGAGATGGCACTCAACCCCCAGGTACTGGCAGCAAGCGAAAATTTGATGATATCGGGTCCGTAAGTGTTTCACAACCGTCTCATAAGAAGTGGAGGCAGGAGGAAGATAAAACTGAATCAGCGGGTGTGTTTTCATATCTTTATGAAAAAAGAATGCATTCTGAATATACTTCAGCACCCAAGCACCGAGATCGACCCCCCAAAAACAAATCAGCAATTCCAGTCGAACTCGTTGCATCTACATCAGAATCCATCTCCATAGAGAATGAAGATAATATCAGTTCAGCCTTGTCCGTACCCAAAAAACATGGAAGACCATCTAAAAGGAAGCAAACTTCGCCGAGACTGGAGAGTCCCCCGCGGAGGTCAAAATGTAGGAGAAGAGAGGAGCAGACCGATGCTGGGATCCCCATGGTTGAAATCAACTCTTCCGTTGATAAACATACTTTGTATTCAGGAGCTTCAACGTCAAAGCCAGCACGAATTGCACCTAGTGCTCAAACAGAAACATCTGATATCACCGAGAGGGGACAACCTCTGGCCTGGGAAAAACCTGAAACTCCATCAATTAACAGGGATCCACCGATGCAAGAGCAATCCAACAACATGCTCCCTAATAGGAGAGATATACCAATAGACCCCGCTCTGATACTAATCGAGTCTGAAAAGCAAAGGACTTCTGTGAGCAGAGTCATTCTTGTTACATCAAGATCTGAACTGTCTTTCACTGTGCAGCTGCCATCAACTACAGATGAACAATCAATGGATGCGAAAACTACTGTTAAAGGACGTGTCAATGTATCAAATCTCAGACGAGAGGCCGAAATATTTCGCGTTATTGAAAGCTTTTCAGGTATCGTACATATTCAGAGTAAGGAATTCACAAACGCACACATCACCTTACTCGAGAGTATGGCAAAAGCGGGTGAGCCGACCAGTGCACCACCAGGAACCAAAACCGACAAGCGAACGGCAATGGCCGCCTTGGATGTTCTCGAGGCCCGAGGAAAGATTAAGCAGCTCAGAACATCTATCCAAACCCATATAGGAGTCCACCGTGCCGCCAGAATTGCATATCTTCCTGACATCTCACAAGAGCAGCTCAAAACTTACCTTGCTGGCCTCGCGAAAACCTTTTTACAGCCTGTTTCACAGTCAGGGTCGACTGTCAAGATAAATAAGTTGGTTGAATATGGGGCAGACCCGACTGCAATAGTTTCGCGGACCATTCTTCCGCTCCAGCTCCTGCAACTGGGGCAACCAGGATTGGGTAAAAAAGAGCGATGGTGCAAGAATCGTACTCGAGCGAATCAGCTCTTCGCGTATGATGACGATACTATCCGTGAGGTTCTACTTGCGGAGCGTACAACTCTGGGCCAACTTCATGGATTCATCGTTGGAAAAATGGCACGAGTTCGAGAACTACACCTGTTGATCCTACGAGCATTCGATTTGGACCAAATATCAGCAAATCTGGTGTCAAAAGACAACAAAATATTCGACATATCTTTCCTTTGCAACGACCTTCCTCTCAAGTCCTACTGCTCCCTGATATGTTGTCTCATCAATAATAACGAGCTTCTGGAATTCTATTCGACTGAGACAGGCAAGCAAACGCTGGTCCATGACCTTCCTCCACAATTTCATTCTCTTCTACAAATTGGGCGCTCTCGTGCGCGTTCGCGGTTCTTGGAAATGCTTGAGGTGCTGCGACTACTAGGAATTGTCACACCGTTGCGAATATCGGAAGCTGAGCGGCCTTTGATCATTTGCACTCAGGGTAGGCAAGATCCATTAAAGTTTGATTCGGCATCCTTGGAAGACTGGACTACAAGCACACCGATGACTGCACCTTCATTCTGGAAATTGAATGAAATTGCCTCGATTCATGTCTGGCACGACTCCGAGACAAATCCTCCATTTTGGAAAGATATGTCAATCAACACACCGGCACTTGCTCTTCAGTACTGGGATACACTAAAGATTGCCTCTTGTGAGATGTCGGTTTGCTTGGATGGCGGGTCATCCACTGGCATACCCACAACAACCTTGGTGAACGCTGGCTTAGCTCGCTCGCTTCGGCAATCAGGATCTTGGAAAACTCAATATGTCATGACATGGCACCAGATGCAATATCTTAAACAATTCATCGATATCCACTCAGCAAAAACCCCGCTTGACGAGTCTGATAGTACTAAGAAGGAAGAATTGTTGTTCAGAGTCTGCCGAGTGACTACTGCAACCAAGGATGCTGTAGTAGACTTTTACAAAGGATTGCAAGAGAGACTACTACGAAGATCGAACAAGGTCAGGAAAAGCGGAAAACGCTCGACTGGGGTCGATAAATGCATCCGTCGAGCTGCGGAAGTCAAGGAGTTACTTGCGAAAAAAGCAGCTGAAGCAAAAAGGAAGAGGGATCGAGAATGGGATGCTCTTTTACTGCGTGTCCACCCCGGACCGTTGAGCTCTGCAGCGTCTGGTAGGGTCAAGCGTGTCCAAAAACATTTCCTCCAAGCAAGTTCTACACAAGACTCAGAAAAATGGGAAAGAGACATTCTCACTGCCGTACACGAGGCAGACATGGCACAGCTATTCAAGGTGTCTAGCAGGCCTTCAATTGCCCAGGTCCCTCTTCTTCCCCCACAAATTGTGTTGGATCCACTGGAACCATCAGTCGAGGACTTGATTCGGAGACAAGGCACCCCCACTGAACCTCAGGAGCCGTTAAAGAAGCGCAAGCGAGAAAAAATAAAGGGAAAAGGTAATAATCTTGACACTCTGTGGCAAGCAAGACTCAAACAGGTCTTCAGGCAAGGAAACGGCAGGAATTGTGCCAAAGAAATCGCGTAGACACAGGTTTCAGTGGACGCAGGACTACGATGAGTTGGCCAGGGATGCGGCAGCCATCATTAGAGCACGGTGTCGTAATGCCTCGAGGATTGATTGGGCTGCTTTTGAACAAGTATTCCCAGTCGTGCCCAGAAATAATGTTCGCCAGCGTCTTGCTCATATAAGAGAAGCACCCGGAAATGAAACCTATATGAACAGATTGGAAGAGAAATGGCTTGAACTCTGGGTACAACATAGGGGAACTCATGAGCTGCCTGATGATAATCCTCAGAGCACCTCAAATTTCGATCTTATCGCTCATATCGTATTCCTGCGAAAAAATATTGATAAAAATGCATTGTGAGCACTGTTGGCGTTCGTCTTTCGTTAGCTCTCTAAAACATTCTCAGACGTGTTGGATATGGTCATGAGAAGGAGAGCGGTGATGTGATCATACCTTCAACTATAGAAACCCTCCTGGACGACTACGAGGTTGATACAACAGAGAGCCCTGGCCTTACCTGGGATTTTATGTGGAATGCTAATGTTGCGGAGGGAAGGGAAAAAGGATTTGTAAGACAACCATTTAGTCAGACTCTTGAAGCCATCCCGACAGCCATCGAGACAACTACATGCTCTGTGGCATTGGCTGAAGCTGCCTTGAAGGTAAGCGATTACTCAATGGACCTGATATTACCGACTGACGACGTGTTGAGATGACACTCGGAACGCCTGCTGAACGTTACGATACTAGCCAAGGTGCCGCAATCCTGAAAAGTATAGGTCAGAAGAACGTTGAGTCTGCAGCGAAATCCATGATTGCCCGAGGAATACTATCAAAACTGAAACGCGATCCTCTGAAGTCTATTCCAGGGAGGCATTTAAAGATATCTGATATGTGGGGAAATGCCTTTGAAGTCACTCAGCAGACGATTCAACTGATTTGAACAGGAACCTTAACGCCATTGGTGGTTCAATCCCAAAGGAGACATTCCAAGATGCTGTTTCACTGGAAGAAGTAATTGCTCAGTCGGATGATATATGGCAGAAGTGGCCATTTACTGCTACTGACGGTGACTGTGTCACCTTGATAGAACTTGTGACGGAAAACAAAGTTGGCGTTTGTTTCACTGCAACTGAATTATCCTCTCACGACCACTCCAAGCTTGATTTTAGAATAGATACATCTCAAGCACGTATAGAAAGAGCAGCCCTGGATTGGAATAGCAAGAAAGCAGGTTAGTGATCTTCACTTGAAGTATATGCAACTCTCCGCCGATAGCCAAATAGATGATGATCAAATAGAAACTTCGATTTCTTATCGAAGGGCCGTTGTTTCCAGTGCAATCCGAATGGCTAACAATGCTCGAGGGGACCCAGATGAGCCGTTCACAAATGGAGACAGTGACGTCTCAATGGAACATGGACTGGCTGAGGATGGACAACCTGCTAGCTGTGTCCTTTTAAGCGGAGAAAATAGCCTGATTGATTGTAAGCCATGCCTTGCAAAAAGAATATTGGAACTGGAAATGTCTACTCGAGGACAACTCAAAGTATTGCGCCGAGTCTTGAGGGCCATTCATGACGCAGGAAAGGACGGAATTACACTGCTCATGTTGCAAGTGTGTTTCGTTCTTTTCCCCCACTAACCATATAATTAACAATCCGATTCAGAGTTCTCTTGGGATCTCGAGAGCTGAAATCCTTGATGCTACTCAAGAGCTTTCAAAAGCAACTGTTCCCTTGGTGTACTGGACTGGCTATGAATCCTTGACTCTGGTTACAGCACCTTTCATCAAACACTGGAGTATTACGATATCCGAAACTCCCCTTCAAAGAATTTTTCCCCGTCGCTGGCTTGACACAGAAGGGCACAAGATCGCCGACTTCTGGGAAGCAGCGTTGAGGTCAGTGTTAGGACTCGTTGTCTTTAGACCTGGTATATCTCAGGTATGAATTTTGAAGCTCGGTCCTCCTCATATCTAATCGTCCATCAGACTGAGATCAGATGGCGTCTGCGATCGACTTATGATAGACAAGAGGTACACGATTTGCTGCGCTACTTATCTGCGGAAGGCTTCTTGAAGATGCAGATAGCCGATGGGCAGGTTGCTTCCCGGGACGCCATCGTGAGGCCTCTGGGCGACGTTGATGAAAGATGTGTGTTTTACTTCACTGGTAACCGAAGATGGTACGAGGTCTAACTCGAAGCGAGAGCAAATGTGATTGAAGGCATAGATATGATCTACATTGGCAATCCTGAGATTGACAATATACATTCAACAATCATCATCTTCTCTTGTTTCCCAGTAATTTTGTCTATGTCATTTCGAAGCTTCAGGACCATTGATTGGCATGTTTTCTAAAAACTTTCTAATTATGAGTTGGCCATTAATTGCCAAAATTAAAACCAGTTCATGGATATGCTTGAAGGGGTGTATTCCATCTGTTCTCAGCATCGAGCAGTGACTGGTATGCCAAAAAATTAGCTATTGAAATTGGTTGGGTTTAAATTGTCCACATGCACAAACTTTTCATATGTGCATTGAACTTTGTGAGGGACCCTTACGCTAAACTCCGATCACATCATCCTTATCACTGATTCTATGGCCGCAGCCAAAAAGTTGATCCTTCTCGTCAGTGATACATTACTCGTTATCCCGAGCTATTGGGAGTACAGACTCGGTCTCACAAAGATAGTGCGAATGACTGAGATATAACTACTGATCGAAGAGTCCTTTGAGGCGAAGTTTGAGTACTATATAGATTTTTTTTCGCCACATCCAATACTAGCACGGCATGATAATTAGCCACGCAATCGTGCTTTTGTGGGCTGTGCCCACAAAAACAAGAAAGGTAAGAATATAAATGAAGCTCGCGTAGCCTCATTTACATCGAATTTTGGAATTGCCCCAGTAAAACAGGGCGGCTTCTACATGCTTTGGCTGATGGAGATACAAAAGATACATTCATCTCACAAAATCAAGATGTTTATACATCTCTTGATGCCTCTAGGGAGAAATCATGTCTTGACAAGTGGATTCTTTCGTTCAACCATAGTCAAAAGAAAGGTCATAAATTCCTTGATTTGAGGATCGAGGTTAGGATCAAAAACCAGAGAAATGGCTTTACATGGGAACTTGACAAAGAGTGTACCATCTCGCAGGGAGGCGCCAGACAGAACACGAACGGAGATCGAACGGAAATCTGGATAGAAGTATTTTGAGACAGCGGTAGTACAAGTCAAATCGACCAGTAGCTACCAGCAGTTCCTCTAAGACGTGCAGCCTTCGAGTAAGTTCTGAATGTGAATACTGGATTGGAGCTTTCAAGGACATCCAAGACTTCTTATCACCCATGGAGTATTTGTGATAATTTAGTCTCGATAGCTTGCGTGGGTACAGGATGGGCATGGTAAGAAACTATGATACTACAAATTGATGCAAAACATCGATGTAAAAAAAACGAAAACCATATGATCTGCAGTTATTTCCGGCTGGTAAGGTTACGTGACGTGGCTGTGATACGGCTGCCTTTTGAATAGAGGACTCATATTCTCATATCCCATTGAGGTTTGACGCATGAAGGGGTGGACTTGTTATCGCATCAGACTCTTCATACCCATATCTGAGCTCAGCTAGCCATTGGTGATCCATCAGGGCTTCGGCAGTTGGTCGAAGCATTGAATCGATGGTGAGGCATTGTCTGATAAAGTCAATGCCCAGGTGGCTGAGTTGGTCTGGTTCCGGAAGAGGAGGATGTTGAGTGGCAACACCGATGTGGAACATAATGGCCCTAAGTGATGATTGAGCTTAGATGAAATGTAAAGATCTGTAGGCTCACCATTCATTATCAAGGTTACTCCAAGGTTTCTTCCCTGTAGCAAATTCCAACACAACACAGCCTAATGACCAGATATCCATGGCTCCATGTCGTCCTCGCTTGTCATTCTTAATGACTTCGGGGGACATGTACATTGGCGTTCCGGTCAGACCATTGCTCATAGCAGATAAAGCATTTGCGTTGTGGTTCCCATTGTGACCGTTGTCTCCCGCGGCCCTACGAGACCTCTGAAATGTCCGGTGGTTCTTGGCAAGGATCTTGGCTGCCCCAAAATCAACAAACTTGATAACACCATGGTGATCCAATAGGATATCTGGCAGACCTGAGACAGATGCAGTCGCAGAGTTACATTGACTCACTATCGGGTTTGATATCACGGTGGACGATATTCTTCGAATGGAGGTATGCTAAGCCCTCCAACATTTGGAGCGTATAGAGTTGGATTATACACTCGTCTTCTATTCGGCCATGTTCCAATAACGTAGCAAGGCTACCTCCCTGACAATATTCCTCAAAAATGTAAACCTTGTCTCGATGTACTTCGATTCCATAGTACTCAACAACATTCGGATGATGGAGCAGCTCCATCACACTAAGTTCGTCTTTGATCTGCGCATATAAGCTGGGTAAGCCTGAAAGCTCTTGGAACTTGATTTCTTTGACAGCCATTAACGATCCAGAGTCAAGATTAACGGCAAGATACACGGAGCCAAATGTTCCAGCACCGATAAATTTTCCTTGCTGCCATCTGATGGATATATTTGAGCTCGAAGAAGCAAGGAATACGAGAGAGCGATCTTCAAGTTTCTCGTTATCAAGAACCTTGCCCAGTATGCGGTGTTGCGCTCCTCGGATCTGTCGCAAGTCTTCTAACTCACGGATAGACATAAGGAGACGATCCCAGTATAGTCGAGTGGTGGAATCGGTAAAGGCAAAAGCATCGTCATGTTCAGAAACCAGGGAACCAGAAAATTCATCTTCTTCATCTGTTTGGGTGGGATAAAGTCGTTTCGATCTCTCTTTCTGCTTCTCTTGATCTCTGCCTGCTTCTAATGTCCCTCGAGCACCAAGAATATCAAAGTGACTGATCAAGAGTGTCATGCAACTTGCCACCTTCTGTCGCAACATGTTGAACTGATCATCCGGAAGTTGGAGTATATTGCGCTGTGTGCGGATGAGAGTGAATTCTAGAGCATGCACAGCCCATTTGAACGTCTTGCGGTCCGTAGGATCACAATCATCACATATGAATGAAACCCAAGAAATAGCCAATTTGACCATAAGCCGATTGAACTTGTAGAGCGAACTACGCTCCATGTAACGTTGAGCATGTTGGCCATGCTCTGATGCAAACAAATACCAGTTCTCAAGGAGCTCCTGATATCCTGTGACAATGCGCAGGGAACTACGGATTGGATGTACCGACTCGACGATCGACTCGGCCAGACGTCCTGTGGCTCTAGTGATTTTGCGCAGCTCGCGATTGACAGCTGGTAAGTGTGCCTGGAAATCTACTGTACAAGTAAGTGGTGTAAAGAGATACTCTAAAAGCTCTTCTTCGCCTTCAGGGCTGGAAGAGAATAATTCGTCGAACACCTTTTTTGCAAGATGGAGCCGGCGTTGAGGGCCATCAGCGATCAAGCAGACTCGGCTTTCTTTGACGTTAAAGTTGAAAGATGTCGGAATGACCATGACCCTTCCTGTCCAAAGAAACTGACTTTCAGGAGTCAAGATAAGTAGATATCGTGCATCGTCAAACTCCTGTCCTTCATAGCCAGCTGACTCTGCAACTCGGATGCCGTCAGTATTTGTGACTTCATCGACCTGAAAAGCCTCTGATAAAATACACTTGATGACTTCCGGCCTATCATAAAGCGAAGAAGATGCAACGACATAGTAGCCTTCTTCCTCCATTGCTTCAGTGTATACAAGAAAATGATCAGTGGCGACAAGTGTGTTGATAAATCGATCGAGTGGGATATCATCCAGATTGTACTCAGCAGAGTTACTGAAACGCTGAGTTAAGACTCTAGGGGACGTATCAATCAGCGCGGAAATTGATAGGATGAGGCAGGCGTGTTACCGAGCAAAGCGAGACAATTTACGATATCGTAGTCGAACAATGTCCAGGACCATACCATACCACCCAATTAATTCATCCCTGGTCATTTTCTTCCCTGATCCAGTGAAATCGCTGAATTCATCGATCAAGCCCCTATTCTTCATACGTTCTCTCCTGGTTTCCTTCTCCTTCTCCTTCTCATCAACCAGGGTAGCAGAATTGGGCAGATGTATTTGAGTGTCGAAGTAATCGATCACCCTGACCATCAACATATTCGTCAGGGAACTTTGACGATGTGAGCAATGACTCCACTTATAGATTGATAACTCACCAAATTTGCTCGGCTACCAGACGGGATCCCCCAGCCGTGCTCAAACTGACATCGTTGAAAGTAGCCCATTGCGCTTCCAGAATATCGGTCTCTCTGAAGTAAATGGCTCTGGAGCCATTCTTGAGTTTCCAGTGCATGAGCTTGAAAAAAACGCTGAGGGCTTCCAGTATGGTATCGTCATAATCGTCATTAATACAGCTGGGGATAGACCAACTGCTGCTAGTATCAGGACTCAAGAAAGCCTCATATTGACGCTTGAGAGTACATGCCAGACCTATACCGATCTTCAGATCCTCAGTCATCTGATCAATAATAAGAGTATCAGGGTCGTTCAACTTCTCAGCATAATCAAGGCGGTAACGTAGAGATGCTTGAGCCAGTTTAGTTGGAAAAGAGATGAGGGGAACGAGATCATTTCCAAAAGCTGGGAGATTCATTTCTTTGAAGTATTTTGCGAGTTTAACCTGTGCTCTGCGGACAGAGTAGACAAATGCGTTAACAGTCACCAGAAAACCCTTCTCAAAAGTCCGCTGGATGGATTCCTCCTTTAACAATCGCTCGACAAAGCTGCTACCATCCATTGTTGGTGTGGGACTACCCTTGATACGATTGAGATGTAAAGAAGCGCCTATCGGGACCTCACAACTGGTGTTTGGTTGAGTAACATCAAGAGTATCACTTCCTGTCCATCGCCGCAGGACCGAAAGTTGATGTCTAAGGGTTGACATCAGAGTGGACCATGTATTGAGGGTATCACAGCGAGTTTGAAAATGAGCAGCTGACGCAACGGGCTTATCGAGATACAAAGCCTTGAGATTTGGGTACAATGATTGTGCTACTTCGAGACGACGAAGTAGAGCATTGACTTCTTTCAAAGCTTGGGTCGTTCTGTCCGTACTTGTCTTGCTATACGAGACACGGAACTTGAGAATATCCTCAATAATTGGATCCACAATCCGGATTCTCTTTTCCTCCAATCTCCTCCGCTCCTCCTCAACTGAGCGTGTATGGAATCTAGCGCGAATACCCAGCCAAATGTTAAGGTGAGTATTCTGCTGTTCATTTCCTTGTGATTCCAGTGCGACCGCAATTCTAGTTTTCTCTGATTTGAGGACCTCTCCTGCGAGAACAGAGGCAAGCATCGTCTGCCACTCGAGTCGTTCCTTCTCTTGTTCAGAAGGAGCTTGTAGAGGTCCCACTTCAACGCCTTTTGGAGCATTTCTCGCCCTGCGCTGGTTCATATCCTCCTCGTCACTGAGGTCCCCGGGATCTCGGCCATGGTAATAATTGGCCTCTGAATCATGACGTGGATCGCCCCCCCTGTAGCGCTTCACAAATTGTTTATAGATATCAGGGTTGGGTTGGTTGACCGGACCAGATGGTTTAGACGACTGAGTGAATGTGTTTGGGTGGCGCTTAGGACGACCTGATGTACGAGTTGAGTTTGCAGAGGGTGAGGCGGGGACAGGAGGAGGGCGCTGTGGGCTGGCCTGCCAACGACGACCCGAAGAGCCTTCGTCATTGTCGTTACCATCCTGTTCAGGGAGGGTGTAAAGAGTGGGATTGTGCCGACGCATCGTGTGGGAGCCAATCGACGTTTTCCCTAGTCTAGGGTCCACGGGCTTACTAAGCCACCGATAATCTTAAGCTAAGACTCGCACAATGGGCATTGTTGAAAAGGTATCCAATAGTCCTTTCTCTGTCCTGCTCCAGTTGAACTGCATGCACGATTCAGATCAAAGAGATTGAGGGTGAGGATGGCCTTATCCACTGCATGCAGCTTGTTGATAGACCTCTATAGATGAGATGGCTCGAAGTACGTCTGACGACTCATTTTGGTGTCCATGATTTGAACTGCCTTTGTATACAGCACAGAAGAACAAGGTGACTCGGCCCAAATGCGCTGTAGCCAAAAGCTAATATTGTACAAGTAGGCCACAGAATATCATTTGGGCTTGTTAAAAGCAAAGCTCGCACGTTACCGAGCCCAGCTACTGGAACCTACCTCGAAATCAGGACCTAGCGGGACCGGATTTGATGTTCAGAAATCAGGCGACGCTCGAATAGCTTTGATCGGCTTCCCTTCTGTAGGAAAGGTGTGAATGTCCTCCAGCTGAGACGGATCATTTGAAATATTGAACAATCTCCAAGTCCACATTACTGAGTAAGATAACACACACGGCTTCAGAGTCAGCCGCATATGAGTTTACGACACTGACTGTAAGTTCTAATTCAGCCACAACTGTGCTTCAGAGGCCTAATTCATCTACTAGGCCATTCCCGGGGTCATTGAGTACAAAGGTGCCAAGATACAGCTTTTAGATTTACCAGGAATTGTCGAGGGTGCTAGCCAAGGCAGAGGTCGTGGACGTCAGGTTGTCTCAAGTACGCCGATACTAAACAATAAATTTTATACATCTCATCTTGTCCTCTAGCCGCAAAAACCGCAGATCTCATCATCATAATGCTAGACGCCACCAAGTCAGATGAACAACGACAGTTATTAGAAATTGAGCTTGATGCTGTTGGTATACGGTTGAATAAACAGAAACCGGACGTCGTATTCAAAAAGAAAATTACTGGTGGTGTATGTAACGAGTTTACTGCTCATAAAGCCTTCCTGAGATATTGGAGTGAACAGATTACTTTCAATACGACAGTCAAACTTACAAAAACCGACGAACGGACGATTCGGTCGATTCTTGCTTCATGTGTGTATATTGAGTTGATCTTGAATACTACTTTGCATTCATGTCTGGTTCGGAGTGTAGACAAATTACACAACTGCGATGTGATGATTCGGGAAGATGTGCGTGTGCCACTATCTCTAGGTGTCTATATCGTAACGATTACAACAGATCACGACGGATGAGTTCATCGACGTTCTTATAGGCCAGCCATTCTGCTTTGCCTACTTCCTGGCTATTTACTGACAATGATCAGGCACGCGAAAATATATCCCATGCCTCTGTGCGGAATTCGTATACATTAGTAGAACCCGAAGGCTGACTTGACTTCTAGATGTTTATAACAAGATTGATGCGGTAACCCTGGAGCAATTGGACAGGCTGGCTGGTCAATCCAACACAGTTGTCATCAGTTGTGAAATGAATCTCAAGTAAGTCCTAGCTGCAATGTCTGACAGTTGATTTGACCGAAAGATCCTAGTCTAGACTATCTCGTTGATCGAATGTGGGATGATTTGCAGCTTGTAAAGGTATATACCAAGAAGCGTGGTGCCCACCCTGACTTGACGGACCCAATCTGTCTGAGGAAGGGGGCGACTATCGAGGTCATATCGTTTCGTACAATGGTAGGTATTACAACAACACTGATATCATAGTTTTATTAGGATGTCTGTAACGGTATTCACCGTTCACTTGCGGTCAACTTCCGTTATGCCCTTGTATGGTATGTTTCGTTCTACCTTTACTTTCTCGGAGTTGACTATCCTCATTCCAACAGGGTAAGGTGTTGAATCCTTGTCAGATTTATGTCTTCATTATGGCTTTATGTAGGGGAAATCTAGTAAATTTGCACCTCATGCACAGAAAGTCAGTCTCGCACATCAAGTGGCTGATGAAGATGTAGTTTCAAGTAAGTTGCTTCCGACAATCTCAATCGATTATTTATGTTCCATCACAGTTTTCACGAAGTAGCTAGTATCTGTTTGGCTTCGAATTGCACTGGAAGTTTATTCATAGCTATAGCATGATATACAGATTCAAGATCTCGGATATAGTCCGTTAGTCGTTCAAATCTGTCTGCTTGGCAGATAGAGGGGGCTTATATGATCACGTGAGTAGAAAAAGTACAAACGCCAGAAGAATCAGAGATGCAGTATATTTTTTGGATAGCCTATGTCTGTATGCATACACCACCATACCTGGAAATCTGTCATCTACCACTTAAGGCTAGTCTAGTGAATATCTCCAGAGTACATATAAAACTGAGACGTCCTGACATTCTTAAATTCGAAACAACTGTTGTTTTACACCTCCTATGTTTCGACCACGTACCGACCCTACCGCAACCGAGCTCATTTTTTTGGGCACTGGGACATCCTCTAGTATACCCCATGTGGATTGTCTCACCTATGACCCTGCGATTCATACCCCTTGCAAAACCTGCCTCTCTACTACAAGGCCTGAAGGCAAGAAGAATGTGCGCCGAAATACTGGTGCCGTGTTGCGAATCAAGGCCAAGGATGGTCGAACAGTGTATGTGAGCTCACTTTTGCATCACTTTTGCATTGGGTTACCGAAGCCCATACGGCCCGTCAAGAACATCATAAATTGACATTTGATTGAATGCACCATGTTGTATGATAGAACTATTGTTATCGATGCCGGAAAGACATTCCAAGCCGCAGCGGTCGAGTGGTTCCCAAAATTTGGTTTGAGGAAGATTGATGCTTTATTGATAACTCATGCCCATGCGGATGGTAAGAAGCCGGGCGCGTTGAGAGGAATTGTGCTGACACTAACATCTGTAAAGCTATGAACGGTTTGGATGATCTCAGAGGTATTTTTCGTATTCTCTGTTGCTGAATCTCGATTACACCTTTCTTAGGCTGGACCCTGAATGGTGCCATCCAACCGTATATTGATGTGTATTTAACGCAAGACACCTTCACCGAAGTGCAGAGGTCTTTTCCGTACCTTGTTTTCAAAGAGTTTGCGTCTGGAGGCGGTGATGTATGCCCCGATTCGAATTTTTGGAGGATAGCCTTCTGACGTGCCCACAAAGGTTCCTGAATTTAAATACCACATCATTCATGATCAAGAACCATTTGAGATTAAGGGTACTGGAGTCCAGATCACACCGTTTGCTGGTGAGTGTCTATTCGTCATGTTGATAAATGTTGACTCTTGTGACAGTTCATCATGGTCGTATCTTCTCTCAAGTACCGCCGCCTGTCGTGACACCGACAGCTACGCTACCATCAACACCCACCGAAAACAAAGCTGAAGAAGAACGAGTCATCCGTCCGTTGCTGTGCCTTGGATTCAAGATCCAAGAGCAGCTGGCCTACATCTCCGATGTATCGCATATACCAGATCATGTTTGGGGCATACTAAGAAGCAATCGCGGCGGTGTATTTGCACCTCTTCCAGCTCTTGTTTTGGATTGCTTACGCCTTAGATCTCATCAATCACATCTCGGAATTGCGGAGTCGATTAGGGTTGCACGACAAATCGGGGCGACAAAGACCTACTTGACTGGGTTCAGTCATGATGTGGCACACGAAGAATACGTGACCATTACGGAAGCTGTTGGAGGGATTCTAAAGGACACTCGAACCTTGACCGAGTCGGAACGAAGTGGGATAGAGCTCGTTCCGTGCGGCCAGCAATTCTGGGTCAGGCCAGCTCATGATGGACTCAGGCTTTTCGTCAGCGAAGATGGCATTGTACGCGATGAGAGTTACCAGTCTACCTAGATAATCTTGTGTATATATTCCAAATATGGAAATGCGTGTGATTGGCGTCTGCCTGCAACGTCACATTTTGCGCTCCGTTACCCCTTTCTCGTAGCCCCAATAACAACATAGCAGCGCAAACGACAAACTGTCTTCCAGTCATCTGTGCCCATAATCAAGTTCAGCGAAGGGATCGTTGCCCATGAAGTTCTTCTCTCAATCCTTCTTGTACGAGTAAGTCTGAAACTTGTCTTGTAAGAGGAGTTTATTCACACCCGCCGTAGCGATCCCTGGCCAATTGTCTCGCTGGCCTACTTCCTCCGTTATCCAAATCCATATGCTGCCCATGTCATTTCCTGCGACGTTGTTTCACGTCATCAAACGTCGATTGGTACACTTGTCACCACCCGGCTCATTCTGAAGCGAGGAAACCTCCCTCGATGGTTTCCACAAGGTATGATGTCGAGGGCAGAGTCTTGGGTGATCGAGGAGAGCGAGGTTGATCCTTTTGGCAAGGTCGTTCGGTGTAGGACCCGCAACCTTGATCACATAAAAATCATGCGGGTGGAGGAGTCTGTTGAGTTTCGCCAATCTCCTGAAGGGTACAAGACACAGAATTGGTTTCCATTGAACAAATTCAACTTACCGTAGATTGATAGGAAAACGCTTCAACACACGGAGGCTCGAATTTTCTCCGGCTTTGGGTGGGGATTGACGAAAAGGATTGAAAATCACGGACTGTTGCGTTTCAAGGCAAATTTGCAGCGGGTGGGTTCCATCTTGACGAGTGCCTCGTCTTTTCTGATGTATGACCAGTCCCGGGAAGGCGTATTCCTTATTCTCAGTCTGCTTCGTCAGTCCCGCCTTCAGCCGATAACACTTGGTGGCAGTTCCGAATCTCCCATGCTCCACCTGCAAAATTTCCAGGAGAGAGGCTCGGAAGCTGGTCCGTCACCTCGATCTTCTGTCGGTACCTGGGGGAAACTCAAGTCCTGGTTTCATCCTCGTCCATAGACATTAAAATAGGAAATGTACTTGTATTTGCTAGTTTTGATTCTTTGGTCTCTTCGTTCTCCCCTGTCCTAATTATTTCCTTTTGCATTGTAGTGTATAGTAAATTAACAAGCAAATTCTGACCCTCAACACCAATCCTTATGCTTCGGTTCATGTGATTTGTAGGAGTCCATTTGACAGTGGCTCATCAAAACACATCTACAATGTACTTTCCGACTTCCGCTGCACATGTATTATCATCTGTCCCCGCTCTGCCCAACGTTCCTTCTGAGCCCGCCCTCTCCATATGTCCTAGCCCTCGCAGGTCCTTTTTCTGTTCCATTACTCGGAGTGGCGTTGTCGTCTGGGCTGTTCGAGTAAGTTTCCCTAATTTAACTCAGAGGTCTCTTGACACTGTTCCAAGCCCTCTGCCGTATTATCTTTCCTTTCTCGAACACCAAAATCGATAATTGACCATGGAGAAAATGTAGAGGCATGGTGGTCGCCTGATGGCATGCGTATTGTCATCCAAGTAAGTTCATGTTATCTGTCTCAAGATCGAGTTGCTGAAGCCGATGGGGGCGTCGTTTGCATAGACGTCAGCGTCCTTTCTCGTCCTGATCTCCTTAGATTACGAAGAAGACGAGGAAGTCTATCAATCGCCATCGTTGTCCTCCCAAACTACAAGGACCTTCCTGGCCGGTCCTGGTGAAGGTCTTCCACTTAAGTCCATTGGTTTGCATTTCGAAGGTGTAGTTCGCGTTGAAGGAACGTTATTGGGGTAAGAATATACGTTGCTTTCTCGATCTAGTTGTTGAGCACTAGTTGTCTCTAGTGTCTCACCAAGGAGAACGCATCTGATGTTTACCACACACAATCCCCCAACAGTCCAACGAATGCCTTGGCCTCAAGATGACGATGACTCCAAGTCATACACATATGACACTTGGATTCTGAACGAGGACGATTTTTCCTGGTTAGAGGAACCTGAGGGTAAGTCGATCCTGCGGTCCAGAATCGTCGATATATCAATTTCTATCCACTAGGTGGTGTTGCCAAGATAATTTGCGCGAGGCCATTGCTAGGGAGAAGTCTGGATTACAACGGATGGCCGCGTTTACTTTGTGCAGTTACACGAAGAAGACATCATCGACTACGAGCCGGATGTCGAACCTCGAGATCCTGACTTGGAGCCAGTGAGGTGCTCACTTGTCAGCGGTCGATTCAAGCTAACAATTTCAAGGTGGCTACTAGTATAGTTTCTAAACCTCATCAACGGTTTGGGTGGCAGGGCACATGTATACATGGCTTTTTGACTCCCAAATGGGTGCAAAAGCAACGTTGCCTGGACCCTGTGGAAGATTCAACCTCCCAAATCTATCAAGAACCTCGACGAGCTACAGCCGTAGCAATAAATACGAGATTTTCTATGCTGGCTATTGGCACATATGGGTATTTAGCCGTATTTATCATCAACGCATGCCATTGACGAGAGAACAGTGGTGACCTAGAGTTCAAGAATTTTCCATCTCAGGAGGGTGTAATGCCAAAGTCTCAATTGATCGAAGTTGCCAACCCTTTCAATCGTCCTACAGGCCAGGTCACCGCACTCGAGTGGAGTTCTGACGGCTATGTCTTGGCCGTTGGCTGGATCAACGGATGGGGTGTTTTCAGCGTTAGTGGCAGGTGTTTAGCATCCGGTTTCGAGACGGAAGATACTCTTGATAGTTCGAAGTAGCTCTTCACCGGGTCAGTCAAATCAGGATGTTGAATTTCGCCTTTAGATTCCAAGACATATTCATGGGAGGGGTAAATCAGCTCGTAAGTCTATGAATATGTCACCGATTCCAGATCTTATGCCTTTTCAGTTTTGGGGTCTTGGTAATTTCGAGCTTTTCATGCTAGCTCGACAATTTCCTCGAAGTGCGAGGCTGCCACATTGCCTGTCAAGATACTGAATATAAGTCCTCTTCAGGGAATGACAATCAGCTATTTTCTATACCATTCGCAAAAAGCGCCACTACAGGCCAACATTCACCTGTAAGTTTGTACTTGACAGACAATGGTGTATGAAGTTGAAGAGTGATGATCGGTATAGGACAACACCCGTTATGCGTTCCTACAAATGGATGACCGAGCTTTAGTATACAGGGGGGCTGATCAACCAGATATGAGTGTGATCAATCCGGAATCTGATGTTTGGCAGCACATCAAGGTCAGGTTCATCAGAACATCCTATCTCACACCAGACTAAATATGCGTATCAAGATTCCCCAGCACTATCTCGCAACAAATTGGCCCATCTTCTACTCGTCGATAAGTGCAGATGGTCGGCTGATTGCAGTTGCCGGCAGGAGAGGATTAATACACTACAGTTCTACATCGGGGCGCTGGAAGACCTTTTCGGATCGGAAGCAAGAGCAGGCATTTGTAGTCCGAGGCGGGCTTCTGTGGTTCCATCATGTACTGATTGCTGCCGTCGAGGTGACACATTCTTATCAAGTACATTCCATTCTTCCCAGATGTGTTTGCGAAGACTGATTTGTCATAGCTACGGCTTTATTCTAGAGACCTCGAACTCAGCAACATCAATGTACTTCATCGGGAGATGCTGCCTTCACCAGTTGTCATCCTCTCCTTAGTGGACAATTCCCTTCTTGTGTACACATCGGACAATACCCTCTATCATTATCTGGTAATACCAACAACAGATACAATCAAATTACACTTATGTGGAAGTATTGCTTTCACTGGAATCATCGCCACTCCAAGCGCTGTACGTATGCTTAGTTGGTTGATCCCCACTGCTCAAAAACGTGAGTGGTCTCGGTATCTTCATGACCTAACATACGCTGAGCTCGTGTATTTCAATAGAACTAGGCGATCCGGTAGACGACTTGGCTGTAGCGACCGTACTGATGGTTGTTGGAGGACAATTGATTTTATTGAAGCCTCGGAAGGTATGGTCTTGTATACATTTCGTATGTCATTTCTAACATCATAATCAGTCAGCAGAACAGGAGGTCAAATACGACATGCAAATCTTCGCAGACCGTATTGAATTTTGTTGGATTCATTTACGAGGCATCTCCGCCCTGGAGAATTCCCTATGGGCCTATGATGCTCATGGTATCCGCATATGGCTGAATGCTCTTGCCATCGAACAGCAATCCACGGAAATGAGCGAAGATGTAAAAGAAAGTGTGACGATTCCGCTCGCTTTTTATCCCCTATGTGAGTTCCTTTACCTCTATGTTTTCTCAGAAACTCAGAAAGACCCCCAGCTGTGTTGATGGATAAAGGGATTATCATAGGTGCAGAGAATGAGCTTGCGACAAGGTCAAACTTGCCCTTCGTGATATTTAGACATGCCACTAGTGTAGGTTGAGCGCTGATTGATATTGAGCTACATATCACTGACTAGGGATCTAGTCCCATCTCTTCTTACAGCATATCCTTCTGTATCAATTGAGCGCAAACCAAGTCAAAGAGGCTGTGGCCTTCGCCTCGCAGTATAAAGAACTTGTATTCTTTGCACATGCTTTGGAAATCTTGCTACATACCGTCGTCGAGTCTGAGACTCCTAATGATAGCTCGGGCAACTCGGGCAGGAGCGATGGCGACATGATTCTCCCGACAACAATCGAGTTCCTAGACCACTTTGACGTCTCTCTTGATGTCGTCGTTGGCTGTGCAAGGAAAACAGAGATGACCAGATGGCGCCGTCTATTTGATGCCGTTGGGAATCCCAAGCACCTATTTGAGGTTTGTCGCTGCACATAAGGCCATCAACAAAATTTTCTTGACATTTGGCCCTTCTCAGACTTGCCTATCCTCGGGACGCCTGAGGACGGCTGGATCTTATCTTTTGGTACTTCATAATCTTGAACAGTTGGATGAAAACAACCACGATACCGTACGACTTCTCAAGGCCGCTGGGGAGCAGCAAGAATGGCATTTGTGTCGTCAATTACTGCGCTTCCTACATTCAATAGATGAGACTGGGGCAGCACTTCGAAATGCTTTATCACAAGTTGATTTAAAGCTAATGGATGAAGTTTGATGGATGTATTTCTAGTTCTCAAATCTCAATATCTGTGTTTTCCGTCTTGTTTTTAGTTTTACTAGAGCGTGAAATGGCGGCGTGGCATGTTATGCAGATTCAGGAGCCCTTCGATTGGGGAGCAGTATACGAGTATACGTCTTGAATGTGGTGTTTCAGGAATGATTTTTTTGTAAGATCTTCGTGAGATTTTCTGTTCTGATTTCAATTTGATAACTGTTTCTTCTAAATGATCTCTGCACCTTCTCCTTTTTTATGTTCAACACCTCAATAACAGAATGATGCGACGGCTGCTCTCTCGTACTATGACGACCTTGACAAGACGAATGCAGCAGCCCATCTCTCGTACTCCCGAAGGTGCAGTGGTCATATCGTATCCGTCGTTGGTCTCTTTGCCTCTTTCCGTGGGCGATGCTATTGGTATGTACTCCAGATTATACAGGCCTGACCTTGACTATGGTTATAGACGAAGCATTCGGTTCCCATCCAAAGTCTTTGGGGATCATCATCGTGCGGGATCTGCCCTCAGAATACTCTGTATACAGAGAAAGACTATTGAAACTGGCATATCAATTCGCACAGTTGCCTGAGGATGTTCAAGAGAAATATGTACATTCGGCAAGCAGATACAAGTACGTTGTTGATCGTTCACCTTTTGGACTTTGGTTTAACTCTTCTGTGGTAGCTTTGGCTGGTCGCATGGCAAGGTATGGAGGTATCATTGTGCCCTCACTTCACTGTAATACAGCTTGCAATCATAAAGGAGATCATGAATGGGAAGCCAGGTCAAACAATCTGTTGTTCAATGTCGACCATCTTTTTCATCTTTTCCCCCCCCATTGATAGATATCCTGAAAGGATCATATTACGCTAACCCTGTTGTTGATAAACCGAGTGTATCTCAAAGTGAGCAGGAGAAATACCCTGAATATTACGGACAAAATATATGTAAGGATATATTTTCATGTCACTTCCGCATTATGGAATAATTAGCGCGTTGAACAGGGCCCAAGAGAGACGAGAGCATGATCGAGGGGTTCGAAAGCGCTTTCAAGGACCTAGGACGGTGAATACCACTCACACGATACTTGAGGCTGGAAGGTTTGAATTCTATCTCTCCCTATGTCTAGTTTTGTCTTCAAGATTGGCTGTCATCTAGCTGCCGCGTGCCAACCATTCGGTGTGTCATCCATCGAGATAGCGAGCTTCAATTTCTCTGATGAATCTCAGCTCTTCCTCATTTGTCAGACTCATCCATGTCTCTCTCCGAGCTTATCAGTAGTTCCCAGACGACCAAGGCTCGCTTATTACATTACTTTCCCCCACCTCCTGGTATATCTCCATCCGAGGAAGACGAGCCAATTGACAGTTGGTGTGGTTTCCACTTGGATCACTCTTTGCTGACAGGCTTATGTTCCGTGAGTTACTCATACTAGATCATATCCACAGTCCGAGGCTCATTCATATTAAGGCCATGTTCTTGCGAAGGGAACCTGAAGGAAAAACTATCGTAGTTTCATCTCCATCTCCGTCCTCAGGTTTATATATTCGCACTAGAGGGGGCGATTTGAGCAAGGTCTCAATTCCCGCTGATTGCCTCGCCTTTCAAACAGGAGAAGCACTTGAGGTGGCCACAGGTGGTAAATTGCGGGCAACGCCTCATTGCGTTCGAGTCGGCACTGCTGGAACAGACGCTGTAAATATCTCTCGTCAAACGTTTGCACTATTCATGCAACCCAACACTGATCAACTCCTATCGCCAACCAAAACGTTTGGTCAATTTAGCAAAGAGATATTCAATGAACATTATGGTATTGAATCAATGTGATAAAACTAATGTACATTATTGACCAAGAAAACCTGGAATGAGTCTACAACTTGAATGCCATGATGAAGCTGACTAACTCTATGAGTGCAAGATATAACAAGAAGTGGAGAGCATGAGTATTGATGAAGACAAAAATTAAATCAATGACGCGAAAAGCCAGAATGTGTGCGTGGTCGAGAAGCAGATGTTAGCGAGCTTGGCAATACCGAAAGCACGGCAGCCGTAATACTCTTTTGTTTTGATGGACTGTCCCTGATTCCCTTACCCTCGCTGAGCTGGGAACCCACAGAAGACCGTCGCTCTTTATTTTGACCTTCCATATCAGATATCACACTCCAGTCTTCACTTGGTGGGCGCCTCACGGAATCACCAGAATTATACTCAGGATATGAGGGAGGTGAGGATGCAATAGGAAATAGATCAGGGTCGCGTATGGTAGAATGCTCATTGTCAGCATCATCCCTGGAGTCTTCAACAGGAGTGTGTTTAATCAGAGATCGGGCATATTCCAAGTCCCGGTAAATGGACTCGATAGCGGTAGCAACTCCATCCTCCTATATAGCGTGTCAAGTTAGTCCAAGAGACAGGATATGAAGGCTTAGCTAACCGATCGAATCTGTTCACCAATAAGACGGGCCCTATCTACCTGTTTCTGATCATGAGTGGCTGTAACTAAAGCCTCAGTTAGTGAGGCGGCTGTAAGCTTCCTAACGCCAGAGCCAACTCCGAGAGCTTCGACTCTGTCAGCCCAAAAAAATTGATCGCCAAAGAACGGTCTTATGATGGTCGGGATACCGGCTTACATTATGCTTATATTAGTTTCCGGACATCTCCGAAGCAAAATCAGAAGACCTACCTCGCAAACTAGCACCAGTGGTCCCAGCGCCTCCGTGGTGACATGCTGCATCAATACGCTGAAATAACCAATCATGCGGGACTGATTGTATAGAATAAACTTTGGGGAGGTAGAGGTTCCTCCAGCTCATCTGTATCTCCAGCTTTGACATGGAGTCGATCCGACCATCCTTTGGAAAGAATAGCACAGACTCCGCTCTGGACCACAGCCTCAATGACACATTTTGTCATGGCCTTGGGGTCAGATACAACAATACTACCAAATCCAATGTAGACAACCTTTTTGCCGTCCCGATGTGCATTATCAATGAACTGTACAAGGTCCTCTGGAGGCGTCCATCGTTTCGCACTAACATCAGCTTCTTCAAGGAACCAGTAGCCTGAAAAATGAGATTAACTACACGAGATTTATTTTTAATAAGACCAAAATACCTGTGACTCGGATCCATTCCGGCCAGTCTAGAGGGGGAGGAACAATGTGGGGGCTAAAATTGTAAAGGAAAGGAATCTTGTGAGGTTCCATCTTATCCAGGCTCGTCGGGGGAAGATGAAGAATATTGCGGCGCCATCTATTGATCTGACCGGATGTGGCTCGCCAAAAGACTTGGTCAAACATGACATAGGACTTGGATAGGCGTGAGCAATTTCAATGAACTCGAAAGGAGGACTCACCATATAGTTGTAGCTTCCACCCATCTATCACGTAATAAGTATACAAAATAGCATCACTGTTGAAAACAAACCTTGTGTTCAGGAACTGCAAATGCATGTGGGTATGCGCTGTGATGTGAATATCAGCATCACGTCGGGAATTTTAATAGCTTAAGGGCATACCGAGTCCTTGTCCATGTCATTGTAAAAGCTCGGAAATATGGAATTGCCAGGGCTTCAGCAATATGATACCCGCCCATAGCACTTGGGCTTTCGACTAAAACATCTGTCCCTTGGCACACTTCCCATGAAGTCTTCAGTAAATCGTCCACCCACCCTCGGAACTATGAAATCAATCAGTGATTGAATTCTGGATTGATTTAGATAACTAACCTTTTGAAGACCCTCCTTTAGAAATGAAACGGTGAACATGCCATTTTCGACACAAATGCGCATCAATTCAGCGGGATCGCCGCCAACACATCCAAACTCAATACCATGCTATATAGAGAATCCACCATAAGCATAGTCTCGCCAAAAAGCTGAGTGGATTGGCTCACCGACTCAATCCATTCCCTAAACTCCTTGTGAGTCGCTATCCGACACTTGTGTCCATCCGCGATCAATCCCTTCGCGAGTGCAATATACGGCTGGACATCCCCTCTCGATCCGATCGTCAAAAATGTGAAATGCAATGGCTTGCTCGGTTTGAATGTCAAGAAGGTCGATGACGCAGATGTAAACATGACAGCGGGTAACGAATCTGTCATGTTTTCAGGCCCAGAAGGCGCTGCAAGTTCCGTACTTGAACTGGGTCTCTCAAATTCTTCCAAGATGAGTGCATCGCGTTTTCCTGGAGAAGTGAGGGCAGTGTCTTCGCCTGTTGCAAGACGTCTACGGACATCTTCAAGTTGGCGCTCAAGAAGTAGGATGAAGGAGTCGCGTTTGTCTTCGGCCCCAAATTCGAAAAAGAGCTCCTCATGACCTTTGACGATGACTACGAGGCCATGATGACCAAAACGAGTGGCTCTAGATTTTTGGACTGCAAAAATATCGCGAATAGGGAGCGTCATCTGAAATTGAATTAAAGAGAGTGACAAAGTAAAGAGAAAGGAGCTTACCTTCGTTCTCGCAGTAAGGGGGCCACTAGACTTGAAGCAGAAATAATTAGTTGATATATAAAGCCTCCCGAAAACTGGTAAAAGTCTGAATATATATCCGGGAAAATCTACCTGAAATAAGCAAGTATTAGGAGAAAATCTAGGCGTCACCTACATCCAAGCAACACCTCCCTCTCATCATATGCAAAAGCAGTTCTAAACTTGTCCGTCATATCGGGATCCACCGCTACATGTGGGGTCTCAAGTATGCTGAAAGTCATATCTCCCCATCCTCCAGCCTTGCTCGTGGGACTCGATGGTGAGGATGCTGTTGGCGAATATACCTCTTTCACACCAACATCCGAGGGAACAGTCGGCAAAGGTGGGATCACAGAAGTAAAGTATTTACTACGTGCTTTCAGCCAAGAAGGGACACCAACCCAAGAACTGCTACGGAACGAAGGAAGATCAGGTACTATGGATTGACTGAAAGTAGATGGTGGATACGTGTGATTAGCGGGCTGTGCCTGCGGTTGTAATCTGGGAGTTTCTTGATGTCCATCTGACGTTGGTGAGGATGTGAGTGGAAATTCAATTGGTTTCGGTGATTCTGTAACAGGTACAAAGCTATTCGATCGGCGTGTGACATGCGTGAAACCTTCGTGCGGTTCAGAGCGGGGGCTGTTCCACTAGATATGGCCAAAAATCCCGTTTCGGAAAAGGGCCGAAGAAAAGAACTTAGGCGGGAAAATGGCGATGATTTGGAGGGTCCAGCATCTTGTGTAGTGTTGGGATGCTCTGGAACAGGGGCAACTATTGAGGATCGTGCAACTGTCGTGTCGAGAACCTGTGTATGTTTTTGATCTGCGATATTTCGGACATTGCGGACAGCATCACGGATCTGTTCAAGAGCTGCGGATAGATCACGGAAATAAGCAAAGAAATAGGAATCAACAGAATAGTTCCCCTCTTTTTCGAGAACCTTCACTTCTATTGTTTCACTGAAGTCCATGGCAGATGATCTCTCAACCTCCAAAATAGTAGAATAAGGGATAGCAATCTGGAAATTCGTTAGAAAGGAGAACGCGTGCATGAAACAAAAGATTAAATACTTTAACAGTATCGCCCATGTTTTGGGCTTTGAAAATAACTTTTCGGATAGCTTTAACCCATTCCTCTCGACTGGGAATGGAATCCGCAGATAATACCACCGTCTTCTGGCTAGTTCGCAAACGAAAATCCTTATCGCCTGTAGGCTCACAAGAGATTGCATAGCGAAGGTCAATGATACCATGTGGAAAATATGGATCCTTTGAATCCAAAATCAGGTTGTATCAGTGGGCAAACTGGAGGACCTTACCGATGAGGATTGGTACCACGAGAGAGCATCATTTTTCAGAATGAACCAGTGTTTTATCCATCGTTTCGTTCGCTGTGCTCGCTTGTTGAGTGAGCCGGACTTAAGGATTTGGTCCTTTTGACTGGTGGTCAAAACCACTGAATGAATTGATGAAGAAAGAACTGACCTCACGAGAGGGCATATGGGCAAAGAAACACATATAACTATTTGTGAGATACATGTATCCTTGCAGCACTACGAAACTCAGTTGAGCTGAAACTAGGCTGATGCTGGGACTCACGGACAGAGCGCAAAAGCCAACAAGGCATTTCTGGAATTTGATCAGGATATGAACTCTGCTTGAAGTCAAAGTAGATGCCCACCAGCCAAAACCTGGTCAATACCCTCAAGTTCAAAGATATCTCTCAGTTTTTCGGCTAGGCGGGCGCGCCTGTTTAGGCGGATGGTGGCCATACTGTCTGTCTGAACATTGGAATATATATAGGAATTTGCTGCGGGAGAAGCGAGGTTTACAGGAGGAGGAAGCTGGGACTGCTGCGTAAAGGGCGGACATGGCTTTGGCTCTTCGAAATCCTGTTCTACATCGTCCGAAAAGTAAGGTTCATGTTCCTCAGTCACAGTTTGATTATGATGTTTGGATCTGGAGATGTCATGTCTACGTGAGCGAGCAAGTGGTCTATGAATGGCATGTATTGATGATGCAAGAGGGCCAACTAGGGGAAATGTAAGCTCGGAATAATGTGATGCAGATCATGAGTACCTCTGTGGCTAGCTTCGTCTTCGTTCTCCGATTCCACTGCATTCTGTTCCTGGTTTGAAACTTCGTCATCATTGTCAGAGTCTATCCAGGGGAGAACTTGCAGGGCCTGGATGAGAGTTTGTGTCCCCATGCGCATCTGGAGGTGAAAAGGTGTAAATTGAGGTATGTCATATTGAGATCGAAAAACATACAGAGCCCTCGCCCCGGAATGAAGTCAAGGAAGGTCTAAATGGGGGAGAGGGGGGTCTGACGAAAGGACAATCGTCATTTGGAGTGATTGTGGGTGCAGAGGATAGGGCTTGGAGGGAAAGCAATCGAGAGGCATTGAGAGTGGCAGATGATGACGCTTGTATTGCAAGTGAGCTAAAAATGAGTTTAACAAAGTCAAGAAACACACCAGTGTTGCTTTCAGACTGTTGAGGGCTGTCACTTGATTTGTTGAGACTGAATATGCGACGATGAGCAGGAGGTGAAGGCCGAGACTTGGCAGATATGCTCCTGCTGAGCTTTTCAACTGTCTTCTCAACAGCGCTAGACAAACGCCTGGCTCGACGGGGGGTTGCAGGTTCACCGTGCCCACTGGAATGGGAGCAGGAGATAGACATGGCTGGGCTGTGGAGAGTAGCAGGCTGACGTAAGGTGTATTAACACCATTGTAACACCATTGTAACACACTGCTTAGTCAACACCACCACCACGCTTCGGTCGCGTTTAGTCGCGGCGCCTGGTACCCAGCTATGCGGGGTGAAGTCTGCGTCGGCTTTGGCTCGCTCCTCTCGTGCGTCGTCCCGAGACCTAGGCTGCCGATTTTATTTTCATTTATGTTGTAGCTTTGTCGCTATTCTTCTCATGATCTTCGTGCATGTGCGTCGTTTGACCCTCCCTCGAGCCCACATTGTTATGTGACGGTAGGTAGGCCAGATTAATACCTCGCATGTCTCCCGTAATATCTTCATGGTCTGTTTCGTTGCTTTGTCGTTATCGCTGATTAACACTGATTCACCGCCCAGGCCAAAGTTAACGTCTCTGCATACGGGTCTGTTCTTCGGTGGTTGCTCATGGGTCTGACAGCTGATAGCCCTACCCAAGCGATGCCGTCCACTTTGCCATAATCGACACTGTGTACAACCTATATACCAACAATGCTTCTGCACCATTACAGCAGCAAGCAGGCCTTCGTCAGCTCTACAAGTTTGGACTCTACTCTCACTGCGCGTACGTCAATGATACTGCAGGACGATGTGGGAACGAAACCGTTGGAGAGCAGTTCAAGCCCTATAATGTCCTCATATCTGACATGCCTTCAAATTGGTCCATTTTCTCTCAGTCTTTCATCCCAGACACGACCACGTTTCAAAACTCTGGTTTTCTTGGACACAATTCCAAGGCTGCGTACTGGATGCTCCTCCTCGGGACTCTCTGCACAGCCGCTGCTTTCATCACGTATGTTCAGCTCGCCATGCTTCCACCCTGCTTCTAATCCGCAGCACAGAGGAGTGGCCAAACACAACATGACCTTTTTGGTTTCTACCTTATTTGCCATTGCTGGCAGTCTCCTCCTACTAATCGGCGCTAGCATCTGGACCGTGATAGTCCAGCGATCAGCTGCTATAAATGACCTTGTGGTAGAATCTGCAAACGGCAGCCAGACTATGCCGCTCGGCATCATCGTTTCAGTGGGCCCGGGGCTTTTTTTAACTTGGGCTGCATTTGCTTGTCTCGTGGTATCCGTGATTCCATATATGATTAGGTTTGTCATTTTTTTCACAGGGCACGGTAATCTCATGCCGTCACACAGTTGCTGTACTTATCGCTGACGACCCAAACCCCGAGGCTGGTCTTTGGAACGAAAACGCACATCTCTAGATATTTTCATGATCTTGACGGAGGTTTGGACTCTTGACCATATACTTACCAGAATCCTTTGTATATCTAACTAGAACTTGGCTGATTGCCGGCGGTGACCGATCAGGGCGGTTTGTCTTTGCACTTGGCGCGGAAACGTAATCATCGAACATCCTCTATACGGGGCTAAGTTGTGTGCGCAAGTTTGATCTCCGCTGTGGGTCAATCGCCTGTCTCTTTGTAACCTTTACTCTTCTTCCCACTCATTTGTAATGGGTGCTTTGTTCAGAACTTCAGCGTTCGCTGCTGTTCTCGCTTTCTTTTCTTCCGGTGTGCATGCCATAGGTCAGGTAACCAGAAATGGGCGATATCTCTACAACGAAGATGGAAGCCGTTTCTACATCAAAGGTATAGCATATCAAGAGCAGGGTGTGTGTCTATGGTCAAATGGGGAGCTCTCATCTTACCTATGGTTGTAGGAGCTGTTGTGGCAAGCGCCGATAATCCTTTCGGGGAACCTTCCAGCTTCATAGACCCCCTCTCCCTCCCAGAGGCTTGTCAACGTGATTTACCATTCCTTCAACAACTTGCGGTCAACACGATCCGTGTGTATAGTGTAAACTCTTCCCTTAATCATGATCAATGCATGAGCACACTTAGCAATGCTGGTATCTACACCATGTGAGTTCTTGTGGCTGACCATCATCAAAGCACTCTGATACCTATCTCAGCATTGATCTTGCATTACCTCTCAATGGATCGATTGACCGGTCTAATCCTTCTTGGACAACAAACCTCCTTGACCAGTATATCGAAACCATTGACGCCTTCTCCAAATACGACAACGTCCTCGCTTTCAACGTTGGTAACGAAGTTGTTGTGAGCAATGGTACACAAGCGGCACCATTCGTCAAGGCTGCTGCTCGTGATATCAAGGCCTACTTAAAATCAAAAAATTCGAATGCTCTTGTCGGTTATGCTGCCATCAATGGTGCTGACAATTTCAAGCTGCCCCTTGCCAATTACCTATCTTGCGACCCGAGTAGCAGCAATTCGGACGCAACTGCCATTGACATTTATGGTCTCAATGACTAGTATGAGCGTCACGTTTCTATCGTGTTCTCAACCTGACATCTCTTAGTGAATGGTGTGGAGACTCCAACTTCCAGGACTCATACGCTCATACCACGTCCGATTATTCCTCATATAACGTGATTGCGTACTTTAGTGAATACGGTTGCATCACTAGCCCGCCACGACTATGGACAGAAGCTGCTGCCCTGTTCAGCACGAATATGTCTGACGTTTTCTCTGGTGGTATTGCGTTCTCGTACTTTCCGGCTTCCAGCGTCCAAGGTCAATTCGGAATGGTCACCATTTCCGATGACCAAAATATTGTCACAGTCAACGACGATTTCAACCGCCTAAAGGCACAATATACTGCTATTTCCCTGCCCAACAGTCCTGCTCGGACTTCTGCTGGTGTTTCAAGTTACCCTGGTTGCCCCACTTCCCAATGACACCTGGCTCGCGTCCGATACCCTACCTCCCACGCCAAATCTCCAAGCTTGCGATTGTTTAGGAAACGCTTTGAGCTGTCAATTCACTCCTGCGACAAGTAATTACACTGCTTTCATTGGTAGTCTACTCGACGTTGCATGCAGCTTGCTCGGTCAGAGCGGTGGATCTTGTGACGACATCGGTGCTGATGGACAAAGTGGTATATATGGCCTTGTCTCAGGCTGTGACCCTAGTAAATCTTTGATCGACTGCTTCAGGTTAGTGACTGACTTTCCCTGTCAATAGCCATAAAATTGTCCTACGTGATGAGCGAGTACTATGAGCGCAACAGCCGGAACCCTCAAGCATGCAGTTTCGCTGGCAATGGCACCGTCAATTCTAATCCATCTAGCGCTGCTTCTACTGCTACCTCTGCTGCAAGCTCCTGTATTTCGAACCCGGAAGCTACACCCACTCCAACAGCTCCTACGGGCAGCTCCAATGGTGGAGCATCCAGCTCTAGTGGCAGCTCATCCAGCGGGAGCGATGGTGGACGAGTGAATAATGGTGCTGCATTAGTCGATATCAAGCCTCTTGTTGGTGTTGTCATCATGGCCGTGATCAGTATCTTGGGTGGTATATGTTCACTCTTTTTCTAAACTTATGGATTTGTATTTTCCGTGACACTAGAAAATTAGGTCTCTGGTGGACACTGAAAACCTATTTGTGTACAGGCCACTATCGTAATGATAGGTCGTAACCCTCATTTGAAGTGATTTTAAATTATTAGAGCTGCAGACAAATGCAGCTGTACTTAGAAGTATGCTGGATCTACTGGGACTTTTTTTAAAAAAATTCAACAATTTGCTCGCAGTCCGTAGTCTTACGGTACCAGAAACAGAGTTTCATAATTTCTCATCACCTGTATCTGTGTGTCTGTGTGTAACAAAAACTAATGGTAGAAAATGGGATCAGCTGATTGAAACCTGACAACAACTTCACCCTAACTCCGCCTGATTTCTATGTCTATAAACCATGTGCACGGACCGTCGGAGTTTAAAAGGAAGACATGATTTTCACACGGATAAGTTCTAAAGATGTTGAGCGGAGGAGGTTGTTGGTTTTTCGTTCTAAAAGTTAACTGTCATGGCAGCGATGGCACCTGACGATATTCGAATGAAGACTCCGAACTGGACATCCCAGGAGGATCAGAATCTTTCTACTGGCCCCCAGTCCCAGCCCTCCGCGCAGCATCCCTCTATCGATGAACCACATGCTAACCAGGAGTCAGAAAACCCCCCAGGCTACCATCGCGGCTCCAGTGCTGGCGACATAAGTGTATCTGGCTCAAAAAGCGACTCTTTCCGAGATAGTAGTCATAAGCAAGCCAAGGTGCTTATCAGGTCTTTTCCTCCTATTCTTGTTCTCCTTCTGTCCCTCTCGTGCGCCTGTCTCCCTTCTCCTTTTTACTTGACTCCATGCGCTGCCCATATACTGCACTGTCTTTGATTCTCTGTCGTCCACTGGCTCTTATGGGGTGTTGTATCTCAGCCTTCACCTCCGGATGGCTTTTTAACTCAACATGTGCCTCCTCATGTTTACTTCTGTCCTCTGTGCTTCTGGAAAAGAAACTTGGTGTTCACACTTGTTATTGTGCTCGCAGCCGAACAAGGTCTACATTGGTGGCCTGCCTGAACAAACTCGGGAAGCAGATCTGCAAAATTGCTTTGGCAAGATTGGTGCAATCGCCAATATTGAACTAAAGTATGTATCTCCATCTGCATTTTTTTGCAGGATGCTTATCTTGTTTCAAGGGTCGGTTATGGCTTTGTGGTACGTTAATCTGTTCAAATGCTCTTACCAATATGTATCAGTCCTATTGACAGGAATTTGATACCCGGGAGGCTGCCGAAGAGAGTGTAGCAAAGTATAACGAAGGCCATTTCATGGGAAATAAAATTAAAGTGGAGCTTGCACATGGTGGTGGGCGGGCTGCAAAATTCAATGCCGAACCTGGTGCCTGTTTCAGATGCGGTCAACAAGGACATTGGGCGAGGTGCGTGGAACGATCGCACCCCTCCATCTGATCTTTGACACTAATACTAGGGAATGTCCCTCAAGCCATGCAATGTGAGTTTTTGGTCGTCCTGTTTTTCTCAACGTCGAATTAATCGTTTTTCTACAACTTTCCTAGGCCTTACCATAGGCGTGGACCCCATGATCCTCCTTTAATCGATCGTATTCAGAGGGACAATTATAATACTCGTGGGCCTCCGCCTCGGGATGACTACTCTCGTTACCCACAACCGCCCTCCAGGGACTCGCGTTATGACTACCCTCCTCCTCCCAGAAGGGTTTCTCCACTTAGAGATTATAGGGATTATGGTCCTCCACTGCCTCGTCCTCGAGATTTTGATGACTACAGACGTGGTCCTCCGCCTTTGGACAGAGACAGGTACCCCCCGCAGCCTCCGCCGCCGCCGCCACCGCCGCAAGAGTATAGAGGTCGCTTTCCTGCTCATGACTCTAGCTATCGTGGTGGTTATAGTGGTGCCCCGCATCCGCTTCCGTCAGCACCCTATGACAGGTATGACAACCGAAGAGGTGATCGTTATGGAAACTACCTTCCGCCGCCTCCGCCACCCAGGGCTCGCTCTTCGCCTCGTGGCCGGGATGACTTTGATAGGCTGCCTCTGAGGCAAGTTGCTGGCTACGCGGCCGCTCTCACGGGAAGCTAAATCTAGTCTAGGGACTATGTTGACTATCGTGGCCGACCTCCATCTCCACAGCGTTATCCTGATTTCCATCGGCCGCCCGAAAACCAGACAAGATTCAGGTAAGTATGCAATCTGAGATAAGATGAGGCTTAACACTAAGTTGAACACAGGCGCCGCTCTGAGAGTCCCCGTTCTGCTGCATACGAATATCCTCCAAATGGTTATGGTGGTGCTGGTCCTGGCCCGAGTTCTGGACCTCCTTCTTTGCCTCCTTCATTTCGTGGAAATTCTAGAGACTACACCCATCCACGCAATGGCCGTGATCATCCAGAATCTGCTGGGGGTTACAGACGATCTTAGATCTGAGCCGGGGTTCTGCTTCAGCCAGCGCGGGTGCCTTGGATCCAACTTGGTCTTGCATGCATCTTTGCTCTGCTAACTGATTCTGCGTCGATCTAAATTTGGTCGCTCTTGATCCCTTGTCTTGATTTCCTTCGACTATGCGATTGGAGTCTAATGATCTCTTGTTCATTTCCGTCCTGTCCAACCTATTGACTAGTTACTGGATTGAACAGTTTCTACCTAATACTTGCTACTACTGAGAGTCAATGCTATGTTTGCCCTCTGCCATCTTGCACCGATGTTGTATATCACCCAGTACATCAAACAGGGGTCGCAAGAAGCTGTTTCCGATCTTGAACAAGGTGGCCGGTTGTCAAATTCGACTTGTAAAGCCGCATTCTAGACTCTTCCGCCGTCTATGGTCATTTTGGCACTGAGAGTCATTCTTGGTTGATGTATCGAACTACTGTATCTTTACGACTTGTATCTATAACAAATATTGTATCATGCCCCGGTTTGTGTCAGTCATATAAACTTCATGACCGTCGTTGTGCATAAGAAACCTACCGATTGCAAATGTAAGCGGTACGATTGATTGAATTTCAGCATGCGAAGGCTGAGTATGCGCATGACACCGGAAAGAATTCCAGATAACACCTGAAATCATTGTTGACCTGGTGTTGTCTGATATCATCATTCTAGGAATATTTTTCCGATAGAACAGAGGCAGATCACAAAACTGAAGGATCACACACTCAAGGAGAGATAGATACCTTCATGAGACCCAGATGATATGATTGCGAACACCAGAGAATGCGGTGAGGTGCCGAAATAGAATCTTCATGCCAGTGGAGAAAAGAAGCACGACCTTGATACAAAGCGATGGCACATGTAAAGACCCTCTGGGAAAGGTAGCTATGAACTAAGAGCGTGAGCAGGCAAAGTGATATATGGAATATTCGTTGGCGAGAACAATTGTACAGCTACGATGTCATCACCCACAATAGTTGGATGAGGAAAGAAGGGCATATGATGCTGAACAACAAGCGGAGCAAATGGCTCAAATGTCATATGGCAAGGCCACAGAGAGCTGATATCACATCAACGATGGACAGAAACAGAATGCTCCACATCATGTCGCGTGAACCCAAGTGGACAACATAAGAATACGAAAAATGACATTGCTGAGATGAACAGCATTTCAGTGCGCAAAATATCCGTTCCCGGAACTGGTGACTCAGTAACATGTTGTGACCGAGCATGTTTTCTCTCGCTGTTAGATCCCACAAATAAGCCAGTCCTGATGGACCAGCAAAACTCCGTTTCTGGGCGCGCCTCGGTATCCGATTCCGCTATCGCAACACAGGGTCCCGTACCTATATTCGACCTACACCTTCGCTTTTTGACCGACTCGTACATCAGTTTCTTCCAAGAACGGTGAGTGGCGCAACAAATGAACTGGATTCGACTCATCGTGATCTAGGAGACGCATAGAAGAAGTCTAGTGAGCTTTTTCCCGTCCGATGGTTTGTTGGTTATTTAGCTGTACTTCCAATCAGCATAGACTCCCTTAAAAAGCTGCATCGAAAGGCTAAGACCACTGATGCATATCTTAATGAAAGAGGAGAGCTCAGCACAACTAGAAGCGCCTGGGCCGAGATCCGGGACAACCTTGAGAGAGGTAAGTATCATCCATCCTGCTACCTTGCACGAGACCGAATAATTTCCGCAGAAACTCAAGCAAGGCAAGCCTTTTGTGCAACCCTGACAACAGATATCCTTGGTGAGTTCACCAATCTCAAGGTGCAGTATCCTTTGTACATCGGCCGGCCTGGTTACGATATCTTCCAGGAAACCCAAGAACGTACCCGCAAGCGTATCAAGGAAGACTTGAAAGATTCAACGAGCGCATACAACGAATACGCAGAGGTCATACTACCAAAACTCAAGGGGCGATATCTGAAGAAGTTTACCGAAGTTGAGGTACCCATTAACATCGTACTGGCCCACCGACAAACTGCTTACATGCTATGCAGGATCAAAGGAAAGCTGCAATTTCTTTCGTTCCGCTCCAGTCCATCCAGTCTGTCCCAGAGCAACAAGGGGGTAACTCTAAAAGCTATGGATTAAACCTTGGGCGCCCGACAGTCACCTCGCCTCAACCACTCCGTGCTCTGGATCGCCGTCCATCCTCTGGTCCGATCCCTGCTCGCAATCGTTCGCCCTCCTCATCGGCGGGGCCTTTTTCTGACCTTGCCCACCAAGGTGTGATTCTATCCAGACTACTTGATACATAACTGAAGATCTAATTTCAGGAATAAGGCAATTCAATCAACTGAAAGGTCTACTCGACAAGGGCAATGCCGTCAAAGATAGCTTGGGAGGTAGCAGAGAAAATCAAGCGCTACGAGCTGTCCGGACAAAACGCGAGGCAGAAGAAGCAGGTGTGTAATCAGAAAATCGTTTTGGGATATTATCTGATGACTCGAAGATAAGGAATATCGGAAGGGCGTCCATTGGCTGGAAACACTTCGTCTGAGAAGAACGAAAATTCTGGAGAGTGGCTACGCTGTGCGTATCTGTAAATTTCTGACATATTCAAGTTTTCATCTTTTTGTTAGAGTCTGGAAATGCTTGTTGGCGAATCCGCCACCACTCTCAAAAAGACGTTAGAGAAATACACTGATAACATGACGTGAGCTTTTGTGATTTCTATGCCTTGTTTATGCCTTACCTTTTGTGCAGTGCCACGAATGCCACACAAATGCAGCTGTCTATACATGCAAGAAAGAATGTTGACAAAATCTCTCCTGATAAAGACGTAGCAAGACTAGTTGCTTATACGCCTCGGTCTCTAGCTTCGGCAATTCCCGATCCCATTCTCTACGAGCATGGCCTCGTGGGTTCCTGCAATGATCTCATCTTCGGATTCAGCTTGGGAGATTACGCTACTGCCAAGTGTCTTCATGAAGGTGAAATTCCAAAGATTGTCAGGATATGCATCGAAGAAATAGATAAACGCGGGCTTGAAATAGAGGGCATATACAGGGTAGCTTCAACAACCTGTCAAAGCTCTTCGCTTCAACTTAACCTTGCGTATAGATTTCCGGACGCCACGCAATTGTACAGTCAGTGCGTATTGGCGCCTGCTGCGCTTGATCTTTTTTGACTTATCAGGCGCGCAGCTGCAGCATGAGATTGAGAAGGACGAGGCTTCATTCGAGTTCACGTTGAAGGATGACATGTATGCCGTCTCGTCACTCCTCAAGGTGCGCAGAATAGTTGTCCTGATGTACCGTGGATTTTGACTAGACTCCTTCAGTCATACCTGCGGGAGTTGCCTGAGCCTCTGTTCAGGTTTCCCTTGCAGGACCGTATACATCACTCTGAGAATTTAGGTACATGGCCAAGTCTTGTCATTATCACTATAGGATACTAATTGTATGCCCAGCTGAACATCAGAACCAAAATTTCGTCCTTCTACGATCCAAGATGCGTCGTTTACCCCAAGTTCATCAAGCAACCCTTAAGGCACTAGTCGAGCACCTAGCACGTGTTGTTAGTCACTCTGACAAAAATAAAATGGACGCCAAAAACCTGGCCATTGTTTTTGGTGGCATGATTTTTGGAGACGATGAAATACCGAAAGGGGGAGATCTATTGAGCGTCCAATCGGTCAAAGTGTGTTGATGCTTTTCCCATCATAGTTTACTAAAGGCCCCTTCAGGACTCCCTATTTGAGGATTTAATCATGAATGCCCACGCTTTATTTGACGAGACTTCAGGCCAATATTCCAACTCTCCCCCTCTGCCGCCCACTCCTCCAGGTGAAGTGGCCCTGGAAGTTTTTTACGGTTCCAAGACAACCAGAGTTACCAACGTACCCCTGAATCAGCCAGGCTCTCCGCAAGACTTCATGCCCATGCTTCCACCACGACCGATGTCAAGTATTCATCCCTCTTCACGCGGTATACCGACGTCTCCGATACGACCAGGAGCCGAAATACCGACATCCCCACATGCTTCTACTTCCGCACCTTCACCACCTTCTTCACCATCTACGGTTGGTGAGACGGATGACTCACTCTCATATCACATTTAATCATTCGGGGTTCCCGGAGGAAGACATTGTCCTATATGGGCATTGTGCCTTTGTCGCTGCCTGCCTTCAAGATCGAGTTACTCCCTACACCTCAGAAGACCCTAGCCTTTCATCTTTCTAACCCCAAGGAAACAATATATTTTATGTCACTGTTAATCACCTTTTTTGATATTGGGCAACTATTTGGTATCGTATCAATTGGCTGTAGTCTGTATTGGAACACGGATCAGTTCGACTATAGCAAATTCCGAACTACTGTCACCTCAGAGAGGAAGTTACCCAAAGTTCATCTCATCAATAAAGATATCCGCAGCCACTAGTAATCCCACTGAAGGACAACCACTATCTCTCAGATATCCTAGCTAACCTATTGGTTCATTTACCGATTCTATTATCGCCTTAATGGGTTGTTGTATTATTTTATTCTGGCGAAGGTGTCCCAAGAGTTTTCCATTTGGTTCAGGAACATATATTTTGGGAGAATCGACCTATGTCCGTCTTAGATTAATCTCTTGACCATGCTCTTGCAACTCCTAGTTATTGCTTCCAGAGTTCGTGTCCACTCGAGACCGTGCCAATTGAGATTTGTTTAGCTTTGGACTCAGTTTCTTCGCGCCTCTTTGCTTCCCACCAGTCCTGCCATTCAGTATGCCACTTGAGAACTTGTGGGTTCGCGTAAACCCTGTCTATAGTGAAACCAACAGACTATACAGAAGAAGCCAGGCCTTACTTGTCTGGCCGAAAGTTGACAACCTGGAGTCCATCTATGGAAGTTGCTCGAGAGACAGCGACATATGCTAACTCACGATCACCAATCGAATGACCCTGAGGGCAGCAGTTGAACACGTACCCTGCCCGAAGGTAAAAATATTTTTCATATCAACTCTGACAAAATCAAGGTCTGCCCCTGGGACTTGTGGATAGTGATTGCCCATGAAAGGATGAGGGGAACCTGAACCCTACGAGCTTCAATGTTACCCATGAGTCCTATGCGATCAAAAAACATGGGGATGCACAACAGGTAGTGGTCATTATTAAAGTGAACCAAAGGGTATGCTTTCTGTGGTGGAAAGACATGACCTGTCATATCACGGAGGAAGGTTGGCCGTTTTGCAATTGTGAGGGTCAGCCTTATAATGGCTCAAAATATTGTCTTCAATCCCATGTCCGGTGCTGATATGGAGGATAAATGGGAGGAGCTTTGGGGTCGGAATCTTCATTGTAGTCGCAACCATCCCATGAATCAACAGGGGCTCTGATTACCTTCACCCGGAATGGACATGTGAATATTCTCCAATCGTGCCTCGCTGGTTGTCATAAACTTAACCACTCGACCTATACTTCCGTTGACAAGTTTGCCTTGCTCAACGTTCTGAACCAGAACATTTTCTGATCAATAGTGCTTTGAGGCAACGATTAAATGATACCTGAATGAGCATGACCTGAGCTCCCACCTGCAAAACACAACCAATGGGTCAGATAAATGGAGATTGGTTCCAGATGCTCACTTTCAAAACAAGATTTTCAGGAGCAAGGGTTGTTGAATTCAATATTTCTTTGGCTTCCATGTCAGAAACTTCTTCCCTATAGACATCCCAGCCTGCATAATCCATAGAGAAAAATTTGTGTTGATCACCTGGTAAAGCCTCCAGTCGCCTTAAATTGTATTCTTTGACATCTCTTTTACGTGGTAGCCTGATTCATTTAAATATGGTTGTGAAGGGCTGGTTGATGAATGAACTGACAATAAAGCAGGTTCTATGCCAGCTACAGTAGTTGGGAGAGGTCTTTTTAGACTTCTTAAAGTTGTAATGTGTTGCTGACTTAGGTGTCCAACCCGCATTGAGGAGAGAAGTTGAATGAAAGCTGCAGTAACATAAGGCCAGTTGCATCCTAAGAGCAAACAAGAAACTCACTGTCATCTTTCTGTCGAAAGACTTGTCGTAAGAAGTAGGGAAAAGGAAAGCAGTCTTTCCAAGTGTTTGCGCTGAAAACATAATTTGGAGGAGCGGCTGACCCTTTGGCAGCAATAGGCGGGAGCTGGAAGAAGTCTCCTGCTAGGACAAGCTATCATCAACGGTCAGATGCTATATAACAAGAAACTAAAAGATGGATATTACCTGAATTCCACCAAAAGGGCTTTCATTCTTGCGGATGGTACGAGCAATATATTCCTTTGTTTTTATCATTGAGTCATGAGCGCAGAGCATTACAATTGCCAAATTAACCAATTTATCAAACAAATCCGACCTCAACATTGAGACTTGGGTCTTTGAGGTCCTATTCTTCAACACATGATGGAATCGTACCTTCATCAATGATTAATGTCTCCGTACTCTGCCATCTTTTTCTGGTCGATTTAGACCGGTTAACCTTCCGATACAGAAGCTCTGCAATCTCTTTGCCTGTATTAATTCCCGCAAAGGAATGAAGAGTTTGTCCCTTGATTCCTAATGCTGCAATCCCAGTTGTTGCGGTGACAGCAACTTTCTTCCTAGCACGCCTTAGTTCTCTGATGATGGCCCTCAGCAGCACGGATTTGCCTGTGCCTACAAATAATGCTATGAGTAGCATTATAACTAGGGACAGATGCTGACGTGCCGGCAGGTCCAGTAAAGAACACATTCCCACCATTTTTCACAATTTCGAGTATGTTGGTTTGCTCAGCAGAAAGCGTGATTTTGGGAGTAGATAAAACTGGAACGCTCGAGTTTCCATGATTAATATCGTAGCAGGTACTATTCTGTTGTGAGGGCTTATTTCTCTCTCGGTGAAGATTGTCCAATCCTTGACTGGCGAACACAGAATTTTGAACTTCTGGTAATTCTTCGAGTGGATCCACAGGGCTAGGTTCTGGTGACTCCCTTTTGATACATTTTCAGACTTGGAGCCTAGGATTGCAGATGTGCTGTCGGGGTTCTCGAGGCATGGGACCAAGCAGGTAAAGTTTATTTATGGCATGACGTGGTCACACAGACACATTTTTCATTTTCCCTCGCTGTAGGCGCTCTTTTAGCATCAGATCTCCTAGAGTAGACTCATCGCAGCTGAGCACAATAGGATTTTTGCAGTAGCTGCAAAGTGCTGGACCCAGGGAGTGTACAGCTGTCTCGAAGGTGGTCTGGACGTGCTTCGATCAACAAAGGCTTACTTAATGAGGAAATGCTTTTCATCCCGAACCAATTGTTGGAACCCCGCCCTGCGTGGGTTTAGAATTATGCCCAAATCACCGGCCACAAAATTCTATGCAGTTGCGGTTGGAAAAGATGCGCCGGGAATTTATATGACATGGCCCGAGGTACGAGGTCATAGTTTTAACGGTCTTTGCCTGTGAGGAGTTGGCTCTCTGATCTAGTGTTCGGCCAAAGTCAGTCAGTTCTTTTTTGGTGTTTTTACGTACAATTAACTGGTCAGGTTTTTCGGTATCCTAAGGCCCTCTATAAATCTTTCAAGACCCTGGAAGAAGCTGAACAATGGCTTGAATGTAAGATCTATTAGTCCTGTGTAATTATGACTGATTTTAGCTCCAGCAAATGCAGACAAGACAGCTTTGTACTCCTTAGATAACCTACGAGCTTTTGCAAGAAGATCTCAAGCTGCTGGAAGGGGAACTCGAGACTCACCTGTTCTTATTGATTTGGATGATGACCATCAAAGCGAAACTTCGAAGTTGACCAACTCGACTGATACTCCCCAGGTAGTATTATCCCAAGAGCAAAATGATATACTTGCGAGGGTAAAAGCGAAAAAGAACGTATTTTTTACTGGTTCTGCTGGTAAGTGTATTACCTATGAGGTTCATTGCTCATTTTGAAGGTGATAGGAACTGGAAAATCCGTCTTATTAAGAGAAATTATCAGATTCTTGGCAGGTTCTTCAGGTATCCCAAATACCATAGCAATCACGGCTTCCACGGGGATTGCAGCTATCAACATTGGTGGAGTCACACTGCATTCCTGGGCTGGAATTAAACTGGGAGAGGAACCTGTCAATCAATTTGTCGGCAAGCTTCGACGCCAGCCAGCTTTTGAGTCGCTCCTGAGGCGCTGGAGGACAGTGGAAACCTTAATTATCGATGAAAGTGAGTTTTTGCCAAATTTCGAAGGGCATTATCAAATGTTCTGTAGTTTCTATGATAGCTGGAGATCTTTTTGATTATCTGGTAAGCTGGGTGATCTGTTGACTTTGTCTTTCACTTGTCTAAAAAAATAATTGAAGGAGCAAGTCGCGCGAGAACTTCGAGGCAGTACCCAGCCGTTCGGCGGCATCCAGGTACCGTTAGTGATTTCCTCAAAGCTCAACCTGATCGGTATAACTTAGCTTGTCCTATGCGGTGACTTCTGTCAACTTCCTCCTGTGTCTAAGAAAGATTACAAGGGATTTCAAAAATCAGTGCAGTTTGCGTTCGAAGCAAATTCTTGGGATTCATGCATCGGCTCACCTATGATGCTCAAAAAAGTGTTTCGTCAGAAAGACCAAAGTATGTTTTTCGTGTTTTGATCTGTCGATTTCGGCCGACAGCACATTGTTGTAGCTTTCGCAAGGATGCTCAATGAAATGCGTTATGGCAAGCTGCAGGAATCGACAATTCGAATATTCAAGACCCTTGATCGGGAATTGATTTATACTGATGGAATTCAACCCACAGATATGTGGGCGCATCCTTGCGTTCTTCAGAAAAGGTGCTGAGCTAATTTGTTTCCAAGGTTCCCAACGAGAAAGGAGGTCATTTATGCCAATGCCCGGCGATTAGGAGAACTCCCCGGACGACCTCAAATTTACCAAGCCCAAGATCAGGCAGGGGTGGATCACAGAGAAGCCCCAATTTCCCATGGACTCATGGTAAACATCTTGGATCAGCTCGTAGCACCAAGTCGCCTTGAATTGAAAGTTGGCGCTCAAGTGATGCTGATAAAGGTATTGTGGATGATAAGAGTCTGAAGTGGTATGAAGCTCATCTCACTCAGAATTTAATGCAAGGCTATCTCGTCAATGGTTCCATTGGTCGAGTTACTAGATTCGCCACTCCCAAAGAAGCCATTGAATCCAATATCAGACTCGCACAGGTGGAGTTTGACAAAAATCGGAATGGAAACTCCAACGCTGAAGAAATTTTGGAACTTGATTTCAAGTGGCCTGTAGTCAAATTCACAAATAACGAAGAGTTGGTTGTGAGGCCCGTTGATTTCACTGTAAATAACGGTGATGGGAAAACCATGATGGCCAGAAGGTTCCAGTTACCACTCATCCTCGCTTGGGCGCTCAGCGTTCATAAATCGCAAGGCCAAACGTTGGAGAGAGTCCGAGTTGATTTGAGGAAAACTTTTGAGAAAGGACAGGCATATGTGGCACTATCTAGAGCTACAAGCATGGAGCACCTTCAAGTGCGGAACTTTTCGAGCGAGAAGTACGTAATGTCTTTTTTTGCGTTGAGGTAGTTGCCTGAGTCAATTTCGATACCAGGGTCATGGCACATCCTAAGGTTCTTGCCTGGTATGGACAACAGGTAGGAGCACCTGGTCATGATTTCGACAGTGATGACGATGAGATGTCGGGAGCTGACGACGAAATGTCGAACCTTGACGATGACTACTAGGAGTAAACTGTATACTCTTACGCAAAGAACGACATAGGGTCAGCATCCAGGTGATTTGAATCTAAGCTACCTCAACGAAGTTGGCGGGGAAAATGCCCTCTTTGTCATCTTTTCGGCCTGTCCACCTTTTTTGGTATGAATGACTGTTCGGATCAGTTTCTAGAAACTCACCAGTCATCGGTACTGTTACTCTTCTTCGTGATAGTGATAATATCTCCCTTGAGGAACGAGAGATCCCCATCCTAGCACCCGGTTTTAGTTTCGTAAATCAAAGCAAGCATGAACTTGCAATCACCTCTACAGCCTTGAAATCATATAATGCAATAGCACGCGCTATACCTTCTCCAGGATCCAGAGGTCGCATCAGCTGAGGCTTTGGTTGGATGTAAGAAAATTCATTTTGGGACTCAGAGAATGGCGAAGGATCTAGTATCGCAGTGTCATTGTTTTCGACAAAGTCATGCATCGACTGAGAACGAAAATTTGAAGCCGGAAATGACACTCCGTGAGAGTGCGGATACTTGAAATTGCCGCCAAGAGAGGCCGCGCGGGGGATGTGACCCCTAGTAACTGATATTATATTGACTGCATTGTTGTTGTCAAAGGGATCGTCGAGATCGGCCACAAGGCTGTTATTCGTCTTGTGAGATGTCATTGGAAAAGCATGAGAACTCGTGGTCGCGCGACGATTCAAGTTGGCATCGAGTCTGGATTCAAAGTGACTTGAAGACCTGTCATGACTCTGAGAGGAGGCTTCGGGGAAACAAGAATTTTCATTCCAATGTGCAGGCGGGAAAACCTGCTTGTCTTGCTTTTTTCTCCTGAGAAATGATGATTTCGAATACTGAGTGCTTGGAGAAGGACTAGACTGAGGACTAAGACCAGCGAATGTATAACTCTGGTCCTCCGGGCGATTAACATCATGAACCCAATCTCTTTGACCGGGCATTCCAGTACAATTCTCAAGGGTTTTGATTAAGCCTTCAGCCCAGGAAGGTGGATCAACTGCGCCGCCCAGGAGCATTTTGGGCGTGACTGGAGACTTGTATGCTTGTACATTCGCATCCTGGCGTTCGACGATGACAGAGCCTTCGATGGAAATGCCCCCGAACAGACCTCTGGTCTTGGAATAACTGTACCTACAGGAGGGTCAAGCAGTGTCATCGACACGACTGAGAAACCGACATAGCGGCCATTTTCCCTCCAGTACTCATTGATCCCATAGCTTCGCCGTTCCGTCCGAGCGGACCAAGTGCAATACTCAGGTTCCCGCCAAGTTGTAGGGAGCCTGCCGCCATGAAAGATCTCTGTACTTGACAGTTAAATTAATTCCAATTTTTTTCTGCGACAACTCACGACAGCCTAGTGTGAGAGAAGATATAAGGAGTGAATCGATAATAGTCATCCGAAAGAGCGTACAGCACGGGTATTCAAGACTATCAGGAAGTCTGTCACTTCTGCACCGGCTTGTCCGCCAAATCCAACGCCAGCTGTACCTATGGCACTAGGAGCAGTCCATTCTGGATATTTCCATGAGAAACAAGGAGCACGAAGAATTTGAATGCTTACTTCCGTCGTGCAATTTGGCTATGACAACTCCACTCCCAGCTCTCGCAGAGAATACAAATCCTGCTTTCGCAACTGTGAATATTGCAAAACCTTTAGCGTTCTGGAGTACACTGCGTGGTATGACACCATCAAGTCCGTTATTACGACCGTCGACAAACGATTGAACTGGAAGTAGAGTAAGTAGACCACTTTCCTGCTGTACGGGGAGACTCACATATTTTTGCAGCCTTGTCGCATTCCTTGAACAGGGACTGTGGCAGGGGTGTGTTGAACTTCATGAGAGAAACAAGAGTGCTGCGGGAATGGAGACTCTGGCCATGATGATGTTCTTACTCAGCAGATCTCGATCAAAAGCCCTGCGGACATCACCGACATTTCGGGAAATCCCTAATAGATTTCTGCTGCATGTCCGTTGCTCCAGGAAGCTGATTCTTTGAATAAGGATGCCGTCGTGCCACGAAGCTAAGCCTATAGTAAGGGAATAGCCCTGGGCGCTTGAACTGCTGCTTGTCTGTGTTTCCCCATGGGCCGCAGCCTCTACCTCTACCTACCTCTGTTATGGTACAACATTGGACTAGTCTTCGGAGCTACCGCCCCTTTGGACCAGGTATTCTCCTTTCCTACGAATCGCTCTCATGCTGATCGCTGTGCCAGTCGTTCTTTTTTGATTGGAACAACCCGAGTCAGCCGTTTCCTGTGCCCGTGACCCGTGCGCAAACCGACTTCAACTCTGCATATCTGCCTCACAGATTGACAGGACAGTGCGACACAATACACATAACATGGGGAAGGCGCTCTGCAACGGGGTGAGGTCTCAAATTCTGGTCCTCTTGGATCTGTCTCATGTTTTATCTTAGGCCAAATCCAGTCGCTCCATATTATCTTCAGGTGTATACTTCGTGCGTTCTGAGCTCTCAAAAACCTCAATCGTCGTTAATCCATCCATAGTGACTTCATCGTTCCTTTCATAATTTCTGCTGGTGGAGGACTGGCATATGTAGGTGCCATCTTGATTTTTCCTCCACGAAAACGAATATTTTGCATCAGGATTGGGCAGTTCCATTTGCACCCGGTACTCTTGTAGGTCCTGAAAATTATGAAAGGGACTCGGCTTTTCTGATTCATGATCCCCCTGAATTAGTATCAGATTTGCATGGTAAGGTAGTGAACGTCCAGCTCCTGGTAATGTTCTGACAATTTTTTCCCTAGTTTGACAGCAATGGAAACACAGGAGGCTGTCAAGGCGTGTATACCGTGATTTCAAGCAACTCCTCGTCTGTGCCGTCCTGCACCAACGTAACTGTCCCGTATCCGCTACATGTTGATGCTGCGGTGGTCAATGGCCCGATGTCTCGATACGGTTGGGTAGATCAGGCAAGCTTGTGCAATTATCCTGTGTTGGCCGGCACTGGAAAAGAAATATTTACCTAGTGCACCGATATCTCTCTTTTACCCCGGAACGGAACACCTCCTTATACCATGACAGTGCGTACCTCTTGAACCCTCGTTCATTTCGCATACTTACACTGCCAGATTGCACCGTCGTTACATCCTCCTTACAATATCACGGGAGATGGCAGCAATCCATTGAACTGGACAGTCAGCTTGTCATGGGCTTCGTCCTTTTTCGTCAGTGTTGTAGATTCTGCGGGTAATGCTTGGGCGAATGGACTTTTACATAGCGGTGAAGGTTCTAGCTCGGCCTGTTTATCAGGTTTGCAACCAAACACGTAAGTTACGCACATTTATGTAATGAACCTTCATTTCTGAGCATCCAGGAAATAGGGTCTCTAGAGGAATTGCTATTGGCGCCGGAGTGAGTGGCCTTGGATTAGGACTCATAGTTGGATTGCTGGGTGCACTTTTCCTGTGCTTGCGCGATAAACGGAAGCATATGCGCAAGGAGTCACTATCGAATCTTCAAGGTATATCTATTTATGTGCCTTCCTTTGGTTCTCGTTATCAAGCAATACCAAACTCTTCAGATCCTGTAGAAACCTCTTTGGGCCATTCCACGTCGCCTGGTTTTAGTAATCGCGTTAACCGGCAAGCCGCTGATAGTCAGTACCAGGTCGAGCCTTTTGTCCTGCCCTCTGCCATAGGGGACGTCCATTCATCATCTCCAACTTTCGCACCCACTCAGCCTCCTAGCAACCCTTCTTTGCGCTCTCCGTCCTCTGTACCTGATCAAGGAACCCAGAGAAACCCCGGGCGACAGGTTTACGTGGTGCACCATGACGGAGGAGGGGCTCCTGTGACAGTGTTTACGCAAGAGGGTGCCCAGGTTGTCGAACTACCGCCAGGGTACCCAGAAGATGCAGTGGAAAGGCATAATTCTGCTGATCTCCACGCAGGACGAGATGTACGAAACATGGCTGGGAGTTCTCATGGTTGGGATAGTAGAGAAAATGAACCTGGAAGGACAGAGGCGTCTGTCGTTTTACAGCCAATCAGGCAACCGGGAAATATTTCAAAACAGAGACGGCCTCGGTCATGACGAAGTTGACTCCCTTCATTTTTTCCCTGCGCTCCATGTTGTCTTGGGATTTTCTGTGTATATTTGCATCGTATTTGCATCACTAATTACGTGTGTTTCCTACATATCTGGTCTGAGTTATTCCAAATTATACTCTCTGGAAGACTCCAATTGGACACGGCTTCCAGTGGGCAGAATCCACTGTTTTCCAGCCCATGGGAAGCTGAGCACTTGGTTCAATTTCCATAACATCCGAGTTACCATACTGAGGGGTAATGTGAGCACGTGAAGCTGAAAAGGAGGGTTTGGGTGTGTTGAATGACTGAAATTCTGTTAAACGATCTGTCATAATGATTAAATCTTGGTCTACCCATCCCTATTCAGAAGGAAAAAACGGCGATCGAGATCTGTTTCAGGCCAATGATTATGGCTGAGTTACATACCTTTGATGAGATTTTGCTCAAGGATCTTGAAAGAAACTCCGTAGTGGTACTATACTCTGGATTCTGCAAAGTTATAGCTTGAAGGAGGGAGATTGCACTTTGAATATAGTCAGCGATTGGACTGGAGAATGAAACTACTGGTCATACACTCTACGATCCCTCAATTGAAGATCACCCATTTGACGTCCAAGGCCTTGCATGAGAGCCACAACGACATCTTTTCGCAGCTGAGGGTCCGACTCTTCTGAGGGTTCGGAGCTCGAGGTTGACCAAAAATCGAGACTCCATATTACCCAGCGTGCGATACACATATTGAATGAAGGGTCACCTCTTGTAGCATTCTGAGAGCCAGACACGGTGTTCGGGGAAAGTAACAAAGAGACCATTTGTGTGCAGAGAATATATGCAAAGTTCACGTGAAGGTATTGAATATGTTGAAGGAGAGGTTTCCACAGTGAGATTGAGAGTTGGGACGGCCAAAATTTGTCCTCTGGGAATATACGTTTTCTTTCGAGAAATGTCAGCTTGTCAAAGCAAGAAAGAATTGAGCCGCACTTCTTAGATAGTGGTACAAGGCCACCCTTTTCGAGCAGAGCATCACAAAATCTTTCTAGTGCCCATTTCTCCTTTAATTCTACGCTGCCATCACTGTTCGTTTCTTGAAGGCCGGCTGCCCCTGTGTCCCAGCCAACTTCTCCGATGATCATGTTAGCAGCGACTTTGGCTTCTGCGATCCATCGCTCAACATCCCTCATAAGAGTGTTGATCTCCTGCTTGTACCGGGTTCTGAGAGATGCATCGCGAGTTATTATCTTTGAGACTGATTTGTACTGTTTCAACAAAGGCTCGAGAGGGCGTAAAAGAGGAAAATTGCGCTGAGGAACAGAAGCCGGATTGATAGTTGGGAGAAAGTAATTGTGAAAGAGCCATGACATGGACTGATCATTCTCTAGGGTAGAAGTGGATTCTGGGGAAGCGAAGTAAACACCCTCACCTGCCTCGCAGCTTCACGTAGGACTTCCAGGCTAGGAAGGTCTTCATGAGTGGCAGCATGTCGTAGTTCTACTAACCAAGAAGGAATTCCAAGTTGCATTGCAATTGAGGCAATTGAACGCGCATAGGCGCCTAACTGTAAAGGGTCAACTAGCCCGTTGACTAGGCGAATGATGGCAGCTGCATAACTTTGACGCAAGGATAGGTAATGTGGGGTGAGTTTTTCAGTGCTACTGTCTTGCTGTAATACGACAAGAAGTGCCAAAGTAGATTCTAGAGCCTGAGGGAGTGATGTTATGGCTTTCCAGGCAGACAGCTATTTGAGACTTCTCAGTCAGTCAAAAGGCTCAGATGCAGATGACGCACTCGATTAATCGCCAATGTTTTGGTATGTAAGTCATGTTCATCAGCATATATCCATGCACAAACCTGATCGAGCTCAGAGAGGGAGGTCCAAGGTACTCGTCGTGGTAGACGCATTTCGTGATTCGCAAAAAAGTATTGATCACGCTTTTACAGCAAGATCTAATCTCGCAACACGTGAAGATGTTGATCAACTTAGACTGCATAACTTCTATTCCTGGAAAGACCGGACTCGTCACTGCTTCATGCAGCACTACTCTTTGTACCAACAATCATTGCTTAGCTGCACTTGACTTAATAAATCGTGCGCACCCGACTAACCGGCAAAAAACTATGCCAAAGCTCGACAACCGTGGAATCATTGCTGTTGGGACTATTGGGTTCTATATACCTCCTGTAATATTGACCTTATTTCTGCTCATCCGCTATGCTTTACGACGCGATGCGGGATGGCTGTGGCTCTTCATATTCTCTCTATGTACGTGGATAAACCTCCATCCTTGACTTTGCATAACGACTCCTCCCTCCAGCTCGAATAGCAGATGGTGCTCTGCTCGTGGCTGCTGAAATGCTAGAAACAAACATTAATTTATTCATTGCATCATATATCATCCAATCTGCTGCGCTTTCCTTCTTGATGCTATCTACCCTTGGTTTTCTTGGGATGGTGTGAGTTTCACCTCCTCCGCCTCCGCAGGAGAAATCATAAGCATGCTGAACTTCTTATCGTCAGCGGACTTCGAACCTTCAGCGATAATCCTCGGATCATCTGTAACCTGAGAACACTAGGGCTCCTGGCGACTGTGGCCCTTGGCCTGTCGATAGCAGGTGGACTTCTTGATTCACGTGTGGCCCCTACGCAAGGAGAAATCGGCTTCATCCTTCGGCGTGTTTCCTCTGGAATCTATGGGGGGCTGTACATTTTGCAAGTATTGGTGCACTTTGGTGCTTGGTCATATAGATGGCATCTGAAGATCTATCGACGAAGGGTGAGTTATCCAGTCACGTTCTCTATCCCTTGACCCAACTCATGGTTCAGCTGATAGTTACTATGGGGGATCTCGTTTGGTCTGATACCTCTTGGCGTCCGCGTTGGTTATGCCATTCTCTCTTCGTGGTCTTCTTCAGATCTCTTTGGTGCACAGCCCTCTGCTAACCCAGTATTAGCAGGGAGCAATCCGATTACGGGTAATTGGACGTGGTATCTGACACTCTCCCTTATTATGGAGTATGTAGTGGTTTCCATCTACCTTTTCTCAAGTGTTGTCCTCGGCAGGAGGCACCACTAACCTGCTGGACAAGAAGCATACCTTTTTCTGTGATACCTCAAAGGACACGCATGACGACAATGTATTCATACGATTCGATATGTAAGTGCCCAGTAGGTACATCAGGAAAGTTAATAGATGGTCGGCGAGACATGGACTATTGTTGACTATATGATAAGACTCCAATATTATGTTTGAACTTCCTAGTCAAACCTCCCTTACCCTGCGAACAATCACAGATGCAAATGCAAAGAGAGATTCCGGCTTAATTGAATTCTTTTTCACTCTACCCTGACACCATCATACCCCTCATCTATAATTACCCTGATGAAGAGTCGCTTCACTACAAAAAGAGCGAGGCCGTGGTGAGGGAGATAACTCAGAAACGAAAACTTCGAACTTGATGGTGACTTGGTCCACGTGACTCGCATGGCATGGCATGATATGACATCACTCATGGGATCTCACAAGATATGTTCGTCCGTCTCAAGGGCGTGCTCGGCCATCTCCCTTCAAAACTTGGTCCCCGTGCTGCGATGTCTACGGTACATAACACTAATCAAGGCTGCTGCAGCAATCCCGCAGTCCAGTCTGATTACCGGCCCAAGGGTACAATCAAGCCTTTCGGCGACTTCAAGCATGTATATATCACCGGTCCTGCGAGGAGTGACAACGCGCTGGTCTGTGTTTATGATATATTTGGGTGCCTGTCTTATGAGCAAGTCTTCAGTGCATGGGAATGTTGACCGTACTATTTCTAGGTTTTACCCGCAAACCCAGAAAGGCGCAGACATACTGGCAAACTCGTCGAACACGACAGTCTATATGCCTGATTTCTTTGAACCAGACCACTCTTTTCCCATTGAAAAGTTCCCACCTGGGACACCAGAGCAGAAGCAAGAACTCCAGAACTTCTTTGCTACTGTTGCAAATCCATCCAAGAACACTCAGAAGCTCTTGTCTTTTGGCCAAGCACTCAAGTCGGCTGGTACTCGTAAAGTTGGTGCATATGGTTTTTGCTGGGGTGAGTCTGGATGATGAATGCATGCCATTTGCAGTTCTTGATACTCGAACTATATAGGCGGCAAAGTTACTGTGGCGGCTGCTGGAAAAGATACGCCCTTCAGTGCCTCTTCCATCATCCACCCAGCGTAGGTCGCTCGATTCAAGGCCTGAAATACCGCATCACAGACCTGGATAGGATGCTATCCATAGATGATTCTGAGAAATTGACCATTCCTCTGGCTATCTATGTTTCCAAAGATGAGCCTCTAAATGAAGTCCGTTGGTTGCTTTCGCAGTATTGTATGTTTGCTTTGTTTGCTTATGGACTTGACCTCCAGTACAACAAAATTCTGAGTGTCTTATCGAAGAAGCCTTTTAGCCACAAGAATGATTACAAGAATTATTCCAACATGTTGGTTCTCCTTCATGAGTCTCCTTGTTTCGATTGACAATATTTTGCAGTCAGGTTTCATGGTTGGGCTGCCGCTAGAGCTGATCTCCAAAATGAGGAGAATAGAAAAGAGTATGTATCTGTCTCCTTTGGTTATACCTCACTCAAGTATGACAGGTTTGATGATGTTTATGGTCGATTGACAGAATATTTCAAAAAGAATCTGTCCTAAGTATGGTGCATTGAATTTGTAATTTCTTGTTCTTTATGTGAAATCCATGGTTCGTCCATTTTCCACCTTCCAAAACCAAAATGGACCTGAGATTGTTTTGATTGCTGAATCATTTGCGGGAGACTGGTTCACTTACCTACAGGATCACGTATCACACTGACCCTCAGTTCACAAATCTACCAGATTCAGATAATAATCTTACCGTGTTGGTGTGTTGTAGTTGTCCATACACCCACAGCACCTCTTGCGCTATCAACATCACCAATTTGTATACCACTTGAACTGATGAGGAAGTTAATCTTCATTGTCCTCAGGCACGCAATAAACTAACCTCCACTGAGGGCTGTTATCATGGATCGAAAGCTTTTGCTTGTTCAGGATGGCTCAAGGTGGTACAAGCCTGGTACTCACAAGTCTCCATCGAACTGTCCCATCAACAGCTCGTACGTATCCCTCAATTGTAGTTTCGTTTCCATTGACGCCTTGGGAAATGCCATGAAAGAAGGTCACTGGATGTTTTTCATTACAAGAAGGTGGGATCCCAGATGGTTCAAAGAATCGGATTTCTGTTTGGGGTACGATATGAAGCTTGACGTCAATTAACCTAGTGGCTTCGCGGAACCGAGGATCTTCGAAGTATTTGGGGTGCAACGGACCATGTGCGTAATCGGAATACTGTTAAGAGGGCAATATTAGTTAACCATAACGTTGGCAGAATTGAACGTTCAGTACATTGAATGCTTATCATGTCACAAACCATAAGCGGATGTAAAAAAGGTGAGGATCCTGGCCAGCTGCAACTTACTGAAAAGATCTCTATGGTGGATTGTAAGTCAAGGTCAAATTATAATCTAATCAAACCGGATCCTTACCTGTAATCCATAAAGCAAACGTATCTTCGCCAGTTGCCTTATTATCATAAGCTGGCTTCTGTAAATAAACAGCGAACCAATCTTCTACTCTTGCCCAATCCTTCGGGGAATAGCCTCCCGGGGCGGAGTAAGGACGGAGGGAACCAAAACCTGAAGGAGGTCGGGCCGATGATACAGTTTGCACCGGAAGGTCTTGCAGATTTGAGGAAATCACGTCGGCGATGCATCCAATATGGATCCAGTTGACCTTTCCGTTTGCATGACATGGTGCATAATCATTTCCGTGGCTATAGTTTTGGAGGTTATAGACAATGGCTCGGCTTCTGTTACGCCTCTTGCATTGAGCTTTTCTATCCCAGTTGAATTCGTCCATGCCAGATCGAATGCGTGCCTGTAATTCATGAATCTCTCTTTCATCTTCCAGGCTCAGTGCTCCAGGTGCGATCACCATCGACTCAGAGAGCACCCGCTGTGCCCATTCAATGTCTGCAGATAGATCCTGAAGTTGACCATTGCCTACATCTGCAGGGAGTGCTTTCTCAAGTATAGAGATGAAAAGTTGGAGGACTGCTTCTTTATCTCGCAACGACAAAGACGAAAAGTGTTGCTGTCTCTTTGTCACCAAAAGCTCGGCCCTCATTCTTTGGGTAAATTGGGACCTCCATTGGTAATCAGAAGAGAGTGGTTCCAATTCTGGGGTATACAAGCCGACTCCCTGACGATAAGCCAGGACAAGGTGAGGATTGTCGAAGGAATACGTGTGCCATATTTGACGCCAGAGATACCCGTCCTGCACGACTTCATATGCCGAGCGGCATGTCCGAGAAAATGAAGCTATATCGCATGGATGACAGAAGATCAGAATGCGGTGAAGGAGCTCAATGGGGACGGTAAGGAGCTGCATGGAGCAGTGTTGGGTGACTACTGGTTGTGTAACTATTGATATTGTGATCTGTCACGAGGCTGTCATGTATTTATTTGTGTCCAATTCTTGCGAACACCATGAAATACGCGAAATTTGCACTTGTCTTACCCGCTGTTGCTTCTTTCCAATTCTCTTTACCTGAATTCATCAAACTGAGATTCTTGTCACAGGCCACTGAGCAGCCTGCCGAGGTTGTAGTTGCATTTGACACTCCCATTCCTGACATTCCTGACGTTCCTGACGTTCCTGATATCCCTAACATCCCCGAAACTCCTCGACTGGCTATTGTTGGTGCGGGTGCAGCAGGCAGCTCTGCGGCATTTTGGATATCCAAAGCCAAGGAACGGTTTGGTCTCGATGTCGACATCGATGTCTACGAGCGGAATGACTACATTGGAGGCCGTATGTGAAAGCGCCCACAAAATCGTTTTTCGACTCATCCGCCTTCGCAGGTAGCACGGTTGTATACCCTTACGACAATGACAACCTTCCTGCGATAGAACTAGGTGCTTCTATCTTCGTGGAAGAGAACAAAAATCTCTGGAGAGCATCAACTGAGTTCAATCTAACCCGTTTCGCGGAGGAAACAGATGGTGTAGGGATATGGGACGGTGAAAATGTTATTTTCAAGGTACGTGGTGTATATACACTCTCTGCAGTGCTCACGACCGTCTAGTATGAAAGCGACTGGTGGGGATACATCAGATTTTTATGGCGGTATGGCCTCGCATCTCCCAAGCGAACTCAAGAAATGTGAGTGATGATAGTAATTTCTCAAGCTTCTCATCTAATCTGCCTGAGCAGCGTGGCTGAGATAATTGAGCGGTATCTTGGCTTATATACGAAGGAAACTCCCAGATGGCGCAATGCTGCCCAACTTGTCGCGACATATAACTGGACAGAGCTAGTAGAGAACTCCGCAATGGAGTATTTGCTTCACAGGGGTGTCTCTAGACGATTCATCGCTGAGTTCGTGGAAGGAGCTACAAGAGTTAATTATGGTCAAGTAAGCCTTTGGTTGCATCGAGTGGAATTTATCTCTGATATGGTCATCAGAACATTGACTCTATTCACGCATTCGGAGGCCTCGTTTCTCTTGCCGCTGACAATGCCGTTGGGATTAAGGGAGGTAATCGTCTTATTTTCGATCAGTTCTTGAGACGATCCGGTGCTTCTGTCTTTCTTGACACAAATGTTAACAGTATTGTCCCGAGTAAGAATTCACAAAATTGGACGATTACAACATCTCAGGAAAGACGGGACTACACTGCTGTCATCCTTGCCGCTCCCTTCCACTCGGCCGATATAATTGTTCCTCAAGCCATCTCTCAAAAAATCCCTCAACTTCCCTACGTCCACCTTCACGTTACCTTACTGTCCACAACTTCAGAGTATCCCAACCTAGATTATTTCAACTTGGATGCTTCGGCCAAGCCCTCGCAAATGATGCTTACTACATCTGAGAATGTTCGTAAAAATGGAAAGGCTCCAGAATTCAATTCACTTTCATACCATGGTCTGGTCCGTGACAACGAATGGGCAGTCAAGATTTTCTCCAAGGAACGGATCAGTGATGAATGGCTTGCCAAGGTTTTCAATGGCAAAGTTGGATGGGTATTCAGAAAAGAGGCATGCAATATTTTGACCAGACAAAGGACCTTGTCTGACAAATTTTTGTTAGTGGGATGCATATCCCAGATTTACTCCGAACATTTCATTCCCTCCTGTCAAGCTGGATAAAGGCTTTTACTACGTCAACTCGCTTGAGCCGTACGTCTTGTCACCTGAATTAAGATCGTTTGGTTCAGTGATCTCTGTTTTAGATTGGTTTCTACGATGGAGACCGAAACAATCTCTTCTCGCAACACTGTCGACCTTTTGTTGAATGAGGAGTTCAACGCGAGTATTTGCGGCGCATCAAAGACTCCTGATTCTGAATTCATTGACTTTAAACTTGACTCAAAGAACGACTCTACTCGTACAAACGAGACGACCACGACACAAAAACAAAAGGATGATTATGTATATGGCTGGGATTGTTGAGTGAACTGTGAATGAGCAAGAAACGAAGGCCGGAAATCAGCTTGATTGGAATTCAAAATTAACTACTTATCGGATACCCAAAGAGTAGAGAGGTAAATATCATACAAAGTCGTGCAGGTGAAAAGGGTGAAGTGCGTCATAAAATGCGTATGTGTGAGTGACAAGAGTATCAAGCCGAATGTCAGCACTAGGGGAGTTTTTTGTGTCTACAACTTCCAAAATCAGGTCTATGTCCACCCTCATTTCCTCACAAAATAAATATGAATATAGGAAGTGAGTTGAAGGTGCCAGTGTGGTGGGTATGTGTGGGGAGGAGACAGGTAATCGAGTGACACTGCACCACTTTATAGCTAAGCGATTGGCTGTGCGTGCTTTTCTTCCCATAGCGTTCGCAAGACATCCGTAAATGCCAATTTCCCTAGCTGAGCATTCTGCTCAAACCGTTGCACCAGCCACTTTTCGAGATTGTCCGCGGCTGACCGCCAGAGTGCCATTCGAGCTTGAATCTCAGCCGTTTGTGTGAACAGGGTTGTATCACGAGTTGATGGTGTGTAGTGTATGCGCTCAAAACATGTCACAAATTGGGACAGTGAGAGGTTTACTGAAGTGATTGTTGCGTTCTGGGTGGCTGGGTCCACGTAGATGATTTCACGCACAAATGCATCCTCTGAGCCACCAAATAGCTGAGGGAGCGTTGATCAGGTATAAGACACAGATACAACAAGTTAACGGCTTACCTTCACGATCCAACCTGGTGCCTTTTGCTTGCAGCCCAGCACCCGCTCCGTCCGAATGATGCCAGTATTAGGATCGACAGTACGATCAAGAACGTCAATGCTAATGACATGCGAGCACCTGGGATTAGGGTACTTTTTCCACATTCCTGTAACAACATGAGACCAGGGATGACTGAATCGTGCGACCGCTTAGTTGAGAACGATGTATAATGGCTAATCAGCTCACCTGTAATCGAAAGTCTGAGAAAAGAAGTGCATTCTGACTTGCTAAGTACAAGCTACAAATGATATAAAGAGAAAGAAATGGATTCAGGAATGGTCCAGTTGACGGCCTCGTCAAAGTTTGGTGAAAGGTTTTTGAGGGAAAAGCATCGGGTATTTCCGTCAGCCATCGGTATCAGCTACTATTTCCCACGATCAGCTCCTGATCAACACGAACCAATCATAATTACTCGTATTACAGAAGTACATACACAAAGTCGCTACTACCCAGCTTCGACCGTCACTGCTGCCCTCAATTCCGACAGTCGGACTTTCAGCTTCGGACTATTCGAGACGTAAGTAAACACTCCGTTGGTTTTAGCCACCGACTTACACTTCTAAGAGTTTGGCCTCCAGTACCTGTTTTTCTTCCTGCAGGGCGAGTCGCTTCTCTGCGTCCAATTGAGTGCTGTCATGGACCGGGTTTCAGTAGTCTATTGGCAACCGATAGTAAGGAGTGTAACCTACAAAACATAACCGCCTTGACCGTCATAATGGAGGATCAGCTGATGATATTTCCACAGCGATGGCCTATGCGACACAGTCAACAAGGTGATTCCAAGATCAGTGGCAAACTCCATCATCATTCCTTCAACATCAGTTGGTACGAGAGATGTAGCTTCATCAAGGACAGCATACTAATTCGACGGAGAGCAAACGTAACGTCAGCTAACAAGATTGACACATAGTATCCACTCACCTTCGGTCGATGATAGAATAGCCTTGCCCAGGCAAGCTTTTGCTGATCACCACCGCTGAGTGATTCTCTCCATTCTTGTGCAGCATCCCAGCCGCCTTCTCTCTCCACAATGTTCTCCATCTGCAGCGTGACAAGGATCTGACGTAAATTATCGTCCGTAACCCCTCCTGAAGATCATTAAGTTGCTGAGCAAATGACCGAACCACTGGCGTACGCACGAGCTTTCATATCAGCCTCAGAGTGTGGATAAATAATTTGATCCCGAAGTGTTCCAAGTGACATATATGGTCGTTGGGGGATTAAGATAAACTGTGAGGATGGCGGTTTGCGAACAATTCCACCATAGACGGGCCAGAGATCACCAAGGATGCGGAAAAGAGATGATTTGCCACATCCTACAGCTAATGTCATGAATCCAGAAGCAAATATTTGCGCTGACTTACCGTTCGGTCCAACAATGAGGAGATGTTGCTGTATTTTTGAATCAGCAGGTATGTAGATCAACTTGCGAGAAGATACTTGCCCCTGGTTTGACGTGGAAACTTAGACTTTGTACGAGAATATCACCATTGGGCGTCACGATTGGAACATTCTCAAATTGAATGTCCTCCGCCTCCAAAACCTGTCCTCTTGCGCTGAGAACTATAGGAGAGACAGAATGATGTCACTGAATATCAAGACGAACATAACATACTTTTTTCATTTGCGTCCGTACTTGCGGAACTGACAAGGGCCTTCTCAAATTTGGCCTGCTTCACATCCCTGATTGTCTCAAGTAGCCGAGATACCCGTGTGGTAAAACCGGCAAGTTCCTGCAGATCTTTATAGGAATACATTACGCGACCAAAAGCATCTAAGTATGAGTGAGTCAATTGAGTTCGAAGATATATTGGACTAATACCGGAAGCTGACAGCAGAAGACGCCGATTCGTCACAAAACCTACGGGGAGATCAGTCCGTAAATCTGAGTGAAATGCAGTACCGCTGCTCACTCTCAGTACGACCTCCTAGGTCGGCAGACTTGGAACCAGGTAGCTTGAAAAATACGGGAACTCCGCAAAGGACAAGCTGGTGGGAATCAGCGCCCATGACTTATACAATTCATAGAGGAGAGACACACGCCAAACGAACTCCAAAGCCATTTAATGATACCTTCCTCCACACAACCGAACCACCACCGTCGTTCTAACACCCTCTTTTCGTGTTTCAACATGGTTGCATACTCTTTCTCAATGAGCAAACGTTCTGTATGCTCTCCTCCCATGAAAGCAATTTCTTCAGAGAACTCAAGTAATCGTGAATGTGCATGTCGAAGTGATCCAGCTAATTGGGCGGATTGGGCCGTGTAAGTACCGAAAGGAGGTGTTAGATATCGCACTGTGGCAGAAGCAATCAAATTCAAGGCAAGATATGTGACGATCAGGAGATAGCCCACAAAGGATAGCAGTAGACTGGACAGCAAATGTCAAACCAACGAGAGCCTCTACGCCGACGTTTTGCGACAGCTGATAGTTGAAGAGAATGCCGTCAAGAATGGGTTTGGCGAGATTGGGATATATTGCAGCCAAACTCGTCGAGAATCGTTGTAGGTCATAGGTAATCATCCTGTTGCATGTTAATGCTTCAAGAATGCGAAGCTCTGATCAACTCACTGATCGGGATTTCTGATCCTATCATCTAAGTTTTCTGTAGGAATAGAATTACCGCGGAGATCATTATAAACAAGGTAACCATGACCTACCAAGCTTATAATACATCTTTCCCTCTGGTCCTTGCGACATTTCCCCTAGATACTGGGAAAGTACCTCATGGGTCAATCGTGTGCGGTAGGCAATTGCGAGCTTGTTTTGTATATAGCTCAACCAGCTGTTGCACCATGTTGCTGGGATAGCTACAAAAAGCCAACGGAGGATGTTGTAGAAAAATATCCGGGGCTCGACCTTGACGAGACTTGCGACAATCCTGAAGAGGCATACTGAGTAAGCTAGGACTTTGTTAGTACGCCTATGACATACTTGCCATCAAGGGCAGCAACGTAGAGCGATATCGCAGTCCGAAACACCAGAAGGCTTGAGTGCATGAGGAGGAGGAGGGCTTCTTTGGAGCGTATTCCTGGGATGATAATTCGTAGGATCCGGGAGAGACGCCGGTAGAAAACCTCATCCAACTAACGAAGGGCTTTGTTAGTGACGAAGTAGAAAATAAAATGTCAACATACGGCCACACGGTCTGATTCTTCGCCAGGTTTTCGTTGAACACTAGCCTTTCCCCTCCCCTCCCTCACCCTTCCTCTTGTACCTCCAGAAAAACCATGATAAGTTGTACCAAGGACATATAAGACAAAGCTGATACTGAGTACCCGTTGAATGAGTGATCGGTTATCGACGTATGCTTTTGAGAGACGAGCGAGGTTTGCTTGTGCAGCCCTACTCCTGAGCATTGGTAAGGCCAAGAAGAGTGGTACCAATGATGTCGAAGTCTCGGTTGAATGCCTTTCCTGCAGAATTCACCAACACACACTTGCACGTGCAATAAAAGATGAAGAATATACATTGTCATGTGAATGAGGAGATAATGTGCCTGATGTACAGCATAGCATTTGATAGTGAGATCACTGATCAGATCCGTCCGTCTCCCCTGGCCTGTTGTATCCATCGTATCACCTCACTCCAGTCCTTCACGCGCCATAATTGTGCACCTTCCGGAATGGATAGCATCTCTTCCTTCCAGAACTCCTTCCCGCCGCAGGCCTTGAGTCGAATGTCAAACGACATGTCGTCGTGAGCATCATCTAGACTACAAACACGCTTGTTCCATTCATACTCTCCGAAGAGGAGAACTGGCATGGGAAGAGCTGCGTTGACGCATTGCAATACATTTTCAGATGAGTCGTCTATGAGTAGCTTCGCTCCAAGATTATGGCAGACCTGGAGGATTGCGCCATGCGTGACTCTATGAAATTTACACCTCTACCACTCACCTGCAATTTACTCAAGTTAAAATCGGCTTTTTTCTCAGCTGCTTTTCTATCCATGAACTGGCCAGTGAACACGATGCTGTCAAACAAGCCTGAAATCCGATTCTGGTGACTTCCACCTATAGTGACTTGGTGAGCACAGACCTGGAAAGTGCTCTGAGACCCATTTCCAGCTCTTGCCTGCGTCTTCTTGCCTGGCCGTAACGATGACGAGTCGGAATCCCATCTTTTTGAGCGTCCGTATCCCCTCCTGAGCTCCAGGAACCATAGCCACATGATAGATCCTGTTGGTCTTATAAAATTCCCTCACTTTATGGAATGTTTCTTCGACGGTTCCCCAAGATGGGTTCTATTCAACTTCGGGTCAACGAGAGTCCTGTCAAAGAGGATGCACGAACGAAATCTCTCGCCTTCCAGTAATAGTAGTCTGCACAAAAGCATCTTGTCAGTATGCAAGCTCCACTCTCGTTGAAATCAATCTTACAATAAAATTCTGAGATGTCCATCTTGGTAGCGTATACATCATTGTGCCCTGATACAGCGATAATGGCACCAAGTCTGGTCTACAATTCCATCGACTTACACTCAGCGACGACCTTGTTAGTTTCACAGAGGACATCGTCCAGATCAATGGCAATTATATTGTTTGATGAACCAGAAGATGCAGATACGTCAATTTCATTCAGCACGCCATGCTCACCCTGTTCACTGACATCGTTTGACTGGAGGAGAGAAGCACCGATAGAAGCTGTTGCACTGGAAACCTGTATGGCTTTGAAATCGAGAGCTGGGAACATGATAGTTGCTGGTATTGAGGCGGTCAATCAATCTCGGTTCAGTTATTGTTATTTGTAATCGAAGCCCATAACGGAATGCCATAGAATTTATCGCTGAGATAATAAGGGATTGCAATATTTTGTCATCGAATACAAATCACGGTGTCTCGTACATTCGATTGCAGACGCTTGTCACGCCACAGGTTTTTCCTGATGAGATCCTAGATCAAATTACTTTCACTGCTGAGGACAAAAGTCTCTTGTGGCACGGAAAACCGCTCTATCTCACTGGTGATATAAATTCATTTTGTATATACTGCATCCAGTATGGCAGACAACGGCGGGTCCACGAGACGCTGGGAGGGAATTCCAACGTGCACTTCTCCGAGTTGCGAGCTGAGATTCAAGTGATTAGAATACGAAGGTATAATCAAGTCCATGTAGATCTGCACATCCCCCTACAAAGTAGCCCACTTACTTTAGATCTCATAGTGCAGATTTTCCGCGTCTTGACCACAAAAAATATCGATGACGTAGACAACAAATCAGAGAATGTATAATGCTCAGTCAGCGGGACATATCTACAGTGATAGGTACCGATGAAGATGTGGGTGTGGAATGGTAGTGCGTTAGTGCGTTAGTGCGGCCATGGTACTATGAGGTATTTGTTAAAGTCAATTTATCAAGAGCCGTCAGGTGGTAATATTCCACCAATAAGTAGCTTCCCGGTTGGAATAACTTTTGTCAAGTATAGATTTATGGACTATGAGCGAATGTGACGATAGGAAACGATACTGTCCACCCCTTGTTGGGGCCAAATGACAACCATAAGGTGGTGATCAAAGATAGACATGTGATGTTGACTGTGATGTGATGAACTGTGATTGTTTTCAAGCAATCAAGCTGGCACGTTGGTGATCAAACATTTTGTCCTATTCCTAACAGACAACCCGGGAGCGTTCGCTTGGTCAAGTAAGATCACGCTATCACGGAGTCATTGAGTGCTGCTCCTTTATTCCTGTTTCTGCCTTTCTTTTTCTCCTTTTCTCACTTCTCTTGTGTCTGGATCAGTTGCGAATGATCTGGTTTTTTTCCGTTTCTCGGTAGGTATCTCTTTATTTGTAGAGTACTGGATACTTTACCGCGGACTGCAATCGAGCACCGCCTTATAAATTTATGATTTTTTTTAAAAAGCTGGCACGTGACTGCTCCCTTATAGATGCATTCCTAGGCGACTCTACAACTCGTCATGTCGGCTCAGCAAATCAAATCTCTCTTGGACGTCCCAGACTGGCTGTCTTCTATACAGTCGACTACAAAATATTTAGACCAGTCATTACCAGCACTTGAGAGCTTGGACCAGCTCGAGGTCTTTTTAAACCAAACCCAGATTCGTAAGGAAGAACTCCAGGTCCAAGTGCGTGAACCATCTGAAAACGTTTGTTCATAACTACTCATAGTGAATGTGCTAGCTTAGCTGTCTTCATCTGATCAACAAACCCGCACCTGTATCACTAACTCACGTAATTCGGCGGAACAGCAACTGAGGACATCGCAAGAACTGTCTTTACTGCGTCATTCGCTGACTAACGAACTTTCTGAACTCTCCACGAACTTGTTTTCTGTATTGTCCGATGGCAAAGCCAGTCCACATTATTGGAAGACGTGGAAACTCTGCACCGAAGCTTGAAGGAATTGGAGAGTGTTAAGAATTATGTCCAAGTTATCCGACATGGACTAAAGCTCAGGTTTGTGTGTGTTACAAGGAACTACTTGACATAAATTCTCATATATTTATACTCAGTGAGTCTGCTGTATCACAAGCTAAATCCATAACTCCAGTCTCGATCTCCTCTGTGACCATATTCCAAGACCTTCAGAAGTTCGTCAAAAAGAGTGACGAATACTTGCTCAAACACTGGAAGCGCTAGTGGTCAACAGAAGCTAAATGTCATTAGATTTCTTGAGAGGGTTCGTGACCATACTTGGACAGATATCAAGGCCGCTCTTTTTGCGTAGGCCAAATCTCATTTATCCACGTCGTCACAATTGACGCTGGGGATTAGGACTCTGACAACGGCAGCGGAAACGCTTGGTTGGCCCATGAGCGTGAACTATGCGACTGTTGCGCCGAGTGACAAAAGTGCGTTCGAAGATGCCTTTGTGAACGTATTGAAACTGCAAAATGTGTGAGTGGTGGATGGAAACGTGAATGACATCGCTAACTACTTGTAGTGGGCAAGACATTGGAGCAGAGTTTACCCTTAACGAAAAAAAAAGTGGGCTGTATCCTTTCCAGGCGCTCATTCTGCCTGTTTCTCTTCGCTTCAAGTACCATTTCGAGGGGACTCGGCAAACAAACAGAATAGACAAGGTGATAACATCTGTTTCATGCGGTTTTTTTTGCTGTTCTGACATCCGTTCAGCCTGAGTGGTATTTTACTCATGTTCTCAACGTCGCCCACGAGCACCGTCAATTTATGGAAATGGTTGTTCAACCTCTGTTGTCTTCGTCGGAATACAGACAGGTACATGCATGGGTAAGCCCACTTCTCCTACGTTCCCGGGATACTTCTTTTCTTGAGCTCTATAACTTAGCGCGAGTTTGCTCTATCGCTATTACCGCTTCTCTCCCGCAAACTCCATAAAACGATACCTGCACTTCTTCAATCACCTTCTCTACTAGCGCACACGATATACCAAGCTCTGTCTTTTCGATGCGTCCTTCATGGAGGAAGGGTTCCAGCTACGGGGAACATCTGCCATTCCGCTAGACGATGCTGATACCCAATGGGAAGGCATCAGTCAAATCTTACTAGGAAATCAACAATGGTTTCAAACTTGGCTGGTGGGAGAACAAAGATGTCAATTTTCTTTCATTCTCTCGATGGTCAATCGACTTACACACATGATATCTCAGTTATTGAAGTCCAATATAATGAGGTATTGGGGTCCTCAAATGCATGGGGCGTCTCGGATGACACAGAAGCGGGCTCTCAAATAACCGTTTTGAAATCGACCAATTCGGCACGCAGAGTCAAAGCGTTATTTGAACAAGTCACAGGTAAAAGTGGCTCCAGCATAACTATTGCCTAGTAATTAATTCATGTCATTCAGATCGATACTTGCCTTTGCCAAATCCGTCCCAGCGTGTGCAGTTTCTCGTCTCAATCCAATTACCCCTTCTTGATTCTTACCTTGGCTACATAACCTCTTTATTGGATGTCTTTGAAAATAGATCGTCGGCTTTTGTCCGCGCTGTACCCGGTGCACTGACTCTCGGGGGTAAAAGTGAAGCATCTGTCAACGTGAACACACGAAGCTTGACAAGCGGTGTGGAAAGTATTCAACGACTATGTGAAGCACTCTTGAGTGCTGCTTACATTGAATCAGCAATTGAATCTTGGGCAGAAGATTTGGTATGTGTCTTAGTTGAGGCTGACTCAAAGCCCCTATATTGACAACCCATATGTCAGTCCTTCCTAGAGATGTGGCGTGATATCCATCACGACCCTGCCCTCCGCTCTCATGCAGAAGCTAACTCCCTCCTCCCTTCTCCAGGACATGAGGCCCTTGAAGTGCCTAATGACACCATCTTTGAAGCCGTCATCAATAGATACACAACTATCATAATTCGCGCAGAAAATTATGGTTGTACAACAAGTATGCATCGAGGTTGAAACACAACTCAAGGCCCATTTCTATACGTACGATATTTTTTACATTGAGTGTTCATCTCATATTCACACTCACAGCAGCAGTCCGGACCCAAACACTTCGACAGTAGCTGAAGCACCCCTCATCTTTCCAAACTCTCTTAGCACCTCTCACTCTCCTCTCAACGTATCTGAGCTACCTTTTGTCCACGCTTTCCCAGACGACCTTCACCGCCCTTTATCGCCGCGTTTTCGGCAAACCTCTCTGAGCATATCTTACATCGCCAAATTCTATTTAGAGGTACTTTTAACGCAGCAGAGGGTCGTACCATTCTAGCTGAATGTGAATTATTCCTTGAAACATGTAGTGCTGCGCTTGCCGGTAGTTTACCGGGTGGCAAAAGTCCGTGTAGAAGCGCCATGGGGCAAGTTATTACAAGCGGGACGATTGGTTGCGCTGGAGGGAGATCTCTGGGATGAAGTGCTTGATAGTACGTTTGGTACATCTGATCAAGAGGAGTGGAAGGAGACCATGCGTACCATTACCAGTTACTCGGACTTGTCGAGGGAGACTGTCAAAAATATCCTTCGTCGTCGTAATGACTGTCATACCTAATTGTATACCTCTGCTGATGGGGCTTCAATATTGTAATCTGAATCATATAAACATCACATTCATTCTCATCGTAAATGCTCCTTTACTCAATGAGACGACCGAAACAGAAGGAAAATAAGGAAAAGAGTGATAATAAAGAGAAGGGGATTTCGGGCACGAAACATGGAAACGAGTTGGAAACAAGTTGAAACCAAAAGCAACTATTATGATCAAAGGATACTAACACACAGCAATCAAGATACTAGAAAGCGATGGTACGAAAAAGGCACAAATAGTGTGTTTGGACTCATCGGCAAAAGTCGAGCCACGCAAATAACCAGGAACCGAGAAAGGAAATAAGACGGGGAGAAGGAAGGCGGGAGAAAGCGAGAGGCGCCTGGTGAAGGGTAAAGCTATACACAGCATATTATTTTGATTACCCTACATAACTCTCAGAGTCCATCCATGCAAACCACCCTCTGCTGCTGCAGCCTGTGCAGCCGCTAGCCAGCTTGGATCCACAGAAGGCCCCCCGTTGGATGAATTGGCAGCCGCCATCGCATTTAAATCCACGCCCTGGAACACATTCTCACATGCGATAGTCCTGCCAGAATGGTATCCAACGCCATCTGCGGCTCTGATGAACAACAACGGAAGCGTCCTAGTTGCCATAGGTGTTGAGGGTGGTGGCGCCGACAAATTCCCATTACCATTTCTACTTTCATGAGAACCAGACGAGCCAGACGCGCCTGCCCCAGCATCAGGCGATTGGCGAGTACCTTGCGATGACTCAGATGAGACTGCGAAGATAACTCATCCTCCAAGACCTTAATGATGTCTTGTAGAGGGAGGCATCTCAACCACCACAATGGTGTGGATGGGTCCTGCTGGCATGTAACGTGATGGCACGGTAGGGGAGAGTGATCCTGTTGCGGGAGAGGCACCAGGAGTGCCTTCAAGACCTTGCGGTCCTGACATAGCTGGGACGAAAGGCGATATATTCGTCAGTGGGCCGGGAGCAGTCGTTTGATATACGCGAAGGCGAAGAGGACCGAGATTGCCGAGATAAACATCCAATGGTACTTGTTGCCTTGTATTAGGATCCTCGTAGAAAAAGTTGGAAACAGTGAGCTCAATAGAATTACTTGCAGGGCGGTAAACGGGAGCGGTGAAAAGAGTAGGGAAAGGTGTGATAGGAAGCTCGGGTATACTGTTATTCTGACCGAAAGCGTCAAAGAACGTGTATTGGAACTTGGCTGATAGTGTTGTTTAATACTCAATTATAGATCTCCTGGAAAAGAACTCACAGATGCCAACAATAGTCCAACAGAGATAGTCATCAACTTCATCAGATATAATTCGCTGACCGTCTTTTACTTCATCACAAATTCGTGGAGTTTGGAACATAAGTGGGTGAGTTCCTGCTTGATTAGACATTCCAGGAGCAGGAGGAGCAAGTATTGCATTTGTGCCAGGAAGGGGTCCAGCTGCCGACAAATAGTGTCGCGATCCATCTGGACTCACACGCTGGAGAGCAATCTTCTGCATCTGGCTCACGGGACCTCCGTCATCATTGCAAACTCGGCCCTTCTCAACCTTGCGGATAATGAGAGGGGACGTAGATATACCTGAGTGCGTATCTGAAAGAATAATTTCACAGCCATAAGTGACTGGTTGTGGAGCTCCAGCTGCGTGTATAAGTGTGAGAGCGGGAAAATTCAAGATTCTCATCACATGACACCCACCTAAGGTTGGCGGCTCCGTTCCCGTGCGACGAACAACATTGACATTAAATGCAGACCACGCGACATTGCTTGCGCACAATTGAGCATGATCAATGGTCATATATTTTGGTGCGGACGGTTTGCGAATTGATACGATTAAAAAGAGAAACAGGCCCCCCTGCCAAGATACACGAAGAAATGTTGCGCGTTTTGGCTGTCTTTTTGGACGGCTTGGATATAATTGTGACAGGAGCCGAGTCAAAAGTTGCCCATACACGTCCACTTACGGTTTCTGTGCTTTCTGGAGCCAACGACGGAGTCGGCGGTTCAGCGATGTCCAAGGAGAGTTGGAAACTCTTGGCTTTTGCAGTTCCAGTGACATGAAGGAACTTGAAACTTGCCACCATGTTGTTATCGAGGGGTGCCTTTTGCTCAAATGATCTCTCACCAGCCTCCGACACGACAGCCATAGAAAGCTGCTGGTTACGCATGTGCCATAAAGGACCCTCTATGTGAACGATAGGGGGCGGACAGAGAAAACGCTTCTCGCTGCCATACGATTTCTGGGCGACAGCCGCGTGAAGGCAGATCACCGTTGTCATAGGCATGACGCGTGCAGGATCCTGGGAAACATGCTCACGAACGATGCGGCGGATCTTGATGTGCGGGTCGTCTCCGTCTGATTCCTCCAGCTTGCGTTTGGTGGTCGACTATTCAATGAGTAAAAACTTGGCAAAAGACGCGTTGAACAGTAATCATACCTGTGCTTGGATTAGCGGGGGGTTTGACTGGGAAGATTGTGCAGAGTTTGAAGCGTTCCATGGAGGAAGTTGGCCATTGGAAATCACATCCTTTTTGGAAGCGGCTAAAATGGACTGAAGAGAGGCATTTGGATCAGGCGAGATATGAGATGCATCTTCTGATGGTAGATTCGACTTGGGAGAATGAGATGCGGTAGTTCGGGGACTGGATTGCTTGCTGTTTACCTGTTAGAGGGATGAATTGCAGAGTCTGGGGGAGGGAGAAGGAGAATTTACAGGTGGGGGTGTGGGGGAGCGAGAGGGATGGGATGAGTCATCTGGCTGGCTGTCTGAGGGGCCAGCCGACATTCCAAGATGATGGTTAAAGAAGAAAGAGCTTTGAGAGATAGACATTATAGGCGTGAGAGCCAAATCTCACGAACGAGGCGAGTGGGAAAGTGGGCAGTCAGTGGGAAAAACAAGAGCAGCCGCGTCTTCAACACCTTGCCCGTGCGAATTCTACAGTAATACGTGGGAATTTCCATGTCTCGGCATTTCGGCATCACGGTGTCCCGCGCACTAAAAATAACTCCCCATATCCTCTTCTTCCCCCCGGTGCCGCCATTGTATTTTCCTCCCGCCGCGCCCTTTGCATCAGGTACAGCGACTGTTCATCCACAGCCTCATCCCTGCCGTATGGCGACAGCATACAACCGTATCCATCTACAGCAGATTAACCAAATAGGCTAGCATCTTTTGTTGCCCCAAGCATCAATAGAAGGCGAAGCACCCGGATAATCCAGACTTACTGCATGACAGTACCTCCCTTCTGATTACCTCGCTTGTTTCTTTGCCAGTGCTCGCTGTCCCTTCCTGTCTGCATGGTCGTTGGGAAAAAGTAGACAGTTGCAATGGGTCGCCGCTGGGCAGAGCCACCGACGTATGTAGCCCCTGTCTCGATTTGATAGCGGTCACGCGCTGTTTTGTGTCCTTTTCAGTATTCACATGGGATGCAGGACACTGAACAGATATATCTTCTGGATCTGATGATGTCAACGCAATGGGCTGTCGCACAGCTTCTGAACGGACAAGCGGTGTGGAGGCCATAGTTAACGTTTGGGGGGAAAGAGGATGGAATCAGTGGGTGGTTTTATAACGGAGGGACGAAAGAAGAGAGGGGCTGACCAAATCCATGAATCAGATACATAGTTTAAGGCAATGAAAGTACTGAAAGTACCAGCTCAATGCAGATCGCTGTCCTTTTCAAATCAAGCTCAGAAATGATTCCTACTGTACAATTGAATTCAAGCAATCACAACATTGAGTATTTACCTATAAGTATGTATCTCTGATGTGAATTTGATATCAAGAACAAAAACAAAGCCCATGAAAAATAAGTTAACCAACAAGCTTGATGTGCACTCGCACCTTATCGTTATCAAAAATTAGATTTTTCTGGAGCCCTTCCATAAGTTGCTGATTATAATCTGATTTTATGCCAGTCCTCAAAGGCGGCATGACATTTATTTTATTCTTTGAGCTTGCACTATCAACTTGAGCTAATAAGTTCATAAACATTGTCCCATCACTCAATAACACAGGGCAGGGTATCTTGTCCCTAGTCACAGTGGCTGAGTTAAGAGTCATGACAAAGCAGGACCCTGAAAGTGTGTACCACGATTGCTCGCCATCAACATTGTCGTTGTTCCCAGGGGTGGGAAAATCGAACTTGCACCGGTCAAGCAAATCTCATCCTCGTTTTTGTTTCTCTCTCAAAATACGGCACAACACAAACGCGCTCCCACTTGGTGTGAAAGGGGTTTCTTGTTTTCCGGAAATTGCATTGCAACGGTACAATCCGAAAGTCAACGCAAATAATAGTTATAATAATTTTTGAAAGAACGGAGTACTTCTATCAATTGTTCACACCTGACCCAAATTGCATTAGTCTTTGGCTTGATATACATGCTACTGCTTAAAATCCAGAGGTGACGTTAGCCTCCTCCAAGAGGAAAAAGACTAACACTCATCATCATATTGTAAGCTGACAAGGTAAGGGAGGAGACAATACTATCATGAATTTTTCTTTTTCCATCATCCACAAAAGGAAATAACAAATACTACACCCATGAAAAAAAAATGCAAGAAAGAAAAAACAAATATATCACCACTCAAGGACAAATTAAAAAATCAACGAAAGATTGAAAGATAGAAAGTTCTGTGTATAAACAACAGTGAGTGGAACGGTCAAAGAGGGTCTTTGGGAATCAACGATCATTGTCCTCAGGAATATGTGATAACAATAAAAAAAGAAGAAAAGACTGTAAATCAGCGTGGTGAAAACATCCAGTCGACTCGAATGCCACAATAATGCCAAAGAAAACCATTGCAATGTAATGAAGAGTAACCAAATGCGAGTCGAAAGGATGGGAAGAAGGAGTGTAGAGATGGACTATGTACGTATGTAACACAGAAACCAAATAGATAAACCGTAAGCCAACCTACATACAACAAATCTTCATCGGAATGATGCAGGATTGAATACTGACGAAAGAAGTGTCCGTGGGAAGGGAAACTATAGATACGTTGGAGTTGTAGTCCGCCTATCAATCATAATGGACGATAAAGAAAGCGCGGAGAGGAGGGTAATGGAAAAGATGGTGAAGATGGTCAATGAAAAAAGATCTTCAACACAATCTAGAAATGTCGAAAGAGTGGGAGGTATTTCAAAAAAGGCAGCAGGATAAGATGTGACTTCCAGTAAGAAGAATGAAAGTGGTGGGAAAAAAACACTCGAGAGACGGAATCGACAGCATGAGTCTAAGGATATCATTGAAACCTGACAATATACGTGAACGCAGAGGGTCTGATGTCCGATGAGACGGCACAATGGATAGGTGAGTCAATTTTTTTCGCGTTCATGGACCCCTTATGTCAGTAGATCCTTGCTTCTCCTCCTCTGCCTCGCCTCCCGATCTCGGTTATTGCCAACCGCATGAGGTTTTGAGGAATGTCCCGGAAAGGGTACAGCAAGCTCCTGTCTCTTCGTACCAAGCTCACCAACACCGGCGCCCCCAATGGCATCGTTACCTCCACCTGTACCAGTGTTTGCCTGGTATCTTTGCCAGTCTTCAACTTTCAGAGCTGACATTCTTTTTGATGAGTTGCCACCCAACCTGTCTACATTCACAGACCGAGATTGCCTCTTCCCCTCGATCCCCTGCTGGCAATTCACTATCTCTTTTCGTTAACGATCTCGTTGCTCCATGTTGTTTCTTCAAGGCAGCAGCCTTCTCAGTGTGTTTCTTCAGCATCGTCTCCTTCTCCATCTTCTTTGCCTTTCTCCCACCTCTCCTTTGCATCCCTTACATCTGCACTCTCTTTCTCCGCTTTTGTAACCGGGTCTTGAAGATTCTTTATTTTTTCCCGGTGCCTTTCATTCAGCTCTTCAAAAGTCTTGATTACAGGTTCCCTGGCCGGTACCTGTCGTGGATTAGGCGCAAGAATGTTTCCACCTGAATTTCGGCGCGGAGGTAGAATAGTTACGGCAGGACCGTCGTCTTTTCGGGCTTGGCATTCGTCGAATAGCCCATGTTACCTAAACCAGTGACACCCGGTAAAGCAGACAGCCTCTCTTTCTCCCTTTCCTTGTCTCGACCATTGGCAAGCTTCACAAGGGGAACGTCATCTGGATCGTCACCACCTGTACTGCCAGCGGGAGTACCACTTCCGCTACTCGTAACAAGCAAACTTTCCCTTCGCTTCCTGTTATCTAGGGCTTCTTGGACGGCGGAAGACATTGGTACGCGAGGAGCCGGTGTGGTCGGAATCGGAGGAGTAACGCCGGAGGGAGGTTGCAGGAGCTTGCGTTCGTGGAGATATAAGTCCCACTCGGGATCTTTGGTAGGTATGCTTGTTGGTCTCGATGCCGACATGCCGAAAGGCGGACTGGAGGCTCTGCCAGATACAGAGCTGAAGTCCATGGAATAGACACGAGCACGGGGATCTATTTCCCGAGGAGGACGAGAGTGAGCATTTGCGGCTGTCAAAAGATGAGAGGTCACATCAATACTCAAGGCACGCTTCAAAAATTGAACTGACTATTAGTGGCTGGAGCGGCGGGCTCTTTCTTGAGGACTTCAATGTTCTTCCTGATGTTTTGAATCTCATACATGAGTTGTTCCTTTTTCTTGAGGTCTTCCAATTCTGTAAGGGTCATTTCCTTGACCTTGGCAGGCTCCTTCTTCTCCTTGTCCTCAGCAATGAAGGTGACGGGAACATCATCCTGAATGCCAAGACCAAGATCTAATGCAGGTAGCACTCCTGGATTTTGCATGAAGCGAGACTTATGGAGGTCTTCATCGGACGTAGGGGCAACCTTGAAGTCTGATAAGCCAGATAGATGGCGTTGTCGAGGGTCATCGGCGAGTGTCGCAGGTGACGAAGAGCCCTCACGTTCCTTCACCAGAGCAAATGATGAGAACTTGCCGTGCCTACTCAACGTGGGATGTTCACTCTCCCAAGCTTCCCTTTCTGTAATGAGATCCCCAAACCTTGTGGCAGCCTCCAGTTCAGCGACCTCTTCCTGCCTCCTGGTCTCTTCTGCGATCTCCCTAAGCTTGCGACGAAGAACCTTCATGATGCGGAGCTGTACAGCGGCACCCATGAGGGCAACCGCTGCAATGAGACCAAGCTCGATCTGCATAGTTTGTGACACAGGAAACCGAATACCATTCTCAGAGAATTTGGGAAAGAGGGAGTTAAAACCGAGATTCCACATGTAAAACTAGGAAGGAGGGTTGTTAGAGGAATTGCCTGGACGCAATAGGGCGTGTAAAGAGAGCGTACCTCCTTGAGGCCAGCAGTAGTAAAACAGTCTACACCAAGCACAAAGGCAGAAGAGCCGACAAAAGCCGTGGAGATGAGGAGGATGTGATAATGAATCTGATTTATTGTTGGACATGAATTGGAACGAGGCAGATGATAAGCTCACCTGTGGGACAGTGGCCAACGTAAAGCCTATTACACCGAAACCTGGATCGGGGAGGGGAGTCAAATCGGAGAAGTGATCTGCTGGCAGACAGACTTGCCGATGTAGAGGATCCATCTATAGCCAATAGGCCTGATGACGCCACCACTATGGAAGCACTGAATGAAGAGGGCAAAGGCAAAACCACCCCAGGCGCCGATGCAGTAGCGAGTGGCCTTCCAGAAAAAAATAGCAACGCCACCGCCTGCGAATCCGGTGATCACGCTGGCGAGAACGAACATGCCTCGAAGAGTTTTAGAGGGAGGATTTACAGCAGGTAAGACGCCATATCGGATGATGAGAACAGAGCAGGCGAGAGAAAGGGTGTAAAATCCGGCGAGAAAGAAGGACGTCCTGCAGAGTCGGGTGAGAAAGTAAGGAGGCTGGTAGGTCAGGGAGAGCCGCACCATCTGTTTTTGTGGCCCCAAAACGCGGAGGGGAGACCTGAGAGGATAAGAATACCACCGAGAACGCCAAAGGCAGGGTCGAGACGAGTGTCCTGCAAGGCAGAATGAGGGAAAAAAATGATGCAGAATGGAACGACGTACTAGGACGATAGGCGGCGGGGTAGGCGATGAGGACGAGGAGGCTGAGGGAGTGGTGGAGGACGGGACGGTGGAAGACGGAGCAGCGGATGAGGATGAGGGGAGGAAAGAGGATGAGGAGAGGCGGACAACGGTGGAGGCAGCGGTGGGGGCAGAGGAGCGGGAGATTGAGCGTGTGGAGGACGTGAAGGACAGTGAAGAGGACTGGGCAGCGACGAGAGCAGTGAATAGGAGGAGAGGGGCGAACCTCATGGTGGAGAGAAAGACAATCTTGATTTGCAAAAAACTCGTTCTAGTCTACTTGAACTGCCTAAACCGGACTGCCGCTGCACCAACTTGCCGCAGAATCCGCTTCATCCGCGAGCCGGCCGTCTCCGGCATCCCATCTTTCTCTTCTACCACCGTCACCACTGTCCCACGCCGGCCAAATCGCCCGACCCGGCCGGCAACGTGCATGTACGCATCAACTGATCGGCCTGTTACTCTCGGGCCATCCGGGATGCCCAGCGAGAAAACATGTGTCGCCTCCGGCATATCCAGCCCGCGTGCCATCGCCAGTGTCGTCACTAAAAGCACCGGATCCTCGTTCTCGTTCTCGTCCACTACAGGCTTCTGAGGATCAAATACCCTCGCATCCAGCCCCATCTCTCGCAGCTCGTACACCGCACGGTATACGGGCGCACTGGACGGAAGCACCAGCAACGCCAGCTGCGGAACATCCAGCGCCACTGCCGTGCCAATGGCCTCCAGGGCTTGGGGGTTGAACGGCGAAGGCGTGTTTTGATACCGCTCAAGAAATCCATCTGTCACGTGGTGTCAGTTTCTTGATGAATTCGCCATCAATTGGGATTCTAACCTTTATCTATCATGTGATTCCGCGGTGGCCGCTCATCTGCCAAATCACCAAGCAATTTGTGTGTGTCCACCTGTTCTGCTCCGTCCTCTGTCACATCTATTGCACCCTCGACATTCCGAACTTCAGTCTTGGACACTTCAATAATGCAATGCTTCACCCGTCCACTCAAAGCCCCCTCTCGCACTCTCTCGTCGGCCGTCTCCTTCGTTTTCTTCACCGGCTTCGAGCCTGTGTTTTTCACCTTCATCACAAAACTTTTGTTCAGCCACCCACTCTCATCATACAGGTAATTGCTCAAGTGCGTCCTCAACGTCGCACTCGACGCCACCAGCTGCGGCCCCGGCATGTCCCTCGATCCAACAAATGTATCCTTCCTGTATGGCTCCTCTGCCCCCTCGTCCCAGGCCCACTCTTGCATCCTTGCATTAATCTCCTTCCTAGCAGTAAATACCATATCTAGCAATTCCCTCGTGGCCCCCGGATGCGCCCGAATCTTCTTGATTGCTTTCTCATACGAACCCCCCCACGCTCGTTCAGGGCTCTTCTTCGGCACCGTTTCGATAAGATAATCCACTTCGTCCACCACAACAGTACTCAGATACTCCAACGGCACTAGATCCGGATCCTCCTTGTACAAATCAAGAACAGCTTGCGGGGTGCTGATGAGAATGTGAGGTTTTGTTTCATAAAGTTTTTTCATCCCCACAGTGACATGTTCTTGCCCTTCACGTATGAGTCGTTGCACTATTCTATCAGTATTGATCCCAACCTCCTCTGTTGATATCGATACCTCTGCTATACGGGATAGCCATCGATAGTATTGAATAGCCAGATTGGATTGAGGAACCAAAACGAGAGCTGTGACACTTTCCTGTTCTTTTCCAGGTTTAATCATATACTTGACGCGAGGTTTTCCTAATAGTCCTAGTGCGATACCAAAAGACCTGAATGAATAGAAAAATTCATAAATATACACCACCCAAACTCATACAAAATAGGACGTGCTTTCCACTTCCTGCATCATCTTTCACCAAAAGATCTTTACCCTCCAGAATCGCGGGGATAAACATCGTCTGTGCAGCTGTAGGAGCTACCACTTCAGGATATGCACGTAAAAGGCCTTCAACCAGACTCTTCCTCAATCCCAACTCCTCCCACGTCTTCTCTTGTCCAGAATAGGCAGAAATCGGTTCATGTCTACGTGGCTTGTTGACTTGATGAGTTGAAGTAGAATAACGGTGAGTTCTTATGGACCGCCATGCCCAACGAACATGAAGAGTAGTCGAACAACAATGTCTTTCTACGGTAGAGACATGAATTGGAGGAATGTTGACCACTCGAGAGAGAGTGGAAGAGTGCATTTGAGATCACGTGTAAATTTTGAAATTTTATGTGTCAATAACTATGTTAAATGATAGTAGCTCAACTGAATGCAGTCCAGATCCTCAAGCCAGATTTTACCGCTTTATTGTCTGAGCACTTGTGCTCTGGGCTTCTAAACCAATCCGACTGTCACAAGCCAAGCATCATTTGATCAACTCCCAGCTCCAACAGTCATTACCATCCAGGGTACTGTATGGAGTCGAGTCACATGGACGACTACAAGATGAGTACTGACTCTACGTCATAGTCAGATAAGTCGTAAACATATCCTACTTCATTGCCAATCCAACTTTACTCACTCCCCACTCGCAACGGGTGTATAGCCACTACTCTTCGAAGTTCTGCCTATTAGATCACCAAACCACTCGCTGAAACCACGTTGCGGGGTGTAGCGGTGCGACGATGTAGATCTAACTCGATATGTCGGTGGGAGGGGGAGGGTGCGGTCGATCAAAGATGTTGTTCAGTGTATCAGATGGTAAAGGCGTTTCGTTTTCGAGCATTTCTTCACGTGCATCTAGTACATTTTTTGAGAGGGAGAAGATAAGAGACTACACCAAGCAAAAGGACAGAACGGACCTTCACCAAACATTTGATCCATTTCTTCGAGAGGTACACCTTTCGTCTCGGGGTATACTGTTATGCATAGTTAGTCGACATAACCAAGTATTAATGATCAATAGAAGACGAACGGAAGTAAACTGTATAAACACGTGTCAGGAGCTTCTTACAAACAAAAATAACAGAGGAAGCTCACCTAGGACGAAACTACAAACACAGAAGAATCCATGCATGGGATACAATCTCCACTCAATCGTCTCCTGTAGATACGGTGTTACTTCACCGACAATCCAGTTGAATAACCAATTTGTGGAAGTTGAAAGCGAAACGCCCTTTGCTCTGATAGGGAGAGGCATGATCTTGATCCAGGCAGCATCTCAGTATCTGACAACCTCGCAGAGTTATTGATACACATACTTCCGGTGGATATAGCCATGGAACGGGTCCCCAGCTATATCCGAATGCAGCATTGAATATGATAACACACACGACAACAGCTTGAGGCGTCGCTGGAACATTGATGTACATCCAATAGCCTGTCGCACCCAACGAGAGGGCCATCTAAGAGTACCTCGTGAATATTGATAATGAACGGGCGGATCATGTAGTCGAATTGCCCGGAGGAGGAAGGGGCCAGTACGCACGATGACAGCACCAGACATAAGGATCGGACGACGACCCCAACGGTCGACCAAGATCCAACTAAACGAATCAGCACCCATTCGACCATGATTTCAGAAAAAAAAACTGACGGTGGAAGAGTACTCAGAACATAAATGATAGAATTGATTCCGGCCATCAGAATGGCCGAACGACCAATCCATCCCGCTTCTGGATAGTAGATGATCAGTGGCCCATGTTGATCCATGGTATTATTGTCACAACGAACCCTCAAACACCCGGGCTAGACACCACAATCAACATTATCCAAACAACAAAAGGAGCGAAAACTCACGAGCATAATAAGAAATAACTGGCTCAAAGGATTTGAACGAAGCTCGAAGGATAGGGCGAATCTATACGTACCGTTGATGCCATTCTGCGATTGAATGATCGGTGATATGTCTTAATCAAGGTATCTGAGGTCACGCACCAGTTGTGCAAAAGCCTGTGATGACATTGCCAGTAACACACGTCGTTTGTACTTCTTCCACATCATTGAATAGGTCCTTGGCTCTCCGGAGTTCCGCTGTATCCATCATCAGATGACCAGGGTAAAGACCAAAGACTATCACTGACGTCTTCCAGAACTTTCTCCTTAATCTCCTGAAACTCGGCTAGAGCAGTGGGATGGTTGGGATTACCTCCGTGTAGATCTGCAATGACTCTCAGGCCCTCTTCCTCCTTGTCGGTGTCAATGAGCCATCTTGGGCTCTCGGGGATGACAAGAGTACCTGCAGCGAGGATGAATCCGATGACGCATTGAATGAAGAGAGGCATCCGCCAAGAGAGATCCGATTCCATAAATGAGCAAAAGTAGTCTACCCACTAGATAGAAGATTGATGAATCTGTGGGAAGAAGGTACTGAGAAAAAGTTTACAACATACAACAGAGGATGAATATCCTATTATATTTCCTGTAAATTCGATGCATGCTAGTGCACCTCTCTATGTAATGTGAACGATAGGGCCTAAGGAAGTGATGAGAAGAAGACGCACATGCTTCGGAGGCGAGATCTCGCTCTGGTATATAGGAACAATGCATCTGCCGAATTACAATTACAAAATCAAAATGATATGACGACATTCAGGGGACAAGACGTACGAAAGTAAACCAACGCCCAGACCACTAACGATGCGGCCGATGATCATCAGGTAGTAACCAGTTGACCATGTCTGTATAGCGCCACCAATGGTGAACACAACAGCTCCACTGAATAGTGTTCCCTTTCTTCCAATGATATCGCCGACACGACCGGCTGCCAGTGCAGTGACTGCACATTGTGCGTGAAGATGAAGATGAGAAAAGTAATAGGAACCATGACGTACCAAAAGCTCCAATTTCAAGCACGGCCACCATCGTGCCCACCTCAAGGGCTGTTGGGTTGTTGAAATACTTCCGAAAGTATGGGCCAGTGATGATTCCACTCATGACCCTGTTGAGGACTGAATTAGGTGAGCGGTAGGACAGGAATGGATGTACCCTTGGTCATAGCCAAACTGCGGCAAACGTCTGTGAGGACTCTGGTCCGTAACAATGGACTCGAAGCAGTGGGCTCACCAAGAAGACACCGAGACTGATGAAGCAGGTCATGGTGTAGAGAAGGGGCTGTCCGACGAGTAGGCGCCGGGGAGGCAGGTTGTGTGCTTGAGAAGCCATGTTGCATCTGTGGACGGAGAGTGCGGAGGTAGAAGTAGAGGTTCAAGAACAAGAGCCGAGGCGAAAGATTATATTTATGGGATATTTATGGCATTATTTATGGCATTGCGGGGCAAACATGATGAGATCAAACAACATGTGCCGAGCCAAGCCGGGCCAAGTTGCTTCTACCGCCAAACCTTATGCCAAGCTCCATCGACACGTCCTCAGTAGCCTCCTATGACTCCGACGAGGAGTATCGGTTGGCACAGGAGGAATGGGAAGAAAGTCTTGAACAGCTCAAACAACTTGTCTCTGTCGTCCTGTTGCCCTTCCTGGGTAAGTGGATGGGCAGGCGCTGGAGCCACTGGGGTTTGTGTCACCCGGCCGGTTTTTCTGCCAGCTGACCATTGCTCATAGCATTTGCACGATATCTCCGTCTCGGCTTGGGAAAGGCATTTTTCCTTGCGACCAGTACCTGAAAACAGCATGACCATTTCACCATCACAGACTCCACTCTAGTTTGATAGGTACGTTCTACACTATGCACCAGTCCTCTGGTTGCTGATGACATTCACCAACCTAAACAGGCTTCCCGTAGGATGGATCCCTGCTGCGTACATCTCCTCCATTATCTTGTGCGCAAAGCCCCATTCTTCCCTCTGTCGTAGTCCAGCAAGCATAATGTAGTACGTTCCGGCTTTAAGAGGAATTTCCTGTGCCTTCATCTCCGCATAGTGGGCCATGGCTTTTTCGACTCCGTCCTCATGGGGACCCATAAGATATGCTCTCAGGAGCAAATGATATGCTGGAAGACCCAGCGAGAGTCCTCTCTTTCGCATCTTGTCGAGAATCTGCGTCTCTAGCTCCCGTAACTCGTCTGGATCCATCCAGCCAAGACGATACAGACCACACAAGACTGCAGTATATGTGATCTCGGTGGGCAGGTTGCGAGGATCCTTCTCCAGTGACTCAAGTATCTTCATCGCAGTCGCAACGTTATCCTTTCCTCCTTCCATCAACTGATGATTGATAAGCGATGTATATAATACGACATTCTTCTGCATGACGCCTCGCTTTTCCAGCAGTGCCAAGACGAGCTCCGCGGCATTCTTGTGACCAGCCTTGTGGAGCGCATTAAGTATGATTGTGAATGTATAATCGTTGCCCTCGAAGCCTGCCGCCTCCATCGCGCGTAAGCTTGCAGCCATCTTTTGGAATTTCCTGCGGACCCCATAATGGTTGATCAATATGTTGTACGTCACCTCATCTGGCTTGGGTCCCTTCGTCTCCATCTCCATCCGGAGTTTCTCCGCCCCTTCTTCACGATCGGACCTGCAAAGCCCGGTCAGAACGGTGTTATATACCATCGAATGCTGCAGCTTGTCTTGAACCGGAAGAGACTCGTATTCTTTGAACAACTCCATTGCCAGGTCTGGACGCCGAGCCTTGAAGAGGATATGAATGATGGCTCGATAAGTGAGTGCGTCAGGTTTTGTGCCCTGCTGCAGCATTAGATCCCAGGCAAAAAGCGCATCCTCTACAGCACCTATTTCTCCGTACGCATCAAGCAATGCAGTCCATATCGAAGTCCCTGGTGTAACACCACTCTTCATCAAATCAGCCCATACACGACCTGCCATCTCCTTTTCGCCGCACTTGATAAAAACATGTAGAATGGCAGTCCATATTTTGTCTGTAAGAGCAATTTTTCTTGTTGATGTGACGAGGGATGGATCTGCGGCCAGAAATGCCTCCCGGGTACCGAGCCCACCCTTGATAGCCTCGTACAATTGACTGAGCTCCGATGTCAACTTGTTGGCACCCAAGTGTTTTACATATCGGGCGAATTCTTCAGGCCGAGAAAGTTGACGAGCAAGAATAAGTCGTAGTAGGTACTTTTTGACTTTGAATTTGAGCTTCGGATTATGCGACAGCACCTGGTCAGTGAACGCAAGAGCTTGACCTTTGTCGAATGGAACAACGGTCGCTAAACATGCCTCCAATGCCTCAACGAACGAATCTTGCATAGCATAGGCGGTCACCGCAGCCATGAGAAAATGGGCGTGTCCGAGATCGGGTGGATAACTAGAATCCTCGGGTGGAAGTAGCTCATCTTGGAGCTCTGGTAGTTCTTGATGCTCTTCAGACCCTAGATCTTGGAGTGGATCTTGGAGTGCTGGGTCCACTATCGAACCTTTATCCCCAACCAAAGCCATGAACTTATCATACAACTCCAGAACTGCAGGAGCATCTCCTTTGTGAATATAATATTGCATGAGGGCAAGCATAGCATCCCAACATTCACTTCTAGCTGCAACAATTGCGATATTCTGCGCAATTGACGGGGTAAACGCATGAATTCCACTGTCCCCTTCCCTGTCATGAGCCCATATATTGGCCATCGTGCGAGATAGTTCAGCGAACGTCCTTTTCATAAGTTTTGACAATGGCTCCAACTGCGAACGCCCGAGAAGGGGCAAAATTTTTAATGAGCCAATTTGTTCCCATAATCCTGGCAGCTGATGGTGTTTTGAAGAGTAATTGTTGAGAGCCAGACGAATTTCTCCGACAATTTTGTTGAACTGTTCAGTCTCCGCAGAAGACGATGATCCATCTTGAGGGCCGTTAGGCCCAAGATTGGTGATGAGAGTTAAAGGGCCAATGGGAAAGTATGGTTTCTTGGCAATTGGTTCGGCTTGGGGTTTCCGTGCTGGTGTTGTAGAGTGTAAATGTCGCTTCGAAAGTAGAAGGGCAGGAGAAAGAAAGTCAAGGACTAGAATATGTCTTGTTTGCGTCGACACATAGCGAAGCATTGACTTTGTTCGTGACAGAAAAAACAAAATTCTGTTTGGTCGAGTTTATTGTGGACTTTGCAGATCCATTCATCAGCCATTTCATGGGCCACGGAAACTCGAACAAGCTTTACATCACTCACGAGGAGCATACTGGAAAGTTTGGCTCCCATTCCGCCTCTGTTGGGTACAAGCTGTATGCAAATCCAGTATTTCAGATGTTCAGTAATTGATAGACTGGCACAGAAAACAGGAAGCACCCCATCCAGGCGCACGAACTCCATTTGACTGCTGCGCCCTTTCGTTTCAACCCTTCACTCATCCTGTCTGTGCACGTAGCTCAGATGGAACGGGCACTGTCTTTGACCTTGTCAATATCATTCCCTGGCTCAAGTGCGTCTACTCCCTCTGTTTTCCTTAAACACCGACTTATCTGTGTTCAGACAACACAACAACACTCATCCGTTCACAAAGGAACCGCTTGAGCCAACAGATCTAATAACTCTTCATTACTCTCACAAAGAAGCCACCAACGAAATTCATGACCCCGTCTCGTTCAAACCTTTTAGTGAACACTCACACATCGTCGCTGTTGCTACTACCGGCAATGTTTATCTTGCAGAAAGCATCAAGGGTAACAGGGATCTGTTGGCTGATATTTCCATCAAAAAGTATGCTGTACTGCTGGATGGATTGTCATGAACTAATTGTTGAATTCTAGGGCTGATATCATCACACTACAGAATCCTCATGGAATGCCTTCGGTTTCTGTAGCCACTTCCACCACTGCTACGTCAACGTCGGCAACTAATGCAAATGTTGTGCAACCTACAGCTGGATCCAAAGATGCTAAAACTGTGACAAAACAATCCCTCGCAGGGCCAGTTGCAGCCGTCAAGAAAGTCGCTGAACCGTGTCTGTCCCCTTCACCCTGATTTGTACCCTGTGACTGATATTCATGTCTTTTCTCGATAGGGAATATTTCCCCATACTCCAGTGGTCTCCCGGGTGCAGCATTGACATCAACGTCCATCGACCCGCACACACAAAGCGCGAAGCTTTTGTGGGACGAAGAGGAGCTTATGTTCGAAGAGTTTACTAACCCTGCCGGGAAGAAGAAGGGGAAAGACAAGGATGTTGGAAAACGGAGGGCATATGTGCGTGTCGTGACATCTGTTGGGGGCGGCAGCCTGAATTTAGAACTCTACTGTGAGAAGGTTTGTAAGAGTTGATCTTATATCCTTCTGTCAGACTCTGACAAACAGGGATTGAAGGCGCCGAAAACATGTTACAATTTCCTCATGCTTGCGAAAGCTGGGAAATACAATAATTGTCTGTTTCATCGGCTTGTCCCCGGATTTATGGTAAGCTATTATATCGCCACAACAGAGTTGTACTTACCTCATCGATTCTTCAAGGTTCAGACAGGAGACCCTACAGGCACGGGTGCAGGGGGTGAATCTTACTGGGGTCAACCATTTCGAGACGAGTATGACCTCAAGGGTGCTGCAACACACGACAGCCGAGGCATCCTCGCCATGGCCAATAAAGGATCCGCTACTAATGGGTAAGTTTAATGTACCTCGAATCCACCGCACATAGCGATATCTTGCAGCTCTCAGTGGTATCTCACGTTCCGACCAACACCCCATCTTGACAAAAAACATACCGTGTTCGGCAAGCTCGTAGGTGGTGAGGACGTTCTCAACACCATCGAGAAGATGCCTGTCAAACCTGGAACAGAGCGACCTACCAAACCTATCCGTATAACAGAAATCGTTATGTTTGTGCTCCACTGTCCTGCATTTCTTCTGTTTGTTAACACGTGTCATATCAGCTATCAAGATCCATTCGAAGAGTATAGGAAGCGACATGAAAAGAAACTCGCTCGTCAAGCAGCAGCGGAAGCTAATGGTATTTCAAACGGCGAACAGGACTCTAAACAACAGAAAGATAATGTCAACTGGTTTGGACTGAAAGTCGGTTCAAATAGCGCTGCGTTCGGAACTGGGGAGAGTGGGGCAGGTGGCGTTGGAAAATATCTCAGTCTCAGTGGCAGCGTCACTGGCAATTTGAAAAGACCACAAGCTGTTGTAAGCAGTACTTCAAATGACTCAGGCTCAGTTTTGGAAGAACCAAAGAAGAAACGAAAACTGGGATTTGGAGACTTTGAGAGCTGGTAATCGGGAGCGCGCGCTCTGATTTATGCAAGAGAATGGTCATTCTTGTAGATACCCTTTTGAAATGTATAGCATCTAATGTATTCAAAAGAATAGGGGAAGGCGGTTATGCCACGAGCGCGACCTTTGCCGCAGGGGTTGCTTCGGGCTCCTGTTCGAGCACTTGGAATCCTTCAAGATGATTATACAAAGTAAATGATATGCTGGGCGCACCTGTCGGAATTTCTGGCACAGGCACCGCTGTCGGTATATGAGGTAATTGAAGAGGTTCTTCTGCTATAGTGCCAAGCTGGACAGACAAGTCAGTGACCAAAAGATAAGACGGACTATAACGAGACGCACGGCTTCCGCTTCCAGCTGTCGGAGATCCTCTTGCACAGCTTCTTCATCGTCCAGAGTTAAGTTATTGGCCAGCATTTCGCTGACCTCCTGTTGACCCTAGTATGAATCTCACTCTCTAATAAAGTAATGTTGCACTCACTCGTTGGTACTCCCGTGCTTCTTGTGTCTCCTCCAAAAGCTTCTCAACAGTTTCAAGATTCATTTCTTTATGAATCTCCTTTAAAACTTCGTTTCCCTGTTTCAATCCATGCAGCACTGAGACCTCAACGAGCGAGAATTCTATTGTTGAGACCTGGTAAATAAGTATGTATCAACAATTGTGGACTCAAAGAAGACGAACAAGTTGCTCAAGAGTTTCCAGCTGTTGGTCCGTCTTCACCAACAAGCCTTCTTGATATCTCCTTCTCCGAAGAGCAATCATCGCTCGATCTTTGTTTCCATTGCTGAGATGTGTTTTCGCTATTGTATGCTCACGTTCCAATATATATTGTACCTGTTACTTCCAGGGAGTCCTTGAATGTCATTTCTTTTGAAAAATGACTTGTAACGCACTGTCTTCTGATACTGCCGGAGTTTGTCCCTCTGTAATTTTAAACTGAAAACGAGAAACGAGATTCAAGAACTAGCGCGAGGCATGAACCAGGGGAAGAGATCGTACTCGAGTATGGCCTTGTCCTGAGCCGTGATCTTAGGTAGCGACTGTTTTGCACCCATCGATGCGCGTATGTATTTATGGTCGTTTGTACATGAACAACAGCACTGACAGGTGATATGGTCAGTGATCAGACTGGATGGATGATCCTGTATAAGCCAAAGACTACTAATTTGAATACGATTGTTGGAGTTTGTTATGTAAGGAGGATGATTGACAGATAATTGGATACTGTCAGAAAGCTAACTATAGTAAAACTTGGAGATTTGGAAGTTGATAGCTAGAAGAGTCGGTGCCAGGGAAACTGCCGGAGCAGTAGTGCAAGGAGACAGCGCAATTTAGATTCAGGCACCTCGTCATCGAGGAAAATCAGGGGTAACATACTGGTTGGCATAAAAGTTGATGCATTGAAGGGGGAAAAGTATCAAGGTATAATGCATCCAGCATACTCATCTCAGTTTTCCTTCGCACAAAACTAGAGGTGCCCAAGTCCACTTTTAAAACTGGTCACGTAAGTAATCATCAGTGTTTGTACATGCGTGGATAATATATTATCGTGCAACCAATAACATTTAGTACTGTCACCGGCAAATGTCTTCTCTCCTCAGTAAGCTCGACCTCTGAATGATTGCACGCTTACTTGGCCGTGTTCGTGCTTTTTCACGAAGGTGTTTAGCCTTGTCACCGCCCTCACAGCAGTACCACGACTATGTGCGCGTGGTCTCGTCAAGTATGCCTTACATTACTGGTGCCTTTCCAATCATCGATTCCTTGCACACCAGATAGTATCATGCGAGTCCCCTTGGCTTCGCCAAAGGTAATTGGCGTGGCAACATCCCGGGGTAATAGGGGGTGACTATTCCATCCCTGACTCCAGACCAACACTCCACTGAACCAGAATAGGCACCAGGAAGATTTTTATAGTTTCGCGGCACTGTCCCTCAACCCAGAAGAATTACGACTAAGTACCAAGAAGTTTCATGGAATTGATTGGGACCCTTCAATTCTAGACCCAGTGTTGGCCAGACAGGCCGTATTCGTGGGCATTTACGATGGGTACGCTTCCGATATCCTCTTGCATTTTCTGATGGCTGACTTCAACAGTCATGGAGGATCAGCGGTATCTCAATACCTTCGACAAGAGCTCCATGGCATTTTTGAATCAGTCAATAAAACCCAGATCCCTGAATTATTTGCATGGATACAAGAAATTGGCGGTTACTTCAAGAGGTTTAGAGGAGGTGCTTTGACGCCCTGGATACACGGGACAGAGGGAACGCCCGAACTTGACTTGGAAGCTCGAGCGACTCTAGCGTTCTTTGAGGTTCGTATCTAATATCACCCCAACCTGTGATCGATTAAATGTGTCTTAGGTGGATAAAAATCTATCGACTGACGATTCCGCTGAATGTTGCGGTGCAACTTCCTCCGTTGCAATATTCCATTCTCTAGATGCCCCATCTACCACCTTCCTTTCTGCTGACAAGCTTTCCTTGACTGTTGCGCACTGCGGGTGGGCTAACCTCTTCAACTCTTCTGAAGAACCCTGACCCCAAGATGACAGGGATACACGCGTGCTTCTGTCCTCTGTAGATGGCGGCACTGTCTTTTCAATGACAGAGAATCACCATGCAGATACTCGTGTTGAATCTATGCGCTTACGCAGTATGGGATCTGCCCTCGTCACTGATTCATTTGGGGACTCAAGGTGGCCACATCTTATTTTGATCCGGCCCTTTTATTCTAATTTTCAGATGGATGGGTGTTCTCGCAAATACGCGATGGTACGACGCTGACATATCCCGTCAATGCAAGGCTAAGACATCACTAGTTTAGGTGACCTTCAATTCAAAAAGTTTGGCGTTACACCGGAGCCTGAAGTTAGATCAAAGTTGTTAAACGGTACGGCGGACATCAAAGGGAATTCAACTCTAATAATGCACCAGGAAATGAATGGTCCTCCGTGATCCTTGTCTCGGACGGTATCTCGTCCGTGGTATCTGATCAGGAAGTAGTAGACATCGCGCGGCACGCCCCCAATCCCAAGGTAGCCGCTGAATGCATCTTATCTTTCTCACAGAAACTGGGGAGTGGAGATAACGGAACCGCCATCGTAGTGCCCCTGAAAGGTTGGGGAAAGATCACAGGACGGGACAAGACAAAGGACCTTCGAGAATACCGTCTTGAACAAGCGGGTGAGTCTATACCTTCTATCAGCCCAATCATTTATCGCTCCTGTAGAAGGAAGTGAGCGCCAGCGGCGAATGTAACAATTCATACAAGATTTTATATACATCATAAATGTGAAATGGACTTTAAGAAATTTCTTCGTATAGGACTCAATACTATCGTCTTTCTTTTCCCTTATAAATGTGCGGCAGCATGTCCATCCGCACGAGGGTCCGATCCAGCAGCCCATACAAACTTTCCCGAACTATCTTGAAGCTTCTGGATCACTTGGCCCCTTCCCATCATTCCACGCTGGAACCCAGAGACGACTCGGGCATCATGACCCATCGCTGTAATGGATGAGGTATCAACTTAATCATATCAAAGAGGAAAACCACGTGAAAATATACCTCTTAATTTCTGTATGGTTTCCACAGGGAATGTCTCCTCGAAATAAACCTCGCTGTTGATGTCCCCCGCATCTCCAGTTACTGTTGTTTGATGGTCTGGCGAGCCAGCAGAGATGCAGAACCGAGGTGCATCAAGAGCAGCTTGAACAGTGAAACCCCGAAGAATATTCAGGAGAACCTGAACATGACCTTGTGGCTTGGGGTTGTTCAGCGGTTTTTCGGAAGGTAGGTGGTCATGACTTACTTGCATGAAACCACCCATGACACCATAGCTCAGGAACAATTCATTTCCTCGGAGAGCCATGGCAGGGATGATGGTATGATACGGACGCTTACCACCCTCAAGTGCATTTGGGTGTTTTGGGTCAAGAATGAAGCCATTGCCACGGTTCTGCAACGTGAAACCGCAACCTTTCGGGATTGCTATTAGGGTTTTGTTGGATTAGCCAATTGCGAGGGGGTAATTTGAAACCCACCTCCAGTACCGAAACCTAGACAAAACTGGTGATCAGACTTGGCAGATACTCCGTGAACAGGCCACTTTACCTGCAAAATTACTTTGAATATAACTACATGCATTTCCCCATTGGTCGCTGACTGCTCCTTGTCAGTTGCAGCTCTCAACCTGCCTCGCCAATGAACATACCGGTGAAGTATACTGTATCAGAACTGTTCACAGGATTTCCCTTTTGTCCATGTCAAAACTATACCGGCACTTTGTGGGTAGTGAACTTACATGTACGACGTCGGGAACTGTCCTCTCAGGGTCGAAAAGCTTGGCACGCTTTCCGAGGTATTCCTTGAAGTCTGAAGTTCAGGCCGACGATTATCAGTCAGAATGGTTTATGTCGCACCTTGCTCAAGAGCTCCTTTACGGGAACATGTACCACTTCTGGGTCGGCAACATACCATCGGCTATCTGATAATTGTGCTGGTTAAGACCATCTCATGGAAACATCTCCTTGGCAGGAACTTACCTGCAAACGCAAGACTTAGAGAGGTCAATACACTCCAACGGTACTCAATAATCAAGGGACCCACCGAAGAGCTTCTATCAATGTATGCAGGTATTCTGCTGAGTTGTGTTCCAGCTCCAATAGAGGCCTGCTGAGGCCCTGTTCTTGTATTTGCTCGAGGATGCCCAAAGCAATGAGGGCAGTAATACCTAGGTGGCTATTATTTAGAAGCGTCAGGAGGAAGAGCTAATACTGTACCTTGTCCATTCGGCGGGCACTACCATTCGTGAATATGCATGACTAAAGGTGATCGAGAGGTAATCTCACCTCGTAGACTGTAACTTCGTTGGCATAAGTATATCTAATGGGTTCAACAAAGGTTGACGAATGTTCAGCCAGATCATTCAACTCCATGACGCCACCCTTGCTCTTAATAAGGTCCACGATTTCCTGGGCAATTCGGCCTTTGTAGAACCCGTCCTTGCCTTTCTCTCCCAGTTCTCGAAAAGTCTGACCAAGGTTTGGCAGCTTGACAATCTCTCCTGGCCTAGGTGCCCGCCCGTTAAGTAGCATCTCGTCTCCGTTTGGGGATGCATTTTTTATCAGAGCCTGAAAATTTCAAGACCTATGATTGTTGTCCAAGGGTGCTACTTCTCACCTCAGAAGCTAACCACTACATAACACGAAGGAAAGCAGTTATAGCTTCTGCTGCTCAAGAATTCTGATAAAGGACCTACCGAAAAAGCGTGGATCTCTGACACAGGTACCCTGTCATCGCAAATCAGTGTCTGCTTCTTTGGTGTGAAGATGGGACACATTACCCTTCTTCGGCAAGTCTGATTGCCGGTTCGAGGACCTCGAGAAGTGTTAGTTTACCGCTGCCAAAAGCCTGGACGGTATCGGCCCATGCAGCAGCAGCGCCTACTCAGATGTGTCGGTTTCAACCAGTGGATTTCTGAATGCCACCTACCTGGAACAGTTACACTATTGAGATCAGTAAGTGGGATCTGCCTTCCTTCAATACCACGCTGGCGGACATGCTCTATGTTGAGGTTCTTTGGTGAGCGGCCAGAACCGTTCAATGCTTTGACTTCCTTGGTCTTGGCATTATAGAATAGGCAAAATGCGTCCCTGTTGATGAATCAATTTTTTGGAGGGGAGGCCTACCTAGGAAAAGAAAACACAAACCCTCCAATCCCACAACAGCTAGGCTCTGTGACATTCAATGCTGCAGACGTAGCCACTGCTGCATCAGCTGTGAATGTTTGGATCACATAGCTTGTCAGTTCATCGTACAGATGACAACAATAATAAGTTCCATACCCGCATTACCACCTTTTCTCAAAACTTCCAGCCCAGCTTCAGTAGCCAAGGGCTGAGAGGATGAAACCACACCCTTTGTTCCGTATACCACCGACCTTCGGCTGGGGAACCGCTGAAGTGAGAACTCGGGATGATTGATCTTATCCCAGTCAATATTGATGCTTGATACCATTTCTTCAGAGAAAGAATTCAATTAAGTAATGGAGGACAAGTGCTCCTTATATACCCGGAAGACCCGGCACGCTTTAAACAGCGATATCCACGCGGTGCTCCCTATGACTGACTTTCATAAAGAGATCAGGTCATACATATTTGGCAAGAGGTTCCCTCTCCAAAGGTGATGGATTTTGCGATGATCTGTAAATATGTCTCTCACTAGCAAACTTCAAACAGCCTCGAGCGACTTCCAGAAACTGCAAGAGAAACTGGCTAAAATTGTAGAGGTTAGACAAAAACTTGAAGCGCAGCTGTCAGAAAACGAGCTTGTGAAAAAGGTCAGGGTCTGCGAAATGCTTCCTCCGCCAGTTCTGAGGGCATTTGAAGGAATTTGCCAAACTTTTACCTGAGAACATTATATACAAGCAAATTGGGCCTGTCCTTGTCAAACAAGATATCGCTGAAGCTACAACTAACGTCGATACGCGGCTAGAATTCATCAAGGGTGAAATGTTTGTCTCCTTTAATCGCATGGCTACTACCCTTTTTTGACCCACTGCCCCAAGTGTGCGTGTTGAGAAACAAGTTCAGGAAACACAGGAAAAACAAGAACAGAGAAGACAGGAGGTAGGCTATGATCTACATGTTGCGATGTGTTGGCATTATTTCGTGCCTTTTTTAGCTCGTAGAAATCCAGACCGCAATTCAGCAGCAAGGCGCTCAAGAAAGGAATGCTTCAAAAACAGCATAATCCTCCTTTATATGGTTCTATCAATCCATTGTTTCATATATATGGTATGTCTTCAAGGAGGGGAATTAGGAAATGAGAGGGTTTCGGAGGTTGACATCGAACGGTCTATCATGTACTTGATGTTGATGCAGAAGCAGCCTCGACCTTTCCAAAACGATGCACCTTTGCGAGTCCTCGCTCCGTAAGGGGACTCTTGAGAACCTGTTCGAGAGTGAAATATTTCCGGGCAGAGATAGGGGGACAACTTCGGATGAGGACAAGGTCATCCTGTTGAAGCTCTGAAGCACATTAAGACTGTCTGATCATTGTATGTTGATTATGACTACGCACTATTCTTAACATCGTGAACCAAATACTTTTTATGCCGCACAATTCGCTACTGGACATTCAGTCTACCGATGTTAAAAGCTTAAGAAGAGTGGATATCATACCTTGCCCGTGAGTTTATGCACGATAAAATTTGATACAGTAACTGTAGCGGTCTTTTCCATGAAACCCACTTTCGTCACAATGCCCTGCAAAGCCAAGGGTGGCATGGTGAGCAAATAGTCGCTTCAAGTGAGCAGCTGTGAATTTCGAACACTTAGCTATTATGTAATTGTAACATTCCCATAATTTTCTTGCATCAATCTAACACGACATCAACCAAGGAGCGAGGTTCATAATAGCTTCAATTGGAGATGAGACTTTCGTTTCTGAAAGATGATAATGTTGAGTGGAGGTAGAGTGCTGTTGAGTGTCATCTAATGTATCAGCCCCTTCAGCAGAGGCTTCGGATAAACGGCCCGAGAAATTTAATTAGGTAAAAGATGTGAGTCTCTTCCTGCATGGATTTCACTGAGGTCTACAAACAATCATCCTCCCTTGTCGCGTTCAGTCCTGGTGGTCACTTCATTCTGACTGTTGTAGAAGACAGAATCATTGTCAGACGAACGGATAATTTCCAAATTACGCGCACATGGCTTGTAAACGCGTCACCATCTCAAACAAATCTCTTTCTATCTAACAAAGTGAAAACGTCGCAAGGTTCATCTAACAGCAAGAGTGATGCCTGGATAACCCATTGCGGATGGTCGTGCGACTCAGAATATATATTAGCTGCCTGCACGAAGCACGGTGTTGTTCACGTCCTGAAGCTGCGGGACGAAGGATGGAGTGCCCGGATTGAGGCCGGTGCCGAAGGTGATCCAATTCCCTGAGATCCATGAGGATATATTTGTTTAGTTGATGGGAGGTCTTACAAAAGCAGAGTGGGCCCCTGACGGTCGAACGATACTGTGTTTCTCGGAGTGGGGTGTACGTCAGTTTTCCATTGGGTTTGTACGAACTCTAAGTAATTCAGCTACGAGTCACATTATGGTCTCTCGTGACGACATCAGCCACTTACATCCAATTCCCTATCCATCCTGACCGAGGTGCTTGAAACGTTGCCAGGCATGATGAATCACTTACTTGCCTAGGTTATGCCTTCCGCGCTGATGGTCGTTACTTCATTTTGGGTGAAAGACACAAATCTAAAGACACGCTTGGAGTTTATGACGCTGTCGACTCCTTTAAATTGATGCGCGTAAGTCAGACGGTATGCCTGAAATGCTCGAAGTTCAAAGCTATACAGCATTTCCCTCTTCCAACTTCTTCCTTGTCATCGTTTTCAGTGTCTCCTACAGGTAATCATATTGCAGTTTGGGAAGGACCCCTCGAAGTGAGTCCATTCTTTGGGTGCTCTGAACGCCGTGAATGATATTTTATAGTTCAAGCTCCATGTCTTAACATTGACTGGAGATCTACTGGTGACATTTACGCCGGATCCCGATCCAATTTTCGGCGTCCGAAGCGTTGCGTGGCATCCCAATGGGATGTTCCTCGTTGCCGCCAGCTGGCATGATCGAGTCTGTGTACCAACGAAACATATTAAGTTCCTAAGCATTGAGTTTCCTGTAGATATATGTTCTCGAAAGCATTAGCTGGTCCACTGTCGCTACCTTGGATTTTACGTCCCGTATCCCTGCATCAGTGGTAAGTGGTATTATCTGACCATGTTCTCCTGTCGAATACACGACTGATCAGAAATCTGTCAGAAAGTCTGGCAAGAGCCTTCGAAATGGATGGAATCTACGGAAGGACGTGGATTTCTATCTTGTGAGACAGAATAACTGCTGACATATGTAGTCTTGCTTACTGTGTACATGATAGATGAAAGACGCCGAGGGATACAAGTACTCTCGGTCCGCTCCGATCTAACCAAACCCAATCAAAAAGGCGGACCCACTCAACTGGAGTGGAACAACACTGGTGAACTACTTCTGGTTCGATTTGGTGTGTTAGTCACATATTCTGGGTCTTCTTCGAAGTTGAGACGCCCCTTGTAGATAACGTCCCGGCAGCAGTTCATATCTTCGATTTCCCAGCTCCTCAGCAAGAGTTCACTCCTCGATTACGAAGTATATTGCTTCACAACAACCCGGTGCTCAATGCTCGCTGGAATCCGGTTCGTAGGGGTAGCCTTGCTTTGTGTTGTGGTACGCAAAGCATATTCATATGGAATGATAAGTGGGTGAATGAAGCTGGAGAGGAGGAGGAAATGGCCGAGTGTATCTGCGTTCCCGCCCGTACGTGAATCTTTATCTGAAGACCATGCATGCTCATGTTCTGGATGCAGAAAAGTTTGAGACTAGAGATGTCAGATGGGCGCCTGATGGCAAGGGGTTTGTACTATTTGACAAGGACCAATTCTGTTGCGCATCTGAGGCTGAAGACGAGAGATCATGGTTAACTCAAGATAGTGAATAGCTAGTGTTCTCAGATTATGCAATGAACCCTCACGATTGACTACCTTAAATAAGGCCATTGTTTTTCAATAGTAATTGCCTATCATCTCGGAGATCTCCATGACCATTGAAATCTCATGTCTCCTTTGAGTATGAAAAAACTTGCTCTGGCCAAATTCAGAAGCACTATTGTTTTTATCTATTCTGTCTCGTCTGTTGGTACCTATAACCTGATCTGCACTTCGAATCTAAGTGATTGTCCAAATGACGAGCACCGCGTTACAAATATATGATTCAAAAAGCACGTGATACAGTTGAGTCAGCATCACAGTGATTACGCCGCACGAGCGGCAAGAATCAGTTCTTGGCTCTGCATTGGGTCTCTGCTCCCTCCACCACCTCCATGCTATCCCGTACATTGCGCTCAATTTCTCTTACATCGTCTCGTAGGTTTGTACTCAGGTCAACCCTTTCCTCGCGTTCTTATGCCACTCCAACTTCGAATCCGAACTCCAATCCCAATGACTCGCACAAGCAGCCAGATGATAAAGGAGAACAGAATGAGTCGGGCATAAACGCCGAACGAATGGAAAAGAAGACCTCAAGCTCTACTGAATCACAGAAACCTGAACTTCCGAAAGCGTTGGAAGGTTTCTTTCAGCACTACCAACAACCCAGAAAAGAGTCGTCGTCAAAGGAAGATCCATCTGACAGGGGCAAGAAGCATGAAGTACCTCCACCACAAAATAACAATGGGTTTACAAACAATCAGCTGGCGTGGCTGGTTGCATCTGCTGTCGCTTACATGGCATACTCAAATTCTAGTGCATCATCCACACGAGAGATAACGTGGCAAGAGTTCCGCAACGCATTTCTTGACAAGGGACTTGTTGAAAAGTTGACAGTAGTCAATAATCACCGAGTTCGTGTTAAACTGCACCCCAACGCTAACAACATCTATACACCCGGGCCACTCATTGGAGCGGAATTCTACTTTTACATTGGAAGCGTTGATGCGTTTGAACGCAAGCTCGATGAGGCCCAAGCTGAGTTGGGCATTCCAAGTCATGAACGGATACCCGTCGCCTACCATGAAGAAATCTCTACCACAAGCACTCTCCTCAATTTCGCCCCTACTATCCTCCTCCTGGGTGCTCTCTATTGGCTCAGTAGGCGAGGTGCCAGCAATGCAGGTGGCGGTATCTTTAGCATGGGCAAAAGCAGAGCTCGCATGTTTAACAAAGATACTGATGTCAAGACCAAGTTCAAGGATGTCGCTGGTATGGACGAGGCAAAGGAGGAGATCATGGAGTTCGTTAAGTTTCTGAAAGATCCTGCAAAATATGAGAAATTGGGTGCCAAGATTCCTCGAGGTGCGATTCTTTCAGGTCCTCCTGGAACCGGTAAGACGCTGCTTGCCAAAGCTACAGCTGGTGAAGCCTCTGTCCCCTTCCTATCTGTTTCGGGATCTGAATTTGTCGAGATGTTTGTTGGCGTTGGTTCTTCACGTGTGCGCGACCTCTTCCAATCTGCCAAAAAGAATGCTCCTTGCATTATATTCATTGATGAAATTGATGCCATCGGCAAGTCTCGAGCCAAGGGAGGTAGTCTGGGTGGCAACGATGAGCGAGAGTCCACGCTCAATCAACTGCTTGTCGAAATGGATGGTTTTGGAACCAACGAGCACATCGTCATTCTTGCTGGTACTAACAGACCTGATGTACTTGACCCTGCTCTCATGCGACCGGGACGTTTTGATAGGCACATTGCCATCGATCGTCCAGATGTCTCAGGACGCAAGGGCATCTTTATGGTTCATCTCCGTCCACTGAAACTGGAACCAGATCTTCAGAAGAATTTCGAAGCACATGCTCAAAAGCTCGCCGTCCTCACACCTGGGTTTTCAGGTGCTGATATTGCCAACGTCTGTAATGAAGCTGCCCTTCATGCCGCTCGAAAAGGATCCGAACACGTGGACTCAGTTGATTTCGATACCGCTATCGAGCGTGTCATCATTGGCTTGGAGAAGAAGAGTCGAGTGCTGAGCCCAGAGGAGAAGAAGACTGTTGCATACCATGAAGCTGGTCATGCTATTTGCGGATGGTTCCTTGAACACGCAGATCCTCTATTAAAAGTCAGCATCATTCCGCGTGGAGTTGGCACTCTTGGATATGCACAGGTAATTCATATTCCATAGAATGTTAGACCGAGACTGAAAGAACATTTACAGTATCTTCCACCCGAGCGGTATCTCTTGTCTACACCTCAAATGCTGGATCGCATATGCATGACTCTTGGTGGTCGTGTGTCAGAAGAAATCTTTTTTGGGGTCGGAAACATCACGACAGGTGCCCAAGACGACCTGCAGAAGATTACACGAATGGCATTTGAGGCTTGCGCGAACTATGGCATGAATGATGTCATTGGGCCCGTCAGCTATGGTGGCGACCGTGCGACAAAAGAGAGTTGGACGAAGCCCTTTAGTGAGAAAACAGCGGAGATGTTGGATGCTGAAGTCCGCAAGATGATATCGTGAGTGTGCTGTCTGAGTTCATTTGGAAAGATTTTAATGGATCACTAGGTCTGCGTACGACAGAACCAAGGAACTTCTTAGTCAACACAAAGAGGATGTACACAAAGTTGCTCAACTTCTATTGTCCAAGGAAGTTATCACTCGGTTAGTTCTTTTTTTTGAGCGCTTACACCACCCACTCATCAGTTTTTTGAAGTGAGGATATGATCGATATTCTTGGAAAACGGCCGTTCACCTCTAAGGACGACATGGATAAATGGCTTGACGAGCATCGCAAGGAGGCTAAGCTTCCGCCACCAATAGAAAGCGAGATTGACGATCCTTTGCCTGGCCCATCACCCGTGCCAGCTGCAAAAGCTCTAGATGATCCAAAGATGCTATAGACCTCTTGCCCAAGTGATTCTTTACTGTTATCTTCTATCCCTGCCTGGGGGGATAGAGCCGCCTTCCTAACATCGACTCGCACTCACATATCGTCCATCATCATCATCAGGGTTTTGTATTTTACTTATTATATAGTCAATCTTCGTGCGTCTCCGGGCTTGCCGTCATGATCCGGTACTTTGAGTAATGGATAATCAAGTTGTAAACAATTGTTTATTTCATGACTACCAAGCTCATCAAGTGTACTTAATCATAAAATGTATCGAAAACCACTCCAGTCGTCACCCTTGTCATTTTTCGCCGCCTCTATGCTCTCATATCTCCCATTACATTCGCGAGCATTTTTGTTATCGATTCCTTCAATGATTTCGTCGCGGTCACCGCGCTCGCGCCTGAGATTCTCGAGATGAAGAAAGTAGGCAAAGAGGATACTACTAGAAAAGCCAATCCCGATGTATAGAAGGACTATTCCGTGGCCCAGCCGATACCAGGGTTGATCTCTTGCGCGGTACTGTATCTGGTAAAAGTTGCTCCTTATACGAAGAGGACTGGGGAGAACCTTACAATGTTTGATGCAACGGCTCCGTTCAGGTTTCCGAAACCTATTGCCATGCCAAGGGTTACGCTTCTCTTGTAAGAACCCTCAACGTTACCGGCTACCCATGCGACCGAGTTTGCTAGACGTATAGAGTGTAAGTGCGGATAAAAAAGAAAGATCCTGAGCACGGCCTACGAATAGTAGGATAGATGGCTCTGCAGTCGCAAACATTGAATATTGAGGATGGTCACAATCAAGTATTTGACTCACGAAATGGCAAGGTAAGCAGCAAAATATGATAATGCTGGCGTCCTTGAACAAATAAGGATAATGTATCCAACCAATCCAACACCAAACAAACACCTGGGCAATCATGAACCGAAAAGGGGTAAATTGAGAGAGAAAATGCGTACACGTTCACAAGACATCGTTTATTGAGTCGATCGGCACACACACCGATAACGACGGTCATCAAACAACCCCAAGCATACACCGGGACAGAGAGTAAGTTTGCCTTTGTGGCAGTGAAACCTATACACACATCTGAGGTTGAAAAAGACTGAGAATGTCGGTATCTACCTAATTCGTTGATGATAGATGGTGTGAACAAGGAAAATGCAAAGAGAGGACCGTCGCTATGTAAAAAAGAGATATTCAGCAGAAATTCATAATTCAAGTCTTGTGTGACCTACAAACCCATGTATATCGCCACTATCGTGGAAATCAATGAGATGGAGATAAATAAGTTGACATCGACGCACTGGCTATCCATGTCTTCCAATCCTTTAAGCTCCTCCAAACGTACTTCATGTGAAATTGTTCTCCTGCAGCACTTAACTTATTGTCGTCTTGCAGACGGCGGATTATGAAGACTCCTGTTCACATCGAGTTCACCGTCATTCCGGCTAATTGCACCCAGGAATAAGACATACGCTCTTTTTCCGAGAGGAAATTAGCCGTCTCTGGGAAATCCTGTATAGAAAAGTAGGAAATTCCCCCAACTACGACGGTGATTAGACCTTCCAAGATAAAAATCCACGCCCAACCTGAATTAGATGACTATGAGATGCAACTCATGGACCAGGGGAACGCAAAATACCAGGTTTCCCTCCTGCACCATCCATATTGGCTATTGCGGCTGCCAGAAGGCCACCTGAATCCTCATGATACATCAAGTTCATAGATATGATTTCTGGCAACAGCTTACTGAAGGCACCTGCGACAGTCGCAGAGGAGAAAAAGATGGCGACTTTGGTGCCAGTCTCCGAGCGTTTGTACCAGCTGTAATGGCACAAAATAGTCTATAGTGAGCAAACAATTCTGGAAGGGACGAACCTTGAAATGTAGAAGACAATGCCTGGATACAAGCCGGCCTCCATGAGACCAAGCAAAAGTCGCAATGCTAATGATCTTCAAAAACGAGAGAATCACCCTTCGAACGACTAGACTTACTGATCAAACCTCCATAATTATGAATCACTCCATGAAGGACCTTCGAAATGGGTCAAGCGAACATAAGGCGCTGAGTTATGTTGACTGACCATTACAACGCCCCAGAGTATCATCATTGTCGATAGCCATATTGAGGGTTTCAATCTCCGTAGTAAAACATTGCTAACAGGCTTACAATGACGATGAAAGCCGAGGGAAGGATAATCGACGCGTACACACCTCAAAGAGTGAATATGGAAAGAAGAACAGAGTTAGTGCTATCAGGTATTGATTATCATTGATTCCCAAGTCCCTTTCCAGATGATAGAGCTTCCAGAACATGAGCCCAATCAAAGATATTAGAGAATCACGTACTCTCGCGTTTCCAACATTTCCGCGGTCCAGATAGCTGAGCAGATACAAGAGTGCCAGCCAAGGTATGACATGCCAGTCAACTTTCCTCATCAACTTCTTTTCATCAATGTCTGACGTATCGATTTCAGGGTGATAAAGTTGCTTCGTGTGATGATGGTAGTCGGACTGTGAGTGATCGTTGGAGTCGCCGAAGCTGTCCATGACGACACGATTAAAGCAACTCGTATTCTGACCAGAGCCGGGTCGAGCCGGACCCTGGTGAAATGGACAGTATGACTATAAGCTTATAAGAATGCCCTGCAATAGACATCGGCGCCCAAAGCACCCTCTAGACCCCGCAACGCTTCCTTTAGCCACAGCCTTACTTGCTCAGTCTCCTTCCCTGCCACTCTCACAACAGCACCTCCAGCAGATTCTTTCGCAGCATCAAAGTTAACTCGACTGAATGACCATATCAAATCCTCTGGCACTCTCCTCTTAAACACCGTGATGGCTTCAAAGGTCGCCCCGAGCTTCTCGATAACGCTTTGTACCTCGGTGCCGTAGAGTAACATTGTAGCATAACATGAATACGGTGAAAGTCTCTCCCCAAGTGTTCGCTTTGGCAGACTATCGAGCTGACTCTCACCTGCTTCTAGAAGCATAACGTCTCTCGCCCATCTCTTCTCACCGATGAACACTTCATTCTCGGAATAGTACCTGGTGAATGCCCAGTCTTCGTCAAGTGCCTTTCTTCCTGACGTCAGCCAGTCAAGAATGACGACGGATGCGTCAGGGGCGACGTTGAATCTCTGAATCTGGTTGTATGACGCGGAGCGGAAACATGTCACTGGGTCTGGAAGGAGGAAAAGGCTGGATCTTGGCTGGACAGTGTACCGTATTGACTGTGACGTCAGTGAATCATCTGAAGAAGTCGGAGATAGTGTATGTTCTGGTGGTTGGACACATGCTAGTCGTCGCCCAGGTCTTGTCTTGAAAACTTTTGTGGATCCCTTCAAAAAATATTTGATTGAAAACACTGCATCGAAATTCATATACTCACTTGTGATAAAACTAAGAGTTTACTCCCGTCCTTCAATTCTACGTCGAGCTCCACCCGATCCCCAGCAACCAGTCCACCGCCATACGTCAAGAGATACACAATTGCAACTGCTTCTTTGCATACTCGTGGCGCCAACAATTTCAATGGGTAAGCCGCAGACAGCTCCTCAAAAATGGCTCTGGTACCATGGACACTCAGAATAATCTGTCCTCTACCAGCTGAGATTGTTTTAATTTCCGGAGTAGAAAGCACTGACGTTGAGACAGTGACTGAAGCCATCAAGCTAGGGGTCTATCAAAGAAGAGAAGAAGAATATTCTTATCGCGATTCCATGGTATTGGAGGTGATCGTGATCACACCGAATAGAAATGCCTCCTCTTTCATAAGAACCCACGAGAGATTGATGAAAAAGGGAGCAGGTGTATTCTGTTATAGTACGTGACAAAATCCTTTGGCTGGATTGTATACACCGGAAAGAGTCGAGAGATTACAAATTCAGCTAGTTCCTACGCTGACAGCGTAATATATGAAAACGGGTGTAAAGAAGATCCAAGGAATGAGGTATTCACTAGATAAAACAAGACACCATTAGAAACGTCGAAATCAAAAGAACGAGGTGGGGTCTTTGGAGAACAAACAACCTCGAGATAAGACGTGAGACAATATAGTTGACGATAAAAATATGCCATAGTGGAGTAAAGGAACGTTGTTTAGGATCCAAGAGTTGAAATGAGAGACATAAAGTCAAACCGATGAATCAGAGTAAAAGGAAAAATGTTGTGGAGGGTCAGTACTGTCGCGTTGCAAGCGCACGAATTTCGTATAGATGCAATCGGTCAGGCTCAGAGAATTTAGCATGTCTCGACAAGGTTGACTGCAAGCCCTTGATTTCTTGACGATGACGCTCCTCTGCTGCTCTGCAGGCACGCACAAAGGTATCATCTATATCACAGACTGCCAAGGATGCTCTAGACCCCCTATCACTTTCGGAGTCAGACAAAACTTGAGAACGATTTCTCGTGGGGCTGACGGGGTCTATACGACCTTGTGATATCGTGGTTGTTGCACTTCCAGTTTCAGAGGGTGTGCGTTGCATGCTGGCGCGTATTGTTCCATTCTTAGAGTCCCAATCGTTTTCGTTCTCGTCATCTGCGAGGTTGGCGAAAACGTCGGGCTCATTTTCTTCGGGAGGTAGTGCTGATATCCAACACATTCGTTGGGGGTCGAATATCATGTTGCCTACTCTTCGGACACCAGATGTAAAAGAGCCCACTGGTGATCCTATCGAGGATCCAGTCAGGGGTGTAATGAGGGCAGGTCTTGTGGAGGTAGCATCAAAATCTTTGAGAGCCTGATCATTGCCTTCCCATCGCAAGGTTTGGGGATTCCATTTCATATCACCAATAACTGAGGGGAATTGAGTATACACAAGGATTTTGGTGCAGTTTAAATAAACCTACCTTTGGACGCGCCAACACCGCTGAGATTCCTGATTAGCGTCGGTTTTCTCTTGGTTTGGTTCAAAGGCGAAGAAGTCTTTTTTTTCTTCGGGAGTACTTCAGAAGGCATTGAGACTTTGGATGAAAAATCAATTCGAATATTTGTTCGTCGTAGGGTGTTGGTCGCAGAAGCTAATGGAGCAACAACCATGTCTATCAAAATGCTGGCTTAGGTTGAAACATGTAAAGGAAGGACGAACCATTGCTGGTGGACTCTGTGCGCCTCTTCCTCCGCACAGTGCCTTTATTATCACTTTCTGTGACTGGTGCGGGTAAAGGCGAGGGAGTAGGCTTTGATGTATAAACGACCCCCGGTACTCGGTTCCCATACCCCTTTGCTGGAACATGGTACTGGCTCTCCTTGTCTCGATCTGTGGGAAGATCGTCAAAGCCATCAAGTTCGGTACCATCCCCGTAAGTTTTCTGCCGTTTTGGGCGTTTAAGCACTTTAGGTGCTGGAAATATTCCTGGGGAAGGTGGTGGGGCATTTAATAACGCACTTGTCTTGGATATCCGAGAACTTGAATGTCGAAGGGACAAGCTTGATGGAGGCCGTAGGGGTGGAGGTATTGCGGAAGGCGGTTCCTTGGATGTTGGCGAAGGGATGACAGACGAACCGGAAAACACTTGCGAAAGTGATGGCCGTGACTTTGATTTCATCTGAGCTGGCATTGTCAGACGAAGGGCGGTAGGATTGGATGAAGGCGTATGGGGGGGAATTGGTGGAATGGGCTGTTCAGTTGGTTTGGTGCTTAAGCCCCCCTGTGTTTTCGCGATAGAAGAAGCTGTGGGTATCCCATACCGAGCGCAGGACTTTGGTGCACTAACAGGTGGTTCTGGCGCATTGGCATGGCTCATCTCCATGAGCGAGGATAATGACGCCTTGCGAGCAAGTTTACGCGAGGTTGGGGGGGTGGGTGGTTTCAAACCATTATGTGATTTCTGGCCCCGTAAACTGCCTGGTTTGGATACGAGAAGCGCAGAGGATTGTGAGGAAGGTGGTTTTTGGGTCCCAAAAGAACTAAAACTCGACTGGCTTCGTGGAGGTGGCTGTAGTGGCGGGGAAGGCGAAAGTCGAAGCCTTTGGAACTGGCGCGCGGACGATGGCGGTGGAACTGTTGGGGACTTGGCTCTCTCGCTCCGCAATCGCGAGGGTGGACGCAAAGAGGTTGACGGTGGTCGTTGCGGAGGAGCACTGTAGCTACGATCGGAATGGCGATGCGGTCGCTGGATCTGTGCATTCTGAAGTAACCGACTTGGGCTGAGATCGACATCGTCGCTGAGAATCAGGCCTGCTTCAAAATCATCTTCTGAGTTTGAAATTGCTACCTTGACATGTTGTGTCATGTATGAAGCCTTTTTCTTCAACTCGAGAATTTTGTTGAGATGTCTGCCGCCACTACCGGACTCGAAGATGGAGACGGGAATTACAAGACCATCAAGGTTATGTCGTTCATCATCCTCAGACTCTGTTTCAGGAAGCGATGTAGAGGATAAAGAATTGGAGGAGGGCGAAGCATTGGTAAACCCAAGCGTCGAATATGTATCGGAGGATTGGGAAGATGAAGTCTGATCTTTGTCGCCCCATTCCAGAGAAATCTTTGAAGATCGGTGATGGAGCGAGAGAGAAGGTAGAGACAATTGATTGAGATCTGAAGGTAAAGCCAATCCGTCCTCGAAATCATCTTCGATAGTTCTGGAAGCCGGTGGAGTCTGCGATGTCACCTTGGGAGTATCGTTACCTAAAGCTTTAATGGTCGATACGCCCTCATCGTCGCCCTCGTCTGCAGGAGAAGTTGAAGGTGGCCGTATTGTAAACACAGAAGATGTGAATGAGGAGGCTAAAGCTGATCGAGTGGGTATCCTAGCGATGACTGTCTGGGCCTTGGCACTAGTAGTCGGGCAAAGGTCCATCTCGATGTCCAGATCATCATCTTTGTCGGATGGGGTTGTTATGGGAGCACCGTCTGGTAGATCGAAGTCTGCATCTGGCCATTCCTCATGTGAAAGAACAAGGCTGGGAGCAGGGATGGTGGGCATGTCTTGGGAGGTGCAATACAGAGCTTGTGGTAGGACAGAGAAAGTTGCGAATTGAGCAGCAGGAGAGCTGTATTTCGCAAAAAAAGAGAAAAAGAAAGAGCGATGAAATATCAAAACAATTAAAACACAGAAGTCGATTGTCCCCGCACAGCACAGGTCGCTGTTGGCGAGGACACGGGAAAAGCAAAGCAAAGCCAAGCTAACAACCGTTATAAACAGCCTAGTCACACAGTCGTCACATTCATTCTCTATTAATATCATAGTCTAGTATGGCATTAGTCTCCTCAACTCCTCGGCTCGCCGCTCAATCTCGCTTTCTCCTCCGTCATAGTCATCGTCACTCACTTCTGCACCCGACACATCCCAGCCCTCTAGCGCTTCATCTAATCCCTGTCTTAATCTGAGTCCTCGTTCTGCCATCAGATCCGCGAGCGAACCGAGTTCTTGTGTGGTGAATACACTCCTCAGCACTCCAAACGCCATCAGATACAGGCCTAGATATCGCTCAGTTAGTCATCTGCAGTATAATGCGACTTAACAAACCTTTGTAAAATGGGCATTCGCCAATCGCGCGGTACAGAAGTCCTTTGGCTCTTTCCAAATCGCCAGCTCGGACTTCAAATTCAAGGTAGATCCGCCAAATCACCGGGCTTGCTCTAGTTCTGGTATTCATCATATCAGTATCAGTATGCTCCCACCTATGAAACCCCTGTGAAAACACACCTCTCACTTTCCACAGCTCCGGCCAGTCCGCTCCTAGTACGCTCAACCTCACCCTTCCAGCGACCTTTTTCCCATCCAGCAACCCACACTTCCTCCACCCTGCGAGCCACGTCCTTTGTCTTTCCAACATCCACCTCATTGTCCCCTAACATGTCCCTGACTTTCCCCCAGACACCCTGACCTTTTTCCCCTTCGAGGAAAATGCCCAAAATAATCGAGTTGCCGGGAAATGCCCCAAGGGCTATCGAAGCTCGCTCCCGCAATATCATGGGCGGCATCGGGTTTTTGAGAACAACTCCGTATCGGTACAGCATCACCAATCCCGCCATCGTCATGCTCTCCCGTGCTGCATTGGTCTGATCTTCCATATGGAGATACCTGTCAAAAACTTGAAGCATCGACGCCGCATCCTTTCCAGTAATGATTTCTAACAAGGCACGCAACTTTACCCAGGCTTCCCTCTCCTTCATTTTTGTCGTCTCAAGAATGGAAGAAGTCAGTGTATCGGCTGCATCTTCCAGTTTTCTTTTTGCCCTGAGAAACGCCACCCCAGAATTTGTGTTTTCTATATCCACTGAACGTAATATGACTTTGATGACTTCCTGGTTTTCTCCAGCAAGCCATTCTAATTCGGCCCAATTGTACCACAATATCGCCAAGCCGAGGACTGTTGCGGGAGGTTTCGAGGAAAGGAGGACTGTCTGATATACCTTCCTTGCATCATCGAGTCGACCACGCAGTCGCTCCAATTGAGCATGAGCCGCCCAGTGAAGTACGGAGTCCTGCGCCATGGAAACCAAAGATTTGGACAGCTTCAGAGAACTGTGACCCCGTCGTTAGCACTAGACAACTATCATCAAAAACAATCACTGACTTCTTCACGTTTATGGCAGACTCAAATCCAAGAGCCATCTCATCCCATGCAATATCTCTACTTCCCATCCTGAGTTGCGCGAAAACCCTCCTTATCAATAACACATCTGACCCTTCTATATCCTCCTGATTCCACCAACTTCTTAAACCTTTGGACGCATCAGCTACAATGTCCAGACAATCAACAGCCGACTTCCCCCATTCTTTGACAGGAATACTAAAACTGTTTGCATACTCCTTCTCCCGTCCCACCACTACACCAGCAGCAGATTCCGTCATGACAGCTTTCTGATCTGACGATGCGGGGAAAATTGTATCAAGACGTGATTGTGTCGTCAGATAACCAGCACTCCACCGATCATCCCAGTTCGATGCAGCATCCGTTGTGATAGAGGTAGTAAAACCTGGGACGTGCAAACCGAGAAATGACAACCACGCCAACCGGAAAGCAAGCCTCGTCTCAAGGTATCTCATTTCAAATAAGAAGGGTCGAACGTCCGAAAATAGAACAGTAGCGAAAGGGTCGATTTCCGCAACCTGATCGGATGATTTAGCTGGGAGAAGCGACGATTGATCTCGCTGAATCTCATTGAATGACCATTGACGGTAAGGGTCCAATTGTACGACGTCCAGTTTGGCGAGTTCGACCCCACATGACGCCGAAGTTCCTGGTTTACCTGAAGCGTACCATTTTGCCCAACCTTCAGCACCTTCCTCGCCGACTCTAGCCATTTCGGAATCCCAGAACTCCTCAAGTTCTGAGAATTGAATTTTGCTAGTCGCATCTCTGAGATTTGGGGGATGTTTGTAAGCTCTGTGATCAAGGGAAATGCTCTTAATATGAGAGCACGAATGATGACACCAATACTCACAGTTCAGCTTGAGCCTGGAACATACCCATCGCCTTTTCCGTGAATCCTGCCAACAGTTCACTCCATGAGTCAACTGCAAGCACCATAACTAACCACTAACCTGCATCTTTGTAGAGCACAGCTACGCGCCAAAACACTCTCAGCTTCGCTAGCTCCCCAACTGGCCCCTCACCAGTATTAAATGCAGAATAGACACGCGAAATCTCGTCAAGAAGGCCGTTCATGTTTTGCATAGTACGTATACGCCACTCTAGCCATTCCATCCAGATTTCAATTCCACCGCCTTTCAAAGCAATGTCCCATTCGGCTTTCAATTTAGCCTCTGGCCAAATTTCCTCTCCAGCTTTCATATACCGTAGTCGAAGTAACTTCGTTGATTCGTTGTTATTGTTTACCGTCAACGCACGGGATAGAATAGACACAATAATTTCTGAACGAGCCTTTCTTGCGTTCCGGGACAAGAGTGGAATGGTTGAAAGGGTATGATTTAGTAGAGAGAACCATTTGTCCACAGCTGATGGATCCTCTGCGATTTCTTGTTCAAGTTTCTTGATTGCAACTTGTTGGGTCGTTAGAGTAGGCGAAGAATCAGAACTCTCCTCTCCAGTATCAGCGGCTCCGGAGGATTCGGAATCGGAATCTGAATCTCGAGTGATGGTAATGGCGCGATAAGACTCCTCAGGATTTCTACGTCTTCTGCGCGAAGGCAGCTTAATCACCCCGTCAATTTCTTCGTATTTGGTAGTAGTGGATGGAAATATTTTCTTCGTTGGTGGCAGAGCGAGAAGCGAACGAGCACTCGAACCCGAGAGACCCGACGTGGACAGCTGAGATCATTTCAGCAGAAGACAATGCCATAAGATAGATCCGACTTACCTTGTGCGTTCCTATCAGCCCGACCTCTATCCCCTTAGCAGCCCTTTGATATACGGTCCAGGCAGTAGACAAGCCAAGTATTTTCCTGCCACCTTCACCATCATTAGACGTTACGACAGTCACTGGAATGCAACACACCATGGTGTAAACGGTATTTCGGTACGTCCCTTGCGTATAGACTGCCATATTGTAGATAAAGACTATCGCCCTTCGTATCTGTGAAAAAAATCTTATAGGATTCGTCGTGATTCTTGAGATCAACATCAGCTTTCTGCTGATCAGATGTGAGGTTGTCGATAGAAAGATGCTTATATCTATCATTATCTCGATGGTTGTGTTTGGACTTGTGCCCGTCATCTCGTTCACTGTCTTTCTCTTTTACGCATTCCTTGCCCTTGGGTTTGTGCCTATCCCAGTTTCCATCTCTCTTCCTCCCCTTTTCTGTCAATGGTTCACGTTTTTTCCGTCTTTCCTTGTTTACTTCCCGACTTTCACTTCTTTCTTTCCTCTTAGTCCTCGAAACCTGATCGGATTTTCTCCTCTTCTGTGAAGGCTCAGAATCAGAATGTCTACTGCTCGGGCCAGGCTCAACATCGGGAAATGTAGAAAAAGAAGGAAATGACGAGAAAGAAGAAGCCATTGGAGATTGAAGTTGAGGACCTCCTGTGACGCGGTTGGAATCAATGTATTATGTAATATGAGAGAAGACTCAATTTGAAAAAGTGTTTCTGGTAAACATAGTCCTCCAAGATGCGTCCGTTGACAGAAGAAGAATCAAAAGCTGTTTTCACCAAGCTTTCCAATTACATTGTCTGTCTGGCATCTCTCAATTTGATCAGACTTGCATCATCTGACATCATTACAACAGGGCAAAAATCTCGTTCACCTTATTGATAGATCCGATGAACCACATTGCTTTCGTCTACACAAAGATCGTGTTTTCTATGCCCCTGAATCTTCTATGAAACTGGCGATATCCGTAGCAAGGCCGAACCTTGTCAGCCTTGGAACGTGTTTTGGGAAATTCAGTAAGAGCGGAAAATTCAAGCTGCATGTGACTTCTTTGGATTATCTGGCACAATATGCCAAGTACAAAGCAAGCATAACCTTCAAATGGATTGCGAGATGTATTACTGAGAAGAGAAAAAAAAACTGCTTACTTAGATTTGGATAAAGCCTAACGGTGAAATGCCGTTCTTGTACGGAAACCACGTCTTAAAAGCACACCTGGGACGGATAACGGAAGATACACCAGAACATCAAGGTGTTGTTGTGTATAGTATGAACGACACACCGCTGGTACGTTGAGTCATCTCACTAGAAGTAGTCAGACTGCTCACCATGATAGGGCTTTGGTGTCACTGCCCGGTCGACAATTGACACTCGAAAGATAGATCCAACATCAATTGTGGTCTTTCACCAAGCGTGAGTACTCGCACTGATATGTCCAATGCCGATACTCAGCGAGGAAATTTTGTCAGTGATGTCGGAGAATACTTACGCGACGAGGTTCGTAATGATTTAGACAACATTGTCTATTCACTAACAATCGCTCGCAGGACATCCTATTTTAATCAAGATATCATATTTCTACTTTCAAATAGTTTGAGCCTTTTTAACATTTGTCGACCATATTTACTTGTGTATGCTGTCCTGCATACAGGTGACGACCAGGATCATACCACTTACCACAGCAGTCGCATCTTGTCTATCATTATCTCTCTCAATAAAAATTTTCTGTCAAATATCTGTTTCAGGGACCACGAGGCTCTAGTCACTCACCTGAACTCCAATGGTTGAGAACCAACACACGGAGCAGCAGAACCGGATGGTCAGCATAGCGCTGATCGATCCAAGGCATTATCAATTTGCGAAAGCGGAGCCACTTTTCTTACAGCTAGTTCATATCCCAGGGATCTAGCTTCAAGAAGATGATCACCAACCAGTCCTTGATGCATTTCGTTCATCACCGAACCCTAGACGACTGATTAGAGCGGACAGAAGGATTTTGATCTACCAATGCCTTTTAACCTCTGGGCTCTCGAGCCAGGCCCCCTCCGGTAGTTCAAGAACGATCCATAATTGCCAAGCATCTTAATATGACGGCCCAGGCACTTGCAGACGCCCAATACACTACATCTTCAATGAAATGGATTTGCCTGCTTGTGCTAACATCTTGTTTTCACTCATCATACAGATCTTATCGCACATCCTTGCTCATGATCCCTCGACTGAGCAGAATAGAACTTTTGTGGAGCTTGAGAGCATCATGATCGCTCTCAAATCATAGACAGTATTGTTGACAGGTAGTTTTATTGTCCAATTCTTGTTTCACCTATTTCAAGAGTAAGAATGTGATCTCTCCCAGGAAGTGTCCGGCTGAATCGATCTTGGAACGGACATTTTGCTACCGCCAACCAAACTCCTGGTTACAGGGTTGTTCATATATAAGCAACCATATGTGGTGAACGAATTAATCGGATGTCCAAAGCCGAAGGTGAGATTCAGGTCTGATGATGCTTCTGCAGGGCTGAAGTTCCACACAAATGTGTGAAGAACAATTCAACAGCTATCCCATAGCTCTAAATTGTTTTCCCTCATCCTAAACTCACACCCATATGGTCTGCCAAGTTACTTTTTTGGCAATATTCAAGGAGGACAACCACAAATCTCCTTCAAATCATCATTCCTGCTCTTCTTCTAGTTCGTCTCTAAAGAATTCTTGTGTCAAGGTGCAATTTCAAAGCTCCCCAACTGCATAGTTAACTGTGTGACAAGACAACTTGACATCAGAATGTGCGCCGTATGACTACTTCAATGCATTTTGCACTGCCAGGCCGATGGGATAGAGTTGATTGTAGAAGGGGATATATGTCTAGAGGATTTTCTATGTTGATAATGCTCGTCCCGATCTATTTTTATTTTTGTACACCTTGATGCACTTCCCCTTTGGTCATAACCGTTAACTCTAAGGTTATTAGCAATTGAACCTGCTTTGAATTATTACCGCGTAGATATGATACTGCCCGATGGCAATATGGACATCTTGGTCGCAATCTCTGGATGGCTTTTGGAGTTGGAGGGGAAAAGCTGGATTGAGCAATAATGCAATCACATAAGTTCTCAGGAGGCAAAGTTCATGACGCGATGATAAAAGAATTTGATGTCGGGTTACAGACCCGGGGTCATAACGTGTTACGGATCAAATTACAGTCGTCACACTATACGTGTCCAGTGTCTGATCAGACCTTAGGTTTGTGCTTCATTCTCATCCTTACCCTCATCATGGCTTCAATATCACAGAATATATACGAGCAATGGATGTCAATGTCTGATGCGGACCTCACCATAGGCCACATTGAAGACCTGAAGCAAGCTCACGACGACCTCTGGATAGCTGCTGCTTGTGTTGACCGCATCCTTGACAGTGTTACTCTCCAGAGAGCTCTTCTTGAGGCAGGCTTGTTGAGAACCGCTGCTGCTGTGGAAAGGAGCAAAGATGTGGTAGCTGGTTCTGCCCATGAGATCATTTCAGAAGAAAGTCATGACGCTTTAGTCGGTCATTTCTGTGTCACCACGGCCGATGCACAACTCTGTTATCTTCGTTCAATCCTCCTTCAAAGGCTGGATCGCCTCAACACGTTTTCGGAAATGCAGAAAGAGGCGCCGTTAGTCGAAGAGGATGTCGAGGATACTGAAGCTGGGGAGGAAAGTGAGGCCGAGGTCGAGATTGAGGATGACTGGGATGACCCTTGGGCTGAAGAGCCCGCTAAAAAGCCAATCCTGGCACCTCCACCTACAAAGCCTCTGCAGATCCCATTCTCTCTGCGTACTTTCCTGGTAAATGATTTGTTGTGGTTAGCGTGTCAACTCGCATCCGAAGAGTGGTTCAGTTCTTTGAGAGTTCTGCTGGATAGGCACGGCTCCTATCTATGGTCATTCCGTTTAACGATATTGGATAGCATACCGGAACACGTTCATCCATCCGAGTACCAACAAATTGCTCTTAAATTTGATTTTCCCTCCTACAAAGAACTGGAACCCTCTTTCAACCCTTGGAGAACTGAGGTCGATTTTTCGGAATCCGAAATATTTCGACGAGCTTCGAGAGACAGTAAAGTTGAATTCTCTTTCCCATTGATAAATGCTCCACCCTCTTCGGCAGAACAGCAACAGTCCTTGGATGCAGACGCTTTTGCGACATGGTACAAAAATCGTGCAAACAAAATAATTGCATCTACAGGTTTGGTAGACAATGCACTGGATTTGATCCAATATGGTGCATCTCAAGGGATTCCGGGTTTGGACGAGCTCGGAGAAGAGCTCAGCTTACTTTCTCGACTTGTGTATGATACCCCGAACTCAGGTGACATCACGGAGGACTGGACGCTTACACGTTGGTATACGCTGGATCCTCCCGCAGTCGTGCGCGCGTATCTGTCGCATTCAGCACCTGATTCTCTAGCTAATGACATTTCCCGGCTTGTATTGCCCTACCTCTACGTACTCGAAGCTCGTTCAGAGCGTGCAGGACTTCCAGATCCCGACCTTCCTAACCGACTCCTTTATGACTTCATCCTTTCCTCGCGTCTTGGATTGGCCGCATCTGTATTTGATGCCTCAAAGCCAACTCTACCTGTTGCACAGCGCATTGTAAAGAGAGAAGAGGATCTGGTATGTCTGGCATTATCGTGCCTCTATGGCAGTGGAAGCTTAGATGAGTGGCCCACGATGAGTCGCATATTTGAGTGTTTACCAGCTTGGGACCATCCTCGCATGGAGGACAATGAAGAAGATGTGGTTGATACAACAATCGCATCGCTCGGCACTTTCGTCACTCCCTCAACAACTCGTCCTCATATTTCACCTGCTGAGCTCATGTGTTTCTTCAAGCCTTTGCATATTTCTTCATTGTCCAAAGCCCTTGACATACTTGATGTGCACCTCGAAGCTGGAGAGATTTTCTCCCGCTGGAGTGTTCCTGCTCCTTTGAGATGGTTTTTGCAAAGTTATAATGATGCAAAGGAACAACGAGCGTGGGCGAATCGAATGGCTAGACGGGCTGGTGGTGTGCAGGATCAACTCAGTTTAGTAGCAGACTGGGAGTGGCTATTGGAGGACATGCTAAAATTGACAGGGAAGAGTGAGACCGGAGTCAAGAACGCGTTCGGGTATTTAAGTGACGACGAGATCTTCCGCATATTCTTGGGAGGTCTATTGAGTGCTGGTAGTGAGTCTTGCTTTCTCCATTCATATCAAACGAGTTCTCTTATCCTTTGTCAGAATTTGACGTTGCCCGTAGTATACTCTATTCAACGCGGAATAAACTGCCTTTGGATTCTCAGGCCGTGGAAGAAATTGTGATTGCTGCTTCGCATGAGCTTTATGACAATGCTAGCTCTGGAAATTACAAAATAGGTGACATGAAACTAGCCTACGACTGGTGAGTCCTGCAAACGTTAAACTACAGACTGTGGACCTAAACTTGATCATCAGTCTTAATGTACCCCCAACATCTGACCGACTTATTCGGGAGAAAGAGTTTATCGAAGCAACATCTCGAATTTCTTCCTTTAATGTCTACTCTCGTCCTGGGATCCCCATTTCGCCGATAGAGATCCGTCTGACAAAAGACAGGCTCTCTCTCGTATCTCGTGTTCTCTCCAGTAATGATGATGCGTATAAACACACTCAAGTCGTTCTCGATCTCTGCAACAAACTCGGGTTTCGTGGAGATGCAACAGCAGAAGTAAAAACACTCGCCGTGCTTGCTGATGCTGCCTTGCAAGCAGAAGACTTCACCCGAGCGTATGAGAATGCAATGGGGATGGTGGACATTGTCATGAAACTCCGAGGTTCTCTCAACCCATTGGATGGTAAGGACGACCAAGTTCAGGAAGCTATTGAAGTGTGCTGGGTTGGATGTTTCCAACTTGGTCGACAACCAAAATTTGGCGACCTCAAGAAAAAATTGGGGCTTCTCGGACGCACCCTCGAATTCTGCCCTCCTGAAAAGCTTCATGACATTCTGACAGCCTGGAAGCGTCTTGAGAGGGAAGACATTGTCAATCGCGAAAAGGATCTCATGCAAAAGAAGCAACCACACACCAGTGGGAAATTACTTGCAGATTCCTTGCGGCATCGTCAACGCAACCATGGTCTCACCCGTGGTGATGGTCAATCTTGGAACCACGCCGCCACGTTTAACATGGCAGCTTCCTCCCTCCGTACCAAACTTCAACAATTTCACATGCCGTCTCCACCGCTTTTGTCAACGCCAGACGCTGCTGCTTTGGCGAGTCGGACTTTTCGGAGCGTTGCTGCGAATTTTCCTTTCTCAGTTGGTCAACGCAGTACAACAACAACAACATCTTCGCATGCTTCTCACCACGGGGATAACCAGGGACATGGTGTGTTGACCGTTGAAGGCAGTGGTTCTTGCCATGTTTCAGACGGTGGTCATACACTAGATGACGTATCATCGCAGGCATCCAAAGTGTTTTCGAAAGGTATTGGATGGCTCATCGGCGTAGATGAAGAGTAAGTGGCATTGATCAGATGGTTTTTTTTTGGGTGGGAGGAGATAACTGGTTTGTCCGCAATGTAATTTTTATCGTTATTTGCTGCACTCTGTTTTTATTTTTCGTTGTGATGACTTACTACGATGCAAGAACAATAATTTTCAGATTGTTTCATTTGTAATATGAGGGAGATCTCAATGTGGTGTACGAACAAAATAATACACTGTAAATAATTGGAAAAGACTTTTTTTAAAAAACATCCAACGTGGGCTTCGCCCGAAATAGAAAGAAAATAGTCGTTGTCACGTAAAGAGTAATACAACTCCAAGATAGAAATAATGATAAATCAAGAAGGTAGTACTTGTTTGATTAATGATAGAAAAAAAAAGGAGACCCCAGTTAGTAAACCTCAAAACAACAGCTCATACTAGGGGGAGAACCACATGTAACGAGCATTCCCGTCAACCACTTGCACCGGGACTGAATTATTTAAAAAAAAACCTGACGAGTGGGATGGAAGGTAGGGTTACCGTTATGGAGAAAGAGAGATATAAGGAGAAGGGGAGAAGGAACATAAAATATAAAAAAGCGTTTGGAGGATAAAATAAGAAAATCTAAAGTCCAAACCAAGTGTATAATGGAGATGTTCGGGAATAACCAAATGATGATGATGGGGTTGCAGAAGGGAGAGGGCACTACGAGCAGTGGAAAATGCTGAGGAATAGTCTCGATAGCATTAACAACGAAATGAGTTAAGGTGGAAGCTGAAATTAAGAAAAAAAATCGAAGTCGAAGGTGTTTATGTGCTGTACAAACCGAATAGTGACAATGTGTAGCCCGAAGAGGTATAGGTGAGTTGGGATATCAGTGATGTCGTCCACAGTCGTCGAGAGGAGAGAGCATACTCCTCACTTCCCACTACAGACAGAAGGATTTACATTTGGCCATTGACAAACCTCCCAGAACTACCTGTCTTGAATCGAGGTCTATTCATGACTCTGCCAACTCCGCCTTCATTTTTCAACAGTTGGTGTTGCTGCGATTTGGGAGGTAATGGTGGCACCGGCGGTATCTTATTTCCGCACTTCTCACAACCTCCGTTATGCTTCTGTAACTTCATCCCAGCCAATTCATTCTTCAATGATTTGATCTCATTCTCCAACTCACGCACTCTCTTCTGCCACATGTTGTTGGTATGATCAAGATGCTCTTGTAAGACCTTGATCGTTGTAGTCGCTTGCTGGTCCGTAGCATGTGACGAGGAACTGGCATTTGACGATAACGAAGGTGGTATAGATCGTGTGTCCATATTCAACCTATCATCCACAAGAACATATTCATGGTCAGGGTTCCAGATTGGTCCTGCCGTGCTACTACCACTCGTAGGCGACACAATCCCACCAGTGATGGGGGTCGTAGGGATTGTACTGGTAAAAGAAGGCGCAAGAGGACTAAGGTTAGACTGGGAGGAAGCAGCCGATGTTGAAGAAGGACCAGATGAGACAGATATGGAAGCAAGTGAATTTAGTCGAAATCTCCCGTTGTCTCGTCTTCTCACTACAGGTTCATCTCTGGTCTCTTTTGGCCCTATACTCTCCTCGTCAAAGGTGAGTTTTGTAACGTCGATATGATCACCAAAGTGAGCACTGAAAAGCGTCGAGATAGGGCGTAGCTTGAGTGAAGGGCAATCATTGACATCAGGTGGCACGGGCTGCTGTGAAGATTCATCTTTTGTGATTTGAGGAGATAGTTGAAGTGGGGATGATCCGGTACTAACGGATATATTGTGTGGTAAAGAACGTTTGGGGCTAGTTGTTGATGACCATGAAATGTCAATGACATCAGAGGCTCCCGGTTGATAAGCGCCTTCAAATCGGGCAGCCTCAAGCAGGGAGGGCGATAAGCTTGGTACGGGGATACGATGGGAAGAAGGTTTAGGAATGTGCTTCGAAGTGAGAGCGGAGGCCTCAGACTGTGGCAACGAGGGGACAGAAGGCGGTGTAGGGGTTGGTTCCTTTTCGGAAGCCTTGGTATTGCTGAACAGCCTTATAAATCCGCTTTTTTTGTGCTTCAAATTTTTAACGGCTGCTGTAGTAGTATCCCTGGAAGTTGACGGTTCAAGGCCAGTAGCAAAACCACTCTCCGATCCCCTTCTTTCAGGTTGCTTTACTAGAGAGGACAACACATTTCTAGCTTTAGCACTAGCGCTGATAGATCGTCCTCGGGCTCGTGCAGCGACAGAATCTGAGTGACTTGCATTGCTGGGGAGCGAGAGAGAGGTTTCAGCTGCAGTCGTTGTAGAGGAATTTCCAGTAGACAGAGGCTCATAAGTCCTTGTGTTCAGAGAAAGAAGAGTGGTTCCGCGACGTTGAGCACGAGCCTCCTCCAAGGATATAAGGGAAAAACCAGGATTCAAGCTCCGCTCCGTCCAGCCGGGGATTGCATGAGGGAGGGGTTCGTCAGGCTGGGGCTGGATTGGAGTATCGGTGACAGGGCTGGAAATTTCCTTGCCCTGAACTTGAGATACGCGTCGCTTTGGGTTCTCGGGAATTTTAGGAGAAAATGGAGACACCTCGACAATGGTAGAACTAGAGTCTTTCCGGAGGACCTTAGGTGGTGGCGGTGGCGGTGGCGGCTCTAAAGAATAGGGGACAAGCTCAGGGCTGGCGTAGGGGTGGAAGACTTTGTCATTGTGTCGATCGACAAAAATGTTGGATACGTCCAAGGACGAAGAGTTTGTTGTATCGCAGCTTATGCGTGGAGAGTGTGAGGCAATGGCAGAAGGGGGAAGACGAGCGGCAGGATCGTTAGGGACATCGAGAGTGGAAGAATTTGAGCGAAAACTGCCTAGTGAGACTTTACCGCGAAAGCCCTCTGAGCGTCCAGAGTGATGAGGGCGGCCCAAGGAGGAGGTGGAGAGAGATTCTTGAGCCAGCGCACTTTTTAAGAGCGAAAATTAGAGAAATTAAGACGAAGGAAGTGACACGTACTAGAGAGCGCCGCGAGGATGAGTGCTGTCGAAGGAGCGCTTGGAATTGAGGACAGAGCGATTAGACTCTACGCTAGGGCGACCGGTTGAGGGTCTTGGACTGGCCGATGAATTTGGCTTGTGAGACTTGCTACGAGCGGAGGAGAACATGCCCATAAAACTGCTGTGGACGCTGTGGGCGATGGATGTGGTCTCATCTACATCGTCAGAGGCGTCTTCGTCGAGCTCCCAGGGTGCGCGGGAGTGGAAGCGCATTTTTGGGCCGAGATAGGACATGGGGGCAACGTCGTCGTCGTCGTCGTCGTTGTTGTTGCCGTGATGGGGGCGAAGGGCGTCGTCGAGGTCGAGGACACTGGACTGGGGGTCGTCGAGGGCATGGTTGTGGGAATGTTGAGTTTGGATTGCATCGGTGGTTGGCCAGAGCATGGAGGCACAAGGCAGGAGGCCAAGCTCGGCTAACTGCGGATTACCTCTCCTTCCTGCCATGTCCTCCCGTCATTGGCGTGTTCGCATGGAAAAAACTCAGCAGGCTCAGGCGACCAAAAAGCTCGAGCTCGAGCTCCGCGACGAGAAACAGGCCGAGCTCGACAGGCAGGTGTCCTGTCCGGGTATTATTGAATAAAATCTCACTGTTTGCCGCAGACGACGGGAGGCAGCGCTGAGACGCAGCAAGGCGGCTGAGGAGAAGCGCAGGCTGGAAGAAGCCAAGGCCAAGGCAGGTTTCGGCTCCGCCATCCCTCCTTCTCTCTAAATCTCTCCTTATTCAGATGGGCGCCAGAAAGGCTGCTAGACTCCGCCGCAAGGCTGGCAGATCCAAAAAAATTAACCACTAGACCCTAGTCTATAATTTTATCTTTGCCACTACAATGCCCACGAGCCATCCACCTCCCCTTCTTTCACAAATGCTTTGTCCAGCCCCGCAACAACCCCCTCGCACAGCGGACAGCTGCTGGCAAGAACATCCTCGAGCTCCATTCGTAGCTTCTCCCCCTCCTGTCCCAAATCCCTGTCCACCCTCCCCTTCTTCCCTCCACCCCCCATCCCTGGTATCCACGTCGGGTTCGAAACAATAGCTACCAGCGCATCAGGTATAATCATATCCCGTAGTCGATCCCCTGCTGTCATGACACTCCGCCCGAGCAGATTCGCAGCTTGTGCACTACCCTTGAGAGTATTTCCAAAGTTGGCGGACAATAGCGTTCGTTGGGGCGCCAATTGCCGGGCAGGTGCTCTTCCAGTGGAGCCCGCTAGCTTGTCAGCTCCACTAGTGAGATTCTTGGTGACACTAGGTGCTTCTTTTGTCAGTTCCCCTTGCAAGGCAATGATTCTCCTTAGTGCGTGAGGCGCTGAATATTCCTTGACCTGAGACATGATCAGTCACAATTCTTCCAAAATCGGATCTAAACATACCATCTCAATCAAACAGTCTGCATGGAAGCTGTGATGACATGGAAACACATAGAACTGACGGGAAAGCACCATTTGTTCGCATTTCGAACACAGCGCCTTTGAATCGATCGTGATGAACCGGTTCTTCAGAGCCCCAATGTCCTCTTTGATGCTCTCCGCTGTCTTGGTCGCCTCATCCATCTCGTTCTTCAGTTCCTCAATATGGGATGAATATTCCTCCAGCGCATGAGCAATCTCCTCTTTGAAGTCGTCAATGACCACAAAGTCGGGGAAGAACGGTAGTATATCCTCAATCTTTAGCAGATCTGTATTCTCCAGGAACTGCATCGCCCTAGTATCCAACAATCAGTTCCTTGATCCAAACCATGGAATATGAATCACACACGCTTTGATGTCTTTCTTATCCTGCACAACGTACTTCGCAATCTTCAACCACAGTTTCTTCCTCAACACCTGATCCTCCTCCTCTGGCACTCTGTCCGCATTCATCTTCGCCAACTCCAAATCCCCCTTCTCCAGCGCCAAATCTACACTATTCTCATACAATCCCATCTTTGCATAAATATGCACGCAAGGCTGTATCCTTCCCCCGAGCTTACATATCCTCAGTGCGTAATCCAAATCATAATATGGTTTGCCTGTGATGGGATCGCTAGGTGCATTGGTCAGAAAACGGATAAGTGGTCCATCATTGTCTTGATTGATTCGAGTTCGAGTTTGAGATTGGGGTATCTGTGTTGATGAGGTAGGACAGCTCAATGCCGCACTACCATCATAGGTATACGATGAAAAGGAAGGAGAGGAAGGAGAGACGTAGAAAGTGATTAGTAAGTTATGTATCGTGGACGAAGTATTATGTTGTTCGAAAATGACATAATTGAGGTATCGGATGGCTTGATTCGGAGAAAGCAGATCTCGAGGCGTATGTTGTAGCTGAAGAAGTGCCGGAACGAGCCGTTTAGGGTCAAGAGAAGGCTGACGAACCCAAGAATCAACCGTCTCTTTTGGTGAATTTCGCATGAGGACAGAGGCAAATCGATAGTAGAGTTCAAGATCGTGTTGTCCGCTTATCACCTCGATGGCTTTAGACCACCGTTCTTCAAGAACCCAATATTCAACTACACGGGCATAATCGCCTACTGTAGAAGCAAAGAAGAGGTACATGTCTGTTCGACCATGACCCTGTATAAGTTCGTAGACGGTTTCTCTGTCGAGGTTGTTCTTGAAAAAAAAATCAGTATCCTCAAACAGTAGATTTGGAATCCTGTCACCTTGTACGTTTTCAAAAACTGGCGCAAGTCATCTTCCAGAATAACTTTCTCCGTCTGCAAACTATCTACATCCTGTGAAACAGATCCAGCTGCAACAATGTCGTCCAGCTCATTGCATTTGGACAGGTAAAACTCTACAAGCCAAGTAGCCAGCATCATTCGCTGGGTCAAGTCCTTCAACAATATCCTCAGGTCAGGCTGAAGAGAGATATTTGCAAGACGTACAGTCTTCTTCGTTCGCTCCAGCCGTGAGATTAGATATGACCTTAGGGCATCACGTTCCCCGATATCCAAAAATTTGAGCACGACCTCCTCAAACGTCGTTGAGCATTGCGAGTAGCATCCAGAAGCTTGAAAGTATCTTGCTTCCTTGAAGTACGAATCAGCTTGAGCAGCCAAAACTCGATCACGCTGATACGCCGCCTGTAAGCAAGCATGATGAACACATGCACATGAATGAAGGATGTGATACAACCTTGGAAAACCCGAGTGCGGTATCAAATTGACCTTGCTCAAGATAGATCTTCCAGACATCGCGAGCTTCATTGCCGATGACAATTTCGAAAAGAGACTGATTAGTGAAAACCCAATACGTCTGACGTACGGGGTCCGCGGACATCCCGAGAATGGTTTCATCGGATTTCTATATATATATATATGTATATATAAAGATCATCAGCCTGTTCGTGATAGATAGGCATACCAAGACATACTAGAGGTAGCTGCTCCTCATATGCTATGTGGTCGTTCAGGTTACATATGCCGATAATCCTGTCCTTGAACAACAGCAAGAAGTGAAATTCCGTCAGAGACAGCGATAGGGGAAAGTCTTCAGAGCCGAGACCGGGTAGACTTGGGTATGGTAGTAGTTGTGCATTATCAATGTGATCCTCCGAGTCAGCCTCGGCGACTTTGAGAGAGCCGTGGTAGACTCCGGCTGCAGTCATCCACGCCATGCGTTTTGGTACGGAATGTACCTGATCCGGATTCGGAGTGAAGTATTGCAGGTCGGAATTCTGGATGTCTCCAGGAAGCTCGAGAATTTCTGAATCGAATACGGATAAGACTTCAATAAACTCAAAATTGTCGTGACGCACTTGGAACAGTATCCCGATACCCAGCGAACAACTGTGAAAACACCTTTCCAACCTCATCAGACTTCCTCTCTACGAGACCCACAAACTGGTAGATCCTCGTTGTGGTTGTAACAACAATCAATGCTTTCTTAACCTCCGACACAGTGAAGTAATTGAATTTGATACCAGTGACTGGATGTCTTTCGGATAGAGTAAACACAGACTGCAAATACCGTTCCTGGGACTTGAAGAAATCCTCCTCTGCATCTAAAACAGCTTCATATATGGTCCCGTTTCTCGCACCAATCAAAATCTCTCTTGTTGACGTGGAATGTGTCGCTGACAACAGAGCAGCCTTGTTCCACGCGATACTTTCAATGACCATCTTGAATCCTTTCAAGACGCGAGGTTTCTTCCAATATCGATATAAATACCAATTCTCGCCTTGAACAGACGTCACGATGATGTGACGACCGGAAGGGTCCATGAAAACTTTGGACAATGTCATTTCGATGGCCTTGCGAGGTATTGGAATTTTGATGACTTGGTCGGCATGCGAGAGTTCGATGAGAACGAGGAGGTTATTTGTGAACCCCATTACCAAAAGGTCTGAGCTGACTGCAAATGAGACCAGGGGGGCAGGAAATGCGAACTGCACTCGTCCGAGCTCGAAGATGGCTGCAGTGGGTTCATTGATCCCTGTGCCATTGATCTGTGCGAGAAATAGAGAATGTTTTGTTGAGAGGATTTTTTTTTGGAGAAACCATTGACTGTACCTGTGCAAGTTCATCAAGATCTGCACGGGAATCGTTAGTTCCGTAAGGAGACGACTCGAATCCTTCATATTGAATGTTTGGTAAAGGAAGGACATTGGGAGGTGAGACCCCAGTTGTTGCGGCGTGTTCGACATCTGCACACAAGTAATATAGTTTGAGGTGTCACGAAACACTTGGAATTAACTGACATTCGTCGAACATGTCAAGATGTAAGCCACCGAGAAATGAGCTGTAAGTGTGTATATGGAGTCGAGTCGAGCGCCGAATCGCAAATCATCAATGGTTGGTCACGTATACACACCTGGTACCAACGGCATTCCGGTCCGGTGCTAATTTGGACCACTGCGTCCTGGTGCATCGCTTAATATCGTCTGATCGAACTCCAGTCCTCGGACCCTGGTATGTGACTTTATGCCCATCTGCAAGAAAGCTGCATTATCATTCATAAGCGAGGTCTGAGCCAGGATCGCCTCTCCTAGGAGATACTTCGGTCCGATCATCTCAGAAATTAGTTTATCAACCTTGACCTCGTCGTCTTGCTTCCATCATCGCCATGTCCCCTCATCGACCCATGCCTAGGCTTTTCATCGTCCGACATGGTAAGGATAGATGACTAGCTACAACTCGTTGAGTCTGATGATCGGATTTTTAGGACAGACCGAATGGTCCGTAAACGGGTTTGTTTCTTTTCTTCCAAAGACTTTGAGGCATCTTTGACATTTCTTGTCTTCTCCCAGGAGACACGTATGTCATCCCACTACCTGGGCAGAACCAATCAAGTTGACCATCCTTACAGACAGGCATCTCGGATATTCCATTGACTCTTGCAGGTGAAAGTCAAGTGAAAGCAACGGCTGAAAAACTAGTCGGTGAAGGCCGTAAGTACATCCATTGCCAAAGTGAAAAGGTGCTAAAAAATAGTAGGCCTGATGGATCCAAACAATCTGTGCACCGTTTTCGTCTCTCCGAGGCAACGTGCACACAAGACGTTCCACCTTCTTTTTGAGAATGTGCCGAAGACTCCTTATCACATCCTGACAGAGGAGGTAAGGGAATGGGATTACGGTGCGTTACTTAAAGGCCTGGAAATTATCTTCCACCCTATTTATGTCAACGTAGGAGACTATGAAGGCCTTTTAACTTCAGAGATCCTGGAGCGTAGCCCTGGATGGGACGGCTGGAAAGATGGGTAGGAACCAATGTCTCTTCAAAGTCGGGAGAAACTGACTCGGTAGAATCAAGTTATGCAGGAGGTGAGAGTGTCGAGGCATTACAAGCTCGAGTCGATGGTGTCGTTGAACAGATCCGTGCCTATCACAAGAAATATTATGAGGAGGGGACTGTTTCTCGAGACGTCGTGATTGTTGCCCATGGCCATTTTGGAAGGGTCCTCACTGCTCGTTGGGTCGGGTTTCCCCTAGCATATGGTGAGATCATCATGAGCTCACTTAGCAATGCCAGATTTCTGACAGGTTTCCAGGCAATAAATTAACTATGGATGCTGGTGCTGTGAGTTGTTACCTCCTGTGGTCTTTCTAGGACTCAAGAACTTTCTTCCCAGATCACAATCCTGAGCTATAATCACAACAACCTCGAAGAACCCTCGATTACAGCCTTGAATTTGTCTTCACTCTTGCTGTAGAAGTGTCAAATAGACTCGCATTGTAATACAGATAATATGTACTAAGGAGCTAATAAATAGCGCGACGCGTCTGTTGACTGGTGTTGATGCATACCAGGGTAACCCGGAAGGAGGAAGTCACTCTCCGTAACGGGTAATATTTAGAAGTCTTCACTTCTCCCTTCTCCTCTACTTCCCCCCAAAAAATGTCAACAATTGATGGGCAACTTCAGTCGCCTCTTTCCGCAGATCACAACATGATCTCGGAACCAATCGAGCCCTCTGACCGAAGTGAGAGTCCGCACGACAACCACGAGGGAGACCAGACCAATCCGGCTGAGGAGGTACCAAGTCCTTTTCCAGAAAATGAACCCGATCCCTCAAGTGGCACCCCTCTGGGTCCAGAGTTAGACACCCCTCTTGGAGATACCACCAGTGCGACCGTCAATACCCCGCTGTCCGAGGACACACCCACACCTCTGGTAGCAAAAACAACCGCAGTCAAGTCACCTGTCAAGAAAACGTTATCTGTCTCAACAAGTGTTGCGGCAAAGGCAAAAGGGGACAAGGCTTCGCCTGTTGCAACGAAGACAGCTGGCACTTCCCCTGGAAAGAAGGTGAATATTCAACGTGTGCTCCTACGGACTGGCTGGCGACTCATGAATTGATTCCACTTCGTGTCTTTTTTTCCCACACGTAGCCAGTTACTGGTGTGTCGAGAAGCACCTCAGGACCGGGAGGGACAACGCCCACCTCTCCTCTGAAAAGATCTACTACCTCCGCAATGTCGAAACCCGCAGCCTCGATCACCCGACCCACAGCCACCAGTGCAGCAGCACCTACGCGCCGCACTTCACTCGCTCCTGCAGGGATTAAGTCCGTGCCACCCACCACGCCACGAACCACTCTTGCCTCCTCAATGAGTGGTAAGGCCGTCGCGGCAGAGCCTGGTATCGCACACAACCGTGCTTCTGTCATATCTCCTTCTGGTTCTGTCTCTTCTCTGCACTCAGTCGGCGTCGCCGGTGCCAAGCCTCGCGCTTCAATATCAGAGGCGGCAACCAAGAAAGCCACGCCTACTGCCCGGTCAGCTGCAACCGCTCGACCCACGGCATCATTGGCTTCTACTGCCTCGAGAGCCCCCACTCGACCTTTTTCTGCAGCGGGCAAGTCCTCTGTAGTACGCACCGGTTCTATCTCGTCTATCAAAGAAGACAAGGAAGATGGAAATATTAAAGCTCTAGAAGATCTCCGAAACCGGGTAGGTTTTACATTGGCCTCTCAATCAATTTAACTTTTGGGTTCACCTGAGTTATAGCTTAATGCTACCAGTGATGAGCTTAAATCAAAGACAGAAACTGTGGCTGAATTGGAGGGACAAGTGGAGAGCCTAAAGCTTTCGCTTGAAACTCTTCAAAGTGAGATAGAGACGAAGAACTCTCAGGCTATCGAGCTCGAATCGTCTAAGGCCGCTCTAGAAGTGACATTTCAAAAGTCAAAGGACGAGCTTACAAGGCTACAAGCAGAGTATGATGAATCTAAATCCGCCTTGATCTCTTTGAAGGAGGAGGTGAGGTCTCACTCAGGTATATACTTCCTTCGACTGACTTCGTGGTATAGCTTGTGGCTGCAGCCACCTCATCCAGTGAACTCGACACAAAACTGAACGAGCGAATTTCGACTCTCGAATTAGAGCTATCCAGCGCCAAGGAGAATCTGGCTACCCTCCAGACTTCTCACGATGCTACCACTTCAGAGGCGGCAACTGCTGCTGCTGCCAGTAAGGAAGCCTTGTTCAAAGCCCATTCTGAATTGGAGGCAATCGTGGCCGAGACGGGACAGCTAAAGCAGGTGCAGGTCTCAGCTTTAGATGAGGCTCAGAAGAAGATCGAAATGCTTGAGAAGGGAGCACAGGAAGCTGGAACCCTCCAAGTACAGCTCAATGCTTTGAACACCGAGAAAGAGGAGACAGCAACAAAGGTCTCCGAACTCGAGATTGAGATCTTAGAGCTGAAGGAAGCTCAGGAAGTTCTTGAAGATGAACGTGATCAGTTAAAGAACACCATCAAGACTCTTCAAGGTAGCTTCGATCAATCTCAGCAGGACATAACAAAAGCAGCAGAAGATCTGAAGACCGCTGAATCGCGACATGCAGCTACCATCGGAGACCTTCAGCAGAAGCATGCTGGGGAGCTGGCGGAAGCTGCCAAAAAACATACGCAAGTGTCACAGACTCTGCAGGCCATACAAAGAGATTTGGGGGCTACGAACACTGAGTTGGATAAGGCAAAAAAGGCTGCCGTTGATGCCGAGGAGGCCCACAAACTCAAATCATTGGAAGTCGAGCAAGCCTACATGGCAGTTCAAAACGAATTGACAGAGAGAATTGCCTCCATCGCTCAAGAACTTGAGGTTAGTCCATCCCACGTTGTGTTCCGTATTGAGGGGTGATGCTATTATGCACAGAGCCAAGAGACCCAATACAATGCCAGAGTTCAAGGCGTCGAAGATGAGCATGATCAACTTCTCCAGCAGGCTTTTGAGCGTGCTAAGGTATTTTTTTTCTTCTATCTTGATATTTGGATTAGAGGACTGATTTAGTGTTTCAGCATGAAGCTGGAGAAGATCATGCCAAAGAACTTCAAGCTCTGCGTGCTCAATCCAAGGCTACCGTTGAAGAAATCCAAGCTGCCAATTTAAACACTCTTAGGGAACTTAAAGCTGAACATGCGTCGAGTCTTGAATCCGAGATCCAAAGTTCCAGCAAACAACTCAACCATTCAAAGCTTGAACTCAAAGCAACGCACGATGACTTGGCAAAGGCTAAGACTGCGCTTGAGGTCTCTCGTAGCGAGGTTCAGTCTCTCAAGGAACAGCTTGAAGAAATGAAAGCTGCGGCTGATGCTGAAGTCCATTTGACGCCCGAACACATTGCCGAGAACGAGAGACTGAAGAGGGCGCTCTCGGGTGCAGAGGCTGATCTGTCTGTGACAACCGAAATATTGAACCTGACCAAGAGTTCAATGACGGCAATGTCCGATCATCATGCTCAAGACCTGGAAGAGGCTGCAAAAGCACGCGCGGAAGAAATGTCGAAGCTCAAAGCTATACACGAGGAAGAGCTTATCTTGCTCACAAAGGAAAAGGATGTCCTTTCTGTGAGATTATCAGACACAGAGGGAGAGCTAGCAACAGTGAGAGCGGAATTAGGCAGTTTAAAGGCATCTCCGAAAGCGAACAACAATGGTATCGTTGCCAGCCATGAGGCTACCTCGCCTTCAAGTGGTGTTGTGACGGACGAGATGCTAAGCCAGGTGCATGAGGCGCATAATTTGAAGCTTGGTGACTTAATGGCTGAGCATGACAAGGCGGTGAAGATGCTACAACAACAATTGGATGATGCGCAGAAGAAGATCAGAGATCTGGGTGACGAGGTGTCGAGAAAGACGATGGAGATCCAGTTCATGGAGTCGGAGAATGATGAGCAGTCGGAGGCTGTGACGAGGTATGTGCAGTTTTTCAGACTCAAGAGCTGCATTGGTGGTCTTGTCGCTTTAGCTTTCATTTTTGGTTTGTTTTGAGCTCTTTCTGAGTATTCGGTTTCCTCGCTGACCTGGGATTTGGAGACATCCGGCATGTCGATGTGTTTGCGTTGCTATTTATTGCATCTCATTTGATCTATTCATTTCCATACTTGCATCGAGTTCATATACGTTAATTTCCATTGTTCCCGCACTCGCTTGTAACGCATTTGGAGCCGATCATTGACCCACTTTTGTTTTGTCGCAGATTAAAGGATGACATGCGGATCCTCAGAGATCAATTGGTGAAAGCCGGAATAGAGCCTCAAGTGAGAGACGATGCCGATGAAGAGTAGATCCACGCCTTAAACACGTGTGTATCCCCCTCACCCGTTGAACATGCATCAACCGTGTTGGTGTCACGACCACTTCATTTAATTACCCTGTTCTGACCCATCTAGGTTCTTTATTGCTTGTCAATTTTAAACTATCGTTCAACTTGGAGCAGCTTTTTATCATTCTCTACAAGTACATATGCCCATATGCAAGGATTTCTTTCTCCTGGCTTTTTACCCTCTTGCTCACTTTTACATACCCCGCTGTAATTGCACTCTGATCTGGTTGTAACGGAGGGTTTTGATGTTTCGGTTCGGTAGCGTCAATGATATCTATCATCTTTGCAAAACATTGTCTCGGTTCCTGCCATTGGCATTGGTTTTATATAGACACCTGTGATGGCAGGTGCCATCATACAATAGTTGCAATAGTCCTATACAGCGGGCGGTCGGCCGGAGAAGATTGGTGAGTTGGTCCGAACTCATCCGATTGGGACAGCAGATAGAAATTTGCCTGTTTTGGACTAAAATCTTTGCCCACTTCACTTCGGTCCTCTCTTTCTCTTCTTTCTTGTCTTTGCTGTCGGTCCAAATCTTTATCATGGGTGTTCAAAGAGAACCTGGTCAGAAGGGTGTCAGCTGGTCTAATATTGCTGTTGGTGAGTATACTGCCACGTGGATATATCCAGCTCATGTATATATTGTGTAGGCGGTATCATGAACATGGTATGAACTTTTGTGCCTGCTCCTATGTATGCATGGACTCGCCATTTCTGACGTCTTCTTATGCGATACGCACTTACCTCGGCCACACCAATAGTTTGTAAGTAGCTTGTACCTTTAAGCGCCGTAAATTCATACGACTGACAATATCTTACAGGAGGCGAGTGTATCCTACTCGAAGCATGAAGTACATGTCTTTGTTAATGCTGTATTTATTGTTCAGGTTACAACACTTGGTCAACCTCTCGAGGTTTTAAAGACCCAGATGGCTGCTAACAGGTCGCAGACAATGCTACAGGCCTGTAAAACTGTCTGGTCGCGTGGAGGTGTCACTGGTTTCTTCCAGGGACTGATTCCATGGGTGAATATTTTGTGCGTTACTGCATTGACGGGATCTGAATTTTGTGCGTAGGCATGGATTGAAGCTTCGACTAAGGGTGCTGTGCTTGTATTCACTGCCTCAGAGGTTGAGACAGCAACACTTGCCGCTGGTATCAACCCAGGTTTTGCCGGCCTGCTTGGTGGTATGACTGGTGGTATAGCACAGGCTTATGCTACTATGGGTGAGTTATCTTTCACTAGTCAAATTCTTGAGTTTTCCGGCCAGTTGCGTGGGCGTGTTCACTCTAACAATATCTTGTGCAGGTTTTACGACATGTATGAAGACAGTTGAGATCACCCGCCACAAGACCGCTGCTTCCGGTGTCAAACCTCCATCAACCTTCGCAGTCTTCATGGAAATCTACCGTCGAGAAGGTATTCGTGGTGTCAACAAGGGTGTAAATGCTGTCGCTGTTCGTCAGTGTACCAATTGGGGTTCTCGGTAGACTCATATAGTTTTGTCCCTGTCCGTGTTCGTGCTAACGACCTGGTATAGTATGGGTTTTGCTCGTCTTGCAGAGTCTATGATTCGCAAAGCTCGCGGCAAGGGCGAGAACGACAAGCTAACTCCTTATGAGAAGATTGGTGCCTCGACTGTTGGTGGCGCATTGGCGACGTGGAACCAGCCCTATCGAGGTTATTCGCGTCGAGGTCCGTTCAAAACTTGTTGTGCTTGTCTTGGGATTGGTCAATTCTAATGGGTCTTATCACAATACAGATGCAGTCAATGGCTAAGAGTGCGAACCGACCCGAAAAATTGACAATCATGAGCACATTAAAGTACATCTATAGGGAGAATGGTATCAAGGGTTTGTACCGTGGGGTAACTCCTCGTATCGGTCTTGGTATCTGGCAAACAATATGCATGGTGTCGCTCGCTGATTATGTGAAAGCTTTGGTACGTTGTCTGACTCTGCTGCTGAAAGTCTGTTTCTAACTACCATGTGTATGTTCAGGGTGAAAAAGCAATAGGCGTTGTCTTATGATATATGATATCTTAATCAGTATTTGCATAATCAATATATACCATGGGAACGGTCAAGGTACTTTGCCGAAAAGCCGAAAAAAAGCACTGGTTCCTTGAATTCGCACTTTACATTCCTTCATCATGAGTTCCGTGAAGAATGTTCCTCACCCTCTCCTTGTCAAATACCTTGATCAGCTTTCCACTCATCCTCTCCGTACCAAGGCATGCACAACCGGTATGCTTACACCCCTATCAAACTCTGATACTTTAAGCGATCCGTAATACTTCCCAGCCACCTTATCCTTCTTCCAAGAAGTGCTAGGGAGCAATTTTGCAGGCGTACCTCGACCAAAAGTCTCACCAAATGTTCCATTCCTTTTTGCCTTTCTTTCGCGCGCACACATCGACATACGTGCTGTGAAAATGGCCATCTACGGTTTTTTCATTTCGGCACCTCTCAACCATGCCCTCGTTGGACAACTGCAGAAAGCATTTTCTGGAAAGGAGGGTTTCAAATACAAGGTCGCGCAGTTGGTTGCGAATAACTTGTTAGTGGCACCCGTTACGGTTGTTGGTGAGTTGCGTTTGTCATTGTGTTCTACGCATTACTGACATCGCTCTCTCTCTCTTCAGTGTATCTGGCCTCTATGGCTGTTATCAACGGTGCCAAGTCATTGGATGAGATCATAAAGACGGTCAAGGCCGGTTTCTTTTCCGTTCTTCGGGTATGTGATCATACAACTTGTACTTGTGTGTGGGGTCTCAAACCTGGTTTATCTACTTGCAGATTTCCTGGGTTGTATCTCCCATTTCAATGGTAGTTGCTCAGAAATATCTTCCCGTAGAGGTACGACTCTTGAATGTTCTCTTGGACTAGGTCCATTTATGTTCTTCTAGCTCTGGGTTCCTTTCTTCAACTCAATTCAATTTGTTCTTGGAGTACGTCTTTCAAGCTAATTATCTGTATCTGACCTGATCAAAGTTTTAGACATATTTCAACACTCGTGTCAAGCGGATGCGCCTCGCCGCAGCTAAGAGAACCAAGGACAACGAGAAGAAAGGTGGTTCATCTTGAACACCGCATTTGTCCAGGTGCCCTTGCAACACATACTGTATGTCAGTACGAGTATCTTGGTGTCAATATATATATACATATATACGTCAATCTAACCCTTGCTACCACCAGAAATCCTATTCTGAATCTGTGAAGCATTTTGCACTACAATACATGTCCGGTCTGATATTGGTTGTTCATGGCTGTATCGATGCCGAACTTTCCGTTGTGCGAGGGAAGGATTTGTATTCGAATCCGCATCCTTGGTCTGTTCATAGACCTCTGTATCCAGCCGCCAACCGTCGAGACTGTATGTCCCTGGCCGAGTTATCCATAGTTTGGGGTTGATTGTCACTGAACCAGATGGTGGTATTGTTCCTCGAAAATTAAGCATGAGTGAATAGGGCGGTGGAAGGACATGCCTAGAAGAAGTGTCCAGTGAACTGTAATACACAGAAAAGGAGCTATTGACATACGAATTCGTCGGCAGATAAGCACTATTCCTATTGCGCAATTTAAGAGTGTACCCAACCTCATGCGTCAAAGAGAAATTTCGTATCGAAAAATCGGCATTGGTCCAACAAGGCCTACATCGCAATAAATCAGACATAACATTATCTCATTAAGAGCACCGAAACCCTACCCAGCAGAAAAATCATGGATGATGTCTTTCGCGCCTCTCACAGAGATATCCAAGGGGTTCATTTCCATATTCCATTCACAGCTCTTGATTGCGTCAAGCATCTCCATATTTTCTCTCACAGTCTCCGCATACATGTTCCTCTTCCCCTTCGCATTCTCGGCCTCCTGAATCACATCTTGTAGCGGGGCATGTGAAGCTCCCAACATTAATCCATGAATCGTCACATGACCTGACCTTGGTTTTCTTAAAATGTGATGTAAATATTGTGAAGTCGTTAGCGACGTCTGAGAAGCAGAGGGTGAGGGATAATTTGAGGGTAAAGTTGATATAGGAGCGATCAAAGGCGTGATGGATTCCCAAAAGATGATGATTTCGAAGGATGCAGGGTTATATAATGGAAAAACGTATGGATGACTTGAGCTTGGGATGTGTATATGCGTGTTAGCTGTCGATCTAGAGACAAAGTTGCGCCGGCTCCCGTGGATGAACGAGGACAACATGTCTTCTTTCAAAGAATCTGTCTGTTGAGATGACTGGTGAAGCTGTTAAGCATCAGTTTCTATGAGATGGGTCGACATCTTACTTCAGTGATAGAACTACAACAAAGGTTTAATGGCGGAGGATCTTGTTTCCCCACAGGTCGGCCGTTCAGTAGATCAGCAATTCGATCGTGAATGAAAGCTACAGTTTCTTGGGCTCCATGACCATCAGTCCACCGCTGAACCTTGAGCAAAATGTTGCAGCTTTGAGAGCTTGGGAGTACAGGCCTGAGGAAAACGTCAGTCAATGAAACGATGAAGAACACTAAAAACTCTACAGTGGATCCTCTACCATTGGTACACTCCCCCACATAGGACTGATAGTCAATATCTGCGTTAATCGCACTGCCGAATTCGAGATGTTCCTCAAAAAGACATTCACAGAAAATTGGCTGATGTGAGATTGATCCGGTTCTACTGTTGAAGTAACGTGAAATAGGGGATGCACATCTATTATACGAGAGATTCGTGTTGTATAGAAAGCATCTAAATCTTCCTGCTCGCGTTTGTACATGGTCAGCATATGTCGAACAGCGAGAATGACTTACTTCACGGTAAACGAAGAACAAGCAGAATTGTTTCTCTCCGATCGTTTCTGTGTGTAAAGCCAACGGCACACTGAATCCATCTTCAGGTCTGAGCACACCGCCGGGGACCGGTATTCTCAGTGGCTGAGGCGACACCAGTGAATTGGAGGATTTGATGATCTGGATGCTCACAGCGCTGGCCTCTCTGGTAACACCAGCTTCGTAGTTAACAGTCTCTCCCTCATCAGCATCCCCAATCCAGATTTCATCTTCTGGGTCTGGCACCACCCAAAGTTCCCTTATAGGTCTAGAGCCCAGATTGACCACCCAGAGATTCATCAATCTTTTCTCGCCCTGCAGCACTTTTATCTTTCCGTCCTCTACGAAACTCATAACCAGCTTGTGTGTTGCCTCTGCAACTGTAAATCTCATGAGTACATCAGGAGCATAAGTCGGCTCCTGTCTCTGGGCTGGAGTGGCATTAAGCCTCTTGCCACGTGTGGACAAGATCTCCGTCGTTGGTAAAAGCGAGAGAAAATCATATTTGACGAGTGGAATGTAGAAGGTGCCAGAATATTGAGGAGTGATGGCCAATGGAATCTGAAAGGACATTATCACCCATTTGGATGGATCAAACTGGGAACCTCACGGTTCGTGTTTCCTGAGGAGCCAAGATAACATCCTCAATTATGTCAACATCAACAAGCGGGTCGGATTCGCTTTCGGGTTGAGATCCATCTACATGTCGGACTACAAGAGTCAGGTTTGCCAGGCTGAGCTCTGCATCCAAGGGATTTCGTACTACCAGGTCAATCCAGAAAGTCTCTGATGTCAAGTGGCAATGTCAAAAAACTATCAAACCGAGAATGCGGCATGACGCACCACCGACGATAATGTCTCCATTTTCGGCGAACCCCTCCTTCCCGCCTTGTCTTCTCCAGAAGGATGTCCAACTCTCCTCTCGCTTCTCCCACATAGTAGTATCTCCAAACGAACCATCGCCGGGGAAACGAAGTTTCGATTCCTTTACTTGACAAAATTTGATGGGCGATCTCAATTCAGTCGAAGCCGCCTGCTCTGGCTCTGTATCTTTTAGATGCTTGTGAAGATAAAGTCAGAACAAGTTGCAAATCTGCCTTCGTAAACTCACCCCAAAAGCAACACGAAAATCACCAAGTGACAGTTTGTCCCTGCTACTAGGCTGCTTTGGCTCTCCCTCTGGAACACAATTGACCGGCAGACCCAGCGGCTCGGACCCTCGTAAAAGTCCAAGGAAAAGTCGCACTGCCCAAGAAACATTTCCAGTGGTGTACAACAATCTGCCTGGCGGATTCCACTTATCAGTCTTCTGCCTCCTCAAAATCTTTTCTCTACACTGACCAAGAGGATGTTCAATCCCAGACATGATAGAGTCGAACCAAGGACCTTCTGCAGAGTTAGATATACCCTCTGCAGCCCAAAATGATGGCGATAGTTCTTTAAGAGGTCTATGTTTATAGAGAGCTTGCGCTTTCCGCAGAAAGTGCACGGTGAGAGGTTTCTAGATGATTTGTGAGTGCGTACGCTGAGGAAAGAGAGGTGTGACCTACAATACCACATTTCTCCAACCGACTTGCAGCAACTGCGTACCAATAAGCAGCACGACGTCTCGATTGTTTTTTTAAGGTCAGATGAGCTCCATGGGCGATTAAAATGGCGGCTGGTGCTTCATCTGACTGTAAACTATGATTTGAGGAACACCGATAGGACAAAACACATGCAACCCACGTTTCCAGCGGCCCAGATGAGCCACCGTTCACCCTCAATATCACTGTTCAATAGCTCATGCGGAGGAATTCCAGCTTCCCACCGAACCGCATACAGTAAAGTTCTGAACTGAGCCTGTGGCGGTACTTCATTGCTTGAAAAAATACTAGAGAGCGAATTTTGTGCATGAAGTGAAAGAACCGGGGAGCCTGAGACGACCAGAGGTAGAATGTCCTGGCGGAGTGCAGTCAGAGATATACAGACGCTTGATGAGACCAAGATGGCCTACAGAACCACCTTTCGAATCTTTTCTGAGTGATTCCCAAACCGTGACCGCAAGCTTATAGTCACCAAGAACAGTCGCAAATTCAGCTAGACGCCGTTGTTGCGTTGGTGGCGATGGCGCATTAGGACCATTATGTAACGCCGTTGATGTTCGAGGTAAAGATGCGACAGAAGGACTGGAGTTATAAGATGACGGGGAGGGGGAGGGAGATCCAAACAGTCTTCTCGTAGAAGAAAATAGCCTTGAAGGTAAACGACGATTGTTTGAGAACTGATGATCTACAATGAAACTATATGGACCTAATAAGTTAAAGCATATGACTTACGGATTCGCTCCACTCCAGGACGTTCTTCTCAATCCAAGGAATCAGACATCCCACAACAAACTCCCTCACGAATTTCGATGTCTGTTGGATATCATTCTGCACCAGACAAAGTGAATTCAAAGGAGGAGGATCTGACTTATTTACACTGCCATTAATACTTGCGTCCTTTGAGTTTCGTGTCATCAGAGGCGAGTCGACAACATTAGACCGCGGAAGGCGGGGCATTGGTGGAGGAACAGGAACAGGGGGAGGAGGAGGTGATGGTAATAAGAGAGGTAATAGATATACATCAATACCAAACTGCTTTTTGACAGCGTTAAATAGCGCATTAGCTCTACAACAACTATCAGGAGGATTGTTAGATTGGCCCACAATGTAACTGCTTACTCTTCATCAGAGAGGGGAGAGTTCTGTGGGTGCACAATGAGGGTATATTTGAAGTAAGTTGTATCGACCCAAGATGGGAGTTGTATTGTTCTTCCGTGGAGCGATGTAATAGCCTGGAGTGGATTGGGTGCAGTCGTAGAAGCGGCCAGGATGACTACATATAGAGTTGAATATCCCATTCAATGATGACCGAATAGCACTCACTAGAAATTGGATGATTCCATCCTTCGTGCCTCGAAGGAATAGGATCTCCCTCAACACATTGTCGTACTTCATCCCACCATGGTGTTCTCCAGCCATCTCTGCCTTCTGGTTCTTCCATCTCACTAACCCATTTCGCACATCTCTGATTAATTTTCCCTGATATCCAGTCGATTATCCGTGCAGATCTCTGCTCCTCGTCTTCTTTGCAGGATTCTTCTATCTCAAACAGGTCCGAAAAACGCAACGCAAACGTCGTATGCGGTACCGAAGCAAGTGATGTTGTTCGTGTCGTGACTAGAGCAACGAACAAAAAACAAGGCGTAAATCCTTTCAAACTTTTTGTATGATATCCAATCAAGAACCTTGAGGTAAGGGAGAAAAAGATTGCAGAATTTCTGGCAATGGAGGTAATGATGACGAGTCGAGGAGTTCGGTGAGGTCTGGAGATGGTAGTATGCAAACATGTGGGCTCAACGACAATGGTATGATACGGGCCATTATTGCAGGCTGGTCTAAACGATGTCAGAATGTGCGATGACTACTCAGAGTACACGCACGAATGAATCTGAGGTTCTAGAGGTTAGAATGATAATTGAGTTCTCACGCCATGAATCTTTGATCTATAAATTAGATGACATTCAATACAGATATAAGCTAGCCAATAAGTGGCCTAGGCTTCAGTGAGGAAACGAGAAACTGTGACTTGGGATACACATAAGGACGGTCTCCCTGCCGACAATAGAGATGATGAATTATGTATCGTCGACACGAAGCTGGATGATTCATGAGTAGACCAAGATTAAAAAGAAAACTGGGACCAACCTGAGAGAATTGGTTCTGCCTAGCCTGGCCATTCTTTGAGGGCGGCTTTTCCCCTTTGTGATCATTTTTCTTCGTCTGTCGCTGGCGTCTACTTCCGCCTTGCTGTGGTCCGGAACCTCCTCCTCCCCTGCGTTTTCCTCCTCTTCCTCCTCTTCCTCCTCTCCCCTTGTCTCTTCCTTTCTGTACGACCCAACCGTCCCCATCAGACACAGCTATGTTTTCTGCTTGTTTTTCTTCTTTAACATCCACAACATCACCCCAGCCTCCGCCCCCGTACCAGCCATCGCCACCGCCCCAACCATCGCCAATGCCCCAGCCATCGTCTCCATACGCATTGTTGGATCCCCAGGCATCCAGTTCGTTCACAATACCCTCGAGAAATTCTTCAAATGTCCGGCGCCTGTGCCGCTGCTGGACCATCTGCAGTGCTTGCAGTGCGTGCTCTCCATTATCTCGACTCTGATCTGTCCCATGGTCCGGGGACAATCCATCCAGTTGCTCTGACGCAGATTCAGGCTCCTCCTCAAGTGCTATTGCAACATCATGCACCCAAAATCTCACAAACTGATTCACATAGTTAATCCCGTTCCTCGCATTTGGCATCTCCATCATCAAATGGTTGTAAACTTGATCAGAGGATAATGGGTCACCGGCCCCCGGTCTCTGACCCATTTCGCATCGCCTGTTCTTCTCCAATAGTTCAGGATAACCGTCTAAGAAACTGTGAAATCGTTCAAGGCAACCCTTATGTTCCGTGGTTTTTTCGTGCTCAACAGCCTGCCGTTTACGATAAAGTATCGGCCTTGCTGAGGGATCAGTGTTCAGCGAGAAACGGTCGCAGATGCGACACAGCCACTCGTCGTAACGAAAGTCTGTACGACAAAAATCTGGAAGAAATTAGCTCGCTAGCACTTGGATGTGACAGGGGCCAAGAGAAGATAAGAAGAACCGTGACAACTTTCCAACGCAGGCCTCGGTTTTGTGTCCACGGTGGCCACAGGCACATGTTGATGTGACTAGCTCGACATGCGTAGTGCGTATGTCACTTGATGGCCTTGGAAATAAAGCGAAACGAGACTTACGCCAGTACTTCTCGAACACAGCACATTTGGTCTCCGGGCGGACTGGCGCTCTAAAGGCTTCATGCCGATACTCTGGTCGTACCAAGACGGCTTTGAGGACTACGTCTACCGTCATGATAGAATATGGCCCAACTGAGAGGAAGCCAACCCGAGACAAGTAACACTTTGTAGTGTCCGCATTTATATTTACCAGTGCACAGACCAGTGTGCCTAGGCATCAATTCTTGCACTCCGGCTGGGCTATGTCGGAGTCATCGACTTCCACAGGTTTCGATGACGTAAACTCCGAATATTGATGTCAATATGCTAAACGGATCAAGTAGCTTCTCGACAAACTCACTATAGATCACACTAATGGCTTCACTGTAAAAGAATAATGAGATTATTCTAAGAGAGCAAACCTTAGTAGAATGCCGCATGGATGAGCCCAACTGCGACCCTGTGTGAACACAATACTCGATCAGGCACTCCTCCACACCCCTACTCGTGACTTTTATTGTTCTCACTATATACGCAGGAATTGACCGAAGACTAATTCCTACCTAGGAGCCACCGAGGGTAACCCTAGAGAAGATCAGTGACTACTCTGTCCCTTACCCTGGGTCTTCCTTTAGTGAATCACGCTGTAACATATCTATACTCAACTGGTGAATTTGGATAAGAACAACAAGGAGGTCAATACCAGTAGCTGAGATGACTATTAATACTCTTGTGATGTTTAGGACCAGCAATTGGGAAGGTGAATAGAGAACTCAATTGACAAGGAAAAGGTTCGAGAAAATCAAGTCAAGAGTCAAGACTTAATTCTACCCTTGAGGATATGCTCTATGTTTGATCCAAGGGTAAAAATTGCTGTAATTAAATATGGCACAGAAAAAGGTAGGGGTGAAAACTCATGAAAAAACATGCAATCAGTCTTGTCTCAACCCGTTGTATATTGATAACTTGTATAGCCATTTTCAGATCATAGATTTTTATAAGATGGAATATCTCCACTACATTGAATATTAAGAGATGGTCTTATTCTTTGACCAATATTCCAAAGTAGAGTCAAAGTCTACTGACCGTGGCCAGGATTTGGTTAAACCCTGACCTTGTGTAAACATAGGAGGTTTTTGGTGACTGCTGCCTCGGATGGTATTAGACTGTACCTGTGATATTCAATGATTCCCGCCATTTATGGACAAGGGCTCGTCACGCCCAAATGCACTGGGAATTGGATTGAATAGAAACTACCTATTACAGACTACGAGAATATACATTTTACAAAAAATACACAATCAGCGAATGCAAGCACAGGCAAAACATCAAGATTCATGATTTAAATACACTAATACGATGGTCCGGGACTTGGATCTGCCCAAGTCCCATTAGGCCACAGTGTTGCTGGCATCGTAAAATCACCCGTTTGTCCATCAGACGTAAGCTAGAACTATGATGAACACTATGATCGTGCCATCAAACACAGGAATTTGACTTACCGCTAGCCGGAAGAAGTGTGGGATCCCCACCTGTAAAGCTGCCAATGAATAATTTAAAACTGTCCCTGAGTACCTCAATACATCATCCACAAGTAATTCAAAACCATCCCATCCGTCTGGGAGCTCGAACCAAGATATGGTTTGATTCACCAGAGGGATACTGACATTAAAATTGGTGGAATTTGTCATGAATGCGGGTAATGTTGATCCTAGTGTTGCATCCTGTCTTAACTGTCATATCCGTCAACAACGACATAGCTTGGATCCAGATCCTAGAAACCACTCACGTCACTTGGAGTCTGTAAAATGGAATCAAACCCAAATGCAGCACCTCCATTCAGGAACATGCCTAGAAGTAACCCCTGGTAGATAGCACTCAACCTGGTCGGCCACGCTGTCCCCGGTAAAAGCGCCATTGGAATAATGTAATGATGCAACCGTAACTGCAAGCCGGGCAAAAGCGCCAAAATCATGATCAACAATCCGCCACAAATATACCACATTGCATAATACGGCAACCACCCGGTTTTCCGAATGACTCTGACTTGGTTAATGACCAGGATAATAACGATGATGAGAACGATGATGAAAGCGACTAAGCCACCGGGTCGTTTGCTGATGTCAGACACGAGGAGGCGCGATATAGGAATTTTATCAATGGTGAGATTGTAGAGGATTCCCACCCAATATCCAGACAAGTAGAGTATGCAAGACTCGATCGGTGCCTTGGTTGCAAATTTTGGAAGAACAAAACGAAATGCAACCCGCCAGAATCCATAAGCAATAAATAGGGACGGGAAGAAATGTCTGGAAAGCGACATCTAATTTGGGTGGAGGCCCTGTGGGTTGCGAGAACAATATGACATGCCAGAAGCCAATGCATACCAGTGACCAGAAGAGAACAATAGGCTTTGGTCGGAGGACAAGGAATAAGGCGCAGGTCACGAGGATATTCAAAGCAAGAGCATCGTCACGGAGATCATCGCAGTGAGACAAAGAAGTCGTTGAAAGAAAACGAAAGGAGGAAGGAAAGACACTCGGGAAACCGATAGACGTGAGCCCGTTTGCCATCATTGGAAGGAAATTCGTGAAATTTCCAGTGAGCTGGAGGGACCCGCAACCGCCTGTTGACCGTGAAATTACACCACTGATCATCGATATATTAGAGTAATTTTAATGCCAGAGAAAGTACGTACGCTTGGATGGCAGCTGCACAGATGAACGAATCTCCGCGATAAGTTTGATTGGTATCTCCACCACCAACAATCAATGGTACAAACGCAATTTGTTCATCTCCTACCGTCCGGGGATTTTGCAAGATGACATTGTCGCATTGTGCTGGGCATCGAAAGTCGAAAGGACTATCATCTTGAAAAGGTCCACATCCTGCCCCATCCAACCCACACCCGTCTTTGGCAAGCCAATAAGTTGAAGTACAACCAACGAATGAGTCAGCGGGAGTGAAGAAATATTGCGCCCGTGCGAAAAATGCAAAGCCAATGATGTAGGCCACGGCAAGGACAACGAACAGCCAGGGTGTAGAGAAACGACGAGTGAACTTGAGTAGAGTAGACTCGAAGGAAAGAGATATATAGTGATCACGGAGGCGATATTTCCTGTCGAGCAGAGGGTTTGTTGCTATATGACAGGGTTCAGATAGAGGATAGGCATGGTGGGAACAACATACACGGTAGATCCTCCTTCGGCCGAGGTCCTCGTACGTACAGGATGATTTGTTTGGCCGACGAATATGCCCTTGGATGGTGGGATGCAACCCATTCCGAGGATTTTGTGAACATTCTCTGACACATTGTTGACCGTGACGACGGCTGGTCAATTTCTGACATCGCTCTCAACTCGCCGGAAGTTGCAGTGAGATGGTCGGGGCTCAGCTTGCCAGAATCACGTTCTCGAAGCAAAAATGATGTAGGAGATGCTGATGAACTTGCTATAGATGACTCCTGCATAGTATTGTCAAAAAGGTGAGAAAAAGGGGTTCAATCGACGATCAGTCACAAAGCTAAGTATTGACGTGGGTGTTCCATCACTTTCTATCAAATAAGAGAACACAACCATTAACATTCTACTTCTTCTTTAAACATGTCCCACTAGGCGACCATCAGCACAGCTCTATCGTAGATAAATCCAGGATCTCACGGTAGTCATAGACGAGTCTAGTTTGCACACTCTCCCCCTTGGATCCAGTGAAATCAACATGGCGAGTGTATCTCCTCTCTCCGTTGATGTTCTCTATACCCCAGGTCTGAAGCCGATCAGTAAATGTCCTTCGTGTGTATTCATGACAAGCTGACCTGGTTCCCAATCCACGTAGTTCCACTTTTGGGAGTATCACTCTGTGCCAAGGCCTGAATAAGTCCATGCTCATAAGTATCGTCAGTCCAACCCTCTTTTAACCACTCGACATCAAGCTCATCAGCCCTGACGCGCCTCGACTTGGCAATGACGGGACCAAAGATATGGTCATCATTCTCCCTCTCCTTCCAAATCAGGGTTCTGTTCTCTGAAGTTCCTGGGATTCCGCCAGTGATAGTTTGATCGATGTCGATTTTTTCAATCTTCTGGTCTCCCTGACCTTGCTCAGGATCGACTTTGTAGTGTTTGATGTGGAGAGTAATTGTTCCATAGCGAATGGCCTTGCGTTGGAACCAACCCACACCTTGGAGGGTGAGAATAGCTTCCGTCTCATCCATATTCGTTAGGGATTTGTTCTGAAGGGGAGGGTGAGACCTTCTGGGGTTTTAGGGTCGCAAAGACGACGACAAACCATAGTGAACTGTCCCGAAATGTCGAGAGTGGTAAAGTCAGCAGGAACAGACATGATAGTGCAATGTTTAGGGAACGCTTGTTAAATCACATGGATTATCAGAGTTCATGACAGTTTCATCCCAGGTCTGAATAGTGTGATAACTTTCCACACTGCATCCTTGCCTGTGTCCCATGCCTTTCCCTGTGCTCCACCAAATTCCGCCATTAATCCGTCCTTCGACCATTCACACCAGATATTGATAGAGCCCGATGACGGCCCCGTCCCGCCCCCTTTCCTGTCTGGTTCTCCCAAAGTCTGCACCAAATCCTTTCCAGTAGACTCTGACGTAACATCTATACACGGGGGCCTTACAAGCGGCTTCCCGTCACTATCTTCCAACTGGGCAGTTATTGGCAGGGTAATCGGTGAGACAGGGAATATCATGAAAGCAAGTTCTGATCGCAGTGGCTTAGATTCGCCGCCATCGGTTTTTGGGACATTGTAGATGTCAATGCTATCGAGGATGAGGTCTCCCTGCTGCAGACCATCCAGACGTAGTCCAGCCTTGGGTTTATATCCGTTCGTCGGTACAAAAAGGAGGCTGATGCCGAGAGAGTAGAAATTGAAGTATACGACATCAGAATAGGATTTGACATCTGGACTAGAAGCTGTGGTCTCAGCGACCTCTGCTAACGAGTCGATGTATTGGGAGATAGCAGGCTCCGATGGTCGCAGCCCCAGTAACTCATTCAGTCTGATGGAGTCCATTTCTGAGTAAACAAGCGAAATATATTCTGAAAAGTCATGCCGTAAAAGAAAATGTACTGTCGATACACTAGGTGACTGATTACAGTCATCGGTACTACTACCTATGATCAGCCAAAGAGTGCAACAATTATTCTAAGGTTACTGTGATGAAGGAATGCCAGTTGACAAAGCAGCCCAACATGTGGTATGACAGTACCTAGTAGTTGTTAAAAGATGAAAGAAGTCAGTACAATATTTCGATTTTTTAGAAAGTTGATTTAGGGCCGGCTTTTTTGATGATCTCTCCCGATTTTTATAGCATAAGTGTTCCTAATCCAGAGCAGGAGTTATATGTAAGGATAGAACTTTCGTGTTATCCATTGACTCAGGTAACGAGTACATCAATGGCCTAGCTGAATCCCACTGTCCGATCTGCAGTCACGGTAACCCTTTTTGGCATTGACAATCTGATCATCTCCAGTCATGTCTAAGCGCATTATTCTCAACGACGGTCACGACATCCCATGGTTGGGATTTGGCACAGGTTCTGTCCATTATCACAAGAATGTCACCCAATTAGTTTCCCAGGTTATCGAGGCTGGCGTCACTCATTTTGACGGTGCTCAGGGATACCAAAACGAACACTCACTGGGTGAAGGTATCTGGGTTTCGGGAACGCCGCGCTCTTCATTGTTCCTCACAACCAAGTTGCACCTCTTATCTGGAGACCAGACGGTCAAGGATGCTCTCACTGAATCACTGAAGAAACTTGGATTCACTTATGTTGACCTCTTCCTTATCCACGACCCTACCCCACACCAAAGGGAAGGTCGATTGAAGGAGATCTGGACACAAATGGAACAGGTGAAAGATGAAGGACTTGCCAAGTCTATCGGAGTGTCCAACTTCAAAGTAAGTGATTTGGAGGAGATCCTCCCAGGTGCGAAGATTATCCCTTCAGTGAACCAGGTTGGTAGAGATCATCCTACAAGTGAAAACAATCCGATGGTAGATTTCTAGATTGAGTTGCATCCTTACGTTTGGAAGGCTGCACAACCTGTCGTTGAATTCGGCGAAAAGCATGGAATCATAACTGCCTCTTATGGCGGTGCGACTCCCCTCGCCCGTGTTCCAAACGGACCATTGAAGGATGTTCTGCCCATAATTCGAGCTCAACTTGAACATAGGCACAACATTCGTTTTACTGAAGGCCAGGTTCTGACAAAGTGGTTGTTGCAGAAGGGAGCAGTAGTGATAACGTGCGTCATCTGCATATCCGGTTAATGAGTGATGATTGAGGTTTAGAGCAGCACTTCAACAAAGGTGGCCCGGATCAAGGAGTTCTTGGACACGGAGCATGTTCCAGACCTGACCAAAGAGGATATTGAGGCGATTGAAGAGGCAGGATCTAAGCTTCATCAGAGGATTTACATGCGTCATGTATATAAGGATCAGGGATAGGTTGCTCCTAAATTATGTATACAAGAAGTAGCTGGACTTCAAAACAAGATAAATACAATTTTTAGTGATGCACTTGCATGATGAAGATGTGGTCTTGCCAAGCCATGAAGAAATAGTCACTAAAAAATTGTATTGGAGTCCAGCTACTTGTATACATCTTTAGTTTTAATCAAGTGAAGCATTAAGGGATGCTCCGACTGGGTTCATAATTACTTAACAAAACCATCCACGGTATGCCACACAGACGATATTCCAAGAAACATACACAGCGATGAAGTGACTTGTAGGTAACACTACAGGACCTAAGTATTTTTCATCACACCTGATCCAGGTTCAGTTTAACGTGCCATGTCTCTGGCACTCTAGAGTCTTTCTCCACGGCCTCTCACCAAGCCACCATGAACGCAGAAGACTCAAATATAATTTCTCCATCCATGAGGCCTAGTCGCAATAGGCCACAGGGATTCCTCAGGAACTTTGGCTCCTCCCTCCTGTCCGTTCCCTTGAATTTCCTCAACCTGATTGTTACGAAGGATGTGTCTGTTCTGCGCCCAGTAGCACTCCAGCTGGTTCCGGTATTCGTCTGCCTGTTCTTGATTCCGTTCGCAGTCTGTCTGTCTGTGTTTGCGGGTTGGATGGTATGGAAAAGTCTTTCGCTCGGTTGGGAAGTTCCACTGTATTTACAGTACGGGTGAGATATTCGGCTTAGCTGTAGGTACCATGGTACACTGACTCCTGCAGCGAACGCGTTGTACCCTACGCATTGGCTCCCATTCCCGCAATACAGGCATTTCAACCTTACGACGTTTCTCTCCATATGCGCCTTCCGATCTCTGACTCCAATATATCCCTTGGGAATTTTATGGCCACTGTTGCGCTCATAACCCCCTCGAATCAGACGCTTGCAATGGCGAGTCGTCCTGTAGGCCTATACTGCTTCACACCCGCAACTGTACTCAAAAACTTTCATAGGCTCTCGTGCTCGCACCAAAATCATCATGGCTATCTGGAACGCCTAGCACCATTGACCTTGATATGACTATCATGAGTTCTTTTGTTGCAAAGACGTCAAATGTTCTCGCCTTTGTCGAAATTGGTCGGAGGGATGGCTGGAGATCCCTAGGTGACGGACAAGGACGAGAAGTTAGTGTATTATCTGCGATACTCCGCGGAAGAGAGATACCTCGTGGTGTTCGGTGCGCATGCATAATCCAATCTATTCACTAACGATGTTTGGGCTGATCAAATCAAATCTCAGTGGACTCGCAATTCGTCATCCGCTTGTTGCATCAACGCTTGCTGCGTGCATTTTCCTTCTTATCCTCTCTCTGATGATCAGTACCTGCATACTCCCCCTAATGTTATCTACAACTAAAGATGAAGTCAATTCCGATCGTCAAACCAAAAATGCTAGCAAATCTGAACCACCACCATCTCTTTCATCACGCCCGCGAAGCCATAGTATTCCTTTACGAAGACGAAGGTCCAAAATCACCGGACGGTTATCAGGAACCTTGCGAACTGTGAGTACAATACCTTTACTGCCTCGAACGGATTTAGCCTAAATGTCTGATCGAAATGCTATGAAGATTGTGCCGAAAGCCCGGGAGAGCTCTGACGAGGTCCCACTCACACTGATGCCTTCCTCTGTGACTGCGACAGACAGATACGAAGTCGGTGCACAGGCGATGAGCTCTTCTACAGAGGTTCCAAGGGACGAGCTTAGGAGACGAACTTCGCACCAACATGATGAAGACCAACGTTGATCCAATTCTGAGGATAGATTCCCATCCACCGTTCAGTCTTTGCCGTGCTTAACCATAAGCTTTCATTCCCTGGGTACAATACATGCTAAGAACTATTTGCTGATTCTTCCTTCTTTTCCTCCGGCTTTTCCTTGACCTCCTCTTCTTCCGCTTGCACACTTGGCTCCTGCGATTTTTTCTCTTTGCTTGCTTTGCTTTCACTCCCACCCAAGTCCTTGACGAGATCACCAGCTGCATCATCATCCAGCCCCAGGTCTTTAACTAAATCCAACAATTCATCATCTGTCACTTTCACGCCCTGTAACCCATACCCTCTCAACTCGTCTCCCAAGTCTCTTTCACCTGCTCGTTTATTCACTGGTATCGATTTTTTGCCCCCAGCACCAGACAGTGGGGACTTGGGAGGTTGTGCAGTTATCTTTTCCTTCAAACGGTCTGGAGTCATTTGCAAGGGCATCATTGCTCCTGGAACGCCGATGGGTTTTGCTTCCGGAAGCTTGGGCTCAGCCATTAAAGAATCCTCCTTTACGTTCCATGTCTCTGAGAGACGGAAGAATGTATTGAGTTCGTCATATTCCACTGCTTCTTCGCTATCATGAATGTGGATCGAATTCACGATTTGCTTCAAGAGTGAAAAAGAACATACAAGTCCTGGAAGGTCTATAGATATTTTTGAGTGACATAGAGGGGCAGAGAGGGTCATAAACATACCCCTGGGAAAGTTCCGCCTACCAGGATTCCAGGCAGTTGTTGTTTGTCTGTGACATAGCAGATAAAGAATCGTCTAAAGGCGAGGGGTATGATGCTAACCGGCTGGTGCCTTGCGCCTCCAAAGTCTCTTGGCTTCTTCATCTGAAGCAAGGTCATAAGATGTGAATGGAATCTTCTTCACTTGAAGAATACGAAGAAGATATTCTATTGTCCTAGTCAGCCTTAAAAGCAACCTCTTTCGTACCGCGCGTTGGCTAAGGCGAGAGAGCATACCTTGACGCTGGCGTAGGGCGGCTTGTGATGCGATAGTTGTCAGAAAAATTGCTATGGGTGGAGAGGGCATGACTTGGCCAATGTGGTAGGGGAAATTCAATGAGATGACGATAGTCCCCTAAGTAACTCACTCTAGAATCCCCACTTCTTAATTACGAGCATACCTTTTGGGATACAAAGCTCCCACGTTCACTTGTCTCAGACTCAGAACAAGGACCCGAGCCAAAGTAGTCGAATAATCTATGGTCCTGATAGAGTAGCTCAATGATTGGAGCTTCCAATGCATCCTGAGATATCTATCAAGCCAAATCCGAGTCCTTTGTTATCTCAGTACTCAAGGTGTTCAGTGGACGACTCTTGGCATAGGTTCATCATCAATCCATCATCAATCTCCATAGGAAACCAATTTTAGATATGAAAGCAAAAGATCGACCTGCACAAGATCTGATTTTTTTTCCAAAGCTGAAGAAAGGACATTTCCCTTCTCGGCTGGGCTCATCACTTTGGACTATGTCAGTGTCGAGGCCCTTGGACAATATCAGAAACATGGGTATTCCCCAGAATTGCTCATGTTCGGGAACTGGACAAAGCTTTGATCAAAACTCTCATTCTTGGAGATCGCAATGGTACTTAAGCTCAGAAGGGAGAGGAAAGTTAGATTCCACGGCAAAGAGGTGAGAGGTTGGACACGGAACGTGTCACGTCCCCAGAGACTGTATTCAAGTACTGGACCTGTCGGAAGGCAGGGCTTTGAGAATGATCCTTTAGAGCATAGGAAGGTCAATTCCAACGGAAGAACTTTTTGATTTCAGCCCCTCTTCGGGGCTTAGTGCTCCCTGGATAAGCAATGAGCGCGTCGAGGTAAAGACTGGTCTCCATCTTTTTATCAATTAGGTATGACCGGTGAGATTGAAAACCAATACAAAGGAGGGCGTTTTCTCGTGAAAAAGTCGGATAGCGTATATCGGATATGTATCGAGAAGCTTCGGATTGCTGCCAGGTACTACACAAGAACCAAGGCGAGGCAATAGTACACGCTTTGGGATTTGTATCAAACGAATTTTATACCTTGACGAGACGATTCCGGTCAATCAAAATTTTGAACTCTCTTACCAAAAGTGTCCCCATTAAGCCTGGCTTCATCAACTGATCTTCCTCTATTCTATGTCGGCGCAACCAAAATTAAAGGTTCTCGTGGTGTGTCTAGGTGAGCGTTGTACATCATCTACGGCTCTATGCTCACTGTATATCATTGACGCGCTGTTTTCTCAATTTGTTCTACTAAATTTTACTAAATATCTGGGTGATATCCAGGCAACATTTGCCGCTCCCCAATGGGAGAAGCGGTTCTTACAGATATTGCAACGAGACGTGGACTCGATATCAAGGTGGATAGTGCAGGTGTAGCTGGATATCATGTTGGTGAAGAACCCGATGAACGGTGCGTACTTTGGAGCCACTCTTTATAGAAGTTCCGCGACTGATAGCAACTTCTCTTCGTGGTTAGTACTATCAATGTATGCAAAAAGGTGCCCTGATTCTCTTGTCTGGATCTCTGAAGCATATTTTGAACATCATTGGATAAAGCACAGAGTGCCCATCATCTGCGTCGCACGTCAAGTCCGTACTTCCGATTTTACACAATTCACTCATATCCTCGCCTCTGACAAGAACAACCTTCGTGATCTCGAGAGGATCAAACCTCTCAATGCCACGGCAGAAGTCCGATTGTGGGGATCATATCTCGACCACAAGCCTATTCCCGATCCGTACTATGGTGGTACAGTGAGTATTGTTTGTTGTATATCAGTGCAAAGTCTGATGAAATGACTTCAAACCTAAGGATGGCTTCGAGAACGTGTTTCAACAAGTAACTCGACTTTCAAATGCTTTCCTTGATACCGTTTTGAAAAAGTAGAGGGCATTGACGTACTAGAAGACCGATTCCGTCCCTAAAAACAAGTAAAGCTCACTTGAACGCTGATTGTAGACTTCTACTCATGGCTAAGGTAGAGTCATTCCTAGATCTCTACCTAATTTTAGATTGGAATCAGGGCCAAGAGACTTTTGGTTTTGTACATTGGACAATCAACATGTAGATCAAAGTCAAGTTCAGAACAAGGATAGTGAGCGGGAGGAAGATGATTTATGGGTAAGGAAATAGGTAAAGTCATTGTCCAAAGGCCAGGGACTTGCACTGGCAGTCTTCATCTGTCCAGTCAAGTGGATAACTTCGTCATCAACACTGACAAGTCTATGAGTTATCGGCCTTGAACTTTGTGACATTAAATTGTCATTCATGATGAGCATCGAGTTGAAATACAATGGAATCAGTGGTGGACACAGGTGGTGGCATTCACTAGCCACAGAGTTGCTAGTGTCGTTGTTGTCTTCATTGTCAAGATCAAATTCATTCAACCCGTCATCGAGTTCAAGTCCATAGATTATTGGAAAACTAAAGAATTGGTTCAGATTGGAAACATTGGGTCACCTTTTTATTCGGAAAAAGCAGTGGGTGTGCTATGGTCCATACTGCTGAAGAAGATATGGATGAATTTCCAGTCTAATAATGGCACAAGACCTCCAGGCATTTTGTCCATCATACCTCCTGTATTGTTTTTATTGTCCTGGTTACATGGACTACAAGCGGTGAAGTCCGTTCCTTGGCATGGATTCAATGACATAACAGAAGACAATCTAAATAGTTCACAAAAATCTACCTGCCGAGAATGATTAGGGGACAATGGATTGGATAATGGCAATGCCAGCTGGCGTTGAAAAGGGACACCATTGGTACTGTGCGCATTGTCATGCGCAGCCAAGACAATGACTATAACTGAGGGATGAGTATGCCATACCACGTGGCCCTCAATATTACTCCGGAAAGGTTTATCGCGTGCCAGCCCCTGGACCCAGATTATTTTCACATAAATTACGTTATCCCAACGGCGCCTGATGCGGCCACCCATGAGGTACTTTTTGATCGAGATAAAAAGGGGACTTGTATTACGATGACGGTATCAACTCCCCACTTCTACGAACGTACAACAAGCCTGTATTTGACTAGGTTTTTTCACACTTCTACCCCTCATCAGGTTCTTTATTCTTCAAACGACTTGTGTTATTGACTCATGAACTTGTCAGTCTAAACAACGAAATAGTCCGTTCGGCTAGAAGAGACTAAGACAGTCAATATTGTTGCGAGTCCTCTCATCAGGACTCCTTCCTCTCATCAGGACTCCTTCCTCTCTTTCATCCACCAGCCCATCAACCCGTCACTCCTCCCCTATTATCATCGTTGTTGAGAGGCGGATGGTGTGAAGGTTCTGGTGTGTAATTCTTTTCTTTGACTGTAAAGATCATGTTGATGTTTTCGATAGTCCTGACGAACACTTGGTACCACCACATGATCTAATACTTCTAGTAGAAATCTACCTTGACGATGGGGTCACAGGCGCGGATAAGCCCAGTCGAATACATGTCTGTCGTGGGTTGGTGGAAGGCAAAGTTGATATCACTAGAACAATAGAACTCATCCTTTCATCCATGTTCTCAATTTTAAGGATTCTTTGTTTTATGGTAGGGCGTAAAATTATGCATAAATGTGGTCGGTATCACAGATAGACCTCTTGAGTAGTAGATAGATGACCTGCCACATACATACTCCAAGCATTGGACACTCTGTTGACCGATAATACTGATCCGAATGTCTAGCTAGATAATCGAGTCTTCAATTCTATAACGATATGAGACTTGAACCAACGAAGAGGTTAGCTCTATCTGTCTACCAGAAATAATTTTGGTAGACCAGGATGAATTTACTGTAGGATCTGTATGTGATAGAAACAAATGAATCAGGAAGAAGAGAGATCGACATTGACTTCAATTTCGGATCGAGATGACAGCACCCTTCTTGGCTGATAGCATGTACGAGACAGGGCCAAATTTTTTTTTGCAAGTTTGTAAGCTACATGTATGCTATTTCATGTCCCTTCTCAACAATGGTCTCGGACATATGGACTTACGAACGTGGGTTTTTCGTCTATTGTTAAGCACATTCTTTAATAAGGTCACGTTGAAATCCCTAGTGTTATAGGATATTTTCTTAACAACTGAAAGAATACAGGGTCATCAAACGAATCTCGTACATGTCCACTCGTAACACGTATCTGGAGCTTGGTGGAGTGTTATGATCTTGTCTGCATGACAAAAGTCATTTGCTTGTGGGACGCTAATCAAACCAGCAAGCAAGAAGACACAAGATCAATGTTCAAGAACTGCTCAACAAACACAATAATATACATTGTTAGACAGCGATTCAAAAACCTTGGCCACCATCACACTTAGTGATGAGTGGGCATAGCAGTCGTAGCACGACTCCCAAGAGCATCCTCAGCTCTCCAGAGTGACGTCGTCGTCTAAATGGCCTCTCAATCTGCATTTCCCTATCAAACCATGGAAGAAAAAAATACCTTGTTCTGAGTATAAAAGTTGATTCCACTCTTGCCATAAAAGCCAATGTCACCAAGCACGGAACCCTTGTTGCCGCTCCAAGAAAACATAGGAAGAGGGACAGGTATGGGGATATTAATCCCAATCTGACCCACATTGACGTCTACTTCAAACTTGCGTCCTGTTGCGCCGGATTGGGTAAAGATGGCGGCGCCATTACCGTAGCGATTATTGTTGATGATTCCAATGGCATCATCCAAATTATCTGCCTCCAATACAACTAAGACGGGACCAAATATCTCTTCCCTATGCGTCCATTGTTAACCTACGCTGAACCAAAAAAACTAAGGGTACTGACTGATAGCATCTCATAGAAGTTCCGGCTTTAATAATTGTAGGACCCACAAAATTGCCATCAGGATAATTTGGTATAACCATATTTCTTCCATCAAGCAGAATTTTACCGCCTTCGTTCTCAGCGGAAGCAACCAAGTTGGTAACTCTCTCTTTCGAGTGCGGAGAAATAACGGGTCCACTGTTTTTTCCCATGATAGTATTTGATCACTCCTATAGATCTGGTGACGTCATAGATAAACTCACAGATCTGCATCTGGTTCAAAACCACCGTTGACTCTGAGTTTCCGGGCACGCTCGACAAGTTCAGGGAGCCAATTTCGCGCCTCCCCGACAAGAATGGCTGATGATGAATCAATCTCAAGGAAGCATGGCAGTTTGTGGTTGCATACCGACAGAGATGGCCATACAACGCTGGCCGGCAGCACCGAATGCAGCACCAACAATCGAGTTCAGAGCAAGATTCTGATTAGCTGTTTTTGTGCCAACATAAATGCCGTAGACGGAATGCAAGGATGCAACATACCATCAGGCATCAGTACAGCGTGGTTCTTTGCTCCCATGTTTGCCTGAAGGAGAATAAATACGCAGAGGGGAATCAGACGTCCTGTTTCTTACTTGTACTCGCTTGCCGTTTTGTGTCCCACTACGGTCGGTGTCAACCCTGAAAGAAATTCACACAGTGCAGGCCCACCGATCATAGATGTGCTTGCCAGCACGGTCGCCGCCTACAAAGCTAATAGCTCGAATAGCAGGATGGTCGCAAATGGCGTTTACAGTGGGAACCTGGCCATGTACAATGTTGAGAACGCCATCAGGTAAACCTATTGATAGTTTGAGTGAAGGTTAAAAGCCACTCATATCGCATTTACCCGCTCGTTGGCAAAGTTCGGCAATGATCATTGCAGCACCAGGGTCACGTTCAGAGGGCTTGCAAATGAGGGTATTGCCGGTGACCGCGGCCATGGGAATTGTCCAGAGAGGTATCATACTTGAGAGTGCGTGAGCAATAAGCTGAAGCTAGAAGTAACCAGGCGCACGCAGGGAAATTGAAAGGGGCGATGCTTGCACAGACTCCAAGGGGGAAGCTTCCTGACATAGGTGTCCATGTCCTTGCTCACTGTATCGATTCAATTAACCACACATGTCTGCGAATACAGCATACGGACCTTCAAGTTTGTCGGCGAGAAGTGTGGTCGTGGCTGCAATAGCGGACTCTGCAACCTGGAGACCACGAAGTAAGTCGCCATGAGCGTCTGTACAGTCATGTTGGTGGCCTTTATTGGCAGGATCAGGAAAAAGATGCACCTGCCAGTGTCTTGCCTTGCTCAAGAACGATGCACCCAGCGATAGCGTCGGCATTGCTGCGCAAGAGATGCTGAAGCCTAATAAAGTTAGCTTTATTTGCAGGGGAACCCGCGCCGGACTCACTCAAGGACGAAGCGCTGGCGGGTCAGTACGCTGGTCCTGCTCCACGAGTTGAAGGCATGCTTGGCGGCGTTGACGGCCTGCTCGAATTCTTCGGCTGTGGTCTGAGGAACTCTTGAGAGCAAGGTTTGGGTTGACTGTGTGGGGATGTCCAGAACTGTGCTGAACCACTAGCGACTGTAGTGGACATACGGGATCAAATACGTCGAGCCATGTGTCTGCCTTGCTCTCGAGAAACTGACCGCCGATGAAGTTCTTGGTCGTTCCACCGGTCATACTTGTTCCCCTCCATGCGGCCGATATGCTCTCTGCCACTGAACGTGCGAGTGGGCTGAGAGCAGAGCTGCGGGCTGAGGTAGAGAGGCAGCGAGAGAGGAGTGGCAGACGGGACATGGTAGAGAAGCAAGGAGGGGTGGCTATTTTTGGTGAGCACGTGGCTGGTGGGTTCTTGTCAGAACTCTTCCCCTGGCAGCTGCACATGAACGGACACTGTGAGCTCAATGGCATGCACCCCGGTGCTCTCCCTTTTTCTCCTAATTCTCCTGAATATTCCCAGTTTTCTGCAAACAACATGGGTTCAAACCAGACACCGTGGCCCAACAACCTCCCAAACCCGTTCATACCCCAGTATCATCATCAGCAGCAGCTCCAGCAGCCACCTATCAATGCCGGTTTTATGAACCACATGCACCAGTTTTCGTCCACTATGGGCATCAATCCTCTCATTCAGCAGCAGATTCTCCAGGATGCACTCGCCATGTTCCAGCCAGTCGAGGTAGCCGACGAACCCCTTCTAGTACAGGTTCTGCTCAGTGCAAAGAAGAAGCACGAGAGTTACAAAGATGCTCTCAATGGTCTACATGGTGTCAGTCCTGTGTTTTGTACTACTGCCTATGTATTGAACGTGTTCTCAGAAAAACGGCCACTCCTCCAGTCTGTGGAAAGATTACTATCTGGATCACAAGGACCACATCGATACGTGGATCAACATGTGCATCCAGGAAGAAAAGTCTCAGCAACTCGAAAGGGATCCTAGATATGCAGGGGCAAAATCATTCCACCCACTACAACAAATCAAACGTGAATTCTCTCCTGCTCGTCTCCCAGGATCCGCGCCTCCTGCCATCAAGAAGCGAAAACATGCCTCCCCATCCCCTTCTACATCTGTGTACCCCAATACTACTGGAAGAAGTACCGTGAATAGCCTGACCGTGCACGGGCCCGTCTTCAATGATCGACTACCCCCACCAAACGCCGAGATCAAGATTCCAGATCCACCGTCTCGCTCACCGAGCCCCCCAACAAAGGTTATACCCCAAGGGAGAGGCAACAAGTACACAGAGGAGGACCGGCAATTCTTCCTCAATTTCATCTCCTGGCGGTTGAGACAGGACCCTTCTCTCACGAGGATCGATCTCTGTAATATGCTTGCCGAGAAGGTGTGTTGCTTTCTGGTCTCCCTTCATATCCACTTACGGTATTCCAGGCACCCCATCACACCGCGCAGTCCTGGGCGTCTCATTGGTCGAATCGGCACGATGTGCCAGATAAAATTCTTGCTGCTGCTCGAGGAGAATCTGTCCTCTCAGATGAAGATGAAGATGACGATGATGACGAACCCGAAGTTATAAGACCCACAAAGCGCAGACCCCGATATAAAGAACTCTCAACGGACGAAGAAGACGACTCGGAAGAGGAAGAAGATGCCAAGTCTGAAGAGGATGATGATGAGGATGATGGCAAGCCCATCCACCACTATTCAGAGAGTGAAATGGGACAAAAAGGTGACCCATTCACGGACGCAGATTTCTACATGGTGGCAAAACATGCAGCCAAGTTCAGTAGGTGGCTTGACATGACATCCAAGGATCGCTGGGAGCCATTCACCGAGAAAGTATGGATCCCCTTGTTCCTGATAATTTAACATTGCTCAACTCAAGTCCAGTTTACACAACGATCGATCAAATCCTGGGCAGAGTATTACCGACGGAATGAAGATAGTCTGTAACTTGCATCATTGTTCTTTTCTTCTTCTGACGTTCATGCTCAGACATTCTCAAACTCCGGAAAAAATTCCGAAGAGAAATGCCGCAAGGAGGATCCTCCGATAGCTGTGTACGGCCAGATCAATGACAAGCGAGACACAGACAATTTGAGTTTGGTTACGAGGAACCAGACTGACGGCAACAACGAAGCGAAACTAACCCTTAAACCGCATCTCGACTCCGTATCTTTCGTATTTCCATGGCTGTAGTCATACCTCTTGGTAAGGAGTGGCTGGGATACACATGATATCTTCTTGGGGACCTGAAGTATGCTCTGCATTTAAGTATCGATATAACTATCTTGTAGTCTACGTCTGCTTTTTTGTTGTTTACACATACCTTCACTTTTGTGATAACTTATCAAGTAGAGAAAGTAGCTAATGATCAGAAGCACGTGCCCCCATTCATGAAGATCGATGGCAGTCTGCAACAAGAACCGGGTTTGAAGCGACACTGATACCCATTATCTCTTGACTTGACCATGGATGAGGAATACGATGTATGTGCTTATTGTAGCGGAAATTTGCCTCTAGGCTGATGTCGTACACCAGTTTGTCGTCCTCGGAACCGGCTTGGCTGAATGTATCCTCTCTGGCCTCTTATCCGTCGAGGGCAAGAAGGTCCTTCACATGGATAGAAATGACTATTACGGTGGAGACAGTGCTAGCTTGAACTTGACACAGGCAAGACAATACCTTTCCCATCTGAAACCGTGTACTGATTTTTGACCACCGTCCTCGAACTTTACCAGTTATACCGCAAGTTCAGGCCTGACCAACCTCCTCCTTCAGACCTCGGCCGTGACAGAGATTATGCAGTTGATCTTGTGCCCAAATTCATTATCGCTTCCGGTGAACTCACCAAGATCCTTGTACACACTGACGTGACACGATATCTCGAGTTTAAGCAGATCGCAGGTAGTTTTGTGTATCGGGATGGTAAGATCTCCAAGGTACCTAGTACCGAGATGGAGGCTGTCAAGAGTCCTTTGATGGGGCTTTTCGAGAAACGGAGGGCGAAGAAATTTTTTGAGTTTCTGCAGAACTGGAAGGATGATGATCCTGCTACGCATCAGGGTATATTCCTATATCGTTCGCATGATATGTTCAATGACCTGGAAATAGGCATCGATCTTGATAAGGATGACATGAAGCTCGTATACGAGAAATTTGGCCTCGAACCTGGTACTCAGGATTTCATCGGCCATGCTATGGCGCTTTATCTCGATGACGAGTATGCATTTGTTCAATATTCCATTCAATCCCTAGCTCCATCTCGCGCGCGCGCGCGCGAACAAACGACTCACATTCATCTTTTCTTTACAGTTATATCACCGAATCTGCACGACTGACATATGAGCGTATCATTCTCTACACCTCATCGATGGCTCGGTATGGCAAGTCGCCCTACATCTACCCTCTCTACGGTCTTGGCGAACTTCCTCAGTCCTTTGCCCGTCTGAGCGCCATCTACGGCGGCACATACATGCTTGACAAACCCATTGATAAGATCGAGATAGACGCTGACGGCAAATTTACTGGCGTCACATGCGGCAAAGAGACGGTCAAGGCTAAGCATGTGATTGGCGATCCTAGCTACTTTGGTGCTGGTCAGATGGCACAAGGTGGTAAGATCAGGGTTGTCGAGCAGAATAAAGTTGTCCGTGCGATTTGTTTGCTGAAACATCCTATTCCGGGAACGGAAGATGCAGATAGTGCCCAAATCATCATCCCTCAAAATCAAGTTAACAGACGGAATGGCAAGTCTTCATCTTTTTTCTTTTTCTCTAATTTACTGAGTTATTGTGTTATATGTATACAGATATATACGTTGCCATGGTCTCTTCGACGCACAATGTCTGTGCCAAGGACATTTATATCGCCATTGTCAGCACAATTGTCGAAACCGACAAGCCAGAAATGGAAATTGCACCTGGTCTTCAGCTCCTTGGTTCTATTTACGACAAGTTTAGCATTCATTCATCCCCCCCCCGTGAATTTTCAGGGTGTTAACATTCCAGTTCTTTAGGTTCGTTGAGATCAAGCCCTTGTACACTCCCACAGCCGACGGTCGTGCTGATAACATCTTTATCACTCGCTCTTACGATGCTTCATCCCACTTTGAGACGGTTGTTGAGGATGTACAGGATGTGTGGAGACGCGTCATGGGCAAGGACCTTGTTCTCAAGAAGCGAGAGGTTGAAAACGTCCAGTAATAGAAGCGCGCTCTACTTTTTTCTCTTTTTCATTCATCATTTGCTCAACTGTTCTTTTTTGTTCGCTTGTCATGTACTGATATGCAAGATTTTGCAACAAAAAATTCATACCTACTCATTTGAAGTTCACCAGAGTGATGAGCTGAGGAGCTACAAGTAGGCCATGTGTTGTTCTTGAAGCCGATTTCATGATTTGCTCCCATACGCCATTCAATCCCCACTATAGGCTTATTTGGGATTCCATTATAGGAATATGAGGTACCCGGATCAGAGGTGCAGCGAACCCAAAAATTCCCCAAAACATTTTATCGGGAAAAAATTCAACTATTTTGTATTATGAAAGCGCACGAGATTGAGGACTGGACCACCTACAGAATCAATATCATACCAGGGTATATATAGTCCGAAGAATATGGCAGTATCGTCGTCCCTTTATGCACTTATCATTTCAAAAAAATGCAGTCATATCAAAGTCAGGAACCTGCACATCCTGCTTTGCAGACTTCATCAAACTACCCAAACCAGCTTTCCGCGAGAAAATATTAGTCTCCTCCTCCTCCTCTTTGATACCCGGAGCGGTCAAAACGATGGGTGATGTTTTCGTCTTCTGATGAGTACCGTTGAGTGTAAAAGATGGAATGTCCATGTCTATTATGATAGATGAACGGCGGCGACGACTGGAAGGGTCCAGCTTGTCCCATGCTCGTCCTGAAGGTTCAGGGGACTCTTGTGTCTTTTCTCGAATGTAAGGCATAGATGATTGTTCAAAAGACCATGAGCGAACAAGGTCAAGAGCGAGTACGTGGCAACCTCCAAGTGGACATTTTAAGCTCACATGAAAACTGACATGAAATGATCATACACACACCCATTCTGCAGAATACGCGGGCCATTTGCAAAACGAAGTTGAATTCTGAGCGGCCTGAGATCTCACAGGTACCCTGAACAGCCTGTAGCGTCTTTGACCGTAATTGAGAGAAAAGAAGGGCAAGACTCGGATCATCATAATGTGGTTCTCCGATCTCCTCCACTATGATACCAAACGCTGCTGCTATATCTGGCAATGGCGTCTGATATTTCGGTCAAAACAGGTTGATATACCTCGAAGGTAATGGTACGCATACCAAAAGAATCCGGACCGCCAAATCTCTGCGATGCAATAACCAAAACGCCCACGAGCCAAGCCACCGATTTCCAGTCTCGAACGCGATAGGTAAAACGGAGTACTTGAGTATACTTTGAAGAACTGGTCCTTCATTAGTCTGTTCTACGACTTTTGCCAAGGCAATGGCCAACTGGAAATCGCCCAGTTGTCGAACACAAACGTTCACAGCATCCTTGAGTGATTTACCAAGTAAGAAGAAAGCAGCAGCATATCCTGTAAATCAAAAGGCCAGTCAGTGAACGTTTTCTCTCATAGTTGAAATCCAACGATTCGTACCAAAACGCTGTTTACCCAAAAGTGCGTAGGCATTCTTCAATGCTGCAGTTCTCCACTTTGCCTGATTGAAATCATTTGCCAAAAATTTGAGCATCGTAGCTTGTTCTCGATGCCATACTGCTTGTCTCCAAAGCCCGTGCACAAGCTTATGTTTCCCTAAAGCGAAGTAGAATAAGGAGCACGCTACAGGATCCCGGTTCTCCCTAGCCATGTATTCATTCCTCGCAATGACTTCCATATGGTTTTTCTACAGACAAATCGCAACGTCAGGTCGCCCTTGGATGCAGAATGAACTAAGCACGTACCAGGGACTCGATAGAATTCAACCAAAGAGGTATGCCGAGTGCTCTCGTATTTGCCCAAGTCATTTTCCCCCCGCATGCACTCATACATGCACCAACCAGCAATTCTTGGCTCTCACTGTGAAACGCCCAAACAATATCTCTATACCTCAGCCTCTCCCTAAATCCTGTCGATCGTGAGATCGTTTTCCCCTTAGATAATGTGGGGTGAGTTGGTGATGAGGCAGAATTTTCAGGCGAAGTTATGCGTTGGTTAAGGATATAGAAGGAACGCATAGAAATGAGGTAACGTAAGCCATTTGAGTCTAGTGCACGGCGTTGTTCGTCAATCTGAAGTTATCAGAGTCAGAAAGGAGTGGTGGAGAGGGGAAAACCTACCTCGAGAGTTGCTTGAATCAAGACGAGTAGGTGAGCATGTTCATTCGGTGTGAGATGCGGTAACGGGCTTATTTCTAGTACTTCCAGTAAGCTTTCGACTAGTGACCTAGAAAAATAAGGTTTCTCTGCAGATCTATTGGATTAAGGTCAGTTCAATACTCCAACAAGAATGTTTATAGCAACTGACTCATCTGGAGAGTTGTTCGTAAATAGATAAGGATGTTCCCTTGGTACCACAACCGTTGAAGCTCTCGATTCGGACTCATCTTCCAAAAACCTTTCCACGGGTAGCGGTTCCCAGATGCGGCCCCCTCTCCTTTTTGCATCACTACCATCCTCCTTTCGCACCCCAACGGATTTTGCCAGATTCACAACAATATCCTTTACCAATTCAACTTTGCCTGGTCGTTCAGATCATAAGTATCAATTTGCATATCGATCGGCTTCGTAACTTACCCCACAGGAGGCACTGTAATAACATTTGTGGATGATAATCATCCAATGGCCCATTCTGTCCTGCCACATACTCAAAAAGACTTTCATCATTCTTTTCGCTCCGTTTTTCTTCCGTCTTGATGCATCTTCGACCTAAAAAATTTGGTTCTCCGTACATTGTCATTTGATTCCCTGAACCAACAAGGAAAGAACCATGTGAAAGCCATATCGAGTCGCTTATTGTGTATGGCGTGAATCTGGGATTAGAAAATTTGTTGAGTAGAATAGGTGGGTGATAGGATGTGGTAGAGTCGTACCCAGAAATATCAATACGGTGACATAAGGCCCATCCGGGACCTTCGTCAAAATAAGTCATGCGCTGTTGACATAATAATTCAACATGTCGAGCGAACCCAACTGCAAGAATTGATTGCATATCAGGCGTCGAATTCCAGTCGAGGTCGAGAATCGGTTCACTATATGCGGCGAAGAGTTATTTTATTGTCAGTGGCAAGCGAGATCCTACATACTCAAAAACACCACAATATTCCAACCCAGATGCAAACTCTGATTCCATTGAATCCCAGATTGTCAGCTCATGACCCTCGCATGAAGGTACGACTAGGAGAAATTTTAGGTCAAATCTCCAAAGAGTTGGGGGAGTTTGAATGAAAACAGACCCAGAGCAGTTTTCTTGGCAGAACTACACCTCGCGCGATTAAACCCTCTTCTCTCCGTCCTCACTCGTCCCGTGCACCTCCACCCACCGCCGGCAACATTACTCCCATTCGCTTCACGGGTTGCTGAAAGTCCCGCAGATGGGACCCAAAATCTCAGCTCTCCAAACTCGGAAACACTCAATAGCACATCATGTTCTTCCCAAGCTCCTCTTCCATTCCGCCTATTCTTACTCAATCTTGACCTTGAGTGTAAGTATGGTGATGATGGTGGAAAAGAGAGAACATCATGATGATCCCAACTCCAACCCCATGCCATCGGATCGACAGGAATAATTTTCTTTATAGGATCAAGATGAGGGCAGGATGCGCCGCTCATTTTGCGCAAGGAGTTGTTTGAATTGGGCGATTGTAATGTCCTAGACTTTGAAGTTGAAACAGAACTCGTTTCACTTCCGCTTCCGCTCTGAGTTCCGTTGGTAGGCGTGTTTGATGGTAATTCAGGTAACCTCACACAAGATTCTAACACCAATTTCGCAGTGCGTTTTTCTATTCGAATGTGTATGACGCAAAAGTCGGGTGTGATACCAAATATGGACTCGTCTATATATTCTTCTGCAGTCGATTTCTGTTGAGAGGCGTAGGTTGGAGGTGTAGGATAAGCAAACAACAATTCAAGTTTCGGTACGCTGAGTGTATTCATCCTTCTACTCGTAAGTTGATGATGGTGATCGTGTTGTGTATGATCATGGAAAGTGAGAAGAAGTGTAGTTGAGGAATATGTTACGTATGAATATCCTGTTTCAAATTCATTAGCAATGACCGTAGAGAAGTGTATTTCAAGTTACCGCGATTGAGCACAACTACGAAATCTGTGTCCTCAAAATCACTAGCATGTACTAATCTCCCTCTCCCCTCTGCATTCATCACTATCTCATCCGTCTCAAGCAATCGCCAAATCTCTCCGATACGTCCGGAACGTATGACCCCCACCGCATGTCCTTCTGAAGTCCTGACGAACCGGACAATTTCACAGCCTCCGTACTTAACTCTGTTTGAACCTCTAGCTATCAACTCCAAACCCGTCGCGCCAACACCAGAGGAAGTGGTGCCAACGTAGTACGTTCGATTCCTATTGAATTGCCCTACGGACGAGCTTGATTTCGACGTAGCTGAATTTATGCTAGCACTAGTTCTCGGTCTCTTGGTATTTGCGAACTTTGGCGATTTGGGCGACAGGGCAGGTGAAGCAGCAGGAGAACCGAAAAATTCAATAGGAGATAGGGTGTACGTACGCAATGGGTTTGGCGAGGTGATGAGGGTGAGTTTTGTTGGGTCAAGGGGATTTGGAAGGATGTAGAGATGTGCTGGAAGATCCATTTTTGTATGAAGGCTTTGATGAGAGAGGCATCGGAGAGTGTATTGTTGGAGGAGAGTTGGAGGCCTTTTATCTATGTTCTGGGAAGGTCCGTTAATTTATTTTTGAACGGATAAGCCAAGATACTCACGGCAAGCGAACTTGGAATGATAGACCCATCATCCAAGACGCGCAGAAATAAATCCCATCCCTCATTTACGATGTCTCTAAGGACTCGAATTCTAACATCGTCATCTCCAGTATAGGTTTTCAGGAGATGTTTGAGGGTGGTATCAATCAGTTCGCGGTCGAGCCAAAAGACGTTTGACGTAGATTGGCATGGCATGATAGAAGTGGAGGAAAGGAGAGCAGAGGAGAGATCAAGAAAGGCGTGGAGCTGGAGGGTGTGTGGAGAGTCAAGGACAGGGAGGAAGACACGTAGCGTTGAGTCGACGGTGATGGTGTACAGTACGAGGTCGTCTCTGGTACTCGTCAGATTTGTTGCGATGAGAAGATTATGGACTTGCCTACTAGATGCTCGAGGATGTCTCCAGGTTAAATTAATTATTGGACGAGGGTGTCCGATAGCTTGGGTTTGACGGCCAGAGGCAGTAGAATATATTCTGACAACGTCTCTGCTCTGGAATTAGAAAGGAGGTTGAATCAGACGAAGGGTGTAGGGGTAACAGCCGCATACTTTGGGTACAGCTGCAATATGCATGAGCGACGGTGCAAAGGTCACGAGAAAAGGGGCAGGGCATCTAATATAGCGTTAGAAACAAACGGTATGGAAGGAGGATGTGTACTTGGTATGCCATTTCCTGGACCATGTTGGAAGATCGTTCTCAAGGACGGAGGTATAGACCGCAAGTCCATTCTGTGTTCCGATGGCCAACAAACCTTGAAATGTGGTTGATCAGATCGAGCATTAATAACGAAACAGCGTGAATACCGGATTTGCTATCGAGGGTGGTAATCAACTGCGTTTGAGGGAGAGTTAAAGTGGAGTGAATGCGCCATGTGTCATGCTGAATGCCAGAGAGACACCATGCAGCTAGACGGAAGCCAAGTGCAACGACGACCTGAACCGATCAATGAGATATGTATTTGACTGGTAATTTATGTACACACCAGCCGAAGACCAGGGTCAACGGAGATGCAGGAGAGGGTTTTTTGGATATTTTTGCAGCCTGGAAATGCCTCCCAAAAGGCAAGGACACGAACAAGGGAAAGGTCATGGGCACGGAGGACGACGGTAGTGTCTGCGGAGGCGTAGAGCTGGGAAAATTAGGAGATTGAGGAGGAAAATACACAGGAAACATACCAGTAGGACCTCGCGAAGCAGGGGTAGGAAGGCAAGTGAGGCATGAGGATCTGGGACAAGTGAGGCTGCGAGACCGAGCATGGTGGTCGAAGATAAGCACGTGCTCACCTTATATCGTCCACGTGGTCATCAGCTACATCATCCACGTGCTCGTATCGGCACGTGTCTGCAATGGTAATAACCCATTCCCATATTGCTCCAGTCAATGCGTCTTGTCTTCGCCCTTGTCCTGGCAGCACACTTGTCCATCACCCTACAGTCGACAACACTCACAGACGTCCTTAGTCGTGACAAGGACTTTGAGAGCATTCTTGCTCTCTTTCAGCACGCACGCCTCATCCCCACACTCAACAGTCTCAATGGTTCTACCCTTTTCGCCCCCACGAATGACGCTATCGACCGACACAAACAATTTTTGCCTCTCTGGTCATCTGTTCTTGACAATGATGGTTCTGCAATCACCGACAATGTTCGGGAGCAACTCCGCCAGCAGCTTTTCTACCATCTTTTGAACTATTCCATCTCCGATTACCCAACTGGTAATGACACTTTGCAGACACTACAGACGCTGCTCTATCCCCGTAAGCCACCTGACCTACCTACCCATGACCCTCCTCCATATCCACCGTGGATGCCCATCCCTTCGGGCACTCTAGGCAAAGACTCCCAGCGGCTGCGGGCTGTACTTACCCACAAGAAAGACGTGGGAAGAATCGGAGTCGATGCGTTCCGGAATGGTGGCACTCAGATCGTCAAGGGCATGATGAATGCCGGCAATGGTGTCATATTCGGTATTGACGGTGTGCTAGAACCCCCTCCAGACCTTGGTGCGCAATCCATCAATTTGTCTCCAACCCATACTCATACACCAGATAGCTAGTGTCATATTAGCGCAACGATCTTTGTCCTACTTTCATCAAATTCTCACACCAGAATCCGTTCAATTTCTCAATTCCACCTCTGAATTGACTCTCTTCCTCCCTATTGATGAGGCATGGGACAAAATTAACCCATACGAGAAGGTCTATCTCGAGAGTGGTTATGCTTCTGATGATGTGGAGCGTATTGTCAACATGCATGCTGTCATTACGGAAGGTGTCAAATGGTCTGATTCCTTTGTCGGAGGCCTTAACCGTAATAATATATTCTTTCCCTTGGCACCACTGAGCCACTGATTTCTCTCTTAGTTACGACCTTGGACGGCACAACTGTCGAAATTGCCACTTCTCAAGGTAACACAACAGTATCAACCGGAAATTTGATTCATCAAGACATCTACGCTGCCAACGGCGTGTTACACCTTGTTTCCTCCCTCTTGATACCAGAAGGCGCGCTTGAAATCACCCCTGAAAAGTATCTTCTCGCGTTCAACTGCACCACTTTTGTCTCGTTGCTGCACTCTGTGAACTTCACAGACATCATACATGATACGAAGACTAAGTATACCATCCTTGCACCAAATGATGACGTATTTTCTATCTTTGGCAATGACCCTCTTCCAGAGAAAGGAACCTCAGAACTTCGAAAGGCGCTCCAATATCATTTCATTCCAGGTCATTGGCCAGCAAAGAAGTTGCATGATCGTATGCTGCTAGAAACCGAGCTGAAGGAAGAAGGACTCAGTGGTGGCCGACAAGTTCTTGCCGTCGATGTAAGTGGGGATGATGGCGGAAATATCGATGCGAGCATTGGTTTTGATGGTGCGAATGTTATCGGTGATCCCAGTAAGCTCCCTGACCTTCCTCCATCACCTATTTGACTTTGCTCTTAGTCGAAGTGAATAACGTCTTGATATATTTCATCTCTCGACCGTTGATACCACCATCTGATCCTCTATCTACTGCCCTTCCGAACCTTGACCTCTCCACCTTCCTCGCTGCCGTCTTGTCCTCCAGCCAGTCCGAAGTTCTCAAGACAACACCACATACATCTCTCCTACTTCCGCTCAATTCTGCTTTCAAACGCCTCGGTCTTCTTGTTAGCGCCCACCTTCTCAGTCCCGCAGCTAAACTTGACCTCGAAAAAGTACTCCTCCACCATGCACTTTCTGATATCGCCTATGCCGGAGCTCTTAGCTCCGGTTCCCAGTTCACATATTCCACTCTTGAAAGTAGCGACATCAAGATTGAGCACAAATCGAACGATTCTATCTTCATAAGTCCAAGTGGCGGTTGGCCAGGAATGAAGTCCCTTCTTATTCCAAGTAATACACTCACAAAGACGGGTGTTATACACGAGTTGACGGACATCCTCATACCCCGTTCAGTTGAAATCACTATTGGTAAATTGGCAAAAGCGGCGAAAGGGAACACAATGATAAGTTTGGTCAATCGTGCTGGTTTTGACTGGGTCTTGAATGGTACCGCGCCACCAGATGATTCCCCGTGGAGTGATGTATTTGGTTCAATCAGATGGACACTCTTATGTCCGAGTGACGATGCGTTCAAACATGTCAACTTGACAGAATTACTCGAAAATCCCGAGATATTGAAGAATATTGTCATGCAGCATCTAATTCCTTCACCATTCCCTGATTTCTGGGTTGCAACCACCTTCAAACATCTTGATAATGTGGACAGTGGTAGTGACGGATCTGGCGGCGGAGGGAAGAAGCCCGGGAACATTGATCCAGACGATGTGATAAATAATAACAAACCACTGCCAATGGAAGACAGTGCTACGTATTCCACCCTTCGCACGACGAATTCTTTCTATGGTGATATTGTCTTTCGGGCAGCAGGGACTGGTGAAGATGGGGGATTCATAGTTGGGATCAAAGATGCGAGGGGCACGAACGGGGACGCAGATTGGGCAACAGTGGTCAGCTGGGGACGTGCAACGAAATCTGGCGTATCCGGCTCCCCCTTTATACCACCGCCATCTTCGCCTAACTCTCAACACCCTCTCACCTCTTCCTTCCAAGACCAAGAGCAATTTGCACCGACTGCGGCAGGGGGTGTTATCCTGATTGATAGATTGTTATGGCCATATGAACCGCCCTGGTGGGTTGCATATGGTGCACCCATATTTGTTGGCGTGATGGGTGTCATTGCGATTTGTGGGCTCTTTTATGGAGTTCGTCTCATCTGGAAATGGGACACGAGGGAGGCGACGTATGAGCCTGTTGGCGGGTTTGGAAGGGAAGATGATGAAGATTGATTGGCGATTCTGATTTCTCTTTTGGGGACTGAATTACTTTGTAGCTTTTACCCTATGTAATATGTCATTCAATATGTTGGTTTTTCACGCTGTATTATTCGTGGCTAATTATTTCTGAAATTTGCTTAGAGAAATGGATTGGATGCACTGCTTAATGGATATCATCCGATTGTAAGAGTTTGGATGTTGCCGCGAAAGAGAGAGCGTTACTTTGATCCTAAGGAGGATCCACGTGAAATCGAGTTTCATTCACCTCCGGGATACAGAGCCCCGTGGTATATACTGGCACCGCGTCCGCTCTTTCATTTCTCCAAACAACTCACGAAAGCCCGCTGTCTGCTGTCTGACTTGATCTTGATTCGTCTTGCCCTCTTGCTGCTATCTCTTGCCACTCTAAGCTTCCTAATCTACCGCGATGGTCAGGCTTTGGCCTCTTTGCCACATCGGACTGGATCTGATTACTTTATAGGGCAAAGAAAGGCAGCAGCAGCAGAAAGTCTCGGCAGTAGACAACATCAAGGCATTTATCGCTGGTGGATTTGGTGGTGTTGCCGCTGTATTGGTCGGTAAGTGTTTTTACTTCTTTTGGCCTACAAATGAAACTCGTGATTCCTTTTTTGACATCTTCTTTTCTCTTTCAATATAACCACCCAGTTGAACTGATGGTTTATCAGGACATCCATTTGACCTTACCAAGACTAGACTCCAAACTGCCACCCCTGGTACATACACGGGCGCTATCGATGTCGTGAAGAAAACTCTAGCAAAAGATGGTATCTCCGGGTGGGCAGCTTACGTCCTGCTTCTGAACCAGATGCTCAGTGAAAATTTGATAGTATGTACCGTGGGATAGTACCCCCTTTGCTGGGTGTCACACCTATCTTTGCTGTATCCTTCTGGGTACGTCTCATTGTCCTACCATGGCCACACTAGCAAATTACCTTTTTGGTATTGGTATCGATGACAGGCTTATGATGCATCCAAACAACTGATTTATGCACTCACACCCAACCGGATAAATCAATCACTATCAACAACTGAGCTCGCAACAGCAGGTTTCCTTTCCGCTGTTCCAACGACCTTGGTTACCGCACCAGTGGAACGTGCAAAGGTGCTTCTCCAAGTACAGGGTCAAGGGGGTGCGGAGGTGAAATACAAGGGTGTCACCGATGTTCTCAAGCATCTTTATAAAGAAGGCGGGATTCGGAGTATCTACCGTGGCACAGGCGCCACGTTAGCTCGTGATGGACCCGGAAGCGCTGCGTGCGTCTATCCTAAGTTCTGTGTTCACCAAGAGCTCATGTCATGGGTCACCCAGATATTTTGCTGCCTATGAAGTAACGAAGAAATTACTCACACCAGCTGGTTCGTCTCCGGCTGACCTTCATCTCGGTGCTATCATCCTTGCTGGTGGTACAGCTGGTGTTGCCATGTGGGCCATTGCAATCCCTCCTGATGTGTGTTTCTCTTCTATATGGGAACTCGAGCACTTGACATTGCTATTATCGCTGCTATGATACTGACTTCTGGTTCTGGTTCATCTCCTTACAGGTCCTTAAATCACGCCTTCAGTCCGCTCCTACGGGAACTTATTCAGGCATCATGGATTGTGCACGTAAAACCATTGCTGTGGACGGCATTGGTGCTCTCTGGAAGGGCTTTGGACCGGCAATGGCCCGCGCTTTCCCTGCCAATGCGGCTACCTTCGTATGTCTCATTCTCAATTTTGTTCACCGTTCATTCGTGATTTATTTTCTAAACACTGCTATTGCTTTTGCACGTCACTTTGAATTTATAACTTGTTTTTATCGTTATTCATTGCTGAATATCGACTTTTCAGCTCGGTGTTGAGGCCTCACGAAGAGTTTTAGACGGCCTTTTCTAATATCAATATTATTTTGGAGCTCATCGTAATAGTGGTGACGGAGTTGTCTAACACTACCAACTCCTAGCTTAAACCTTTTGATAGAACAAACCTCGTGTATACTGTCAAAACATCACCTGGGTTTCGTTAGAATGGTATGAGAGCATCAACAAAATCATCTGGTCCGACGAGGGGTCTAGGTACAATAAACAGTCAACTACATAACTGTGATGAGGCAGAGCACAGGCGCAATAAATAGATGATACATCAACCACCGGCAGGTAGATTTTCTAGGTCAAAATGACCACCCTGAGATCGTCAAAGGAAGCAAAAATCAAGTGACAGAAGACGACTGAGCCTGCCAACCTCTGATGCAGGCGCTTTCCCGAGTCTGGCTATTTCCAACTTGATGGGACCTTCGTGACAACATTCGTCCACCTTTCAAGTCTTCCCCTCTCCCACTCCTCGATATATGACAGTCCGGCACTGCCACGACGGCCTTGCTCAATTTTCAATTTTTTCTCTGCATCGCACCAGAATAAAACCCATGGTCCTAACCTCACATGTCCGGAACTTCGCTCAAAATACCACTTATTCACGGGATTATTGGAACGACTCCGCCAAACTAAATCCCGTCCCTCTCCGACACCTTCACGTCCGCCATTAGGATTAGCTGAAAACGGATGTCCCAACCCATAAGTCTCATCGTGCAAGGCAACCCATAAAAAGTCGACGGTTCCATCACCTTGATGACTTGGTAAAACAGCAAATTTATCCAGGTAGGATATAGGCGTATCAGGGGACAAAGGATTTGGCTCGTCAGTCACAATTGCAGCCCCTGCATAGTCACCAGCGACGATAACACAATTGAGTGTCTCATTCAAACGCTTATAGAAAGCTTCTTCTTCTAATTCTCGGTTGAATGACTGCTCGAGAAGGTAATTAAGCTTGACTTTATCAATGTCAGCAGTGGATCGGAGAACTTGGATTGGCAAGCCTTTGCGAAGAAGCGTAGGAGTATGTGGGGTAAGTTTGCGATTTCCCTGGAGGAGAGCATGAGGGAGACTAGAGCTGAAAGCGGGTTTATTTGTGATAAGGTTGCCAATAAGAGCACTAGGGGACTTATGAGACACCATGATAGCTGAAGAAGTCGGCGGCATATAACTGAGGCAAGCCCGCGCCAGCGCGAGGTTAGAAAGGGCCGTTGGGTTAGTATAACGCCACTTGTCCTCAAATGTCTGGAGGATATGATCGAATTCAGACGTGAGGTTTATCAAAAGATGAGGGTATCCAGAGCGAGCATATGAAGGGACACCTCCTTCCCTGTTGATGATCATGAGACGTAGGGGAGTGAGGTCAACTTCTTCAGAGAAGTCAGAGAGACTATCTTCCGTGTCTTCTCGTGATTTGGCCAGAGCAGCTATTTCTACCATACCACGTGCGAGTCCAGCAATTACGTCGTTGGCATCGACACGAACTGAACGCAGGAGGGAGTCAAGAGCGAAAGGGGCAATAACAGGAATTTCACCGGAGCGGAGGGCGGAACGAATGGGAGTGAGATCGCTTGAGTTGGTGTGGGTTTCAGGCGGGATAAAGTCGTTGGAGTCTTCTTCCCCAGGCTTGGGTCCGAGCCTAACGACAGCACCAACCACGGGTCTGGCTCGAGCACCTTGTTTTTCAAGGCTGCTGACCACACGCATAATCTCCTCAACGATGGCAACACGCTCATCTTGTTCTCCACGTGGCTGGTCATCGTTATCAACGACAATGACACTGACGAGACCAAGCTTTTCAAGGTAGACGAGACCTCGACTGATGCTATCCAATTGGACATCAGTAAATGAACCCTGAACTTTGACGAGTGCAGTTCTTTGGATAACGGGATTTAAGATCGATGAAATGATCGGACTTGGTTTGGGATGATCAAAATTTGTGTTTGATGTTGATTTAACAGTTGATTCAATACGTTCTGGAGGCGGGGGTATGACGATTTCGTCTGAAGCGGAGGCAGATGCCGAATGCTTAGGGGATGGAGAAGGCTGTTTCTTTTGGGGACTTCGTCCTCCAAAGGATTGAACGTAGGACCTCGTGTCTCGAGACGACGGATTTGCACGGAGGATCGACAGGATAAAGTCCTGGAAGTGTAGCAGCGATGAGCTGCTAGTCAAGTTGGACAGGGTCAGCCGCTCACGTTCTCAGAGGGTGGTGGTTCGTCGCCCTCTGGTGGCGTAGCTGATGGGGGTTGCCTTAGACTGCGTATTGTCTGTAAATACCTGTATGAGGAATATGATAAATATAAGAGCAGAGAATACTAACGGCATACGCTGAGCGTTGAGCACTTAGAGATGTGGAAGCAGCACTACAACTAAGGAAGCGGGGAATCATAGTAGCCAGGAGTACAGACGGAGGAGTTATAGATGAGTTATAAATGTAATTGGAAAAAAGTGGATTATCTGATAAGATCTTCCTAGCCCTGTGCCCGTTTCTCAGACGAAATATATGCGATTGGCTCTGCTTGGGCTTCTGGTATGTAATCTCTCGGATCACTCTGGCTATTCCAAACCCGCAGCCGGCGCACGAAATGCTATTGGTCCAGAACTACGACATTTCCGACACGTTCGACATGAAACATTGTCTACAGGGGCTTCCCCCACTGCTGCCGAACCTTCTACGTCTACAGCTCGAATATCGAGTATTCCTTCCTCCCATCCTAGATTGGGCGTTATAAATATTTAGGAATATCAAGGGGATCATTACACTCACATCTGCTAGCACAATATGATCTGCTGTACACATCAAATGCTGGTGGGGAGGCGAAGCCACGACAGGAAGGGTCCTGCTAAAGCGCCGATACGGCAGCGACGTTACAACATCCTCTGTCCAGATAAAGTCCTGATTTCTTATTAATTCGCTTTGCAGGATACACTTGTAATTGGCCCTAGGTTCACTGTCCTTCCTTCGAAGTGCCAGCTGATTGAAATCATATACTTGTGCAACGACATGATTTCTTTCACCTGCATGTTGGGACACTGTGGTTCTTATAAATCGAGACCCAAAGGTGTAGCACACCCAGACAGAAGAAGGGAAGACACTTGTCTGAAGTAGACGCGTGCTTGTCGGTGCCCACTCCGACCATTGCATTTCTTGCCTGGACGAGATGTTGATTCGACCAAGACATTGTTTGAACGCTGATAAAGGTATAAAGTGGTAAAAGCCCAGCTCTCTTTCATCTGCCAAAACCAATATGAATACTCTGTTTTCCTCTGCCACAAAAAAGGGTGCTTTGTCATCGTTAGGCTTCCAGCCAGGTGCAGGATCAGAACAGAGTTCAAAGGTTTCGTAGAATGCACCGTTTGCACGAGTGGGATAACAGAGCTTGATGGCATTTCGTACTTCCTCTATAGGCTTACGCGTTGCTCCCTCCGCTTTGAAATCAATCAGCATTAGATAAATTTCTGTCTCATCATTCACGTCGTCCAATGGAGCGAGATAGCGGTCAGCCAGAACAACGTGTCTGTCGGATATGAATGCGAACGATGTAGTGTGTGGAGTCAATATATCCTGAGATTATACATCCGTAAGCGCCGAACTCAGCTGATGCAGATAAGATATCACCGCATTCACCAGTTCAAGCCTACCTTCCTTCCAGTTCCAAACAAAGAGAGAAAAAATTCCATCCTCGGTAGAATCGTATGGTGCTCGATTATGGACCCATAAACCGATATAATCTTGCATTATTTTGATAGAGTAGAACCAGTCAGGACTAACGATATTATGGTCATGATAAATAACCTCATGGCGTGCGAGTGGGTGTTTCTCGGCCTTCTTCAGAGTTCGAAGATGAAGTGACAGCATTGGGGAAGTAGATGTTGGGGATGTTATCCAGACCAGAAGATCCTGGCCTGGATCCATGCCAAATTCACTAACAACTGGAGTATCTGGGCTGATCTCCCAATCTTCTTGCTGAATATTGTAGGAAGTGGATGTTAGTTTCGTGAAATGAAAGCGACCGGCCGGATCCGATTGCGCCAGGACACCACCGTAGAGATCCCAAAGATTTCCTCTTTGCATTGGAATGACGATTGGTTCCTTCAATCCATTCGACCCCTCAAGCCTCTCCCAGCCAGACTGATGTTGCCTTAGACGCTTTAAACTGTCTGCAACTGGCCAGTCATTATTTGGATTCATCTCCATCCCATTGATCTCAAGCTCTATTGTATACTGGATGATCTTGGCATGTTCGATGCGCTCTTTGAGTTCTTTGCAGACCTGCAGAATCAATGGGCACAGCAAAATATAGATATAGATAGTTATACTTGTTTGCACTTCAACAGCGTCCTGAGGTCAAGGTTACAGAGAATACGATCTATGAGTTCCCAAGGTATTGAAAGTAGAGGCGAGGAAAGCGTCTGCATGACGGGTGCTCAGACAGGATGTTCTAAAAGGAAGTTGGAGACGAGGCATATACGAGATGACTAATATTTACACTCCTTGAAAACGACGACACACTAATTTAGTATAACCTCTCCTAAGCCTAGAATAGATGTTTGGACAGGTGGCTGACCTCTATCCCCTCCCATATATCATTCACTCACAATTGTTGCTTCTGATAATCCATCTTATCCTATGCCAACCAAAGACAAGGGAACGTTTTCGACACATGTAGGACTTCTGTTGATATCATACTCATTAACTCATACTTGTTAGCTTTATCCAAAGGACATCGTACAGTGCACCTTTCCAAATGCTCTTGGTGTCATACAAGTATACTGTCAAACATTTCCTCACAAATATTTCGGAGCTAATTTTGAATACAGAGTTGCTGGTGGGATGACTATGACGAATCAACTCCTCCCCCTCGTCCACTCGAAGAAGGAGAATTCTTAGTATCATTCTTCGTCGAGCCTACAGTATCCGAAATCAAGTCAGCGCCAGAACTGCGAATGGTGGATAGGAATTTTCGAACAGGAGATATATGCCAACGTATCGGGTCTGATGATCCACAGCCAGGCACCGTAATTAACGCGCGTGTCAAAGCTCGCTTGGCTCAGGCTATCAGTGGGAAAGAGATACCCGGCTGGAAGACGAAGGCTGACTTTGAGCTTCCTTGTCAGCCTGATGTTGGAGAATATGTCACATATGACAACTGGATTGGCCAGGTGTCCACTTTTTACCTTTCGTGTCTTGTCCGTCTTTTGTTGATATTGATTCCAGGTTATAGGGGTTAGTGCAGTTAGCCAGTCTGTTTACTTTTGATTTGTTCCACTGTTTCACAGGTATATGACGAGGTATTGGTGGAAGACACAACATATAATCTGGTCGTTAAGATCAACCAACTAGGTTCGGGGTTGCATATCGGTGAGCGGGAATTGGTAAGCCTTCCTAACAGTTATATTATCATGAATGTTGACTCCCTGCTGCAGGGCCTTGTAACTACATAGTCATCCAGTTTGATGAATCATGCGGATACTGTCATTGGAGTTGTACACATTGTCTATGCCATCGCATGGTTAGCTATTAATCAATCAGTGAGTCAGTCACTTTCCTCGAACTTTCGATATAGTGCTTACAACCCCTTTCGTGGTTAAGCTTGATCCTGATTAAATTGAGGAACGACAGCGTCCTCAACGGTTCTGGGCTGGAAAAGAATTGCATAAGCTTGCGATGTTGACATTACCCTCGGACTTGGAACCGTCAGTCGGCGATCGTGTGCGTCTGAAAAGTGACATTGGTGCATTTGTTACTCAGCATGGTCCAGGCGAAAGGGGGACACGGATCTTATACAGTCAACACATATAGGATTGTGGAGACGGAAACGGAGGTGGATATCATGTGGCAGGACGGAGTGACAGAGACATTGTTAGCCCGGGATCTACTTCCTCAACTGAATTCAGACGAGCATGAATGTTGGTGAGTCTTGATACCCACTTACTTCTGGACACTCCATAGATCCTCACGTGAAAATAGGCCCGGTCAATATGCCTTGTGGAAAGTGGATGATGTAACAAACAACGTGGTTGTTCAGTCCGTGAATGCAGCCGAACGAACGGCAATTGTACTTCTCGTTGATAACGGAACTAAGGAGCTCGTTTCGCTCCTTGAGCTCGACCGTTCAGAAACAGATCCATTCACGAGTGATCATACACCTGTGGCCGATACTCTAGGTGTCGACATAAGTGACCTCGTGTTGATTCATAAACCTGGAAAGACAAACGGATGTGCCGACTCGAGGGTCGCCAGAATCGGGGAAATAGAATCATGGCTGAGGGAACCAGATGTACCACATGACGGCTTGAGCCATACTCCAGCTTGGAGAAGGGAAATGTTAGAATTGGGTGTCGAGCTTGCAACGACTGAGAGCTTTGGTGGATTCGATAATCTGGACTTCTACAAAGCTGCCCCGGGAGATGAGAGATACCTATGGTTTGGTGAAGTAATAAGGGCAAGTCAATCTTTTTTGATTCTAACTATCACTCAACTCGCCTGATAGCTAAATCTCGATGGGACAGCGGTGGTGAGGCATGTCGAGGGCACCATCAGAACCTATCCCACGGAACGACTCAGCAAATTGGCTGGTGGCAACGCATTCGTCCATGCTGATTTCGAGAGCCAGACCTATGCCTATGCCAGCTCTGAGGAATCAGATGATACGTCGATAATTGAAGATGGAGAATGGTGTCCAGTCTTGGATATGAAGGGCGGGTGGGAAGATGAAGACGAGATTAGACAAGATAACGAAGTTGACGACAAAGATGCCTGCCTCAACGGCAGTGGCGTAATCGACTATGGCACGATGGACATTGATGTCGATCACTTGAAGTCTGCAGTCCCTAGAACTGGCTTTTCCATTGCTTTGCCTACTTCGCCTTCTCAGGATCCCATTTGGAATGAACTTGCTGAAGGAGCACGCGTGGTAAACAATATTCCAGCAGATGGTACAGGAAACGTCACACATATGATATACCCTCCTTCAACTACATCACCTATGAGGTTATAGCCTCCTGCCATCCATGGTGCAAGTACGACTTCGTTGTCAAAGGAGTTTGTTCATAAATATCGGACGAAAGTCGACGTCGCTGGTATTAATTTTTCAGAGGAAAATGGGCAAGTCAAAGAATTGTCTTGGAGGCGATTCGACATCTTATCCTGTGCCCCTGTGGATCACGCGTTCCATCGCGATCCCCCAGATCAACCTGGGAAAGTATTCATAACTCGTTTGTATCGCGAATATCGTGCGTTGGAAAATGGCCTACCAGGTATGATTCTGCATTAAGAGTTGGCATTGAGAGATCGTTTTGATACCGCTTTTGTAGATACAATCGTTGTCCGGGCATTTGAAGACAGACTGGATCTGCTCAGGTGTTTAATCATTGGTCCGGAGAACACACCCTACGAGGATGCGCCATTTGTCATTGATTGGAAACTCGATTCAACTTTTCCCAAATGTCCGCCTATCGCTCATTTTTTGAGTTGGACCAACGGAAATGGAAGAGGTATGTCATGTTTATAACCTCGAACATTTCTCTGACCTCAAGAACCCTTGATGATGCTTCCAGTGAACCCGTAAGTTTTTTTTTGCCGAATCTATACTGAGACATAATAATGAGTCTTTTCAGTAATCTGTACGAGGAAGGCGGCAGGAACGAAAGTTGGAACCCAGCCCGATCTTCTCTGCTTCAGGTATTTGTTTCAATACAGGGCCTTATTATTGTGAAGGAACCGTACGTCGGTCGCTCTTCACCACCATTTGTGTTCATTATATGTCTCATAGATGGTACTGTGAACCGGGTTATGAAAGGTTCCGTGGGACTGAAGAAGGCATGAATAATTCAAGGCTATACAGTGAAAAGGCTTACGTCTTTTCACGTGGTTTTGTCCGCCATGCTCTGGCAATTCCCCCTGGTGGTCTCGAAGAAGATATTTGATTTTTCTATCATGGTGCTAAACGGCTGCGCGCAGTGATAGAAAAATCAAGGGCATTAATCGAGAAGAGTAGGCGTGATCCGAATCCAAGTAAGGAACAATTGCAAAAAGATGAAACGGCGGACATTGCAATTCCGAGATTGTCTGTTGGAGGTATCATCATGCTCGAGCGGAACTTGAATGCTCTCCAGGAGACTTTGGATGCATGGGATTCCACGAATTGATTTGAACGTAGAGGACATTTTGCCCCTGGAGTGTATAGATGTAAAGTGTCTTATTTTATCCTACTGTCGATCCTACGTGATTGTTTCATGGATGAACATCAACTCTTCATGCTTATCATCCTACCAACCAAAGGGGTGACTTGAGCTGACTCGGAGTGAGTTATCTGTTTAGCACATACACGCATCCAAGAAACTGTATTACAGTAGGAGGCAATATATATCTACTCCAATAACTTAAAACCATTGGTCAAGTAAAGAATGATAAGAAAAGAACAGCATGGAACCGCTGTCCTAGAATATCAACAGGAAAAAAGGGTGAGAGCGACCGCGTGAACATATGCCAACGACCAAATGCTCGTGTAATGAGCGCGATAATGAATGATCGACGGGGAAATGAAAGTTTTCAGGTGACAGAGGCCGTAGTTGGATATAGCCCCTAAAGGCAGAGAGCAAAGGGGAGACTAGTGGGATCGGATTATAGAGGTGTGATGGTCCAATGCTGTGTGAGGGTGAATAAGGATAACTTCTGCACAAGAGCCCTGTGATTATTCAAACACTCGGACACTGGCCTAAGAACCTGTTCTTGGGCCACGGCTGCTTGAAATCGTCGACCCAAGTTGTAAGGTTGGGATTTGTGTAGGCCTCGATGTATCTGATGGCTTGAGATTCAGCGGACTAAAATGAAGGAACCAGATTCAATATACGCACTGATTAATATAGGCCTGAGTCGGAAAATCGATAGGATCACAACCAATATTGATCTTATTTGAGGGTTGGTACACGCGTATCCAATCAACCTTCATTTTCGTAGGGAACTTCAAATGCTCAACGTCCACAGGCCCAAAGTTAGTCGACATACCCAGGTTAGCAATCAAATACTGAAATAACAATCAGCCATGAGGTGGCAGTTGATGCTTAGTTTGAAACAGTACTTGCCATCGGTTCCTGGGGTACAGGCCGAGCTGAAATTTGCACGACATCATCGGCAGCCATGCCGTCCCCCATCAAGGTCCATACGACCTGATCATTTGTGATCCATGAGATGTACTACCAGCAATGCGAAAAGCTTAGTATAACCTCATTGGCAGAGTCATCAGACGGGACTGACAGAATTATCAAAGCCTACGTGCCACAACTTTCATACATGGTTGACCGGAAAGAATTACACAGGACATACCTGGCTTGTACTCAAATCCATAGACAGAGTAACAACCTTGCTCGAGTTCATAACATTGTTGATCTTTGAAAATATATATATATATATATAAAGGGGCTGTATCAGCAGTGGACATAAAACTTACTTGTTTCGGTAACTCCGGAAGTAGCCTGTTGGAAGACACCTCCTTTGTAGGGATTGAGAATCGTAACTTCAGGGTCTGGAATTATCAGATTTGCCGATGTATTGGCCCAGATGTATTGAGCATTAAATGGCTGGAGAGATTCGCCAATTCAGTACATGCTCGACTTCATTCCAAAAAGTATAAACACACCGCCCATTGGGCAGACTGTGAGACTTGACCCGTCAGAGGCGTTCCTGTGATCTGCCGGGACAATCCATAAGTACGATCCCGATCACAACGTGAGAAGTACATTACCTGAGCCTCAAAGACATCAATCTCGGGTGCAGATCTCCCAACGAACGACTGATCCGAATGCATAGGTCCAGGATGGGACTCACCCGGGCAGGTGCAACGCGATAACCGTTGACCGGGTAAAAATGAGAGTGCACCATTTTCAGTCGGGTCACCTTCCGTCAGTGCTGCTTCTGGTAGCCCATTGAGTGTTTGATTCGGAAGCGTTCCAACATCACAGGCATCATAAATATAGGGCCACTGGAATACGGTCAGCGACAAAGGACCTCACGAAAATACCATTAGCTAACCAAACCCTCGAGTGAGGCACCATAGCCGGCGCGTCCTGTGTGGGATGATCATTTTTAGGTTACGTAGTGCGTGGAGGGTTCCCACCTAAGTTTCCCATGGCCCAGATAGCTGGCCACAAACCGACAATGTTATTTGTACCAGGGAGTTGTACTGACGCCTCAAAGATACCACCAGTGAAGCAGAATTTGTTCCAGGTTGTCATCATGCCCCCCTGAAAGTTTAGATCGTGGGTTTGCTTCCGCGAAAGAGTGATCTCTAGAGAACCGTTTTTTGTTGTGATGGCTGCGGGATCATACCACTCCATATTATTGGTCTAGTGGACATCAGGATGAAGTTTGAATGTAGGATAAGGCATTACTCACCTGCCAATAATGTAGATCAACTGCCTCCCAATACGGGTCATCGCCGGGGTAGAAGGTCCGTCCATCGGTATTGAATTCATCACTGAAGATGAGCTGCATCTCCTGCTTCGAGTCGAAATACGAGGGCTTCGTGTAAACTTCTTTAGGAGTATCTAGATCAATAAGTCCCCAATTTCCTGGTATCTCAGGGATCTGTAATGGTTATATAGTTTTGGTAGACAAAGCTGGATGTGACTAACCTGGCCAGACGCATTAATCCCACCTAGGTTGAACCCTCCATTCATCGACATTGTTCTTGCAGTGAAGTGGGAGATCAGTGGATAGCCAGCACTATATTTTCATTATCACAATGGGCACCAAAAGCTAAGGGCTGAAGACACACAAAAGGGTAACAAGTCCCACAAGGAGCAAGGTCAGACAGCCGACATTTGCCAGTCCTCTGTAGGTGAGCACTGATCCACCTGCATCGTGCTTTCGGTCCCGCCGGGGGTCCGGATTGTGAAGATCGTCGTCTGGCTCAGGTTGATCGGGGGAGATATTGGACCCCCATACGTAAGGGTCAGGTGCAAGGGAATACTGCAGGGTCATTCAATACTCGGTCAGTGAGGGTATGATAAATTGTACCTTGTCTGATATCGAATGAGTGGCAGTCCCTGCACTAGCAGCAGCACCATATCGACCTGCGTCACCCTGTAGGAGCGCTGAGAAGGCAAACCGAGGGCTTGGTGGCCGAACGGGTACATACAAGGGAATTGCTACTTGCACTTGCCTTTAAGGTGTTGGACCTTATTGAGCTAGACTGCAAACTGCTATTTGAAGGGAATTGGCGATTGGCAGGATGCCTCCGGGGCATTTCTGACTGGGACGATGGAAGCAGACTGGCGGTTGAACTCGCACTACTGCCAGTACTAGGATAATATTGGCGAATATAATTTGGCCCCAGGGAAGAAGGGGCAGACATGATACAAGGAGAGAGGAAATTATGATGGAGGCTAGCTGAACGGGCAAAAATAGACTTATGTAGTTACAATTGTCATGACCACTCCCACAGCCCACCCAGAACACCACCAGTATGTTCCCACATCGCCCGCTCTACACGTTCCACTCCTCCGAAGCTCCGTGAATCTTCCCCACTTTGGGTCTGCGCCTCCCTCAGGCGGTCGAGTATAACCCTATTCGCCTTCTCAAGTGCTTCTCGGTCACTCGGGCTTTCGAGAGCCGCAGTCAGCCCAGCTTTATCCGACTCATACTGCACCATATTAGTGGGTAATTGACCGGACCGAGCTTCAGAGCTTCCAAGTGTCGAATCTAGCCAATCGTTTAGCCCGTCAAGAGCCAACTGAGCTTTTCTAGCCTTATCCTGCCGTGACGGACGTCCTTTCTTTTTCGGTGCTTCTGGATCAGATTCCAGGGATGAGTCGCGAGCAAGAACTTCGCGAGGCAGATAACGAGGGTTTTCTAGACCTAGATCAGATGATGGAAGGACATAAAATACCTGATCCTTAACCATAGCAGAAGCAATGTATATGACGGGTTCACGCAAAGATACGAGATCTGGAGTAGACAACAATTCAGAGAGTCTGGCTATGCGTTGGAGGTGATCTATCGGTATATCAGATGCACATTCCGCCTCAAAAATATGTCTTCTCACCTATAGGTATCGGAACATGATTGATGCGATGAAGCCTCGGAGCAGTATCCTCAGGTTGAGTGTAATAAAATGTATACACGCCAAAAAGACCAACGACTTGTGCAACGGGATCGGTTCCAAGAAGCTGTTCTGGATCATGAGTTGTGTTAATGAGATATAAAAAATCGCTTGCAAAATGATGCAGACCTAGGAAAATTCGTGCTGTCACCAGTAAAAATGCTTCACGAGCCCTGTCGTCAAATACCTTGAAGTGAAGCCATTTCCAACCTTCGGACCGCCAGAGCTGTTTGAATACTGAAAACGGAGAAACAACAAGATCACGCTCAGAGTAACGTTCCCGAAATTGCTTTGTCAGTGTTGAGACATCTTCGCGGAGGGGTTGTACGTATAGGACAGATGTAAAGAAGGCAGGCTGCAACACAACGTCACCTCGACCAGCAGATGGAGCTGGTGCTGGTTGCATGTCAACAGTCATATTTGGCAACAGGATACACTATTTCATGTTACGTATTCGATAGCCCGTAAATAACTTCAGACAGTAGATCTAACACATTGTTCCCAACCCAATTGCATTATTCGCCCCGTTCACATCAACAATGTTGGTTTGTTAAGTTGAGCCCTAAATCCTGGCTGGTCCCTAAATTTGCAACCTAGGAGAACAATTGTTGACATTGTAGATGTCTGCGAGCTACGAAGGGACTGTGGCTCCAAAGGTCGTTTTCTTGCTAACCTATTTGGGCTGCTAGTCTATTGGAGTGCGTGTCACCATGACCGATCAAGCCAGTGATGTGTTATAAGATGCCGCGCTCATGATGATGATGTGTTGCAGTGAATGAGATAACTGGTCTATGCCAGACTCCTGCAACTATGTTCGGCTTTGCTTCCACCATTCTTTCCAACATCAATGAAAGAAAGGGCAGGACAAGTGACATGAGAGACCTCGGCCAGTGATTTTTTTTTGGATCGACAATTTATTACACGGTGCTCGTTCGCAGTCCGTGGTACCTCGGCCAGTGATTGTTCCTGCCAGAAGCACATTTGGGGCTAAAAAGCTTCTGAAATAGACAATCTGGAAACCATCGCTACGATAACAGCGCTGCTAGGACGTAAGTAGACTTTAATATTAATATCTCTACCTCACCGCGTTTACTTATCATGATAAGGGTTTCGTGTGTTTGATGACTTCTCAAGTAATGGAATAAGTTTTCTTGAACTGTGATTTATACAACAACGTCACTCTGAGAGCCGCGGACACTGTTGAGAATCGTGCTACGGTCGCTGCGTCCATTCATCACAGCTCGTAATGGTGGTCAAAGTTTTTTGATCGCATAACCGCTGATTATAGATTTCTGTCTTGACGCTAGAATGCTAGTTGGACTGGCATCCTGTCCGGCTCCACAAAGTTCTTATGATCAAACACTACCTACTACTGTAGTCTTCAGCCCTGAGTCAATGTTCGAGTGAATCGAAATCTGTACGAGACTCGAGAGTGGTGATAATTCCGTGCGCTCCTTGAATTGGTGGAAAGACCTATCCTTCATGCCATTCCTTGGCAGTATCATCTCTCGAGGCCTCGAGGCTTACACGGGGACGAGTCAAACGTGACTTTCTCGAGAGAACACCATTGACCAATGACGCTCCTCTTGATAAGTCATCCAAAGCTCTCTCCCAACTCTGCCGTCCATTCCCACAACTCCCCAATTCTCCTGATACCTTTTCCCCGTGCTCTTCTTATCCTAAATCACTATCGATATCAGTAGCAAAAAGTCACCATGTCGCCCAACGCCATTTTGAATGCTATCGCTCGGCCGATTGCTGAGAGGCTCTCAGCGGAGTGGAAGGGCACTAGCTTGACTGGAGGAAAGACAAAGAATTTTATCAATGGTGAATTCGTCGATAGCAAGACGGACAAGTGGTTCGATGTTCATGATCCGGTGAGTTCGTTATCCTGGGCTACTGCGAATCTTACCAGACCAACTCATATATTTGATAGTCAACACAGACTTTGCTTTCGCAGGTTCCTCAGACGACGAGTGAGGAGTTCGAACAGGCTGTTGAAGCCGCTTCACGAGCTTTCAAGACTTGGAGCAGGACTAGTATCATTACCCGTCAACGATTTGTAATTCAGTGAGTCATTCGGCATATCTTGGGATCAATCATTCTGAGTGCATTGTTTGATCTTTGGGATAGGCTTCAGCAATTGTTACGACAAAATGCGGACGCCATTGCTCAGAGCATCGTCCTCGAACAGGGAAAGATTTTAGCAGGTGAGAGTAACTTCATTGTGGCGTCAAAGTTGTTAACATCATCTACTGCTAGACGCACATGGTGATTTACTTCGTGGACTTCAAGTAGTTGAGACTGCTATTGCTGCTACGACAACCCTCATGGGTGACAAAATTGAAGGTGAGTGTATGAGATTCGACAGTCTATCCCGATCTCTCAAGCCACGTCAGTCAGCAGAGACATGGACACCTATGTCCGTAAGGTGCCTCTCGGTGTCTGCGCAAGCATTGCCCCTTTCAACTTTCCCGCGTATGCTCATGCAGTCTTGGTGTCTAAGGCTGCTTGCTGAGAATTGCACAGTATGATCCCCCTCTGGTCGATCCCAATGGCTATAGTCACTGGGAATACCCTTATTGTTAAGCCTTCTGAGCGTGATCCTGGTGCTGCAATGATCATAGCTGAACTTTGCAAAAAAGCCGGTAAGACGGACGGCTCAACTTTACAATGCTGGCTCACGAATAGTCAGGCCTCCCTGACGGTGTTCTCAACATCGTTCACGGCCAGGTACCAACCGTCAATGCGATCTGTGATCACCCGGCCATTAAGGCCATTAGCTTCGTCGGCGGTAACACAGCCGGTCAGCATATTTTCAACCGGCGAGTATACTCTTTTCGGATCCCGACAGTTACTTACCGTTCTCAGTGGGAATCAGAATGGCAAACGCGTTCAGGTTGGTCAATGTTTCTCTGCGAGCCCAAGGTGCTCATATCCTACGATGTAGGCCAACATGGGAGCAAAGAATCATGCTATAGTAATGCCCGATGGTATGTTTTTCCAAATTCTGTCATTGGTTGTTCAAAAATCGTTCCAGCCAACCAGAATCTCAGCCTCAACTCGATCATCGGCGCCGCATTTGGTGCTGCAGGGCAACGCTGTATGGCCATCTCAGTCGGTAAGGGCATTTCTCCCTATAAATTAAGGTCTTGATCTAATCTCGTTTAGCGATCCTGGTTGGGGAGGCTCAGGGCTGGCTTCCGGATCTTGTTGGACGCGCTCAAAAACTCAAAGTGACTGGAGGTTTTGAGCCGGGTGCAGATCTGTGCGTCCGACTAACTATAGGCTTTCATGAGATTGACCGAATCATTCCAGTGGTCCTGTCACCTCCCCGCACGCTAAGAAGAGGATTCTTGATTTGATTTTATCTTGTGAAGAAGAAGGTGGGAAGATTGTACTGGACGGACGGAACCATGTTGTATCCGAATATCCTGACGGTAATTTTGTGGGTCCGACAATTATCGAGGCGGGGACGAATATGAAATGCTACCGGTGCGCATTGCCATCACATGAGCTCTGCTCTTGTAGTTAACAGACTTGGATAGTGAGGAAATATTTGGCCCTGTCTTGCTCATCCTGAGGACAGATAATCTGGATGATGCTATCGAGCTCATCAACAACAATGCTTACGGGAATGGTGCTGCTATCTTTACACAATCTGGTGCCACTGGTCGTAAATTTGAAGTCGAGGTTAATGTTGGCCAGATCGGTGTGAACGTGCCCATTCCTGTTCCTCTACCCATGTTTTCTTGGAGTGGAAATAAGGGATCTTTCTTGGGTGATATTAATTTCTACGGCAAGGGTGGCATCAATTTCTACACCCAAAACAAAGTGCGTTCATTTTATCGTCGGCAATTTGAATCTTCTTTTTATTTGGTCATAGACTGTTACTAGCCTTTGGAGGGCCGAGGACGCTGTTGGTAATCGTGCTGCATTGACCATGCCTACCCATGGCTAGGAGTCTATATTACCTTTCTCTGAAGAAACGTAAATGGCAATGTCCCCCACTCCCGTCATTATGCGTATTTAATGCATATATATTTGAAAGTCGGGTCGCTCGCTGAAACAGATGTTCTGTGTAATCTCAGATTTGCTGTCATTTATGTGACGAAAACTGAGAGTATGGTGTCTGATTCTTCCATCTCACCTGTTGGCTGTCGAGATCATTCTGGAGAATAGTTTTCATGTTGTGAGAAAAATCTAATTTCGACGTCAATCGTTGAACATGTCTTGGTTGCATTCCCTGCTCTGAAGAGTTCTTGAATAGGCGAATCACGGTATCGTGGTCTGCGTCAATTGTATGCAAGGCCTTCATTTTCACAAGCTTTAAAGTTTCAGCTTACTTGAGTGGATCAACAGCCTCTATGAGATGCCGCCTGATTTGAGGTCTGATTTGAGGTCTGATTAGGCACTCATCCATCTATAGGATAATTGCTCGATGTCATCCTGGATGTTGCGGGTGCCACCAGAAAAGACAAGAGGGGACTGAACTCAGTTGAGTAGCCAATGAGTTTCAACTGACCGCAGCCCCCTATGATGGTTTCGGAATCTTTTTTAGCACAGTGAGCATTGTGACAAGTAGGCTTACAATGGAACTTGATTCAGGGAAGAATGGAGGCACCAAACGACAAAGTAGTTTGCCTCCATCTACTGTCCAAACCTGAAGAAACTGAGGTTCCTGATTTTTGAAGGGAACCATAAGAGCAATGCAGTTTCTGGGCTTTCAATCGCGCTCCGCATTGAGTCTTTTGTTCCAACAACTATGACAGAATCAGTAGGTCAGTTCACTGTTGGTTTCAGCGTTCACATTCTCCGTGCTTTTGCTAGTGGTCTCAGTCAGATAGAACATAGTTCTCAAGCATTCATAGATTTATGAGCAAAGGCCTAATATAATTGCTATCTTTAGTGTACCGTGGATGGTGATTGATAAATTCGACGAACAACACACGTCTCCGTACTGACAAGGAGACGAGTGTGGTCTACCACCAGAATTGCCAGATTTTGTCGCAGGTCCAATTAGATAACGACGTCACTACTAAGGAAACCTGAATGAGTAGAAACAATAGGTTATGCAGAAGTTGACTCAAGGAGAGGTAAGGGGAGGAGGAGTATATCTTTTTTCAGTGTCTGTTCAAAGTAATCAGCGGCCTTGATGTCCATGATGATACGCTGCCAATAGAGAATTTGATACACATTCACATCCTTAACATTCATCAACTTGACGGAAGGGATGTTCGCGATCGCTCTCGCAAGTCCAACCGAAGGACTCTCCTCCCCGGTTATAAACAGTGTTTTCCTATACCCTAGCTCATCAATTTTCCTTGACAGAGACCCTGTCTTTGCACAAGGCCAATCCAGATGTGTCGTTACACCTAAAACACCCTCTCGCATTCTCGCACTCAGTGCAACACGCATGCCCATGGTAATGACCTTTCTTGGAAGTTTGGTACTGAAATCTCTAGGCTTGGGACCGAATGCACGACCTCCACCAACAAGCATGGGAGACTGAGCGTCGCCGAGACGGGCTCTACCGGTACCCTTCTGCTGACGAATTTTGGCACCTGATCCAGCGACTTCACCGCGAGTTTTGGTGCTGGCTGAACCTTGGCGGAGGAAGTCGCGATAGTGAGTGACACAAAGATGGAGAATGTCACGACGGATGGGATGGTCAAAGACAGTGGGATCCAGAGAAATAACACTCTCAGCATAGTGTGGCTCCGAAGATCTACGGCGAAGGGGTTGGCTCAGAGAGAGAATCATGGGTCGCGATACGGGTGAAGCTGATGGAATCATTCAACTTCAATTCGGCTACAACCCGTCGAGCATACCTGGAGGAACGGGAGAAGGGAATGCATTGACCTCAGTAGATAGACGAGCAAGTCTTGGTAGTACAGGCCGCGAAGTCTGATTGTGTTCATAAGTGTAGTGATGATAATGTTTTAAAGGACTTACCAGACTCCTCGCCAACATGACCTAGCTCACAAACAGCTGAGAAGAAAATACCCGAAGCGGACCATATGCTTAGTCATTTTTGGTGATTGCCGAAAAACTGGCTAGCTACCCAAGCCACCCAAATCTGCCGTCAGATTATCGAAGCCGGCCTCGACGACCTAAAGAATCAAGGTATGCGTTTCTTGTGACTGTTCAGTACCTTTCTCATAGTATCATAGTACGCTCTTGCTCGGCTTTTAAAAAATGGCATCTCAAGTCAAGGCCGTTCAGACATTCGGCAAAAAGAAGGCATGTTGCCCCCGCTGTCCCGCTGTCTTCAAGAATGGAGATTAACACAATATTTTATTTGTTTAGACTGCCACTGCAGTCGCCCATGCGAAGGAGGGTCGTGGACTCATCCGTATCAATGGTTCCCCTATCCACCTTATCCGGCCTGAGATTCTGCGCTTCAAAGTATACGAGGCTATTCTAGTTGCTGGAGAGGATTCGTTCAAGGAAGTCGATATCCGTGTGCGGGTAAAGGGTGGTGGCCACACCTCGCAGGTTTATGCTATCCGCCAGGCCATCGCTAAGGCCCTTGTTGCCTACTACGCGAAATACATCGATGCTTACAGTTCACTCGAGCTGAAAAAGAAGCTAATTGCGTACGACCGTACCCTCCTGATCGCTGACCCCAGGCGGATGGAGCCGAAGAAGTTTGGTGGTGCTGGTGCCCGTGCACGCAGGCAGAAGAGGTATGGAGAATTACATATCCGCCGTTTCCGTGAAGAGTTAACGTTTGTTCAGTTACCGTTAAACGATTGTGTTATGTACTTTTTCCTCTGGTTAAATTCTATCTACTACCATACCATGATGATATGCAAATCATGAGCCAATTTGTGAGATGTGATGTGATGTGACATGTGTCACTGCAACAAGACTAAGCATGCTACTACATCATCCTCCATATTTTAAGGATATGTCAGATCTTCCTCCATCATCTGTTCCCCCTATTATTGAGTCTCCATTCTTCCATCATCCAGATGGCCAACGAATCCTTTTCTTTGTCGAGGCTGGCGGTATTTTGCACCGTCCACGTCTCATTAGAACCCTGAAGGTGTGAAGGACATACGGTATGCTTGTACTTTGAGCCTCATGCCATTATAGAAACATGACGCTGTCATTTGCACGGATCCGAAGCACGCACAAATTATCCTTGTCGACTCGGACTCCTGGCAAGGAAAAGAGTTCATTCGTGAATGGGGTAATGACCGAAACAAAGTCGTGTTAAGCCACACCTGGGTCAATAAATCCATCGATGTTGCAAAACCCCTGCTTGAAAGAGATAACTGGGGTGGCTGTAGGACATACGACGATGGTCTTCCAATTTCCCGGCCCATACTCAATGGAGACGAGGAAACAACAGTGTTAAAGTATGTGTTGTATCTGTATCTATCTGATGAACTTACATTCTCTAGGCCAAAGGCAACACCCATGAAGATTCAGGCGGATTCATATGATGAACAAAGATCTACAGACTCCTCGACCAAACATGCTTCAGTCGAGAATTCAATTCTCCGAGAAAACACCACACCGGTTGAAAACGGCGGCTCGAGTTCATCTATCGTTCACCTTCCCTCTCATATGTCAAAGTTGCCACGTACGAAGCCTATGCCTAACCCTTCTCTCTCAGCATCGGACTCTATGCCTTTGTTCACTCAGCAGCAGCAGCAGGCCCCCTTGGTTATGCCATTCAGCATGCCTGGAATCAACATGATGTCATTTCCACCACAATTGCTTACTATGTTTGCGCAGCAACCGGCAACTGCCCCATCTTCCATGTCTGCACAACCTACCTCCGTGACGCCGCATGTGCAAGAAAATTTCACTACTGCCTTGATGGACATCATGAGGATGTACGGTACACTGCCTGGAGGGGCCCCTGGTACGATGTCTCTGAGTCAGCGACCCATGCTTCCAAGTATGATGGAACGACAGATATCTCAGTCTGCTGGGAGTTCTGGAAGTGCATCAGTGGTTTTTGAGGACCCTCCTAGAGCGAACGACAACATAAGGGACACTGGATCGCCAAGCCCCCTACCACTACAAGAGTTGAATTCTCCATCAGCTCCTCGGCCTTCTGTCAAGCGTAAACGCAAGTCTGATGCAGTAGAAAATAGTTTCAAACACGAAGTACGAGAGACCGAAGATAATAATCACGAAGAGGATGGTAATCCTTCGCTTGCAGCTTTACCCAAGAAGAATAAGAGGGTAGAAGAAAGAGAGTCGAAGTCGATCAAAAAAAACACAGACACAAGGAGGGCGCAAAGGACCAGTCGTCTACCTACACCACCACGAAACCAACACCAAACTTCCGGACCTTCCGACAGTGATGATTCACTTCAGGAACTTTTTGTGCATGTCAACGGAAAACCGATGCAGTTCTTTGTGCAAGTGGATATGAATAACAGACAGGAAGTGACAAGAGCAATCAAAGTATCCATCTCTTTCCCATATTCTCTTATATAACTCAAAGACGTTTCCTTGCAGAAACATGGTGGGATGATCACTCCTCGAATTCCAGGAGCAGATTTCGCGGTCTTGCATCCGTTTTCAACCTCGTTCAACAGTCTTTTAAGCCAAGCTGTTGGTGCTCAGACACATGCCATCACACATCATTTCGTCTTGGACTCCATTGATGAAGGCAGCGTCCCCGACGACATGGGAGACTACACCTTGAATACGAAAAAGACTCTCCAAGCAAGGCAAAAATTTCTCAAAGCTGCTGCTGAGGCCAGAGCGAAACGGCTCGAGAGAAATACGAGGCGATCGGAGAAGCACAGAGAGGCGACAGATATAAGGTATAATTCTGTTGCCTGGGCACCAGAGTCGGGTCCATCAGTTTCGCTTTCATCAATATCTTCCTCGTCAGCGAGCACAGTTGGAAAAGCAACTCAGAAGTCTAGCACTATGCAAATTAGGGATGAAGAGAGGCATAGGCCCGCACGGATAATCAAGCCAAAAACCTTGAGTCGAACTTCCAGCCCAGTATCCACAGTAAAGAAACCTGCTGTTCCAATGGCGCAGTCGTCCTCTGGTCAAACTATGGTCCCGAAAAAGATGAGGAAGAAGTCTGGCTACCATCCAAGGGAGGTCACGCCACCTCTTTCAGTTAAAGCACAGAGATTTGCAGCAGGATATCTATATACGCAAGAAGAGAGGGATTGGGCGGAAAGATATCTTTTCATACTATTCAAACGGAATCCAGATATGTCACTTACGGCCATTGCGAAAGTTTTGCATCGCAAGGTATGTAAATGCTCGGTGGAGCTGCCCGTCAAATGACCTATCATCATCTCATTTCCAGCTTCCGCATCATTCGGCACATTCTTGGTCGTCGTTTCTATTAGGGTCCTTCAGATCCGAATATGAAGAAACAAAGAAGAAGGGAGGAATTGCACATAGAAAGGAGAAAAGTAAATGGGAAGCCGAACAGGAGAAAGAGGAAGAAGTCAAGGTAAATAGTTTCCAGACGATCTCAAGGTGGAAACAAGAGCCGGATCATATGAAGGAGGTGAAACAAGAACCGGGAAAGTGGCACGAAGACGCTGAGAAAGTAATAGAGGACCAGGCGATGCGAGGTCCCAGTTTACCGGGGAGCATTATTCTGGAAGAGCCTTCACAAGTATCTCCCATGCACATTGATGACTTAGATTCCAAAGTTGTGGAGGAAGTGGAAGGGGCATCCAAAGAGACATCCAGAGTCACACAATACACAGAAGAAGAAGAGGCAGATATACAGACTATCTTACATTTCTTTTTGTCCGGTGGAGATGACGGAGAGTCTGACGAATCCCTGATTTGGGCAAAGTTGGCGGAAAAGGTAATGGTTTTTATTTTTTTCATGTGTTATATCAGGTTTTGAATTTTTGCTCAGAAGGGACATAGAACTGCAGAGGAATGGGAGAAGGTCTTCAGCCAATACGACAAAGAAATAACAAGTCGATACGAAAGTTGTGTGACAGCCAGGGAGTAAACAGAGGCTTAATATTTACCAATCTGATTCATGCGGATGTTGCCCTCGTCCAAACTATTGTCTCACCAGCTCTTTTAATTAGTTTCTTGGTTTTAGATTTCTTAATCGCTAACTGTGTGCATTGAGCGATCTAAGTAAATGAGTGTCCTCTTTGCAGCTGGACAGAATACGTTTGCATTCATTCCGAAGTTGAGGCTGTAGGTACTTCTGGGATAGGCGTGCCAGGCTTGAAGAACCTCTTTCGCTTCTCCTCAAGTGATATCTCCGGTGACCCCGCCATCCGACCAGCATAGTCATATCCGCCCACAACGGCCCCAAGAACTAGACAGCCACCAAGGGCGGTCGGAAGTGAACGGTCTGTCAAGCCGAAACCTTGTAAGTGTCAGGTGCCATGAGGACAATGTCGTGGAAACGTACTGCGAATACCAGCAAGAAAACCCGCCGCGCAAGCGCCTGTGGCACCATTTATTGGATCATTCTTCTGTCGTAGATTGGCCACACAGGTTTCCGTAAATGCAAAGGTGAATCCCATCGCAGCTAGTAATGTCAAAACAGATCGTATGAGGGAGCATGAGCTGTCAGGTAAGTAGGTCAGTATACCAAGTCAAGCATATTTTACGCACCAAAGAACCCAATGGTTCCACCTGTCCGCGTCACGAAGCCCATAGCACCTCGTGAATGGCTGCTCAACGCATTCTGAACGGTGCTTGCAAAAACACCGACACCAGCAGCCTGAAGACCAGCGCGACTGGCGTATGGGAGTACTTCCTTGGTCTCATAGTTGTTTATGGGGATATCGATGTCGGCTGAGTCGACCATAGGGATGGAAGGGAATATCTAGTAAAGGATGGACAGACTCGGTTTTCTGATTGGCTAATTCCAAACAACCGTGGTTAGGGTTTCCAAAGAGAAATTATTTGACGTTTTTTATGCTTCTCTTGTTTGATAACCTAAGAAACGTAGTTTTCTATGAAAGCAGAACAAACAAAGGCATTACAAGCCCTTGGTTGGTACAAAAATCCCCAGAATCATCATCCATTTCGGCTCTTTAAGAAAATAACGGTGATTGATAATTGATCCTGCCCTACAGCCTGCTGCATAGGCTGACTGTATGAAAAGATAGGCAGTGAAGATCATTTGCGTACACTCGCATTGTTTCCTTGGGATGACAAATCATTAGGCACTTTGTGGCAAGGTTCACTAGCCACAGAAGAGAATCTTGTGAAATGGAAGGAAATGCTTGACAGGTTTCGAGATGCTACCGTTGTCTGTGGTGACAGAGAGGTTTATATTTTGTGGTTGAAGAGGAGAAAACACCCGCTCAAAATCACGATACCAGAGGTATTTTGCACTTACACCGTTTCCCTGATGATATAGCTAGCAAGTCCTTACAGATCCAGGACATAGATTTGATACACGCCGATAAAACTCACGCAGCTTGGGTATTGTCGCCAAATGCTATTGAAGAACCTTGTGTCGCGTTTTCTAGAGGATCATTGTTATGGATCTATAACCCTACTCATAAAGGCCTATCCAGTTATCTGAGAGGTCATGGTGGGGTGAGAATTTCGCATTCAATACTCATGATCATGGATGACGGATTCTGAAGGCCATAACATCTCTCGCGGTCCATCCTGTTGTTCCAAATCTGTTTTGCAGTACCTCAAGGGATCACACAACACGCATTTACGACCTCACTCTGACGCCACACGAGGATTTAAAGATCGTGATGTGAACCCTCACTGGCCTCCTGGCACATTGCCAAGCAGAGCTGGAGCCCCTCATGGACTCCATATGGATGAGTTGGAGGGGGAAGGAATTGGACGGTGCATTATTGTCCTTCTAGGTGGAAGGGCTGGCGGTCATCAAGCTGCTGTCCTGAACGCGGCAAGTATCTCTGCACAATCTACACAATCTACATAGCTAACAGCTGAACGGCATGATAGAGCTTTCACCCTAGCTATCCGATGATAGCAACTTGTGGCGTAAGTAGAAACTTGATCGCCCGTTTGTCATTCAGACCCAGCTTCCTCCCTTTTTGTTAGATCGACCGTTGTATCAAAATTTGGCATGTTTATCCACGCAACTCTAGGCAAATCACAAGAGAAGACAAACCTCTGTTTAGCAGTAGTAGGATTCACCGGTCGCGTGTCCTTTCCGTCCGCTGGTTGAACCATGAAAACCTGGTATCACACTCTCCCTCTTCGAATCTACGAACCGATCCACTTGATAACGACAAAACGGATACATGCCTAGCTCCTGGAGAAGTCGTTGTGTGGAAATGGTTAGGGTTGAATAGATTTTTCCCTCCACTTTACGATGAGTTAAGAACCGAAGGAAAATCACAGAGTGTACTTCGCGGATGTGCATCGGTAAGTTACAGAGCGCTTCCTTGCCGCAGTGGACGATATTTTCATTTCCACACCTTTGCAGGATTACCAGGAAAGTTGTAAGAGAAACTCTGTCTATCTTGAATAAGCCTAACCAAGAACATTCTCAGCTTCCTTCACTATACTAGCAAATGGGTCGTTCCCCGAATTACGTCTGCAGATGATATCTCCTTCTGTCCATGTCTACGACTCCCCAACACACGATCCTATCGCTACCTGTGTCATCCCTGCAGGATTACCCTATGTAAAAAATACAATAGGCTCAGGAAAATCGCATGGACATTCTCCGGGAGATTCTCATAAAGACAAGACTTCAGCGGAGCTAGTAAGGACTGCGGGGGACACAGGGACAACCCAGGAATCGAGTCAGCAGTTATTCCCACCGGACGAACCTTCGCTCCTTACAAAATCCCTGTCTAATGGTCAAATCAGAAGCTTTGCGGGTACTGTGACACTCATGCATGTACCCAGTTTACCTTTGAGAGAACCTTCGAGATTCCCTCTGGACGATCCAATGACAACGGTGGCAGAAACTCCTATGGAAAGAGGTGGTGATACCAAGCCACAGCTACATGGGTTGGGCACAACACATCCAGGACTCATTGAGCGAAACAACCCTCCGCCAATAACTGGCTGGTCGCTAGATGTTCCCCTTGATGATGACGATGCGAAATATGAATCTTGGCCTATAGGCGATGTGATGCAGGTAGACGACCTGGCTGTTAGTAATATCCAGAACACGAAAAACAAAGAGAAGGAGTCGGAGGAATCTATCAAAGTAAGGCTGCAGACTGCGGCACTTGGTATGGGTGGCAAAGTCATTTTAGTGATTGGTACGAGAGGGAGGATATGGGTTTATCGAATGAAGAGTGGACAGTAGAGTTTGTTAATAGGTTACATCGGCAGAATAGACCTTCAGACGCATCAAGACATCAAGACAATTATCAAACTGCTTGAGCAACACACTTGATACTATCAAAGTAATTCGTCATTTAAATTTCATTTTCGTCATCCTCTCCGTTTACATTCTTGACTCCGTATCTGTCCACAATTCTCTGCCTCCATATTCGACTGCGTCATCCATCTCTATTACCAAGCGACGTATATACAGTGCTCCAAATGATCTCCGTATTACCTAAAAACACTCCACTTGGTGTCTAGGAGGCTCGCATGTATACCTGAGACTCAGTCACTTCGTCTGGATCTCAGTATCCGGCACCTTTAGCATTGGGGATTACTGCACCCAATCGTCATGAGATACTATCACAGACCGTCCCATAAGCACACTCCAGCAGTGTTGTCTGAAGTGTAATTGATCAGAATTGAATAACTTCATCATAAATTTGTAACATGGTGCTCGAGCTCAGTCCACGGATGTACTAGAAACCATTATTACTGGAAGGATAAATTTATTAATTAACTTGCTACTCTCTTCCATAGGTGAATAAATAAGACTATCAGCAGAAGAAAATGATAAGCCACGCTATTTAGAGACAACTCTTTCTACGTGTACTGAATATACTTATGTGCTGAAGAGCGTTGTTCGAACAATGACACACTGTAAAATTCATTATGGAAATATTCGCTGAAGAGCACTATGGTAACTCACGGCTTCACACAATATGAAGATGCAAGTCTCTGTGGTATTCAATCAAAGATATACATGCACAAGTAAATTTAAGGAAGAAAAGAGAAAGATGATAAGATGAAACATTGTTGGCATGGTGTCTAGATGCTATTTATATCTGCAGTTCGCTCTTTCCCGCTCTTTCTTTAATTCTTGTCAGATGTTTCATAGCCACGGATCCGGGTGTATTAGCTTGGCCACCTATTCTTAAACCATCTGAGATTTTTAACCAGTGCTTTGATAGGAGAGTAGTCAGATTGTTGGATATCATTAGGCTCAGATAAACATTGATCCGGAGTGAGAGAAGGTCGAAAATGAGATTCCTCTACTGACGGCACACCTAGAGGGTTTTAAAATGATATATTTGAGGATATTAATGAGCACATCTAACAGTATAGACAACATCTTTGATGCTGGAACAATGTCATCAACAGATGGTAGCGGAGTGAAACCACCTATCACCACCTATCACCACCTATCTGTCTCATGGGACCAGACAAAATCTAACCTAATGGATTGAACGAAGGGCATGTGTTCTTGAGCTTCTCGAGCGTCTGAGCATCAAGGAGACGAAAAGCCGGAAATCAGTTCAAGTATTTTGAATCTGAGTCATCTGGACGTTAATTTTGGTCAGGCGTGAGTAATTCTTTGTCTGGATGGAGCTGAGTGCTCAATGAAATGTTCAGAACTGACCGCATCGTGAGAGAGGGCGACAGAACTCCTGGAACCTGAATAAGCTTGCACAATGCGCATGGCATGTCTCGTGTAAAATTTCACAAGTCTTGTTGTTCCATCGGGTAAAAGTAGGTATTGCATGAAGTAATAGTATCCGAGATCAAATATCAAATGGTCTTACCTGTTCCCCGATGACCCACTGCTAATCGTCTGTAACTACGAATATTTAGGGGAATTGCGTCTTTTGTCACCCGCCTTTAGTATGTGAACGAGTGTAAGCAGCATGTCACTGGTGGTGATAACGTGCCTCCGAATTGGAAGAGCATGGTTCTATACTGCAAAAGCAGGTGGCTCAGGTGGGTGAGATACATGATGACATGCGACTGATTACACCCGGGTTTCTAAAGTAGTCTCATTAGATGCGTGACCCGAGGTTTTTTTCGTTAGACACTTCAGTGCTTTTATCAGCGAGGGTCATGAAAACTTCCAAAGCTGCGTGCTTTGGAACATTTGTCAGACCGAAATGGGCAAGAATTTAGCAGAGCCGAACTGTCAATTCAAATAAATTGCCGAGAAGTATCGTTTTTGACACTTGCCCTGATATTTTGCTAGAAGATTACTAAAAAAAAGCACCTTAATAATAACTACAGCCAAGGAGCTATGATACATGAAGTTAGTTTTATTAAAACCATCAAAAATGAGTAGAATATGAAACGTTCAGCCAACAACCACACCTAATGGTGTTTATTATTTTTGCACTCAGACAATTTGAATTGCATACCAATCTAGTTGGCAGAACAAACTCCAGACCGCCACCGAATAACGTCATGTCTTGAACCCATCAAAGCATTGAAGCCTTATGATATCAAAGTAGCAGAGCCGAGAAGGCATTTTCATCTCCGTTGCAACTCAAATCATCATCAGCTACCTCCTTTCTGATCGCATGGCTAATGACCCTTCGCAACGTGTACTGGCTGAGTATTGATAATCACGCCTAAAACAACCATTCAACCCTTTAGCTCCACATGCACAACATACAAGAAGGCCGCCGACCCCAAAATCTGTACGTCATGAAGTCATTCAAAGCACCACCTAATTAATATTTTACGATTGTTTCGATTGACGATAGGCCAGAACAAAGGACAAAAACAACGAGCATTGAGGGTCAACGTAGGCCAAATTTTGAACCAAGAATTTACTGGGGACGATAGTGTCATGCCACATCAAAGGTTATGCCCGAAGTTGAGGGTTCAGCATATCAGGGTGCCGCATCGGTTGGGGCGCATGTAAAACGTATGGTGTAATTTGCTTTATATACGGGTGGGAGTGAGATGAAATTAAGTTTATGCTTGATTCTCGATCATCTGGTGGAAATCGAGGGGGCACGGATATAGAGATCGTATTGTTGTGGGGGGTGATGACAGTGACAGGGGAATGTTTGGATTCATAATCGTCGTACAAGAGATCATTGTCCCCGGCGTATGGCTGTGTGCGAAGCGAAGGGCGTGGCTGGAAATGAGAATGAGAGCAAGATGGAAAAACGTTTCTTCTGTCCTGACTATGGCAAATATTATTGTAGTGGGACTGGGGCTGATGATCAAGGCGCTGGCCACTATGAAACGATTGCTCTTGTGGATTATGGTTGATGGATGTAGAGTCGAGACGGGGGAGAGTACTTGAACTCATATTTCCATGCTTTGAATTCGAATCCTCTGTCCACGGAATAGAAAAGGCATGGAAGCGAGATCCGCTGTGCCCAGAATTTAAAAGACCTAGAGCTGGAGCCGGAGAAGGCGGAAACGGTGCCGAAGATGGCGAATTCGGAGAAGAAGTCTGACAGGTCGATGTTGGGGTAGACGAGGAATTACTTAGAAGAGTGGCTGGAGGCGTTTGAGGTCGAGCTTTCCGAAGTGACGAACTCTTGCGGTAGATCTCGCGTTCGCGTAGTGACTAGATATGTGATAGGCGTTAGATATGTTGAACGATAGAAGTAAGGTGAAAGAGCATTGCATAAAGGGTATCAAATCAATGAGAGACTTACATGCACAGGCCTTGTTCCAGCTGAAGAGGGGTGTCCTTGTGAGTGCATGTGTATGATAGGGGGAGGGGGAATGAACGGTGAAGCTGCTGGGGAAGTGTATACAGGTGTCATCAAAGGAGGGGGGCGGTAGGGATGGGAATGAGACACAGCCCGAGCATGGTGATGCCTGGAAGAACTTGGATATCGATTGTCCTTCATTCTGCCTACTGGAGAACAAATATGTAGCGGCACTGGAGTAAAGTATTTTGATGGAGGAAGAGGGCGCAAACGACATGTCTGTGGTGGTGGCATTGGAACATAAAGGTTCTCAGAGAACAAAGGAGGTACACGATGGTACATCGGGGCCGTTGTATAGGACGGCGATGCCTTATGTGTCAACGGTTCCTCGATTGAGGGAGACAATTGGCGGGGGACTGGAGGAATACCCGGAGCACCTGGGGCGGCGGACTCGAATCCTTGTCTGTGTTGTTCAGTATGGTGAACCCAGTTGGTGACGCGGTTCTGGGTCTGGATAAAGCGCTCGTAGGCTTCTGGAGAGTAATCGTACTCTGTCATTATAGTCGAAGGGAGAAGAAGGTCGTCCGAAAAACGGGTGCACTCAGGATATATAGGGGATTGAGGAGGGACGGACCCCGGAGGTAAGCGACAACTGATTTGGAGGTAATGCGGGAGCCTGTGCCGGTTACCGGTGGATAAGGAGATTAAAGACCTCGAGCCCCTCCATTTTCCATGCAACCACGGCAGCCAATGGAACCCACAGCCCTGTGGGTCCTGCAGTGCTCTGTTGTACTTTCAAGCAATTAGGCAAGGACTCAGAGAAACCAGAATTGTACGGGATACAGTAGGTTGCTTTCATTCGCCTTGGTGAAAATTGCTTAGCCGACTTCCGGATCTTTTCTTGATGACCCTAGATCGTCATTTGTCCTCCCAGAAGCGGAAGTTTTTCGGTGACATAGTCTCTGCCCCCGGCATCTTTCATTCTCTGCCGGGACCGCGAGCGGAGCGTCCCAGGCTAAACCTATTACGTGCTCTAGCCACAAAGATTAGCCTGACTCGTGTGGAATCCATGCGCTCAGCTGCGTTAGCACAGAACAGATTATACAACAAGTAGGTTCAATGCAAAAGGGAGTCTATTTTGGGCACAGTAGTAACGGTGTTACTGTTCGCAACGAAAAGTTCTCATCAGCTTCACTCCGTGTACTCTTTGGCAAACTCCGACAGTCTCTCTTTAACTTTTCAACCTTTTGTTTATCTGCCAAAATGGCGAGTTACGGCGCCTTGAACAAGAATCAGCAAGGCCTGAATGTTAACCATCCTTATGCTGCGGGAGACCCTTATTATGCAGAATCTACTGGTTTTATCACACCACAACAAGCCGTCAAAAAGCGTGGCATGAGCAACTGGATAAAATTTGGCGTCCCTCTCCTTATCGTCGTCGTGGTTGCGGCAGTATTGGGTGGTGTCCTTGGCAGCAGAAAATCCAACAATGACGCTGCAACCAGCACCTCTGGCAGCAGTAGTGATAGTGTAACTCATGGATCAGGTGCAGCTCTCAACTTGGCAAACTCACCATTTGCTACTGCAACGGATAGCAAATATCTCGAACCGCTTTATCCATCAACCGTATGTACATGTCTTCTCTAATTGATGTGTTGTCTGAGCTTATTTCGCCAAGACTGCTGCTGCTTTTTCTACTCCTACCTTCCGTTCAGCGGGTAATAACGTTCCATCATGGCCTCAAGAAACCTTCCAACCTGCCAATCCATCTCCTACGAACGTTCGTCCAGACCGACCCAGGCTTATTGCCCCTGCCTATAAATGGGCTGCCCTCCCGAGCCTCATCGCTCAGGATCCATACTTCAAAGGATGGAATGATACCATCTTTGGCAATGCCACCGATTATTCTAACTCCCCACCTGTTCCGTACTTCATGGATGGTGACAGTGGTATTCTCGACGTTGCCCGTGAAATCAAACAGAGACTAAAGGCATTTGCCTATGTATACCGCCTGACCAATGACACCAAGTGGGTTGACCGCGCATGGAGTGAAATCCAGGTGCGTTGGATTTTCGTCTGTCTGTTCATTGTATCCTGATGCTCGCTGGATAGAACGCAGCCGGGAACGGTACCAACCAATTTGGCCCATCTAGCGATAGATGGAACTCGAACCATTTCTTAGATACTGCTGAGCTGTCTGCCGCTTTCGGTATTGCCTATGATTGGCTTTATGATTTGTGGTCGGACGATCAGAAGACTATGATGAGGACGACCATGATTCAATACGGTCTAGGCCCTGGCCTGGCCGTTTTCACTGACCAAGCTTCCTACGGTTGGTGGAGTAACAATATCACCGGCAACTGGAACTGTGTTTGCAATGGTGGCCTAACACTTGGCGCCCTTGCTATTCTTGGTGATGATACTACCGGAACTGCCAGTCAGCTACTTGGATATACCATTGACAATGCCAGGGCGAACTGTGCCAATGGCGTTACTGATGATGGAACATGGACTGAAACACCCAACTATTGGTACTTTGGTACAACAGGTCATGCCGAGATGTCCTCCGCCCTGCTTACTGCAACGGGCTCCCATTACGGCCTTTTTGACACAAACCCCAATTTCTCAAAGACCGGTGATTTTCATATGTACGTCAATGGACCTGGTACCCTCTTCGACTACGGTGACCATGGTCCAAACAAATATTCCTCTACTGCCAATTGCATGTTTCTTTATGCCACTCAGTATCAAAAACCCCAATACGCTTTGTTCCAGCGCGACCAACATGATGCCACCGAGCCCTGGAGTATGTTTTGGTATGATCCGAGCGTTGCTGGTGCCTTCTGGAATGGTGCTCCCTTGGATCATTTCTTTGACAACGCTCTCGATCAATGGGGATCCATGCGCAGCAGTTGGACAGATAGTCATGCGTCATTTGTGGCCATTAAGGCGGGTAAGAACCAAGGCCGTCAGACGCATAACGATCTCGATGTAGGTGATTTCATAATCGATGCCTTGGGCACTCGTTGGGTTGGTGAATTTGGCTCTGCCAATTATCTTTCCCCCGGGTACTTCAGCAATGATACTCAAGTCTCGGAGAGATGGATGTACTACAGGAAGATGACTGAGGGTCAGAATACCATTCTCATTGATCGTTCCAATCAACTGGTAACCGCTGCACCTACCGTCAAACATGATACCTCTGGAACCACCCAGGGGTCGAGTACGGTGTTTGATGTTCCCGCTGACTCGACCGCCTACTGGGTGACTGACATGACGACTGCCTATGCCAAAGCGTGCGTGCCAAAGGATAAGCACGAGAAATTATATCTGATCTCAATTCTCTGAAAATAGGACATCGGTGAAGCGGGGCATCCGATTTTTAAACAAACGTCGTCAGGTTCTTTTGCAGGACGAGATCAACTCTCAAGGCACTGTTGATTGGAATATACACACCAACGCGACGGTGACGACCGATGGAGCCTCTGCGACCTTGAAACTTGACGGGCAAACACTAATGCTTACGCTACTGAATCCGCCTACTGGTGCAACATTTACCACTCAAACACCATCAGTGCGATATCCGTCGGATCCCCAGCCTCCTGAGGCGGACCAGCCGAATCCTGGGGTGACCACAGTGTCTGTGAGCCTACCTGCTGGGCAGTATACCCTAGCCTTCCTGTTTAACCCGCAGTGGCCGGGGATGTCAAGCGGCGACTATGTAACGCCCCCTTCCGTTGCTTTAGATAGCTGGAGTCTGGAGAGCCACAATTAGTAGCGTAGGTATATTCAGAGACGATTTCAATTATAATGGACATGGACTATGAATATTGTACAATGTATATGAGAATAAATGGAAGAGCGTGAGATCAGGAGGTGAGTTATTTGGATGAGTTTGTGTTTTGTCTGTTCTCCACTCGATTGTGAGTGTTCATGTTGCCTGGGATACGGTTGATGAGGATTCTAGTAGACATCCGATCTGCGTGCAGCTAACCACTCCTTCATCGTCCAACTCGTATTCGTCTTTTTCAAATGCTCTTGTCAGCGCGCGACTCCCTCGTCGCCTGTCTTGCTCTTGCCGTTGCAGTCCAAGCCGGCGGCGAGTTTCGACTTCGACGTGTGCACAAAGCTCACACCGATCTGAACAAAATAATCAAGAGGTCTCCTCAAGTTAATTCCCCTTCTGTGACCAGTGCTGGTAACGGCCCCTCCGAAAGCCCATCCTTTTCGCTCCTTCCCCCTTCTTCATCCCCTCTTCCCTCTTCCTCTGCATCAGCCGCCTCCCAAGTCCAGACTCCTGCACCAGCAACCTCTAGTCCAGTCGTTGATTCCAGCTCTACCAGTGCTTCCAGTATTTCAAGTCAAAGTGAGGATGGCCTCCTCGGTGTAAGTGAATTCAATCAAGTTCCTCGGCGGCTCGATATTCACTTGCGCGCAGGCCCTTAATAGTGTTCTAGGTGGCTTATCCAGCTCCTCCAGTGACCCTGCTGGCTCTTCTTCCGCTTCAGTTACCTCTTCCACTTCTTCTTCACTCCCACTACCTCTTCCTCGTCATCCTCATCGAGTCCTTCGCCGACGGTTGCCCCTGAAAACACCACAGTTCATACCTCCCCCGATGGTTCCTCCACTTCCTTGACTCGCAAACCGACCGTGACCGTTGTGGCTACTGAGAACCCAGAGGAAGCAACTTCAGTACCCAAACCTACCGGTTCTGCTCAGGTTAAGAGTACAACATTGATGATTCTTATCATTATTGCTTCCTCACTCGGTGGAGTTGCTATCCTCTGGACTATCTTCAGGAAATGGAAGCTTGGCCGTTCATCCAAGTTTGATGAGCGCTTACAACCGATTGATTGGCAACCAACAGAAGCTGATCGGGATGCAGCACCCATACCCACACATAGGAGAGCACCATCGAATGCATCTTCATTTCATTCCTCTTCTGTTCATGGACATTCAAACGGGGGGATTCAGGGTCGCACCTCCCCTTTACAACCTATTCCTGACCACGACTTCACTGCTGGTGCAGTGCCTGTCGGTGCAGTGCCTGTCGGTGGATATGCAGATTTGGCCAGGGGTCCAAGCCCTCCTATGGGTGAGGTAAATAGAGGACATATGCCAGTGGCAAGGGGATATGAGTATGATAATGCTGTTCCGCTCCACTACCAGGCTGGTCCAGGAGCATATGGCGCCTATGACTATAATCAAGGTGTTAGGTATTAATTGTCAACCATTTGGATAAGTTACAAGACCATCTCACGATTTCATACTACGTATCATGTCTCCATCGGGTGCCTCATACAACAGCCGCTGGCTCAGCGATTTTCATTTTATTTGTGGCTATATCTTCTGTTCCTCCATTCCTTTCTAATATATATCTGTTACTCTTCTAACAAGATCTGATTGCCCTGACTTCCTGTTCGTTGATCTCGAATTTTATTTTTCTTCACGGTGATACCTTTGTGATGATCTTTAAACAATCTTTTCAATTTTTCAATGTTTCTCCTTAGGTATTTAAGCTCCCATTTGAAATACAAATCAAAAAAGACTTGCGAAAAAAACTTGCATAGGAGGTTAGCTTTAGTTAACACCAGCGAGCAGTTGTTGATCACTCTCATCCTTTACCGCCAACCGAGTGATGCATGAGCAGAGGGCTGGGATGTGAGGCTCATTACCGATGATTAACTCTGACAATGACTGAGACATTCAATTAATTCAGTACACTCCTAAAGTCTCATAAACATAGACAGTCATCTCTTAGACGGTCATCTCCTAATGCAACCGCTTGATATGATGAATCAAAGTAAGTGTTCTCACCGAACAAGAATCAAATTCACGTATCCCTAAATTCAAAGATCACCAATTTCCTAATCCCACAATTGATCTACTACCTCCCGAGCTAATCCTCGAAATAGCCAAAACAGCTATTGGTAGAGAAAACGAGCTTTATATGAAGGATAAGAATATCAATAAGGATATGGATGTTCTACCTCCGTTACCTCTCGTTCTGTCTCAAGTCTGCCACCGTTGGAGGGTTGTAATATGTGGTGACTTATCCCTCTGGACACATCTTGCCCTTGGACCGAAGAGCTTAAAAACATTCAATGTCCAGCGGTACTTGGACAAGTCGCGAATGCTTTCAATCAAACTAGACATCGTGTTACCGGACAACGTACCTAGCGGAGGGTTCGTGCAAGAGATGACAACCATTATTTTTCCACACTATTTCAATCGATTCAGGGAGGTGTCCGTGCATTGCGAATCTGGTGGTCCATCTTTTCAAACAGCATTAGCAGTCTTTGATTGACTATCAATATACATGCAGTTTGAGATAAATGGATATGGAGAAATATTCAAGAGATACAAATAGCGTAACGCAGATAGTGGCGGACTGCGCTTGAGCACTGTGAAATAAATTTATGAAGCAAAAAAAAACAAAAAAAACAGAGACAGCGTAACCAGGTGCATTCAATATGCACAGGCAGTGATAGAACTCCTCTAGACGTCCCAGGACATGGCAGCGTTGATCCGTGCTTTCACTGACGACACTATTGCTGACACAGGAGACATCGATATTGAGAGCGTCGTCTTCACTTTATCGTAATAAATAGCGAAGCCGAACCGCCAAAATTTGGAGACAAGATGGCCGACCGCCATCAGAGGGACTACTGTCGCGTATGTGCGCCACCACTTCTTGAAATGCCTCGCCAGCACCCCCCGTATGGAAATACCATACTTTAGCACGGTGGCGAACATGTATCTACCAAGCGATACAAGCCAGGAGAGTACCTTATTACCCAGCTTCACCGGTGTGAAGACTATGGTGCTAATGATATACACCAGTATGGAGTATATGATTCTACCAGGAATCACCAGCAAGAAGAGTATGATCTTGCCAAAATCTACGATTATGATGCGACATATGTACAACATCGTCGAGCGTATGTCGCCAAAAAATGACACCCAGAAAGACTTGCGAGGTTTTGGTTCATGTTTATTTGTCTTTTCCTCTAGTGTTGTTTTAGCGAATAGTTCTTCCAACCCTGTTAAGTTTTCAGGTGGGAGGTTTCTCCGTTGAAAGTAGTTAAATAGCCCTGTAAATAGTTCTTCGGGTTCCCAATCTTCGCCGAATAACTTTTCCGGAGGGGAAGATGAGTCGACGGAAGCCACACCCGGTTTGGATGACGGTGGCATGAAGGTTTGGTAAGGTTGTACAATGGGCGGTGCTCTAGGACGTTTTTGAGGACCAAAGATTGGATTTGAACGGGGAAAGTTGGTGTCTGAGTCCACAGGGGGGTCCTCAATTTGCCGACAGTCGAGGCGATAAAAAGAGAGAACCTGAGCCTGGAATAATGTTGATGAGCAGCAAGCCAAAGATGACATCACTGGGCTCACCACAACTTCAATGAATGTTGCAATCGAAAAATAAATGCACCCCCCAGTGGAAGAGGGACCTAAATACGTGGAATAGCCATTTCTAGAGCTGAACCACCACGTCCATGATGTCATGCTAGTCAAAATTCTCAACACCCACAGAAAGATCTGAAAAATCTGAAGACACCGGTGAGTAAGGTGGTCAAAGTATCAAATGGACACAACACACGAGATGTTCATATTTCCCAATGGCACGAAACTTACGTCCTTCGTGCTCAGCCCTTGAGCGAGTGCTGTACGTTGGATCCCAAGCCGTCCACAAGATAGACAAAAAAACAAAAACGGGAATCACGGGTTGCAGATAGTGGGGAGAGGATGGTACAGAGTCACAAATGACTACATGGATGATGAGTATAGGGATACATCAGACACAGCACGATACATACCGGAGATATTGAACCAGATAGATACCAGACTTGTTATTACCCAAAGAAATCCGCGTAGTCTCCACCAAAACAATAGAATGGAGAGCTTTCGTGTTTGCTCCGCTCTGGCTCTTCTTGAGCTCTCCATGTTCTTGGCTTTAGTTCCATCTAAAGAGGCAAAATATGCCGGTGTTCCACGAGGGTATTTCCTCATCGTGATGTCTTCCCCGACATGGGGCAAGCATTTTTTACATATAAGAAAGTGATGAGTATCCAGAGGGAGGCCAGACTCTTGCACATTTTTGAGATACTCCATGTATTTCCAATCCTACAAAAAAGATGACTATACAAGGAATAAAGTTGCAGGGAAGGAACACACTTGTCTCAGATGGCGATATTTGGACATGCTCCGATTGAGTTCCCGCATAACTATGCATCTGAAACAATTTTTCTGGGTATTCCATGGTTGATCTTTGTTGAAAATGGGAGAAAAGTTAGTTATTTCTCAAAATCATCAAGATGAAATTTTTTGCCTTGGTCTGGCTCGTCGAGTGGTTGATGTTCCATTTCCGAAGAATGGGAAGACGCTGGAGTCCTTGCATTCATAGGCGCGTACGGGTTGTAATAAGAATATCGGTTGACTAAAGTCATCTTGATGAGTTAAAGGCGCGTTGGTCGAGCCAAGAATTCAAGGTTCCTATTGTTGATGTAACGTGCATTAAATACTTTTAGATTCTTCTCAGCACGTGATCTTTGTTGATTTAAGTACGACCGATGGATCTTGGCGGAACATCTGTCCCCCCGCAACACGTGGCAAATATCATGTGGTCTCAATTCAGTGTTCCTCCACGTCTCGTCGCACTTCTCCGCACACCCCTCAATATTCATGACCATGATATCCCCAATCTATGATAAAACCGGCGAGGCTGGCTTCAGACTTCAGATTTTGCGCTATTCGGACATAAATCGGACAAGCATCACTTTATGAGCTCGGCTCGTCATTTTCAGCTAAAATTTGATTGTGATAGGTCTGCTGACCTGTCATCACGCGTAGTGTCTCAGCTTACTAAGCCTTGTTTTAATTGTTTCTAATAAAGCAGAATTTTATTTTGTGTGAAAAGCCATTTCCATGGTACTCGACACATCTTTATTCTGGGATAATGTGTAAGAAAAAAAGTATATATGGAATTTGGCAGTTGCATATGTGTCCAATACCTGCGACATGAGATTGCAGTATCAAAACCTTTGGAATGTAGAACCCTTCGAGCGAGGGTCTAAAATGACGTACTAGAATTAAGGAACCGATTCCGGGTCTATTTACAGCTTCCATGTGAGCAAATTCTGAGGGTGATCATTTTTTCCAAGTGCCATACAGCTGCACATGTGTTTTGTGGCCACCTATCCTATGAATACAGAAGTTTTTTCATGTCAGTTGGGTGTTAGCGAAGCCATTTGAAGAAAGCAATGGAGCTGTCCATTCTCGCATCACATATGAAACAATTAATGTAGTAGAGCTGAGACTTGAGACTAGTACCAAAACACGGGCCGGCCAAAAATTTGGACATACCCGGAATAGGCTTTCCTATATCCGCCATCAGAGCCACGTGACTGGAACGCGACCGCGTTGATACCTGGCCTTCTTTGACTCGGCAACGGGGCACCTTGCGTCTTTCAAACCATTGATCTTTCTTGTATATACCAATAAGTTCGTACGAAACATGTCCCAGTCGCAACAAGCATCACAAGCACCACAAGATGATGAATATCAAATGACCGGACCCCTCCTCGTGTCAAAACTCCAAGAAGCAGGAATTCATGCAAACGATATCAAGAAACTTACTAGTGCTGGACTACACACTGTAGAAGCTGTCGCATTCACCCCTAAGAAGCACCTCGTCACAATCAAGGGAATCTCAGACCAGAAGGCAGATAAGATTTTGGAAGAAGGTGAGTGAATAGAGAAAAGGCCATGCAATCAAGATCAAAGGTCCTGACTAAAAGTCTTTGCACTGCTCTATAAGCTCAAAAAATCGTACCTTTGGGTTTTCAGAGTGCTACAGAAGTACATGCTCGACGGTCCGAATTAGTGCATATAACGACCGGATCGAAACAACTCGACGCTCTTCTCTGTGGTTCGTCATGTTTCCTCCATTTAATCTCGTCTTTTCCATCACAAATAAATGCAGGTGGAATTGAGACCGGTGCAATTACAGAACTTTTTGGCGAGTTTAGGACAGGAAAATCGCAACTATGCCATACCCTTGCCGTGACCTGCCAGCTTCCTGTGAGCATGGGCGGCGGAGAAGGCAAATGTTTGTATATAGATACTGAGGGAACTTTTCGTCCCGTTCGTCTGCTCGCCGCAGCGGAGCGATATGGCTTGAATGGCGAAGAAGTTCTTGATAATGTTGCCTACGCAAGGGCTTATAACGCCGATCATCAACTCCAGCTTCTAGCAATGGCGAGTGCTCTGATGTCTGAGTCTAGGTGTGCCTACATTTGACTTTTTTCGAGTTCGCCCAACTCAAGTTGTCATAGGTTCTGCTTGCTGATTGTTGATTCTTGTACGGCCCTATATCGTACCGATTTCAGTGGTCGTGGTGAACTTTCAACGCGCCAAAATCACTTGGGTAAGTTCCTCAGAACACTTCAGCGTTTAGCTGATGAGGTATGTCTGGCCAAGTCTTCCTGTGTTAAGATCATTCACAGTGTGCCTCCAGTTTGGTATTGCTGTTGTTGTCACGAACCAGGTCATGTCAAACCCAGACGCTGCAGCAGGCCCATATGCCGGTAACGAGAAGAAACCCATCGGCGGTAACATCATGGCACATGCTTCGACAACAAGGTAAGATCTTCCTTCAACATATCGTGTCTGCTCGCAGTAATATGGTTCTTAGACTACAACTCAAGAAAGCCCGTGGTAATACACGTTCCTGTAAGATCTACGATTCGCCATGCCTACCAGAAACGGAGACACACTTTGCCATCCTTGAGGGAGGCATTGGCGACCCAGAAGAAGAGTCTTGATTAACTATACTCGGACTGGACTTTAAATTACTTTTGCTAACGAGCAATCAGTTTTTTTCATGTACAATACGATGTTGGATCAACAAATGAATAGCCAACTGACGGGTGGTGGACAGTCGGTTGAACGAGAGCCGCCAATGAGATCGACCGAGTACTGTACTGTGTTGTTCGACGGGCATTTCAAGCCAGGAAACGCGTGATGATATTAGCATCCGTGCCACTGATCCTGTTCTTCAGACTACTAAAATCGGCTGGGCTAACGTCTGCAATGTCGGCCATAAGGTATGCAATATCACCCCTAGAATCTGAGTACTGTTTTGTGACGTTATACGGTGACAAAGCGTCGTTAACCTGTCTGAGCACACCAGGCTGATTTTTGTGCACATGGCAGATACGAAGTTGATCACCCTCTGCATTGGTGATCGGACGCAAATCAACTTCTGGAAAGTTGACTGCCGAAATAGTCGAACCATAGATGAGATAACGACTCAGTGACTGTGAGACTTCTTCGCCGATCATTCGTTGGGCTTCTTCAGTCGACCCACCGATGTGAGGCGTGAGGATGACGTTTGGGATGGCGCGAAGTTGACTCGACCAAGCGTTGAGTTGATCATTGAAAGGATCACCGTTCGAGGTCGGTTCAACCGGGAAAACATCGATCGCGGCGCCTGCGAGATGCTTTGATTTCAGGGCATCGATCAACGCCGGTATATCCACCACGCGCCCGCGCGCATTGTTGATCAAGTATGCTCCCTTTTTCATCTGTTTTAACTGGGGCGCGGACATCATGTTGACCGTGTCGGGTTGTTCTGGAACATGAATCGTCACGAAATCGGATTGGGAAAGCAGTGTTTCGAGACTGTCGACTGGATGCGCCGTTCCTAGTGGCATGATGTTGAGAGTATCATGAAAGAGAACGCGCATTCCGAACGCTTCAGCGAGCACTGAAAGTTGTGAACCGATATGGCCATAACCGATGATCCCCAGTGTTTTGCCACGGACTTCGTAACAGTTTTTGGATTGTTTGTTCCATATCCCAAGTTGACGTAGCTCGAAAGCACGATCGAAGTATTGGCGAGAGAGAGCGACGAGCTCGGACATGACGAGTTCAGCGACGGAACGGGAGTTGGAGAAGGGAGAGTTGAAGACGGGGATGCCAGCTTGAGCGGCAGCTTTGAGATCGACTTGATTTGTACCGATACAGAAACATCCAATGACCAAAAGCTACATTCAGAAAAAACGGTTAGAAAATAGAACCGAGAAGAGAATAGAAAACGAACTTTGGAAGCGGCTGAAACCACCCGACTCGTCACTCTGGTTTTGCTACGGATACCAAGAGCATGATAGCGACCGATGTTCTGAACCAATTCTTCTTCTGAAAAAGCGTGGGCGTAATGATCGACATGGAAGCCCTGGGCTTGGAATGTGTGAACGGCTTCAATACTGATGTTTTCGAGGAGAAGGAGACGGATATTGTCATTTTTCTCTAGAGGATGGAGAATCTTGGGTTGACGGATGGGATTGTTGATGAAAGAGTCCCTGTGGCGAGCAAGGGAACTGTTAATGGGAGAGGTACTGGGTGAAAAGGAACTGCGAGGGATGTTAATAGGGACTCGTCATGATAAACCAACGCCTCGATTTTTTTTTGCTGGAAAAAAAAGCAAAAAGAGAGAGTGAACGCGAAGATTGTCAAATGTGACGTCAGAACAAGCACGTCAGAATTATGGCAACTGCAATGCAAAAAACTTTTTTTTGTAAGATCATTACGATCAAAAATCAAATCAAATCAACTTTACCAGCCCTTGCCCCTTGAATAATGGGTCTCTATCTCCTTGACTACGGCGCTGGGAACGTTCAAAGTCTCGCAAACGCACTCAAAAACCTAGGACACAACTTTCAATGGATATCTCAACCTTCCGATTTCGCAAAAGCCACTGTTCGTCCACCTTTTTTTCTCCTTGGTTTAAAAAATATCGAATATTGTCTCTCTTTTTTTTATGGGAGGAGATTAGAGTCTCATCTTTCCTGGCGTCGGTGCTTTCGAAACTGCCATCCAACACTTGAAAACGTGTGGTCTTCTCGAGCCCTTACGCGAGTACATTCAGTCTGGACGACCTTATTTCGGAATCTGTATTGGGATGCAGATTCTTTTCGAATCCTCTGATGAATCGTCTTTGAAGGGACTGGGAATCATACCTTGTCGAATATCCCGATTCGATGATGCTGATAAATCCGTACCTCACATGGGATGGAATATGGCAGAGCCTCTCTCGATATCTCATTCCTCTTCTTCATCGTCAGCGTCAGCGTCGACTTTACCAAATTGTTATTATTTCGTCCATTCCTATTGCGCCAAATTGGATTTGAGAGATGGTCGAGGTCCCCTTAAAGAAGTCATGGAGTGGGCGAATACGGTGACTCTGTATGGAGATGAAATGTTTATATCGTCTGTTCGCAAGAACCGGATTTTCGGCTCGCAATTTCACCCTGAAAAATCAGGAACGATAGGGTTGAAACTGATTGACGAATGGTTAAAAGACCAATCTCCCGTCTCCAAGAACGATCGCCCTTTAAATCTCATCACTCCAAAACACACATTAACGAAACGGATCATTGCTTGTATGGATGTACGAGCTAACGATCAGGGTGATCTCGTCGTAACTAAAGGTGATCAGTATGATGTACGGGAGAAATCGACGACAGCCACTGTGGCAGGTTCAGTACGAAACCTCGGAAAACCAATCTCTCTAGCATCAAAATATTATGCTGAAGGAGCGGATGAAATTTGTTTTCTCAATATCACATCCTTCCGCCATTCTCCTCTCCTCGATCAACCCATGCTAGCGATAGTCGAGGCTACATCCAAAGAAATTTTCGTACCTTTAACCATCGGCGGTGGAATCAAAGACACCATTGATCCCGATGGCACTCACCATTCAGCCTTGGAGGTAGCGTCCGCTTATTTCCGTGCTGGAGCTGATAAAGTATCGATTGGTTCCGAAGCTGTCTACGCCGTCGAAAAGTGGCTAAAAACAGGGGAAAAAGGCAAAGGCGCCATTGAAATGATCGCTCATACATACGGAAAACAAGCGGTGGTCGTCTCCATCGACCCAAAAAGAGTGTATATCGATCCAGTCACATATAACGGACCCTACAAACATGAACTTGTGTACGGAAAACCGGACGGTCCAGAAAATGAACGAGGTCAAGCATGGTGGTACCAGTGTACGGTTTCAGGAGGACGTGAATTTCGTCCATTATCAGTGGTGCAACTAGCTAAAGGAGTTGAAGAGTTGGGTGCTGGCGAGATTCTGGTGAATAGCATTGATCGTGACGGGACGGGATCGGGATTTGACGTGGAGTTGATCCAACTTGTGAAGAAGAATGTCAAGATTCCTGTTGTGGCGAGCAGCGGGGCAGGATGTGTGGGGGATTTCGTGAAGGTATTTCAAAAGACGGGCGCTGAAGCAGCTTTGGCAGCAGGGATCTTCCATCGTGAAGAGGTGAAGATTACAGAGGTCAAGGAGACATTGAGAGAGGCAGGGATGCATGCTCGTGAGGATAAGAGAAATTTATAGGCAGGCGTATGGTTACAGGAAATTCAAGGGAATTACAGGGCAGAGAGAGAAAGATAGTAGAATACATCCTGAGGGGATGGATTTTGATACTAAGAAGGACAAATACAGTCAGTAGTCAAAAAAGAATAGAAAGCATTGATAGGGTTATTTGTTGCCACGGACGACTCTTCCGACCTTTTTCATGATACTGGTCTTGCGGTTGATGCCTCCAAATTCTGATTCAGTGGAAGTAGTTGGGGCGAGGGCGGGTGGGGATGGAGGGAGGTCTTTGTTGGAGGGGATGGGATCGATCAAGAGGAAGGGCTCGGAAGGGTCGGGAGACTTTGGGGCGAAGCGGCCGAGGAGGGAGTTGTGAGGTTTGTGTGCGGGGCGGGCGGGAGAGAGGGGATAGTCATCGAGGGGTCGATCATAGTGGGGATTGACGGGGACGTTGGGAGCATCGCGCATCTTGCGTATTCTCTGCATCAAGGATTTCTGGCGTTTTGGGAGGCCAGTGGGAGAGGAGGACGACGAGGGAGACTGGGGAAGATCGGCAGAGTCTGGGACAAAGATGGGTTGAGGGGGAGGAGCAAGGGGGCGACGGGTAGGAGTACGGGCATGGAGCTCCTTGGGAAGGTGGAGATCGTCTCTGGGGCGTTTGGGGAGAGTGCGTGTGGCGTGGGAATCCCTGCCGTTGTAGATGGAACTGGCGGGGGTGTCGCCATCGGGGCGAGCTGATCCGCCACCTGCGAAGAACTCCTCATAGGGCTCTGGCTCGTGGATGCCCCATGCCTCTGCGATGGCATCGACCTTTTTCTTTGGGGGGTCTGGGTGGAGGTGGGGGTAGGGGCCGTCGCCGTACTGAGCAGGATCGGGGGAACCGCTCCAAGCGTACATGGGAGCCTTGTTGCGGTGCTTGTTGCGAGAGGGTGCACAGGCGTCGAAGGGGCCGTCATGATGAAACACTGGGGACAGATGAGAGAGGCAGGAGAGAGAAAGAAGGGACATACAGCCGACACCGGTGAAATCGAGGCGGTCGATGACATCTGCATGCTGCGAAGACTTTTTAGCCCTGGATCTGGCCATGGGGTCGTCTGACTGGGTGCGCTTTGAGGAAGGACGAGGGCTGGAGGACGGTGAGGACGGTGAGGAAGAGAGGAGGGAGACTCTTACAGTCGCTCGGCCATGGTGGTGTACTGACCCAGATGATTACATAAGTATCCCATGCTCTCTCGCCAGGACGTCGCTGAGCGAATTTGCGCTGGGCAGCACCTCATCGTCTTCCACGACCTCCTCCTCCGCATTCCAAATTCCTGGCTACAGGCTCACCCAGGCGGCTCTCTTGCCCTCCTCCACTTCGTCGGTCGCGATGCCACCGACGAGATACTTGCATACCACTCAGAACATACCCTCACCCAGGTCAAGCGCTTTGCCATCGCCCGGCTCGACCTCCCAGACGGTCTCTGGCAGCCTTTTCTCCCTCCCATCGTCTCTGGCTGGGTCCAAAACCTCTCTAACCACCAGTGGCTCAGAGAAAACTCTCTCCTAGACAACGACCCTGCCCCCACTCTCGATACCCTCTCCCCTCCCCCGTCCACCCTCTCCCTCCCCGCACAGGCTCAACATGCTCAAGCTTATCGTCAGCTACATGAACGCATCATAGATGCGGGTCTCTACAACACCCCTTACGTCTCCGGCTACGGCCCAGAGCTTGTCCGCTATCTCTTCCTCGCTGCCATCTCCACTTACGCCTATTTTCACAACTGGCTCATCTCTAGTGCTATTGCTCTCGGCCTCATGTGGCACCAGCTCGTATTTACCGCACACGATCTGGGCCATATGGGTGTCACCCATGACTGGACCACCGATCGTCTCCTCGCCACCTTGGTCGGTAATTTCATCGGCGGCCTCAGCATTGGCTGGTGGGTCGACGTGAGTACCCTTGCGTTTCTCCTCTTCCTCCTCCTAACCTAAATTCCAAGAATCACAATGTCCATCATCGTAGGTTGCCCTTTCCCGCTTCTTCTTCTTCTTCTTACCGATTAAATCGCCTCTCGCACAGTCGTAACAAATCACCCATCTCAGTATGCCCCTCCTTTTGCTCTCTCTTTCTTTTTCTCTTTTCATACTTCTCCCCCAGTGACCCAGACATCCAACACCTCCCCTTTTTCGCCATCTCTCCTGCCTTTTTCTCCTCTCTCTGGTCCTCCTACTACAAGCGCATCTTGCACTTTGATAGATTTGCGAATTTCTTCACCGCTATCCAGCACAAGCTCTTTTACGTCGTCATGGCTTTCGCACGCTTCAACCTCTATGCTCTATCCTATCGCTTCTTGTTCAAAAAAGCCTTTGATAAAAAACGAGCTAGAGGTGGTAGATGGGCCTACTTGCTCGAGATCGCCGGCATTCTCTTCTTTTGGTCTTGGTTTGGTTCTCTCCTTTACGGTTGCGGATCTTGGTCCAAAGCCTTAGTCTATCTCCTCGTGAGCCATGCCGTCACTAGCCCTTTACACGTTCAGGTCACTACACGCCCTTCTTTGATTTTCCATCCTCTCATTTTTCACTATTAGATTGTTCTCTCCCATTTTTCAATGTCAACCGCCGATCTCGGTCCCGTCGAGTCCTTCGTACACCGGCAATTGCGCACGACCACCGACGTTATCTGTCCCGACAATTTGGGCTTTCTTCATGGCGGTCTTCATCTCCAGGTCGCCCATCACCTCTTTCCCCGCCTTCCTCGCCACAATTTGCGCAAAGCTAGTCGACTCGTCAAGGAATTTGCTCAAGAACAAGGTTTGGTCTATTCCGAGTTTGGGTTTGTGAATGGGAATCGGAAGGTGTTGGGTGTGCTTAGGGAAGTGGCGGATCAGGTCAAGGTGCTAGGTAAGGTGGCCAGTGCTGAGGCGAGGGAAGCTGTAGATAGCAGGATTGCGGAACAGGAACGCAAGAAGAGTTAAGTTATTATTTTGGTTTGCTTAATTATACGGATGGAATAGATAGATATTTTGACAGTAGAGAGAGGGGCACATTGTAGCTGGGCTGAAACTTGTGAAAGATCATGGCTCTGCATGCCGTATGAACAGGAGGTGGAGATCAAGAGCGATGGTCAAAGGATAACCCAACTTCTTGTCCCTTCCTCTTCCTTTCTCTATACTTGGATAAATTAGACATGGACAATATAATTCATTAGTTCATCCATTCATAAATTTTTAATGTGGTGCTTGAACGCAGTCCGCAGTAGACTAGCAATTAATCGACAAGGGACCGAAGGATCAGCCGAACTAAAGGTCGCTCGTAACCAACCAAATGATCAGTGATATATTTGGACACTCAAATGAAGACTTTTAAAAAGGGAGAGAAACCCTTTTATTAATTTGTTGTCGGGAAAAACTCCACTGGTCTTGCAAATCAGTATTAAAGGATTCATTTCATTTCTTAATTACTTTGTTCCCTCTCACAACAAGAAAGGGGGGATTCTCCAACTCGCTATCACGATTGCTTTCGGATGCTCATCGGCTTGTGTGCACCACTTTGATATATAAAATTTGTCATATTTGCATAGGAGGGTGTGCATAAGAGCAACATGGTAGATAGGCTGATGAAGATCGCGGCAACATTTTTGGGAGGACTCAATAATGGGCATGATGACAGACAAACATGTACTAAAGAACAGTCAGAGTATTTATTTCTTTTTGGTAGCAGCCTCCTCGTCCTTCTGTAATAGTAATGGAAACATTCAGTTCAAGTAAAACAAAAGGATCGGGTGAGACGAAACAAACCTTGGCAGCACGAGCCTTACGTACACCCTCATATCTGGCGTTGGCACGCTCTGTACGAAGAGTCCGGTATGCCTCAAATTCACGTTCCTCGTCGGTAATCTTTCTGGGAGCCTCGGCAGGGTACGCCTCAGGTAGTGTAAGAGTAACCCGGGTTGTGGAAGCTGCCTTAAGGTCATCCGCCTAAAATCGAAAAAGATAATCATCAGTTTTCCATTTATTGTGGACGTGATAATTGAATCCACGTACAGAGGAGTCACCCTTCTTGACTTTACCAGCCTTGCGGGGGAATACAAGTAAGCGCGTCTTGTAATCTCTCAGACGTTCCACATTTAACTTCTTCCCCTCCTCACTCAAGTTGCGCCTCCTGTGATCAACAACGATACCGACACTAAGGGCCTCTTTACGACCAATACCAGCCTCCTTCAACTCTGCCAAGGTAAAGCCACGGCCTTCACGAAGCTTGCGGTTATAGCGGACAGTCTGGCCACGAACGGCAGGGCGGAGAAGGTTGAGGGGGCGGACACCAAGTGCAGCAGCTTTAACTTTACGAGCATTGCGGCGGCGAAGTTTCCGACCTGGTTGGTCAAACCATGTACGCACATGGCGTTGCCAGTCTTTGCGAAAATGGTTGCCGGGAAGGGCTAGAGGAACGGTTCAGGTTCAGTAATGCTTGGACGTCAGCAAGTGAACTGACCGTTGTTGTGTCGAAAACCCATAGTCTATCTAGAGATTTGTCAAGGCCTGTACAATCAAACGGTGACGAGAGGACGGGGCATACCTTGAGTCTTGAAGTCGTCGTCCGTTGCCCGATAATTCGGTGGAGCCGATGGTGGATTGGGTGGCTGAGATAAACTACATAGTTCGGCTCGGGATTGACCGTGAGGACCCTAACCCTTCATATCTTCGGACCTCGGTGATTCGATCAGGGATCGGACTTTTGAATTAGATCCTCGTTTTTGCTTCAAGATCTATACAGCCTCCTAAAAAAAGTCGATTCTCCCTCAATAAACCAATTCGCTTACTCCTTCTGGGAATCTATGGTTCTGCTATGATCTGCAACCTAGTGGCTCCCCCCCAAACATGCGACCACCTGCCACAGACTTGACCAGTCTTTTTGCCCGTATTGCTCCTCTCTGTCCGACAACCGCGACACACACATCGCAAAGTACTCCTTCCGGTGACGCCCGGGCAGACAATGTCAGATTGTTGTCAATAAGTGCCTCATACGAACTCTTGAGATGCGTCACTGCAGTGAACGTTTCGTCACTTGATATTTTGCAGATCTGTGTGGTCTCTCTCGCTCTTTCTATTTGGAGTTGGACTTCCTTTCCAGAATGACTTGGATAGGATAGGAAGGTGTCGGAGAAGATTTGAATTCACTTACTCCTTCTTATCTTCGGTCTTCGCGCACTTGAAAGGTTTGGTTCGCTAGCGGAATTCGTAAGATTGAACTTGATTGCAAATGCCTTTGGATCTAAGAAGGCAGGGAGGCGGGCGAAGGCATGCTGTCACGGGTGTCCAATGCCCGTTGCTCTCTCTCTCTCTCAAAGTTCTTCCCTTCCGCCCCTCGCCCGTCTCTCTCTCTCAACGTCTTCATTTTCCTGTATTCTGGATCCAGGAACCTTGGCATGGCATGTCTCCTGCTCTGGGCTTTTCCTCTCTTTCCACTCTCGGTTATCTCAGCACCAAATATTCTCCAAATATTCAGTTTTTTTTAAATTCGAACCGGTTTACAAAAATCTGAGCTTAACCTCATCGTCTTCTAGTCTCACATTTCCTATATTTCAAAAATAACAGCAAGCCGCTCATCTATTGGAAAACCAGGTTTATTAATCCAAGGGTCGTTGGAGAGACGTAAGAGCAGATTTTTTTCCCTCAAAAGATCTTGCCGCTTGCAAGCAAAGCGGGGCCCTGGTGCCTCTTTATGGCATGGGATTACGTCTCACACCGTTCTGTTTTGCTGGTTATAAAGAGAAGCAAACGATTCGGCTCTCTGTTAACCTACTCTTACCTACACCTTCACCGTTGAGTTTTATTGGGCTCTTCGACCAGTATTTGGGTTTAGGGCTTTTTGATATCTCCAAATTCTCTGTGATTCTGTTACTTTGTTCTATCTGGCATCTTGTTTCTGTCTGCGCAATGCCTTTTATCTCTGCTCTACATCTTAAACCACCTTGTCGTGCGGAACATGTTGGCTCATTGTTACGACCTCCGGCGTTATATGAGAAACGTTGCCAATACGAACAGGGCAAGTGCACCAAGGAAGAGCTCACACTTGCAGAAGACGAGGCTATCAGAGGTATAGTTGAATTTCAAAGGAAAGCCGGGCTGAAAACTATCACTGATGGTGAATTTCGGAGGTAAAAGTTAATTCTTTCTATCAAGGCTGGACAATTGACCTGAGACAATGATGTAGAGGTGCGTTCTTTGAAGGCGTATTCGACAATTTGGACGGAATGGAATATCTCCCAAATAGTGAGCCTTCATGAAGAGACACAGTTTCTAGCCAATTTGAGAACTGATTATATTGGTATTCTAAGGACCTATATCCACATTTAAGGTATTGAATTCCCTGTGGCACCATTTTTACAGCATCTAGGCTAAGCCTACACTAGCCATATATTCCCCATATAGATATGATGTATCGGGCGGGGATCACTGAGGCTGAAACTTTCTATTGCAATGTGAGTCTAGAACTCTTCAAGAGCGTCTCTTCTGGTTTTCAATATCTGTAAATTAGGCAAAAGTCAAAAGGAAAAAGCCGTTCTATGTTAACGAATTCAAGTTCTTGAAAAATCTTGTAGCTCCCAAAGTTGGTTGGGTTTTTTGACTCGTTGATTTATCTCAGACAACTGCTTTTTTTGATCCTTATTAGGAAGTCAAGTACATCAAAGTCACAATGTGTTCCCCTTCATGGTTCCATCAGCGTCATGGATCTGACCAGACATACGATCTTTCCGTATATAAAAATGACGGTATGAGGAGGGGGTTTCTTGAACTTTTTGTTCACAGGCTAACTATCCCACTACTTTTTTGGGTTAGATGAATACTTTGATGATCTGGGACAGGCTTACCGTGCTGAGATCAAGGAGTTATACTACTTCGGCTGTCGTAAGCACTTGCATATTGATGATACCTTATCACCCTGAAATCGTTCCTGTAGGACATATACAGATTGATGACCCAACGTTCTGCTTTTTCTGTAATGATAAGGTGATAGCTCAGATGGAAGCCGCTGGAGTGGACCACGAGGCACTTCTTGATACTTATATTAGAGCTATCAATATCTGCACAGCTGAGCGACCCAATGACCTTACCATTAGCGTGCATATGTGTCGCGGCAATTTCAAGGTAAGAGATGTCTCCCTTCTCCCCGGTCTTTTTGACATCCATCGTAATAACTCTTGCTGACATTGGTGTAGGGTGGAGTGCACTTCACAGAGGGAAGTTATGAACGTATTGCCGCAAAATTGTTTAGAAATCTAGATGTTGATGCTTTCTATGTGCGTTTGATGTGCTCCTTCCCTCTCCACCTTTCACTTAGTTCATGTCACATCAAAAACTGACATATCTATTGTGACAGCTCGAGTTCGATACACCACGCGCTGGGGATTTCTCACCGTTAAGATATCTTCCCCTAGACAAAGTTGCCGTCCTTGGTCTTGTGACATCCAAGAATCCCAAGGTAAGCCTATAAATAAATTGAGGGTAATCGACGTTTATTGAGCGCCCAACAATGACCATTATAGCTCGAAAGCATGAAACAGCTCAAGTCACGGATCGACGAGGCTGTTGACGTTTTATGTCACGGAGTACCCAAAAGATCGAAGAAAGTAGCGCTGAGCCAGTGAGTCAGTCTCGCAATCGATGACTTTTTTTTGAGCTGTTAAAATTGCCGACCAGACTTGGTCTCAGCCCACAATGTGGATTCGCTTCCGTGTGGGAGGGAAATCCGCTGACTGAAGCGGTAAGTAGTTGTGAATTTTATCAAGCGTCGTGTTAAAGTGTGCTTGTGACCCAAGGACGAGCTCAAGAAGTTGACTTTAGTCAGTGAAACAGCGAGGCAGGTTTGGAAAGATGCATGATAGCTTGAGTGTGTGGCATGTTGAGTGGCGCTTGAGATTGAGGAATATTGTATGATTTTTCTTGGTTTTGAGGTCTTTTTCTATTACATGCCTTTATGCCCAGTAGTCTTGTGGATGCATCAGACTTGTGTTAGTACGCCTGAACAACTACACTTATTCTACTTGATCAAATCAGACCGGCAAATGCCGCCGTCGTCATCAAACCGCCGTATAGCTAGTTTCAATGTTATTTGGCAACTGCTCTCGCTCAAACAACCTTTTTACACCATACATATTAGACCAGCGCACCAATCGCTTCCCGCGGATTTGGTCTAGTTATCCCCACGGCCCAAGGGTTCCATATTTGCGGAAGAACTAGTATAGCGCCAGGAATATGCGAAGGACACACAAGCCAAGCAACCACAGTTATCACCTTATGAGAAGACTGTCTCGAGAATCGTAAACAGAATTTCCCTAGAAGATTCCATGCAGTATTAGATGAAGGAGAGGTGCAAGGAAGGCAGTTTGTAACCTCGTGCTTTGATCAACCATCACAGCTATCGCTCAGGATCAAGAAAGCAGTCAAAATCTAGAAACACCACTTGAAAATACAACAACAGAATATTGCAATTTTAGCTCCCTCTCTTGCAGGTCAATTGTTCTTCTGGGATTTACGTCAGATTCATTGCCTCGTTAGCTCGGGACTAACACAATAATTGGCTCGGCGGGTGTTGGACAATTGCCGATGTTCCCTGCCTTCATTCACCTGTCAACTGCGACTTGCCTGAATACCTCCCTCAAGATTGGTGTCTTTTTTCACTTCTCGTATTGTTATCTCAGAAGGAGAAGAATGATAACCTCTGTCAGACTGCAGCAGTCTTGGCAGCGAATACAGTTCACTGCGGGCCACTACCGTTGCCACCATGAACATCTCTTCTTGATCGTTGACATTATCCGATTTTTTTCCCTTTTACTTGGACATTTCCCTATTTTGACACCGAAGATTGGCGTTGTGTATGAAGGCCGAAGTTCGCGTGAATTGGATAAGCAACCAAAGTCATTACTACTGGTGATCTTGCCTATATGAGCGAGCTGGAGCCAAGTCATCCATGGTCGCCGTTTCGATCGTTATATTCGACTTAGAAGCTCGTATTTTGACCTCAAAAATCCGAAAGCAAAGCAACAGGGATCGGCCAGACGGAGCAAGAAAGGAGTTGGGCAGGGAATCGCAAGGGAATCGTTCAGAGACCCCGTGGTAGATGAGAAGAGTCGTTTGATAACCCAACTTATTTGAAGCTCGTTCAGTCGAGCACATGGCCTGACCTTCGAGCATTGAACTCATTTCCGCTTTCCGGTAAGGGGTGCCCTTAGCAGGGAACCCACGTCTCAGAGGGCGCATAGAGAACTGAAAGAGGTGTTTGCTCCGGAGGTGAGATAAATGAAGGATCTTCGAGTCCGTGTTCGGTGTTAGACCTGGCAGAACCAGCTCACTGGAATGGATCATTATCATTGATTGGGAGCTGGCCACTTTCTGATTGTTGACGCGATAGCTTCGCTACTTAATGATTTCTGAACTTATGAAACGTATATAGAACCTGATTTACCATTCCTTGAGCAATTTTAGGGAGGAACAGAGCTCTCTGAATGAGGCCAAGTCAAGCAGTCCAGGGGTTTGGCTTCATTATACTGAGTTTCTGGATGTTTGGTATCGCTGTAAGGAGCAATAATCTTCACAAGCGTTCCAATATATTCGTCTTCGGGCTTATGGGCGACTTATTCTTGTCTCGAGCTCGACGTTGGATTGCAGATGCAAATCGGACGTAAATGGACTACCCTACTACTTGTAATAGTTCATCGTACATTGCATTTTTAATGCCCAACACAGTTGTCAGCATCCACAATCATCATTTTTTCCAACAGCCTGTGGGAGTCTCAATGTCCGATAATACACTGTTCTCGGGTAGTGTTTCGGAAATACCAAACTATTGTGGTTATGTGCTACCAGTCTTTTAGGATTAGAGGTCGTTTACTTTCCCAGTCCTGCTATCTTGACCCTCCTTCAGGGGTATTAAGAAACCATCTCTCACGTAGGTGGTGGGGTGTTTAGGTAGACATCTCATCGGAAGAAGCAAGCGTCGGTGTCGTCGCATGTGCAGGCTATTTTTAGAATCGTCTTTTTGAGTCCTCTTCTTGATTATCATGTTGTGAGTAATTAGTACAATTAACCACTATGACACGGTTGAGATCTGAAAGTTCTTTTTACTCATTCCATCTTCAAGTGATATTTCAATCTCCTGATTCTTTATGTTTGTCAATACAGATTTATCGATGTTGATGATGGCCCAGTTGCGCCCCGTGTAATAGATTATTGAATTTTAACAAAATGATGGCCTAGTTTTTTCTCAAAAAAAACTACTGATTTATTGATCGGGGTTCGATCGCAGTTCTTGATAGGATACAGAGGATTCTACTTAAATAATGGAAAGAGAGAAGAGATCAAAAGAAAAGGGACAAAGGCCTAGTAGTTCGCTAAAAATCATTGATTCCTGAAAGAATTAATTATTGTTATTAACAAAGTTACCGCGGACTCCGTATTACAAATTTTTGATAAAAACAGTTCATCCTGGTCCAAAGACACAAGGTTTTGGACAAATTGCCACTGCAAATATAGGTAACTGACTAGATGAGAGGAGAGCGCTGAAGTTTGACATGTGTTCAATACCTGAGATGGTAATGCTGGATACAGCAGATGAGTCAACATCTGTAGACTACTTATAATCTTTTAATCAGACCTGCTACCATTATGTCAAGTAGATACATGACTTAGTAGCAGGTAAAGGGTGCGCGATTCCTGCGAAGTACAACTTAAAGTCCTAAAATATCCTACACAAGTGCATGCCTTTGATTGCCTGCACGGAACTACTTATAATTTTTTCTTGAATGTTTATATGAACTACTTATGATCCATATCATGATAGTCATTTTTATTTATTAATTTAGTTCAACAATTTATTACACAGGGCTCAGTGGTAGATTGTAATAGCACTTGGCTATTTAAATACAAGGAAAGGAAAAGACAAGATATGTTTTAGTACAAGCTATTAGGGAAAACAATAGATTGTTAGCTAGGAGGCTACTGAATGCATAAGGGAGTAGAGGGCTTCTAGAATATGTTGTCCTGGAAACAGAAAGCTCTGGGATTGAGTTCTAAGAACATAAGATGAGACTTTAAGGTGTTATCTATGAGATGCCATGATTTATCATATAGTGGGCAGTTGAAAATAATATGTTCTTAGTTTCAAAGGTTGTTTTATCATAGTGGCAGTTCCTAGGGTTTATTGGGGAAGAAACATTATTGGTATTCCCCAGTGGAGGCATAGTTGGTGATCATTTGAGTGGCTCATGCATATAGAGATAGTGAGTTTTGGAAGTTCTTGAGCCAGGTACCTCCCTTGGTGTATGTTGGTTCAATGATAGCTCCTTTGTCATCTGTGAGGTCAAGAAACTGTTGTCCTTTCCAGTCTGTGGCCTGGAAGTATATCTTCCACAAGTTGACTAGTGAGTTGTATTCTTCTTTGTGGCAAAAGTCCCATAACATTTTGCATGGAAAGTAGTAGAAAGAGGGCACTTGTTGTTTGGAGTCAGTGTCTGCTCTTAGGTGAGGGGACCACTCTACTTTGCTAGGGCAGTCCCAGAATATAATATGATAGTCCAGATAGTGCAATACAAATGAATGAATGTCTTTCAGGATGGAGATAGTATGGTACTGATATGGATAGTGAGAGTAGTCAAAGATCCTCATAGCAGTATTGTAAGAACTTAGACTGAGATGTCTTAGAACTACTTCTAATCCAAGTTGACAAGGAGAACTCGATGGAGTTCTCATTTGATTATAGTATACTACTTATACCCCTCTTGTGTTTACTTCTATTTATAAACTCCTGTGCATCTCTTCTTAGTTATTTTATCTCATGCATCTGCTAGTTTCCTAATTGAAAGAAAAAAAAGAAAAAGAAAAGAAAATAAATAATGACTTAGCCGTTTTGGCTGTGTCATAACAAGTATAGATAGAGTTAGTAACAATGTTAATAGTATGGTGTTAGAAATGCTTGTTGCATAGGAAATACCACATCATATGGCAAAGAGCTCTACCTTAGTTGTTATCACTTTGAGAGCATGCTGTTTGGTTTTGTGGATAATAGATCTGCTGACCTATATATGAGAAACAGCAGTGGTCTTGTCATTTTTGATGCTGGCATCTATTATAATAAATATATCTAGGGGAGAGCCTTTGGCATCTCTGAAGGTCTTGGTGAGAAAGACCAGGTATACTGTCTATTGTTTCAGAGTCTATTCTTTTTACACTATAGAAAGAGAAACAATCAGGATAAATATCTACAATACAAGTACCAGAGGTGAATTCTTGATGGAAACAGTCAAAAGGGGGAGATATTTGGTTAAGGTAAAGGTTGATATCTGTAACAGGGCTCTTAAGTTTGAGTTTTTGTTTGTCTGTGAGTTATTGAGTGGATAGTTGGTGAAAAGGTATATTCTTTGAATGTTAAACATCTAGGAGAAAGTTGATAGTATGGTGTTTATGAAATAATGATGTATGAAGGTGGTATTAGTCAGCTAGTTTTTGTAGATGATATTATATTGGTATAAGACTAGTAATAGCTTCTATTCCCCATACAGAAGATGTATAAAATGTGTCTATGATCCAGAGGGCTACCTGTCATTGCATTTTTCTTAGAGCATCAAGAAGATAGTGAGTGGGGACTTCTTTAAAGAACCAGAGCTAGAAGCTATTGATGGCTGTAGGTAAAATACAGATTCTGTAGAGCAGCCACTTGTTCTTGGGGGAACAGACCTCTATTTGAGTTGTCTAGGATTTTCATGGACTTGACCATTGATAGGGCTAGATTAGAGTAATATATCACATGGTGCTTAAATAACAATCTTTAGTTGAAGTAGAACTTTAGATACCTCAGAATAGGTTTAGGCTTTAGTAAAGAGCCTCTAATAGATTAGAGGTCAAGGTCAGGGTTGGGATCTTGGGAGTTTCTTGAGAAGTGGAAGACTTCAGACTTGTTATGCTCAATAGCGAGGTCAAAGTTTATTAGGATATTAGCTGTCATATTGTAGCTAGTGAATAGCAGTGTATTTGTCTTGTTAAAGTCTTTTTCTTGTGCAACTATAAGACCATTGTTGACAAAGGATAGTATAGAGGTAAGAATAGGAGAAAAAAGATTGTGTTGTCTTTTTTCCAGAATATACAGGATTGGAGCAAAGTATAGAGCTAAGTGTCATGACTTAGCCAAATGACTAAGTCAATATCTATTTTCTTTTCTTTTCTTTTTCTTCTCTTTTCTTAGGAGATCAATGGACATGAGAGAAGATGACTCAAAAGAGATACATGGGACTTTGTAAATAAGAGTAAATGCAGAAAGTGTATAAGTAGTGTACAGAAAGCAAACAAGAACTCTATCAAGTTCTCCTTGTCAACTCAGACCAGGAGGGTGATTAAGTCATCTCGGACTAAGTCGCTACAGAGGAAGATATTTACAAAGTTGGACTTAAGATAGGGATACAATAATGTTAGAATCAAGGAAGGGGATGAATGGAAGGTAGCATTCACAACACATATCAGAGCATATGAGCCCACGGTCATATATTTTGGGTTAACAAACTCCTCTGCTATCTTCCAAGCAATGATGAACGACCTGTTCAGAAACCTCATAAACCAAGGGGATATAGTGATCTTCATCGACAACATTTTAGTGGCCACAGATACAGAGGAGAGCCATGACGAACTGGTAGAGGAAGTACTAAGGAGATTGGAGGAGAATGATCTGTTTGTAAAGCTGGAGAAATGCAAATGAAAAGTGAGAGAAGTAGAGTTCCTGGGAGTAGTGATTGGTCCAAAGAGAGTGGAGATGCAGAAGAAGAAGGTAGAAGGAGTTCTGAGCTGGCCAGCACCTAGAAACGTCAAGGAAGTACAAAAGTTCCTAGACCTCGCCAATTACTATAGGAGGTTCATAAAGAACTTTGCTAGGATAGTAGCACCGCTACACATGCTAGTCAGGAAGGAGCAAAAGTGGAAATAGAAGAAGGAGCAGGAGGAAGTATTCGAGAAACTTAAGGCGATGTTCACCACAGAACCTGTTCTGGCCATCCTAGACATTGATAGGGAAATGAGAGTGGAAGCAGATGCCTCAGACTATGCAACAGGAGGAGTGCTGTCGACAAAGTGCAAAGATGGGAAGTGGAGGCCGGTAGCTTTTATCTCTAAATCGTTAAATGCCATGGAGCAAAACTACAAAATTCACGATAAGGAGATGCTGGCAGTTATAAGGTGCCTAGAAGCATGGAGGCATTACTTGGAAGGAGCAAAACTCGAATTTGAAATCTGGACAGACTACAAGAACCTCCAGTACTTTATGATGAGTCAAAAATTAAACTGCAGACAAGCAAGATGGGCCCTATATCTATTGCAATTTAATTTCACATTAAAGCACATTCCAGGAAAGAGCATGGGAAAGGTGGATGGATTAAGCAGAAGACTGGACTAGCAGGAGGGGGTGGAAAGAGACAATGAAGACCAGAAACTAATAAAACTGGAGTGGATTAGGGGGGTAGAAACGATAATGGAGGAGAAAGACCTAAGAGAAAGAATCAAAAAGATACAGGAAGGGAATGAGAAGATAGTAAAAGCAGTGGAAAAGTTAAAAAGGGTGGGGATAAAAGCACTGAAAAATGAAGAGTAGAAAGTAGAAGATAGAATAGTATTAAAAGAAGGAAGAATATACATACCGGAAGAGGACCTCAGGAGGGAGATAATCCAACTACACCATGATACTCTAATAGAAGAACACAGAGGAAGATGGAAGACAGCAGAGTTGGTTGCCAGGAATTACTGGTGGCCAGGAGTAACAAAGGAAGTAGGGAGATATGTGGATGGATGTAATGCGTGCCAGAGATACAAAAACCAGAGCGAGGCACCAGCAGGAAAGCTGATGCCCAATACAATTCCAGAAAAACTATAGAGCCATATATTAGCAGATTTTATCACCAAACTGCCACTCGATGGAGTTCTTAATTGGATTACAGCCCTACTTATACTACTACTACAGTGGCTGTACCCTAGAGTCCCACAATCATATATCCTTTCCAGAATGTTCTATGATCACTTGACCTTGTCACGTGATTTGACTTACTGAGTCTCTACCCTATTTATATTCTTATTCCATTGTATGCTTTGAGGTTTTGGATTAAGTGTTTAAATGTGTGGGAAACCTTTTCCTGTTTGGGGCTCTCATAACAATCATGGATTTTTAGAATGTTAGTCAAACCTTTTTTTGTGATTTGTGCAAAGGAGTATTTTGCATGGTTTGTGTTGTTTTCTATTATTTTTCTTTTAATGTTAGCATAATTTGAGGGCCTAGGAGGGATTTGGGGCAGAACTCCAGATACTTTGATAAGAGGGTTTTCCTTTAGTGCAGGCCCAGGAGTGCGAGGGGGTTTGTGTGTAAAGCTAAATTGGCTAGTAACATTTTGTCTAAAAGTCATACTATTAGTTTAGAAGGGGAGCTTATCCCTGTCACAAACTTCATTTGGACCATAACTCCAGGAATACTTGACTGATTTCGACGATCTAAATGGCTACCAAAAGCCCTTAAGAAGACCTTTCAAACGGTACCAAAAACATCTCAAAGCAATCAGTATTCACCAAGTTATTAGCAGATCAGTCAGTGATCACCAAGTTACCAGACACTAAATTGCCAATATCTCAGAAACTGCTTAACATAATTGTTTGCTTCAATGACCATTGTGAAGCTCTCTTCAATGCGCTTCTTTCGGCTATAAATAGATCCAGAGGCAATAAGATCCCATGGAGATACAAGATCCTCAATGTTTGCATATAATACTGATCTTTATTCATAGATTATCATCTGTCCTTGAATAGAACAAAGAACTGCCCTAAGATGGTTAGGTTATCTCTATTTCAAGAACAATAGCACTCCTATATATAGAACAATAGGTAGTGATCATGTAGTAGGCTGTTCTGGTATACAAACCACCACAATCATGTATTTAAGAACTGTATGTCTGAGGATAAACCTCAGACTTAACAACATCTTTTGCTGCTTGTTTAACTTTACTTTTTTGAACACTTTGATTATCAAATCAAGCAATCACAAATCAGTAAGTGGCCATTTGTGATATCCCAGCCTGCTTCATAGATGGCTAATAGTAGTTCCCAGGCTGCTGCTCCTATGCTATGTAGTTGGGGGAAATCCTTGGGATCTTTATCCTTGATACTGTGTTGTTTGATAAAGACTGCAATCCTATGTAGGGAGCAAGATACATTTTTTGCATCTCCAATCAGGAGTTCGTCAGTGCCAAAAAGTGATATAGGATTAAATTGTCCATCCCACAAGCTGGGATCAGCCGGTGCACTAGGGTCATATGGGATGACCTCTGGGGAGAAAAGGTCTGCAGGGTTGTGTATGTTGTCGGCATGCATGTCTGGACAGAGGGTGTTTGCACTTGTTTGGGTGTTAGCCAGATAATTTTTCTGAGGGGACAGAGTATCATTGGCCAGGGGGAGGGGGTTAAGTTTCGTCCATGTCCATTTGTTCAGCCCACAGGGTGCTACTGGAGGTTGCCTTTAGGCGTTCAGTGTATTCCAGGGAGGACTAGGATCCACTAGATGCAGTTGACATAGTCCGGGAGGGGGGCCTTGCTTGGTCAGCATTGGTGTGTACCTCAGCTTGGTCTCTGGCTGGCAGGGAGCTATCTGGTAAGGTTGAGGATTGGTTGGAGAAGTTGTGGAATGGAAAGCTTTGAGTCGACACAGATGTATTCGCAATTTCTCTTACAGGTTCTGCCATCAATGATGGTAGTACTAAAGAGAGCAGCGATGGCGATGATAGTCATTTACAGGCTGCTATCAAGCCCCGTGTAAATATGATTTTCTATAAAAAAAAACATGACAGTCATTGAATATTATTGATAATCATTACTTCTCAACAATAATAATGGAAGTACCCTGGTATCACCAGTCCAGAGGCTGTCTGTGATGAACCATAGATTTAGGTTGCCCACGGACCCTTATGGTTTAAGACAACTCACTGGCGCAGTGTAATGTTTGGACTGAGTAAGAAGAAACTTTATCGACTTGTAGCCGATCCGTAAAAGGGTGACTCCGTTTGTCATCTGCCAGGCTTTACAACGTGTTGAATTGATTTCGTGTGAGCGGCTGATCTACATTAATGGATGCCAGAATCAGAATCAGAATCAGAATCCAGGTCATTTGGGACGTCGTGGAGCGCGCCGTGTGCCTATTGTGGTTAGTTCCCCACACCTCTGATGGGACGCATTCATGATTTCACCACCGTTTCGATCAATTTGTGAAGACTGTTTTCCCTGTGCAGTGGTGTCGTCCTTGATGTCCTCCATATCAGTATGGCATGCAGCTTTTCGGCAGGAGATTGTAGGCATGACAGGATTCGAATAGAAGCTCACTAACACGTCGGTAGCATGGGATTGACGGATGCCCATAACCAACAACATTCGGGCGAGACGTGGAAATTGATTAAGGTATCATATGCTCTGCACAATCCGAATCCATGGACTTATCATCTCCTTGTGCGTATCCGCTGACGGCACACCATTGGCTGCTTACAAACTTGACAAGGTGCAGCATGCTACTCAATGAAGAAGCAATGACAAAAAGATCAGACGACTGGCATCAAGCATCATAATGCTCTGGCTCAGTTCATCTATCTTTTTCCAGCTTTCACATCTCTCCCGATTTATCTGATACACTCCATGATTCCATCTTCATATAGATCTTACAGTTCGTTACACTGAATTGGAGTGTCCCAAACAACCAAGACTCTACAGGCTTGGCTGTCATATGTGACTATCATCTCACTGTATAGTATTAGTGACCAACAATGCAGTGCAGCTTGAGCCTCAACTTTGGGGATGTAGTTTGGCTGTGCCCTTGGTCGTATCCTTTGCACTGCTTTGAACTTCCAGACTGATATTTGTTCAGTGTAGCACCTGACCTCAATCTACACAATTCCAAGTATATCCAACTACATGGCTTCACCTGCCCTATGCCTAATAGTAGATTGATTTCACTGCATTTGTTATCCTGATTTTCCAGCTCAAGGCCAGATTTCTGTATCTGTGTATCTGGGACCTTTTCACACCACAGCCCAAAACTTTATCAACCAGATGCCTGCTGACCCCAATTGTGTACCCACCCTGCATGTTCTTGTTCATATCCAGGTGTATTCTTTATATCTAGTTCTGGACCCAGTTCTTATTACTCAATTTAATCTGTACCTACATTAGCCCAATCACTGCCTAGACATTTCTACTTACAAGCAGGTTGCCAAAACACCAAATAGAGATAACACAATGGCAATACAAAGAGTAAGGACTGAGTTCCTTAAGATACCATACACACAAAATAAGAAGCCTAACAGTTGGATATAAAACTGAGAAGACCTAAAAGCAGGTTTGATGATATAAGAGACAACCTTGATGGCTAATGTGGTGGGTTACACTTGAAGGTGGTGATTGATTCACAACTGCCAGTCCACCAACACGTCTTTCTGTATATTGAGGTGGGAGTTCCACTATACCATCTACATTCGGAGGAGGTAGGTCATCCTCTGCATCTGTATGCACAATGATATGAGATGGGCTTTTATACGACGACACGCCCTCCAGAGTAGCTTTGCGATGAGTAGGTGCTATAGAAGAATCGATTGTTGACACTGTCTCGGCGTGCGCGAACGATTCTTGCCTTCTACCAGTTGTAGGAGGATTAAAAGGGTCAGATGGATGAAGAAGAGAAGAGGTGGAAACTGAGGGAAGTTGTATTGCCGACTGCGACTGGTAAGTAAGATTGGCAGCAGGAAACTGGTGTAACGAGTGAGGATCATCAAGAAATGGGTTTTCATCGTAGGGGAGCACGCTCCCTTCGGGTGCTCCTGGAACACTGATAGACGTTGTCTGATTGTGGCTGTAAACGAGATTCTGAGAGCTGGGAGCATATGAACTTGTCATATGTTGGCCTGACTGATAAGCATGACCAGATGATAATTCGGTACCATAAGGCATCTGATTGTGAGTTTGGAAGGTATGAGTATACGAAGATGCTGCATAAGCAGCGGCAGCAGTTGATGACAAGGAATAACCTCCTGCAGACTGCCCATCGTAAGACGAAAAACCAGACGTCGTGGCTGGCAATATTTTCGCCTCCCGCCTCTTTTTGAGGAAGAAAAGACCGAGCGTAACGACGACAGCAAGAAATAGCAAGGTACCGATCACTGTTCCAGCTATAGCTCCTGCGGACGATCCTCTAGAGGTGACTAGTACCGAGGAACTAGCAACTGATGCAAGGGAAGAAGAGGAAGATGTCACTGTCTTGCTTGGCTTCTGAGTTACCTGGCTTTGAGTCGAGGTTTGAGTCATAGACGTTGAAGAAGGTGAGAGGTCATTCAAGCATGATCGATCGTTCGAGTTGGCGACGACCCTCACATCAGAGGCACCTCCCTGCCGTCCGATTGTATCAACCATCACAAAGACGAGAGAAGTTCCGGGATCTACGTTTGCATTCCAAGAGAACGAAGAAGTGCCCAACGGAGGATATAAAGCAAAAGAGGTGCCGGAAGGGATGATACCCTAGTGGAGAATTAGCATGAGATTGACTTAATATATCTGAAGCTACGAACGAAAATTGAAACGGGTTGCACAGCGTCTGAGTACCCACTAAAAATATATGACCTAGAAAACATGGATTTGGTGAATACGGGAGCGGTCTGCCATACTCACTGGCACTGGACAAGAGCAGAGTTAAGCTGGAATGAGAAATCAACACCTAGGGTCGTCCATTTTTCATCAAGATCACTACAAAGATGATAAGATTGACCCACCAGGATCCTTCGTTACGCATGTCCCGCCTTTTGAGGGTCCCACAGTCAACACATTGGTCGTGCCTCCGGTCGCAAAACCCGTTGCATCGGACATGACAGCTATAAACTGACTTCCCTGGGCAATCTGCAATTGAGAAATTGAGAAAAGGCCTTGTCCCTTGTCGATAGCATCGGCAGGCATTGTTATATTTTTCGGTGTGCCAAAAATCTGTATTTACGTTGAACGTCAAATACTTTGGGGAGGACTTGATTGACAGACAGGGATAAGATGTAGAAAGTATGGTTCCGAGCCACCTGAAGAGCGTATTTTAGCCAAGATATCGGGACATGATGATAGCCTACCAGTCCATGAAATATTGAGACTATCACACTGCGTGGGCGCCCCGACGGAAAAGCTGAAAGAATTAACGAATGGAGCATAGAGAAGGGATAAAAACAAGACGGTAGACATCATAAAAATGAATGGAAGGTAGAAAGACCGACGAAAGAGGCTTGATGCGCTGCCACAGCAACAGGGCGAAAGTGTTAATCACCTGCTTAGTCAGTTTCATCGCTGTTCCTATCAAATTCATTCTACATCTCTCCCATTATCATCGGTGCCTGCTGCTCCCTGATTTTCCAATGGATGACGTAGATACAGAGAGTGCTTACACATTGTGGAAAGAAGTGGGCATTTCCTAAATAGGTGAGCAGGCTCCATGGAGAAGTAGTCTCCATACCGCTTGTCAGGGCAAATCATAGTGATCTTCGCTTGAAGAACCAGTACTATTTTGGATCTGCTTGGGATGAAACCTCTTGAGTAAAATGAAAATAGTGGCAACCAGTGAAAATATTAACGCTCGACCCACTCGTAGTGTAGCTTTAGTGTAGCTTTTTCTGCAAGTATACTGCATTGACCGGAGTCCTACACTGATCAATCACTGGCTCTATCAAGGAAATTTGGTACGGTACCACAGTATGAAGCGAATGTAATGTTTGAGCTTGGAAGAATGTATAATGACGTATCAGACGAACATGTGGTCCAACCTCTAGTTGATACAATATTCTCTCTATGATATTATATTCGCTCGTTCCCAATGTAGTATGTCATTTGCATAGCAATATGTATCAAGAGTAGCTACTGTCTGGGTCACGTAAAACCAAACCAGAGGCCAAAGACCGACAACTCAGAACTCGGTCGATCGCATTTCTGGTCCTGGTCCTTATCCATCTCAGTATTTTACCTTTGATCCGAATCCGACTTCTGTTCTTTTCGCTGTTCCGATCATCTTTTCAAGAAACAGATTATTTATCATGGAAAGTATCGAATTGATCAGGACGTCGGCACGATGGGTAGAATCTTACAGAGAACAACTAATATTGACACCATTTGCTTCTAATGCATCTTTAGCATCTGAGATTTTTTAGTCAACGGAAATCAAGAAAGCCGTCTACTGGGCTATAATTACACCAAGCAATGAACAAACAGGCAGGCGATAGAGGACAGGGTGTATAGCACAGAAGGAAGTGAGAATTCAATATGAACAAGGATGACAATAATAGCAAGGAAACATTTGGATGTTTGAATCGATTCTTGTCTTTGGGCTTATGTTGTCAATATTTGCTCTTCCGAAACGACCAGCGAGTTCATTGTCTCAATGAGGGGAGCACCAACGCCTTCGATGTGAGCTGGTGGTAACATAGGTACCTCATTGGTCAGGGTTTGACGAGCAAATGCGTCTACCATAGCATCTTGATCCTTGCGGCGTCGGTGTCGTTTTCGGCGGTCATCTTTAATGATACGTTCAACCCTACGGCGAGCCTTGTAGTGCAGGCGTGGGTCCATCAGCGCCTGTTTGCAACGATAGCATGCAAGTTCAATGCTCGCCAACAAACGGAGAGTATCTGAGTTGTTCATCGCCTGAAGTAAATCCGAGTTTATATCGAAACCGATTAGTATGTGAAAAGAACGTACATTGAGAGACCAGGAGACGACGCGGCTAGCTTCAACGCACATAATGATAATGAAGTTACCTCGTTTTTCAACCTGCAAATCTGAACACTAGAGAGAAGGCATGTGGAACGTGAGAATTCAAGATCGTATCTCCCACAAGACCAGAGTCACGTACTTCACTGAAGACGACAATAGTCTTCCCTGTTGAATTGTTGCGGACAACTAAAAAGAATCCGCAGCGTTACATCAGTACCTAGAGTATCACGACAGGAGATAGAGGAAGGAGGCTTTGAGCGGCAGCAATTGAGACAGATACGAACCGACGCGGGATGAGTGACCATTCACCTCTTGCGATACTGTTCCTCGACCAAGGTATACCCAGGAGTCCTTCTCAGGACGCCGAATGTGCACCTTTACTTGAACCTCCCGGAAATGCTCGCGCTCGCGGGAGCTGGGACCTGCCAAATAACATTCGTTGAGAACTGGTTTGCGATACAAATTAGGAAACTATGCCTCGCACTCCTCCCTCATTCAATCCAGGGCAGAGGGATGGGCAACTGGTCAGTGGCAATTTCAGGAACATACCCTGGAGTAATGCAGGATGAAGATCTTGCATCTGAGTGCTTGTGAGAGGTACGTCCGGTTGACCAACGATATCTATATCCATGCCAGATGTGTCCGTCTGGTATTACCGCCCAGGAAGGGTATCATAAAGTTAGTAAATGGCACGTGGCATATGTTCGTGATAAAAGATGGATACCATAGTCAAGTGATGAATCGAACTAATGAATGAAAGCGTTGAAAATGACGAAAAACAATATAGTAACAAGAGGGCGAAGACTCGCAATGGAGTGGGCCCGCGAGCCTCAATTAACCGTCACGTGGATTTAATTTATTCTTAATGTATTTCTACCTCGAATTCAGGCGCTGGTTCGAGATATGTTATCGAGAGTTTTCAGAAGAGCATCTCAATGCCTCATTCTTCTGTCTGATGCCCAGTGCAATGTGCTTGAAAGGATATTACTCTGAAAGCCGCTAGGCCGTGCATCACCCATGAAGATAGCTCCCCCTGTCCAGAAACTGCAAGAGATTCCAAGTTTCTGGTAGGTTATTAAATACGTTACATATCTCACCGAGTTTCTGGCGCCTGATATATCCCACCTACCAAGCATAGATTCCGGGGTGTAAACTGCACATCAATGATTGGTGTCCTCTTTGTAGGAAAAGTGGCCAGCAGATCAATCCTGTGATTTGCTGTAAGCCAAGAAATACTCATTAAGAGCCTTGAAAAACATACGTCTCAGTCGCTTCGTCCTCACTATAGTCCATTATTCCATTCTCTTGCGTGCTGAATATCCCATTTTCCTTGGGCTTGCTACTCCTCGTCCCTCCAGCGCTCTTCACATCCCAGCATCTGACAGTCCAATCCGCACCACCGCTGACAAGTAAAGACGATTCTCCACTAAAAGCCAATGAATATACAGATGCATTGTGCCCGATCATCTTTTTAATTCGTTTTCCTGAGCCCAAGTCCCAGAGATTGATCGCAAGGTCTTCACCTGAAAGAGTGGATGATGAGCCCTTACGATCTAATTGATCGAAGTAGTAGGAAAAGCTGACCTGCTGTTGCTAGATAACGCCCATCTGGACTCAGAGCAAGTGCAGACACAGCTCCTTGGTGGCCGATGAATACGCGCACGCAATTGCCGCGTTGGACATCCCAAAGGCGCGCTGTCCGATCACTCGACCCTGTGACAAGGTATAGCGAATTCGGATGGAATTGCACACACTATGCAAAAAATTGCACAAAAGTGAGATGAAAGACTCAAAGGACACTTACATCGACATCACTCAGGTGACCAGCGTACACTCTGAGACACGATGTCCTGTCGGTCGACCAAAGTCTTGCTGTACGATCCCGGCTCCCAGTTGCAAAATAAATGCCCTTCGGACTCCATTTAACGTCCCACACTGGATTCTCGTGTCCTCTGAATGCCACGATATTGGTCATTGTATCCATTGACCATAATCTTGTCGTTGCGTCTGCTGAAGCTGATAACAGGTATTTAGGAGGAGCAGCCGACCCAGAAACTGGGTCAAACGCGACTGAATAGACGGGACCGCTGTGGCCAATAAGCTTGCGCGTTGTACTGGCTTTTTTTTCACGAAGGCGGGCGAGGGATGCATCTCAAATAGAAATTAGTTAATAGAAAACTTGACAGTCATCACCTACTATCTTTGATATTGGTTGCCGAGAAATCATTTCTCAAGGCCCGCAGCTTTTCGCCTTTGAGACTCCATAAACGGATGTAGCTTTCAGCGAAGCCAACGGCCATTAATGATGTATCCATAGAAAATGTACAGCATGGTGCTCTTGAAGTCACGTTAGTATCTTTGTGTCTCAGACGTCAATGAACCAGACACACCCTTCGGCAACATCGTGCAAAGTGTATGCGCAGATACTAGGTAATGCGCGTGCCTTGAGAGAAGCAGCCTGCGGTGAATTTGGATCGATGCCACTGAGTGCTGAGGGGTCTAGCCTGATCCTCTTCCTGGCGTCTCTGACTGCATTGACCTCTCTGTCGACGTCCACTGTCATGAACGTTGGTGGCAGTGGCAACATATCTGTTTCTGCAGGTGCTGCAACAGCAACGAATGGTTGCGGCCGTAGTAGTTGAAGGTCTAGATGAACATTAGGATCTCGCTCAACCATTGCTTGTTCTCGCAATACTCGTTCGGCCTCGGTGCGAAGGTCCTCAGACATGGGCGCTGGACCGAGTTTGAGATCAGTCTTGAGAGCGTTGAAGGCAGATGCGTTCGCTGCAGTTGTTACAGACGATGAACCATTTGTCTTTGGAATTAGTTGGGAGAGGAGACCGGTAGATTCCTCCCATGCATGTGGTGGTGTTGCGGTAGGGTTGGTAGAGGTAACTGTCATGAAATCGGACTTATTCGATCCATAGGTAAAAATTTAGAGGGTCTTACCGTCAAATCGAAGGTGGTTATTAACCACACGCATAACGGCAGCACGTCCTCGTTTCCCTTTCTCGCCTGTGAATCCGCCACCTGAGCCGAGAGACTCACCACCAAAGCCCTCTGTCAGCCATCCAAGAAGAAGGCTGAACCCTGAACGGCTCATGCGGACAATATACTTTTCATTCCGAAATCGCTGCGCGATATCGTCGCTTTGCACATGTGCAGGTAAAAGAAGTGTCGAGAGATGAAGAAAAGTGGTATAGTGTGAAGAGGGTAATGAGGGAGAGAATGTAGAGAAGAAGCGGAGAGCTGTTGAACAGAAATTTAAAGAACCGTATGCAAACGTATTGACGAAGAGACGAACCGGCATCTTGGAAACCATGTTGGATGAGGTCCAAGTAGAAATGACAAAATATGGGAAATAGTATTGGCCGAAACTCAGGCTACAGGATGACTTGCATGGGTATTGGACCACAAGAATGACAGAGGACTGACAAACCCGATACATATCCAATGATCCATCCACCCATGCCTCAAGTTCCCTGAACCCTTCCTGCTTGTCAGTTGGATCCAGGGACAATATCTCTTCTGCACCGACAGAACCAATACCTGCAAGTAACGATCGAATGTTTTGTGAATTTCCCAGAGACGAGACTTCATTCAGTACGGCAGACGAGTCTTTAAGCCCATTGTCAGCTGCACGTGTCGACTTCTGAGCGAAAGCAGCAAGAGATTTGACCAATTCCTCAGGGGAAATAATTTCCGGCTGTTTACCCTTCTCGGATGGAGAGCTGGCACCGATTTCTTCCTTGAATGCCTTTTCAGCAGAAGTGTGTCCTCGAGAGCGAAGGTACTCTAGAACAATACGGTCTGCAATATTAGAGACATTTGATGAAGGTTCTTGAGAAGCATTTGCCGAAGTTGCTGCTGCCGGCGACTGTGAGGAGGCTGGAGGAGTCGCCGCCGACATTGGACGAGAAAATCTGTTGTCGAGGCCTGTAAGGTGGTTGAACCACGTGATCACGCGTTTGTATAAGTATCGCGTCTGCACGCTGTTGGCATAGCTGCAACACGACCATGGCCTCAAGGCAAGCCAAACGACAAGCAATTACTCTCAAAGGTTCTTGTGCCCTGGTCACTGAGTTTTTCAAATATGCTGTCAACACGTTCGTCTTACAATGATGATCAGTCCACATCCTCTCACACAGCACAGTATCCTTTTCCAGAGAGAAGTATACCCGTCAGATGACTTTCATATGGTCAAAAAATACGGTCAGACAGTGCTTGTAACTCAAGATCTTGCATTAGAAAATTATCTTGAGCGGTAAGAAATTCACATCAATAGCATCATGATAGACTTAGGAGCGATGTAGCATCCTTGCACAGGTGCAAAGTGTGTCATACAGCGTCTGCTGCTTTGTAGTATTGCTCATGATTGTCATCGATCAGAGTGGCTTTTGACCAGCTCAGTTGCTCAGCTTGTCCTCGCAATCATCTCCAAAGATACTCGTACACCTCTAGAGCGCTGGGTGTTTGACGTCAAACTCGTAGAACCTCCTGTGGATGGGTCGGGAGTGTAAGTGCATCTCTTCAGTGCTTACACCAGGTCGTTTATGAACGCATATCCTAGAAAAGGGTCGAAACCAGAAGCTGAGATACAATCAGAAATCCGTGCCATCCTCAAGCAGATCATATCAATGGTCACATATCTCCCCGTGATTCAGGAGCCAACAGTTTTCAATATTCTGGCGTACACTAGCGAGTCAGCTGAGGTGCCCGCAGGTGAATGGGTTGATACCGATCCGCTCGCCATTGAGGCGAGTAAGAGCCAGCAAGTCAAGATGCGTAGTTTTAGTACCGACGTTCACAGAATTGAGGCCATGGTCGCTTATCGCTATGACGAGTAGATCAAGCCGTGCAATTATAACTGATGGTATCATTAGTTGTAACATTGTTGTAACTTTGAAACGTGTGAGAGACTTTGAATCATCATCCGGATGTCTCAACACGAAAATCATCACCATGACCACAGTAGTGAGTGGTCAACTCTTCTCCTGTCACCCATTATCCTCATTATCCTCTCCTGTCCTCTTTTTGCTCCGCTCTTTCCTCTCTTCTTCTCGCTTAAGTCTGGCTGGTCCCGACGTGTTCATTGTTTAGAATTAGAGCAAAATGGGTGAAACTTGGTTCCAAAGAGAGTTTTTGGCCCCCAAAAGGCTGGCTTTTAATGCCTTCTTTTATGGTTCCCAGTTAGCTCTTTTTGCATACGGTTGGTACAGCCAGGTCTGCACTAATGGCTCACAGGAAGTTTTATAATAATTAACACATGCATCATAGGCAACCAACTTACGGCTGGCTGCACTTAATCAGCTTACATGGTCGGTTTGGTCTTCTCGTGGTGCTGGTCTTGTCCTTGCATATAATGGCGGTCTTATCCTCCTTCCAATGCTTCGCAATATCATCCGGATCATCCGCCCTCACTTGACCTGGCTCTTCCCTGCCGATGAGAATATCTGGTTCCACCGTCAGGTCGCATATTCAATGGCATTCTGGGCAATGGTTCATACAACCGCACACTACGTTAATTTCATTAATGTCGAGAGATCGCGTATGTAACATTTCCTCGTTTGAGCACTGCATCAGATACTCAGATATTACAACAGAGGTCCGAAAGCAGTTCGCATTGCAAATTCATTATACCCAAGCAGGAGGAATTACCGGTCATTTCATGCTTCTCATCATGGTGCTCATGTATTCCACTGCTCATCAAAAAATTCGCAAGCAATGTTTTGAGGCTTTCTGGTATACTCATCATCTTGCGTTTTTCTTCATGATTGGTCTTTACACCCATGCTACCGGGTGCTTTGTCCGTGACTCCGTTGATCCCGACTATTCCGCAACCTTCCCATTTTATAGGGTAGGACACTGCCTTGGTTACGAGAGTTGGAGGTTCATTATCTGGCCTGGCATCCTCTACTTTGGAGAACGTGTTTGGAGGGAAATTCGTGCTCGCTGGCCCACTCGTCTATCGAAGGTGTTAGTCCACCCTAGTGGTATGTTGTTTTTTAGATCGACGTTACTACGTGTAGCTGACATCCCGGATCTGCTGTTGCTATCGTTATTGTCACTAGGTGCCATGGAGCTACGTATCATCAAACCCAGCTTCAAATATGTTGCCGGCCAATGGCTCTTTATACAGATTCCGGAGTTGTCTAAATTCCAATGGCATCCCGTGAGTGACTACACTTTACTTGCCCGAGTGAAAATTTCGAAATTCATCTGTTCTTTGGCACCAGTTCACTATTACTTCAGCACCTGAAGATCCTTATGTCTCAATTCATATTCGCCAAGTTGGTGACTGGACTGAGTCACTGGGTGAGCGTCTCGGTGTCGGTCCTGCTGCCGTTACGGCGATGACGCGAGCCGCGATGAATGGCAAAGAGAAGGGCTTGAGCCAAGGCGATTTTGTGGAGATTGATACAGCATCACTGGCAATCACCCTGCCTGCTGTCCGTATTGATGGTCCTTATGGTGCACCTGCTGAGGACGTTTTCAAAGCCGAAATTGCTATGCTCATCGGCGCGGGAATCGGTGAGTGATATCCTGTTCACGTGGTTCTGCTGTGATTCTACGTCATTTTCGGAGTTGAATGCTGACAATAATGTCTTTATGCTATTTGTGTTTCAGGTGTTACGCCTTTTGCTTCTATTCTTAAACATATTTGGTACAGACAGAAGTGTGGCACGCTTGGAAGTCTTCGTCGTGTCGAGTTCTTTTGGATTTGCCGCGATTCTCCGTCCTTCGGCTGGTTCCAGAGCTTATTGCAAGAGGTAGAGGCCGCCCAAGCCGATCGTGAGTATCCCACTTGTAAAATTGTAATTCTCATGCCGATGAACTTCACTTTTTTTCTAGCTAATTTCCTTCGCATCAATATCTACCTGACCCAGAAAATTGGAGAGGACATGCTTTGGAACATAGCTATTAACGATGCAGGGGCAGATTACGATCCTCTGACTCTTCTTCGCACTCGTACCATGTTCGGAAGGCCTGACTGGGACTCAATCTATTCTCGTATGAAGTCGGCTATCGAAGGCGGCAATTACCTTCCTGGTAGCAAGTCACAGCTCAAGACCAAAGTTTGCGTTCGTCTACCTTTCTATTTATTTATTAATGAAGCCATTATTTATGATATTTAATTAGACTTATTTTTGTGGCCCTCCTGTCATAGCCAAAGCTCTCAAGGAAGCGACTAACAAGTATTCGAGCTCGACCATTGACTTTACTTTTGCCAAGGAGCACTTCTAGGTGTTTACTGTATCTAGATATTAATATCTGGTCGTCCATGCAGCCAGTGACAATATGTTCCATATACTGACCCAAAAAAGCAGGGTAGGATACACGATGTTTGCTTCTAGATAATAACATAGCTTCGCAATTATATTACTGTACAGTAAAATTAAGCTTGATCGTGTGCATAGGAGAGCAGATGAGGCTGGTTGAGATATGCTGTATACATACTCAATTAAGAAGGATTGTGGAAACAAAATGAGTGGGAAATGATGTGAATATACTTGAAAAATGGGGGGAAAGCAAAAGAAAGTAAAATATTTCGTCTTAGGACGAGGAGAATGTAGTATAAGCGAGGAAGAAGTAGATAAGGCTGATAATGGGCAGAAATAGGCAACTTACAACGTGAATCGGGCAAGGGTTGAAGGTAGATGCTGATAAGTAGGCCATGGAGTAGAAACATAGAGAACAACAAAGCAACTCGACAAGACCCAGACAGGAATCGAACCTGTGACCTAAGTAAGGTACCAGACCATTAGCAGTCCACAACATGCTACAGGGTGAGCTCTGACTCAAGGAGTCAGCGGTCTAACAAGGCATTACAAAGCACTTGTCACTCATCAGGAAGGTGTTTGGAGACGGCACAGGTCTGTGCCGCTTAGTCATCCATCAGTAATAAGTCCACCTATTAGGCCAAATTCAATACAAAATTCCACATCATGACGGGCATAGTGTTCATCGAGACAATGATTTAGAGTCCAACCCTTAGACAACACCTTAGCTAGTACTGAAAAGGGATAGCTAGTTGCTTGCGTAGTTGTTCTTAATCTGGTGCTTGTCTAGCGTATTGGAAGGCTGGCAACTTCAATCAAATGCATATAAAACGGTTAAGTGGTGCGCTGGTCTAGTATGTATGGTTAGAAAGGTTGTTCGAGTGAGAGCAAATGCCAAATAACGGTGAAACTAACTATACGGCAGGTTGATGATGGCGGCATTTGCCGGCCTGATTTGATTATGTGTAATTAATTTTTCAGGCGTACCAACACGCGTACCAACACATCCACAAGACTACTGGACATAAAGGCATGGAATTGAGAAAAAGGCCTCAGATACAATATTTGCCCTCAATCTCAAGCGCCACCAAACATACCACACACACAACCTATCTTCCAAACCTGCCTCGCTGTTTCACTGACTAAAGTCAACTTCTTGAGCTCATCCTTGAGTCATGAGTATACTTCAACACGACGCTTGATAAAATTCACAACTACTTACCGCTTCAGTCAGCGGATTTCCCTCCCACACGGAAGCGAATCCACATTGTGGGCTGAGACCAAGCCTGGTTGGCAATTTCAGAAAAGAAGTCATTGATTGTGAGACTAAACCAAGAACGCTCACTGGCTCAACGCTACTTTCTTCGATCCTTTGGGTATTCCGTGACATAAAACGTCAACAGCCTCGTCGATCCGTGACTTGAGCTGTTTCATGCTTTCGAGCTATAATGGTCATTGTTGGGCGCTCAATAAACGTCGATTACCCTCAATTTATTTATAGGCTTACCTTGGGATTCTTGGATGTCACAAGACCAAGGACGGCAGCTTTGTCTAGGGGAAGATATCTTAACGGTGAGAAATCCCCAGCGCGTGGTGTATCGAACTCGAGCTGTCACAATAGATATGTCAGTTTTTGATCATGAACTAAGTGGAGAGGGAAGGAGCATATCAAACGCACATAGAAAGCATCAACATCTAGATTTCTAAATAATTTTGCGGCAATACGTTCATAACTTCCCTCTGTGAAGTGCACCCCACCCTACACCAATGTCAGCAAAAGCAAGAGTCAACACGATGGATGTCAAAAAAAAACGGGGAGAAGAAGGACGTCTCTTACTTTGAAATTGCCACGACACATATGCACGCTAATGGTAAGGTCATTGGGTCGCTCAGCTGTGCAGATATTGATAGCTCTAATATAAGTATCAAGAAGTCCCTCGTGGTCCACTCCAGCGGCTTCCATCTGAGCTATCACCTTATCATTACAGAAAAAGCAGAACGTTGGGTCATCAATCTGTATATGTCCTACAGGAACGATTTCAGGGTGATAAGGTATCATCAATATGCAAGTGCTTACGACAGCCGAAGTAGTATAACTCCTTGATCTCAGCACGGTAAGCCTGTCCCAGATCATCAAAGTATTCATCTAACCCAAAAAAGTAGTGGGATAGTTAGCCTGTGAACAAAAAGTTCAAGAAACCCCCTCCTCATACCGTCATTTTTATATACGGAAAGATCGTATGTCTGGTCAGATCCATGACGCTGATGGAACCATGAAGGGGAACACATTGTGACTTTGATGTACTTGACTTCCTAATAATGATCAAAAAAAGCAGTTGCCTACGAGTCAAAAAACCCAACCAACTTTGGGAGCCACAAGATTTTTCAAGAACTTGAATTCGTTAACATAGAACGGCTTTTTCCTTTTGATTTTTGCCTCATTCACAGATATTGAAAACCAAGAGACGCTCTCGGAAAGTTTTGGACTCACATTGCAATAGAAAGTCTCAGCCTCAGTGATCCCCGCCTGATACATCATATCTATATGGGGAATATATGGCTAGTGTAGGCTTAGCCTAGATGCTGTAAAAATGGTGCCACAGGGAATTCAATACCTTAAATGTGGATATAGGTCCTTAGAATACCAATAGAATCAGTTCTCAAATTGGCTGAAAAACTATGTCCCTTCATGAAAACTCACTATTTGGGAGATATTCCATTCCGTCCAAATTGTCGAATACGCCTTCAAAGAACGCACGCACCTCTACATCATCGTCTCGGGTTAATTGTTTTGTTCAGCCTCGATAGAAAGGATTAACTTTTACCTCCGAAATTCACCATCAGTAATTGTTTTCAGCCCGGCTTTCCTTTGAAATTCAACTATACCTCTGATAGCTTCATCTTCCGCAAGTGTGAGCTCTTCCTTGGTGCACTTTCCCTGTTCGTATTGAGAACGTTTCTCATATAACGCCGGAGGTCGTAACAATGAGCCAACATGTTCTGCACGAAAAGGTGGTTTAAGATGTAGAGCAGAGATAGAAGGCATTGTGCAGACAGAACCAAGATGCCAGATAGAACAAAGTAACAGAATCACAGAGAATTTGAAGATATCAAAAAAGCCCTAAACTCAAATATTCAAGTAGTGCCAGTGAGCATCGCACAGCAGTGGAATACACTGACTAACTCACCTAGTAGACGATCGAACGAAAGACACGTATACTAATGAGGCAAAAGCAACATTGTGAGGCTTAAATAAGTGTAGTATTTGATGAGAATGATGAGGTACTAAACTAGTGATCATAGATTTAGTAGTTATATTTGTATTCAACGCCATATACTGGTCGAAGACTCAACAGTGAAGGTGTAGGTAGGTTAACAGAGAGCCGAATTGTTCGCTTCTTTTAGACTCAGTAAAACAGAACGGCATGAAACGTTAATCCCATGTCCATGAATAGCGGAAAAACATCGGCCATTAGATATGCAGAACCGAGTGGATAGCGAACCGTCTCTACTTGACCTCTTCCATCTTGATATCCCACAAGGTACGTCTATGGGCTTTATTAGGATTGAGCTGCCGTTCTTCAGCAACCTGGCGGATAGTCTTGACCCTCTCGAGTCTAACGTCAGGGTGAGCTAAAGTAGGAGTTGCTGCAATGTTTCCACGGTGATGATCTGTGTGAGAACTATCGATTCCAAGATTACTGAGATCACCAGGCCTCTCCCTGTTCGCAGTATATTCTGGACGGTGAGAAGACGAGAAGCGAGTCGGAATTGAAGGACAGGGGAAAGAAGTTTGTCCGGTGATAGGTCTTGTCACCCTGTGTTGATGAGAAGTTGAAGGACCGGGAGCAATATCATTTTCCCTTGCGGAAACCAGATCACCGTAGTAATAGCGATCGGTAGACTCTTTTTCCGTGAGATTAATTGAAGGCGATTGTACCACGATTGGTTGGTCCAAATCACGGTTGGGGAAATAGGTACCTAGATGTTGGACGACATCATCGGCATTCGGACGACCTAGAGCCGATTGCGTTGAGAGTTTCTTCGTCATACTGGGGTTAGTGATATTACATGATGAAGATGGCAAATCCGAAGGAGAAAACTGTGCGTAAGAAATCTTTGAATTAGGGAGCGTGGGAGTCGGAGGTGGAGGCGCTAGTGTCATCTGTGGCTGGGTCGCCTGGAAATGATGCGTAGGGAAAAAAGAGCTACTACCACGCTTATGACTGGAACTCGAAGACGAGTATGCACTGGAGTTCGGAGGATGTACAGTGATAGGCGGCCGTTTCCATGTTGAGTCGTCCACCATTCCACTGGATGCACGAGGAGGCGAGGTAGTCGATGAGCTATTAGAAAGGTGAAAATCTGAAAGGTATTTTGATAGTGAAGGGATTTGGGGGGTAGGAACAAGATACGGAGTCGAATCAGAGTGAAATAACGGATTTACTTCGGGCGCGTTGCCAGACATGTAGTTTGAATCATATTTGGATGAGGCCGCCAGGCGAGCAGAATACGGCGAGACTGATGGAAGAGGAGAAGGAACAAATTGATAATTAGGAGGTACACCTTCATCATCCTCTGGGTTTGCAACGCGATATTTGTATTTACGTCTACCCGACGATTTTTGTCTAGAAGACGTTGAAGATCCGGATGTCATATAATCTTGTTCCGTGAATTCGACGGGCGAAGGAGGACGTGGTGAGATAGGGATAGGCTTAATGATTACAACTGGTGGGCTCGGACCTCTCGGGATCTTGGAAGCCAGTATTGAATTGTCATTTGTCCTCAGCGTAAGATCCTGGCTATCGCCATTGGATCTGCAGGTAGACCCATCGTCGCAATCGGCTTGTGTATGCAAGCGGATTCGCTTCTCTCCAGATGGGTGGGAAATACCATTTATGTCGAAATTCCAGTCATATGGGAGTTTGAGGTACGTATGATTTTTTAATTCAGCAGCCGATGGTCGTTGGATAGGGTCTCTATGGTAGTTCAACCGAGGTCCTGGTCCAAGGTCGATCAATCTCACTCACATATGGAAACAGGATTCCCTGAAATTATGAGCATCCGGGGACAGCTCCCTTGCCAACTGCGCAGCCAAGGGTAGGAGTGTCCGCAACTCAGACAGCTGTTGAAGGCGTAGCCTCAATGATAGAAAACCCCAATGTCAAAATGCAGTCATACCTTCATCATGATTGCCATCGAGTTCGCGTCCGTCCCCCATGGCTTCTCACCTGACCACATTTCGATAAGCATGCATCCTACACTCCAGATGTCGATCTTCCCATCGTAGCCAATTCTGGTCCAATCTACCACTTCTGGTGCCATGTATTGGATGGTTCCTTTCATGATGGAGTGTTTTTTGGCGTCGTACATGTCCCCGACGTGCTTTTTTGAAATTCCAAAATCCGAAATTTTGCAGACACCGTTAGGTTCTATGAGGATGTTATCAGGTTTGAGGTCCTGAAAAAGACCGATTGCATTCAGTAGAGTGCAGGCGATGTCGGTTGCGGCTCACCCTGTGAAGGATTTTACGTGAATGAAGGTATTCAAGGCCATCAAGAATTTGCTTCGTAAAGGATTTTGTGACTTCTTCACAAAATCGGCCGTGCCGGTTGAGTAATGTTGCGATTGTTCCTCCAGGAACATACTCCAAGAAGCTGTTAGAAATACTTGTAAGAACGAGAAGCATCATGAAGATATGAGATCGACGTACAGGTTGAGAGTTTCTGAGGACTCTTCGTAGCCGAGATACTGCACGACATTCGGGTGATCGAGCTCTTTCAAGGTCTTATTTTCAAAATCGAGGAACTTAGGAGCATCTCGGTGCTTATGATCTCCCTTTTTCTCGACTTGCTTCACAGCCATGAGTTCTCCAGTATCGGCATTCAAAGCCATGTACACCCGGCCGTAACTACCTTGACCCAATAACTGGCCACGCACCCATCGGATTGTTGCTGTATTGGGCCGGATGTGTTGAGAATTTCCTTTGATGCGTGAGGGGAGATGAACCTCTTGCCCAGTTACACGCGAAATGGGAACTGGAGCAGAAGTACTACCAGTCGCACGAATCTGTATACATGGATTCCCGGGAGTAGGGCTGAATGGAAGGGTTCTGTGAAGATTTATCATAGAGGGCTGCTTGACCATGGTTTATGCTGGGCAGGAGTAGAAGGTGAGTCTGACGGGAGATAAGCAGGCAAACCAGTAAATTACAAGTCTGTACCTGCACGACAACAATATCGTAATTCAAATACGACATTCGTGTGAATTTGTGGCTGAAACTCAGCAGCTCGGCTGAATTGTTGCAGATAATCGTAAGTGACTATCCTCCGAGTATTGATACAACATATCACTAGACGACATATATCTTCTTAATCAATAACAAATAGATCGTCTCTTGTCCCATCACCCGATGACTGACATGGTCTCTGTGTCACTGTGACCACCGATCAGTACCGATCATAGAAAGTACTCCGATTGCCACTTGCATAGATATGTCCTTCGGCTTTCAACATTCATTTGTATCTGCAGGTGTGGAAGAAAGTATCCTCGGAATGACTGTCTGCGCCTTTGGACAGGGTATGCTATGAGGTGATACTTAAGAACGAACTGCATTAACATACTGCAGTGCATCCCAGATCTCCCATGCAGCAAAGACAATGGGCCCGAAATATTCCCATGTCCAGTCTTCAGCTCCTTGTGCGCCACGTTCCTTCTTGAATAGACCAATAACCGTTTCAAATGCATCTGCAGCTTCTTTAGTACTATCGCTGGCCTTAGCAACACCATATCTGAACATCAGCTGCGCAAAAAAGGCGTTGCATGTAAGGGTTTGCTTGACTTGCTTCGAGAGAGGGTCGGGTCAAACTCCAAAGCCATTGGTTCATATATCCGGGATGCTGTCTCACCGTGTAGATGTGCGGGCTACCGTTAGGACGTAGCTGTGTTACAATGTCTCCGACCGAGTCCCCGATAGCCCCATCGCCGAGAAACTCGAGTTTTTCTACCTCGGCGATGTCATCAATGCAAGTACGTAGTCCTGGCTGGCTTATCACTGGCAGGTGAAAGCGGAATGTTGGATTGTAAAAGGCTTTCACAAGTTGATAAAAAAACATTGGTCTTATGGTCAGTCGGATTCCAGGGAGAACGATGCATCCTTAGTGCCTCAGAAAGGGTTGGTAAATGTTGTGTTGCCATCAAGAAAGGACGGGTGGCCGTGAAAGTGTTGAGAAGAGGAAAATAAGAGCTCGTTCGGCATTACCCTGAGGGGGAGATATGTTAGAATGGACTAAACAATAAGTGTTGGATTTCCCACGCATTACCACGTGTTGAAGAAATTGAACGCGTTTGAACACAACTCTGTTAGATGGACATGGCTTCCTCCAGAGATTTTCCGGATGCGTCCAGGCTGCCTCACCCTTCAAAACAAAAGCACGTCGACTTGCCTGCTTTGCAGAATGCCAGCAAAGTCATCCAGGAACAGTTTGTGAAAGATTCACAAATCATCCCAGACCTAGGAGAAACCACGACTGCCTGTAAGTGTATCTTCAATCGACGCGTCCTTCCCCATTTGAGTATAGTCAGCTGGGATACAAGCATCGGAATCTTACAGCATATTCTTCGACGACACTCGGGTCCCTTACCAGAAACGAAAATTCATACCCATTCCTCATGATCTCCTTTCGCTTGCTGAAAGTGAGTGGCAGCGATTCCACGAATGAGGTTCAATCATCTGAATCCTATGTAATAAAGATCCTAGAGACTCATCTCAATTGGGCTTGATGCCAGAACTCGACCTAGCATGGATTTCCGTTGACCATAGGTTATTTCTATGGGATTACAATGACGAGTAAGCATCATTCTGCACTACATGGTCCTTGCCATTCATGGTTTCGCAGGAAAGAGCTGATCTCCTTTACTGACCAATCGGACATGATCACCTCTGTTACCCTTGTACGACCCAAAGCAGTAGTCTTCGTTGAAGAGATATCCCACCTGCTCGTCATTTGTACTCCTTGCTCCGTATTCCTTCTTGGACTGTCAGTAAAGTCCGGACCCGGTGATCGACTCCGAAATACGATTCAGGTCTTTGCCACAGACATCAATGTCCCCACGCGAGCCGACATGTTCTCAGTTGTTGGGATGCCAGATGGGCGAATATTCATGGCAAGTGCCCAGGATGGGTGTTTGTATGAACTGTCCTATCAGCGAGAGGAAGTCTGGCTTGGTGGCAAGGTTCAACTCATCAATCATTCTGTAAAAGGTGTCCAGAGCCTGCTCCCTCGCTTCCTCTCTGACCTTGCAGCATACAACAACGATGGTGAGCAAGTTGCTGTGTCCTGAGATACAGCACTCAAGTTCTACTGTAGATAGGATCATGGTTATTACCGCTGATGCATCAAGAGGCTGCCTTTACACTGTCAGCCATAATAATGCCTTATCGGTCTATAAGCCAGACGGAGCAAAAGCTCTTCAATATGTTCAGACGCTCTCAAATATCTACAAAACTGCGCAAGAGAAGGCACCTGGATTTCCTACCTTGACGCCAGAGTCCTTCCAAATCGTTTCTCTTCATGTCGTGGAACCCCAGGAATCGCGCTCGAGTATTCAATTGTTAGCTATCACTACCGGCGGTATTAGGTTGTATTTTGCACCAACTTACGGCTCAACCCATACCACAGCGACCAATACCATACGACCGTTGCAACTAGCTCATGTCCGATTCCCCCCTCCTAATCTCCTTCATCCCGACGAGCAAGCACACATCCAGTCCATTACATCTCATGGGCAACCTCCCCGACCGCGTGCTTTTGTGATGTCCAGGATTGAGAAAACTTGCTACCATAATGGTCTATTAGCTGCGGCACAATACGACGCGGACGGATCAGATCACATTCTGTGTGCATCTCCTGATTTAACGCAGATCGGCTCCCTCGGGCAGCTGAGTACATCACAGCAGGGGGGACCGGGTCAGCAACCACAACAAATCTATGGAACATATGGTGGCGGCGGTTATGCTACTTCACCTTCACGACGTCCTCTGACAGAGAACGCTTCATTGCTCTCAATCCCAGGGAGGACGTGGGCCATAGCATCTTCACCCAGGGAGGTGACAACTGTACCACCGAACACGCCAAGCCCATCAGTGATCAACGAGCTGGGAAGACAATTCACTGAATCATCTCAACAATTCATGGTTTTGACCAACGCCGGTATATCCTTTTTGCGTAAACGGCGGGCTGTGGACTATCTCAGGGCTGTGGTAGAAGAGCTGCAAAGTGGAAATAGCGTGAAGCCAATCATAGATTTCAGAGACAGGTATGTGATTTTCTTGTTTCATGTTGTCTACAGGATAGATTCTTTTGATTTCCAGCTTCGGACGCGATCAGATGTGTTCTATGCTCCTCGCGCTCTCAGCCGGTAACGTGTTCTTGGATGGAACGATGTCACCAAGTGGAACAGTCGCACATGCTTCTCCAGAAATAGTTGCCATTGCTAAACAGGTATTTTACGACTTCGCAGAGCGTCCGGTCTGGTCTGAAAGAATTACGTACGGAACTGGTGTGCTCCCATCTCATATGAGTTGAATACTGGACAGTACTGATCCATTCTTTGGATAATCCAGCTGACACACAAGGCACGACATCCTTTAGTGGTCGCCGTGAAGGTCTCGTTCTCTACTTTGCGCGTCTTGTCCGCCCAGCGTGGAAAGCCAAGTTGACGAAAATAGGGTATGATGATACCTTCTGTTATCAGTCTTTCTGATATCCTTGTAGACCTTCAGATAAACACCAGCTGAATATTTCAGAACATACATTAAATATGATCCATAGAAATCTCGTCGCGCTCAAGGAATTCCTGGACCGAAACTCCCTCGTTTTCCATGCTTCCCCCGGTGATACGGCGTCAAATCTGGAGGCTTTGAAGGTCAATGAACGATCATTCAGTCACTTTTGAGTCACTGATCGTGGAGCAGGCTGAGCAACTTTCTATAACGGAGCTCACAAATCTTCTCTCCCGTACCATTGAAGCGTTGTCCTTTGTTCTCCTCTTGAACGACTATCAAATCGATGAACTTATCTCTAAGTCAGTACTCTTGCAGATATCCAGGCTCATTATTGACCGGGTGTTTCATATATATAGATGTGATAAAACGACACAAAAAATGATTGCTGGTCTGACCTTGGAAGATCTTATCACGACACAGAATGGTATGACAATATCCAGAGCTTTAGTCAACGTCGTCATAGACCAGCAAAGTGGTCAGCAAATCAGTGTAGGGGTCCTTGTGCACGATGTACACCTACATCTGACCTGATTGATTTTCTAGATCGATACCATCAGTGAAGTGATCCAACGAAGATGTGGTTCATTCTGTAGTACTGATGATGTGATGTTATACAAAGTCTGTCATCATGAACCTTTCTCAAACTCCTACAATGTCTGATTTCGGCATAATAGGCACGGGAAAGTATCCAGAAGGCCGTTGAGACGCGAAGTTCAGCTGAAGGACAAAAGTGGCTTGTTGAGTCCTTGCAGTAAGGTTATCTCTAATTCAGGATCAGCACATGAACTCATGCCCAGCGCTAAGGCTGTTCATCAAGGGCTCTAGAATTCTTGGTTTCGAAAAATTGCGTGAAATCATTGGAGACTATCAACAACTGAACTATGCGGAAGGTTTGATCATTACAATCACCAGTGTCTGTCAGTAATTGATCGCTGACTTTCAGGTGCCATACGTCTGCCCTTGGTCTGTGCATGCGCCTTTGACCCCGATAATGTTGGGTTGGAGTATTGGCTCAAGGGATCTCCTGCCAATGACCCCCGCCAAGAACAAGCCAATCTACGCACACAATGCTACGGCCTCATCATGGACTCGCTTTCGGTGTTCGAGGAGAAGTGTAATGCGGAGAAGCAATCGCAGAGTTTATTGGGACTGGATGACCCCGAGGCTGTGCGCAGTAGTGCTTATGAACTAGCATTCGCGAGCGACGACGAGATGTTTCAATCTATGTTATACGATTGGTTAATTGGTCGAGGTTTTGCCGATGACTTGCTCCAGGTATGTGCCACTCTGTTTTTCGTTCCTGTTTGGACCGAGACATTTATTGCAATAAGATGCGACCAAAATACCTTGAGGCTCATTTGACACGAGAGCCTGTCACTATGACAAAACATAAGCTGCTCTGGCAATTTTATTCCAAGAACAACGAACCGCTTCGTGCTGCTGAGATTTTGCTCGCTCTGGCAGACTCTAAGCAGTGAGTCAAGCGTCTATCTACGCGTAGATAGTCACACTTACCCATGCCTGTTCTAGTTTCGATATCAGTATGAGCTCACGTTTGGAATACTTGACTCTTGCGATGGCAAATGCAAAAGCCCATTCCGCCAGTGGCCATCAAGGAGCTGCTGTCCAGTTATTGGAGGTTTTAGAAGAAAAGTTGGACGTTTACCAAGTTCAAGCAGAGATGTTTAACACGCTCTCACCCCATATGAAGGATGCTCCTGAGGTCGGACAAAAGATCCAACTGCTATCAAAATACCTGATGAATATGACTGAGGTCCGCCTACCAGACATTATTTTGACAAGCTTACATGTGACTGTATATGTTTCAGCTATTCCAAGGTTATGCTGTCCCTTTCCAGTTACCGACCCTCCAGCTTCTCTGTATCCATGTTTCAGGCTATGAAGACGAAAGCCTAGTCCAGTCTATCTGGACTCAAATGTTTGAGTCAGGTGAGTCACTGGCCGTCGCAGTGAACTATGTTTTACTGACAGATCATTCTAGCTTTCAACCAGAAGCTTGGTGCAGTCGGGACAGCTGCGGTCATTCAATCCCGGATCGTCCCATTGGCTCAGAGATTCAGGCATTCAAAAACTGCATTGCCTCTCCGTACGTTTCCTGATCCAAGCTCAGATTCTCCTTTCATAGTCTCATGAACTGTAGGATTTGTCGTACTATTATTCTCACGTTTCATGCTAGCACACAAGACTGAGTTACCCAATGGTTGGGTGCCTCGGATGCTGGTCCAATGCGGTCTTTCTCTCGAAATGATGCTAGACATATTCACTTATCTCTATGAATCCCAGGTATGAATCTTTCTGGACTCTTGCCGCCTCTACTTGCTCAGTGACCCATAGACCTCACCATACAACGATCCTGCCAATGCGGAGGTCATCTTGTCCGATATAGCTTTAGTCCTTAATTTTTGGCTTGAAGATGTTTCTAAATCCTCGATCGATTCAAGAGCACACGCTCTTCAGAAGATTAGTTTCACGGTTAATCACCGTCTTAAGCATTTTAAAAAGGGCCAAAAGGAGATTGCGAAGGTCTATAATGATCTCAGACACAAGCTGCAACAGATTGAGGGAGGCGATGGACTACTTGATGGATGATCTGACCTTTTAGCTCTATATGTTGTATCCCGTGTATTACAGATGTTATGATGCTAATAAGTATTTACATATTTTGGAGTAGAGCGCCTCCTGCAAGATCTCACAAATAGATAGATACCTGCTAATTGACTTCAAGGATAGCGTCCTCTGCGCGGAGGAGAAGGCGCTGAGTCATAGAGTGTGTGAGCTGGTATACCTTCAGCAAAGCTCTAAGTTCTTATCTGAATGGCAATTCACAGGATGAAGAACTAGATACTCTCACCTCATGGCGCCCACAGCCAGAAGAGCAACGACAATAAGCGCTGCAATATCTCTGGAGTTGTCACGACGATTGCGGTTACCTCTATAACGGGCCAGCCATTGTACAGGAAATAGATACCCAACAGAAAGTAACATGTGAACGAGAGACCCTGCACCAACTAATGGCAGTCCCAAAAGAAACCGTTTGATGAATCGTTTGATGACGCTTGGGTTAGAAGTTAGACGGGACAAATGGTCTGGAGGGCGACTCCGGATATTATCACTTCTCCCTGTGGGAATGGCTTCATCGAATAGACCGTCGATCCCTCCCTCCTTCAGAATTCGGAGCGCTGCAACTACCAAATTCTGAGCCACTTCAAAGGGGGAAACGTAGAAGAACGACCAGGAATAGTAGGATGAGGTTGGCTCTTCGAACGCAGCCATGAAGTATGTGGTAATGTAGGAAGCAAGCATTACGATAATTGTGAAAAACAGACCCGATAAGCCACCCACAAGGACTGTGCGTGTGTGTGTGTGTGGGTCAATGAAAATTTAGTGACGTCTGTATATCTGTTGGAGGATGAACGAATCACCAGTGTTCGAAGCCAGTCCGACGATCTTTGTTCGAGCAAAGCGATATTGGTAGCGGCACTGGGGGCATGAGAAGAAGGCACTCCTAGATGAAGAGGTATTTCTCCATTTCTGAAGACATTTCACATGGACATACTTTGCACCCAAAGGTCAGATTCAAGAAAGGCTTTCCTGTATCCATATGAGGAAAACGCACGCTAATTGAGCCCTTGCAAAGGCAAGGACGAATAAGTTTGCCCATTGCATGTTCGGCTTCGCTGCCATCAAGACATATACGACATTGTTTCTCCTCTCGTTGACTATTGCTATCAGCAGAATCTGACATATAGTAGTAAGATGTGACAAGACAGGGAGGGAAATCTCCCAAGCTGTCAGCAATGCAGTGTTTGATTGTCCACGTGTCTGGATTTTTATCGGTTTAACCTCTTCAACATGGGAGAGAATATACCATCCAGTCACATTAGGATCGTTGGCGCTTTTGCTGGCCTTGGAAGTGGTGCGAGAGGTCTCCCGCAGTGAAAGCTGTGGTCAACGCCTTTTTAATCTCATTCTATTGTTCTCGTTCTCCAGGATTTGTTAAGGTTACCCCAACAACCTTTTCAGGGATCTCAAATTGACATCTTTTTCTTTTTTTCTAGGTAACAGTTGGGCATGGGTGAATTTATTCAAATTGAAAAGTCGGGCCAAAAAAACAAAGCATAACTCTTCCAAGTCCTGATTCTTAATCAGGTAAAAAGTAAAACAAGGCTCAATGACGTCAAACTAGTTTCGACACCGTGAAAACCCGAATGCAATGCGCTCCTTCAGAGTCTCATTATGGTGCTCTTGATACACTCCGTAAGATTGTTCGAAACGAGGTACGCTAAGAGAATTTGGTTAGAATAAATGACATTTCCCTTTGCCTTCAGGGTATCCTTGCGCTCTATAAAGGAGTGACGCCTCAGGCAGTTGGTTGGGGCATTATTGACTCAGTGCTTCTGGGGTCTCTTCACAATTACCGGTTATTATTTCTCCGGCAAGGCATGACTGAAGAACATCCCATTACCAGGCGCCTACGCTTAACTCTCCTTGGTCATGGCGTCGCTGGACTATTTGCAGGTCTGACAAGGTCGGTACACAATGGTGGTGGTTGACCGTCGTTAACCTGCTGTCTTATCAGTGCAGTGATTGCCACACCCTTTGAGTTACTCAAGGGTGTGTGTCTCCCCAAGTTTTTTACTCGTTTTTTGTGATGAAGATCATTTCGCAGTCAAACTCCAACTCCAGTCCCAAAATGCAGTTATGGATCGACAGTTCAAAGGGCCCATTGATTGTGCCCGACAAATAATTCGTCAGCAAGGTGTCTTTGGCATTTGGTCAGGGTTCACCGGCAGCCTTATTTTTCGAGCCAATTTTTTTTGGATGTTCCTATCAGTTGAGGTATCTTCAATATCATATCACAACTAGATTGGCAGTGATAACCCAAAAATTCCCAAGGCACTGATGCGTGGTTTTTCACGTCTCGAGGGATCTCCATACTCTGTAAGATTTTACACCGAAACCTCGCTCATCAAGTTCATTGTTTTCCGTCATGATAGATATCAACTGGAACAGCAATTTTCTTGTCAGGGGGCTTTGCTTCTTTTGTCTTTTGGGGAATGGCTATCCCCGCAGATAATATCAAAAAGTGATTCACTGAATCATTTTTAAGAACTTGCATGAACTTACCCCACATTTATCGCCGTAGCCGAATGTTAGCTTACCCTTACCCAAGACCTTATCCTACACCCTCTACTCCTTCCTCTTATACCTTTTTGCAGCCATCGTTCATCGCTGTGGTCCGTCGAAAGTATTCAATTGATGGTATACCTGGGTTTTACCGAGGTCTAGCACCAACACTACTTCGAGCGTTCCCTATGAACGCATCTGCTCTTTTCGCCTATGAAGGAATAATGCGACTATTGGGTGCTGAGGAGGCAAGAAATTTACGGTTTTATTGTATTGAATAGTGGTTACTTACGACGTATGTTGTTATAGACTCGCCATTGATCCGCTCACAAATTTAGGACTGTGATTTCTATATACGAAAAAGATTTGGATATCTAGTTACCTTTATTAATTTAAGCGAGTTATTATTTGTGTATCTATAACACGTCTATCTCTTTACGGCACGGACGGTTCGATCACCCGAGGTAGTTTGAGGTAGTTGAGCTCAATCACTTTAGAAGCGATGGCTACTAAACGTAGGGCCATGTTCTCATTCAACACAGAGACCGTTCCTGATTCCCAGTCTTTGGCATACATTTGGTAGATTACAGATACAAAGCCCGCTGCGAGTACATGTGTAGAAAGGCTAGAGCATTACAGCAAATCTGATAGCTAAATAATAAATAAACAGTTCAAACATCTAAGAATTGTAACGGGTGACGGGGGAGGTCATGATCATCAGAGTCAGGTATAGCATCTCGAGAAAGTGCTCGGAGGGATAGTACAAGGCCAGTTTCCCTTCTCAATGGTGGCCTCCCATGGTTCATTGTACGACCTATATAAATCCATGACAGCCCGTGCGTTTTCGACCTGAAATGCAGCCTTGCTCAGTTATAATCAAAGCAAGACAAGAATTACGTACTGGATGGATGTGTTCTCCGGCTAGTTGAATTTCGCGGGCCATCAAGTTCCACATCAGGGTCGGAAGGCCGACTATCTGCTGCGCTTTCAGGCTGTTGCGGAATGGCTATCATGTAACTATCAGCATTTGCACTGTTCACCAAGAAGGAAAGCTCTACCATATAGAGAGCGACATCACGGGTGTTAACAGCAGGGTGAGGTATGCCGAGTACTGAATATACATGGTCAGCTACAAGAAAACCGTGTGCCACGGTTCAGACGAGACCTGAGAGATCATTCCATAGACAGTGGCCTATGAGAACCTTGCCTTTAATAAGCTCGGCGACTTGATGTTGTACAGTATTGAAGGGTAAAGCGTCAGCTAGGCAGGAGCATGAGCACAAGAAGGCGAGGCGAGGGGACAAGAGTACGGGAATTGAGATGCTGTTCAGTAATACCTGTCGTAGAGGTTCTGTAGTCCGTTACGATCTGAAATCGACCAGAGTCACGACCAGAACAGAGGGAGAGGATAAATCCAATACATGAGTGCCGGGCAAGACAAAAGCTTCAAATTGAACAGTGCCGAACCAGGAGACCACGGCAACGCGACTGTAATTTACCGCCTTTACATCAAGCTTGATTAACCTGAAAATCAGAACATACGCGAGCATTGAGGTGGTGCCGCCTGGACCAACACCAACACATACACAGGAAAGGGATACATAGTCCAGGTCAGTACGGGACATTATTCTGAAATGGAGGACGTGCAATAGAGAATGATGGACGAACATGACTGCTTTTAAAGAAAGAGCATCGAGATCGTGAACTAGACAGATAGCGTTTGCGGAGCTCAGACGTTGAAGATGACCGACAATTCATAGAAAAAAGGATAGGGATGGAACCCAAAAGAAGAAAAGCACGAAAGGATGAGATCGAGCGATCGAATACATGGACAAGAAATGAATGGACCCGGTGGAATCGTACACAGACTTGCCAATGAATGGGAGATGTGGGCTCCAGTTTCTTGGATCTCGCTGCGTCAACCGTAGATCACTGAATGCCTTACCTGCCAAACAGAACCCGCTCCGAACGAAATCTCGCTTCTCGATAAGCCCATCACGCTTTTCTGCATAGAACTTGTTATTCATATTCCGGTCAACCCTCATGACAGCCCGACGATCCGCCCTTGCGATATACTCTACAACTCCCATACTTACATTGAAGAACATGCCAATCAATACATCGACTGGGTAAACCTTCGGCAAGAAGCTTCAGAGGCGTCAAAAAGGAAGAGCAGATCACTCCTGACTCGTCAGATGCCAGTGCATGGAGGGTCAGAAAATCATCCAATTCAGTCCGGTTTTAACGGTGAGATAACAGCACGCTCGGGGAAGACGTCAGAAATAGCTTCCTTCATTGAATATTGCAGGGCGCTTCAACTTGAAGTGCAAGGTGAGAACCTTATCATTGTGTAATCAATCGCTGAGCCAAAGCGTCATTCGTTTGATCGCCTTTCAGATCCAGATTGCTCGTCATTTGCGAAGTTAAGGACACCCTCATAACTGGTAGCTACGGAGGAGTAGTGTTCAGTACAGTTCGATGAACTGTTTTAGGCACAAAACTATAGGCCAATCACACTCATGAAAGGAATTTCGGGTTCCCACAAACCCTACCCTTTGCATTCAACGTTTAGGAGCCCTCTGAGTGTCATATGAACAACGCACTGTGGCGATTGAAATGCGCAGGTCACGGCTATGAGAGAGAGAAAGTACTCTACTTCGGTATACGCTCCTGAGCATCTCTGGGTTGCATCTGACGGACCCGCCGGCTGAGTCTTCTCCACAGATTCAGCTGAAAAGACTGGCGAGGGAATAATTCGCGATCAGGAGGTCGACGCAACCCTCGCGTATCTTCAACCATCTGGGTCAATGAGGACTCAGTAGCATGGACCACTTGGCAGGCTTCCTTATCTTCTCGCAGCATTCTCTTCATGATGTTCTTCGATCCCTGTTTCTCTGCCAAATTAGCGACCTTGCTTCGTACTGAACTATCAACAATTTGGTCTCCCCATCGTTTTTTAAAGTCTTTCATCACACGGAGCGCTATTATACCACACTTCGTGAGCTTCTTCAATGGTGCGAGGATGAGACGAAGTGTCGTCGGGGAAGGTTTTAAAGAGGGATGCAATTTTACCAGCTGCAAGAGAAGTTTATGATTTGCATTAAATTCGGGATTCTTGCTCAATAGTGTGTGGATAATATCCATGCACTGAGCGACAGTTTCTTCTCGGAGGTAAGGGGGCAACTGGGATAAAAATGTCTTCACCAGCACTTCAGCCTCGGTCCGTCTTCCATTGGATAACATCCACGAGACAGCATATTTCACCAGTTGCGGACGGACTTCGGTTGACTTGTCATCCGAACCAAAGGTAGGGTTAATACAGCTAAGAAGTTTCTGCCGCCTCAAATAGGCTTCTGTCCCAGGGACAGCTGGATCATTAACTATTTCATGGGGAGGTAAACGAACTTTGTTCCCAGCCTCGTCCATGCCCCACCGGTTATTTCTTGCGCGTCGCAGAGCACCGCGTTTTCCCATGCAAAGAAGCTCTTTCCACATATCTGCATGTACTTCCGTATGAACAGGTGGCTGACCATTGCGCAATTTATTATACACATCTTGAGGAGTTAATCCCGCCACCAACGCCCAAGCGCTGTCCCACTTTCCTGTTCGTACCAAAAATCGCACTTCGAGAACCCGGGTCCTAAAATTCTGAGAAATTTTATCATGCACCATAGCACGAAATAGCCATTGTGAGGTGCCGAATTGAGTATGTCGTATTGAGAGTTCAATCAACAAGTTGTAAGAATCCCTTGATCGATACTTTGGATATGCATCATGGTAGTCGATCAGAGCAGGGAATGTGGGGGCTGGCCGGAGATGCAGTGCAAGGCGGAGATTCCGGTATAAATCTTTCCAGGATTCGGGTTTAGGAAAGTGACGAGAAATGGGGGTTCGGGGTGTTGAGGTAGTGATAAAAACCCGTGGTGGAGCATCGGTCTTAGCCTCGGAACAAAAGCCTTCGTTCATCACTATATCCTTATCGTTCTTGTCGGGCAGAGCTGCTGGCCATGTCTGAGTTCTCTCAGGACTGCGACCATCACAGGGAGGAGGCGGATTTGGCGTCCCCGTATCTAGAGATTTCGGGGTGGAGAGAGCATGCGCGCTTGGTCTTTGTCGTTCCTCAATTTCTGGGTCAGCCACCACTGCATCTCCTGTCCTTCAAGTCGATCGCTTAACATCAAGAAGATGAAGGGCACAAGCATACCACTCACTTTGTCGAACGACGTTTTACAAATCCATCAGAGACAGTCGTACAGATGGGTCCAGAGATACCGTATCGCTTGAGATGCCGACAGCCTGGTAGAATGGGATGCTTTCCGAAGTATGAAGAGGCTTTGGTGAGTGAAGAGACTCGCCGAGCCCATGCTTGGTTGGCTGCTGCCTGGAGAGCCTGCGTCAAGGAGGGTGTACTGCCAAGAATCCATTGAGATATTGCGCTTGGCGGAGACAAATGGCGTAGAGCACGGTGGTGCATGCATGGGACGAAGCGAGTCCGCTAACTTTGTTATCACGTGTTTGCCAGGAGTGTGTTCTATTCTTGTGCTCTGAAGGATATACTACTAACTACACCCATGAATGAACTGGGAAGTGGATATACCTTCTATAGTTTGCTAGCACTAGTAATCATATGTACATGTATTCAGAATGTCACAAGAAATCCAATGAGGCATCGTAACTAGTGTTCATGGACAGCCAGTGCAGGCAAAGACGAAAACAGACAGTGAACGTAAGTGGAACAACAAGCAGGTCCAAAAGTCTACGTAGTGATTACACATCCATGGATACATGGTACACTCGGTTCACTAGCCAGCCAACCTTGAGCACCCATTTATCACGGATATCCTTCATCACTGCCGATCCCTCAAATTCTTTTGCATCCGCAAAACCGTCCAAGGCATTCTCCCACGTCCGCACTTGCTCAATCCCGAAAATCCCACCCTGGCGATTAACAATCTCGTCTACTTTATCCACCCATGCATTCCACTCATCGCTTAAGCGAGAAAACAAAAGAGGTGCGATCGAAGTCTGCGTCAATGGAGGCTGATCCATAACATGTTGTGTGATGGCTGATAAATAGATAAAAGACTCTGGTGGATGGGATTTTTCCTTGCTGAACTGTGCAAAATCGGGAGGAGGTGGCGGTGCTTGGTGCTGCGTCGCAGCTGAGGCTTGCTTGCAATGTGGTATGCATGAGAAATAAGGTAGATATGATGTACAGGCAGCGACAAATTCAGTTATACGTGGCCGGAGGCGAGATATTACATAGGCATCTCGCATTCCTCCATTGTGACAAGATGATGTTGATGTGTTTGGAGGCCTGCTTCCAAATCCAAAAGTGGGCTGTGAAAACGATGTGGTATTGGAATATGGATATGCATCACGCAACTTTCTCGAAGCCTGTGCAAGAGCCTGAACTGCAGTGTCTAGGGTCGGTCGCGGTATGAGCGGCAACAGTGTTGATTTCAATGATGGATGTGTTTTAAGCAATGAAGTTAACAGGGGTAAAAGTGCTTGTGTGGGTAGACTCGCTATCAAATTCAAGCCATGTGCGTCAGAAGCGGTTATCAACAAGAACAACAGCTAAAACATGCCTAGCAGAACTCCAACGTCCATTTCATCCTCTTCTGATGGCAGTGATTTATTTTCCTTTGTACCAGCCCCAGCCTGTTCCTTTGTCCCCAGGTGTAGTCCGTGCTCGTTTCGGCGCTGCTCGCTTTGGCCGTTCTGGCGTTGGGCTCCGATCCATAGACTCGTCACTGTTCACTGAAGCTTTTACAGAAACTGGGGAATCCTCATCGTCCACCTCCAAACGCCGTTTGTTCGATTTATGCAAGGGAGAGGCTGTCAAAGTTCCTTGGTTTAGCGAGGAAGCTAGTTGGTGAAGGGAGAGAGGATTGGCACGACTTGTTGTGGGTGTCGTCTGCCACCCAGAAGAGCTTTGACCGAGGCCAAACCCAAAACCAAACGGCGAAGGAGCATGGGCAACAGGCAAGGGAGCAAATTCAATATGATGGTGCATAACATTTGCCATTGTGATGACAAAGTGTAAATGTCGGAAAAACGAAAGGTCAAGGGGTCGGCGGGAGGTCGGTAGACGCAAGCTAATTATGTAACTCTCCTTTTTTGATTTTGTCACGCGCCAGGCGCGTCCTTGAACCAGCCCTAAACTCTCTTCGTGGACTCTAGTTCTCGTTCTGTATTTTTTCTTTCGTCTTCTTGTTGCAGGTAAGCATGTCGTTGAGTTTTTGCACATATGAAGAATCATAGAATCGCTACTTCGAAGCTTAAGCTAATGAATCTATCCATATACCCAAATTTCTGACTTCTGTTGTTTCAATTCGGTAATGATTGCTCACTTCGTTTGCAGGTTTTAGGTTCTCTTTGGCTCGGTGAGCATAATTTTTCCTCTCTCTGCATGACAGGATGCATACATCTAGAAGTCAAGCCCTGACGTTGTCTCAAGGACAATCGTTGATGAGCTACCATGCTAATACTGATACTATCATGAAGAATTTTGGTGTTCCTCCCTGCTGACTTTGTTTTCATAGGACTGTCAATTGAAGAGCCTCACAGATGCACGCCGCTCTCTATCAACATTATTTTTTTGGATGTTCATATCATAATTTCGGAGTAGTATCTACTTTAGCAAGAGCCAAAAGAAATGTAATTGTATCTATGCGACTGCGACTGAATGCCTACTCTGGATAAGTCCAAAATATGTTTAGAATCCATAAACAAGACAAGAGAATAAACGCTCTCCACCCTAAGCCTGACATCCACTCTGTTACGCGGCGGAGGCGCGCGGAGCCTGAATCTCGTGAGGCCAACCGCCCATCCGCCAATCTATCTATCCACCGCCCTTGAGAAGTAGATGGCATAGGCAAACCTGATTCAATATTTCCATCTGTTCCCTTCCTCTCTAAATCTGTAGGGAGACCGCTAGACGGTAAGGATGAATGAGAGGATAAAGGTACCTCATCGATCTGCGTGATCGGCAATCTCTGAGACTCCATACAGACGATCCTCGTTACTTCCCCTATCGCATTTGCAACTCTGTGAGAGAGGTACAGAAAGACGAAACTCGTCAACACAAAGCTGACAGGCCTCCATTTCGTCCCGGGAATCACCAACAGCACACCCTTTGTATCGCCCGCCAACCAAAAGTGATATTGCATGACGAATAACTCCAAGGAACACTTGCCCACAAATATGAACCCTGTGGACGCCGTTGATCGTAGAGTCGCATTGGCGTTCCTCAGTACGACAAACGCCAAAACTGGTAGAGGCGAAATATACGGGTGCCAAGCGTTATATGCGAATTTGCTCTCTTGCATCAACTCAAATCCGAAAAACCAGACGAGGACGAGTCCCGAAACGACAGCGGCTGCTTTAACTGTCAAGGGCCACATAGGCCTATCCGTCAGTTTATGCTCACGAACTTTGATGACTAGGATTGCGACCAGCATCCCGATGTATGTTACCCATAAATCCAATGTCACTCGGAATGTCCACTCGTGAGCAGCCCACTGTATGTTGAAGACATCCTTCAGAAACCCAAATAGGACTTCAAGTAGCCATTCACTTTTAAAAAACCACGTGACGAGAGACGAAGAAAGGAAGATCTTGCACAGGAGGAAACTCGTGTACTCATTGTACCGCGAAGCAACTAAGAGAGTGGTATAGATGATGATGTACCACATCGATACGAGAGGTGCGAAGTAGTAGAACATGTAATCGGTATTCATCGTGTAGGCAAGAAGCACTGTGAGTAGATTTAGGCGGACCATGATCTATACTTGTCGGGTCAGCAAACCGGAAAGAAGATTCAATGGTAAATGAAGGGTCAGGAACCCCTCTTGACACGTACCTGAGCAACCCGCGCGAAGGAGAAATCAGCTTTCCGAAGATAGAAAGTGGTATGCCCATAGCCAGTCATGAACAGATAAGATGCGACCAACACACGAATGGGGTTGTAGATGCCTGAAATCTTGGAGGCGCCAACATAATGGTATACGAGAATCGCAACTGTCAGGCAGAGATCAAAAGTTAGATCACTCAGATCTCAAAATCTACTGACGTTGCATCCACCCCTTCCACTCATCTGTTTGATCTCGATTTAGGAACCCAAAATCTTTTTCCCCTTTCTTGAGCGTCAGGATGCCAAACGCCAACGAACCAAGAGAAAGGAAGGTAAAAGACCAAAGATTGAATTGTTTCTGTTCTTTCAGCCAAAGACCTGTCCGGTCGGCGACGTAAATTAGAAATGCAGCAGCACTCAACACAAGCGCAGGAAGCTCGTTTTCTCCCAAGGACGCAACGACTTCTCGAACCCCTGAACCTGATCAACATGACCCTTATTTCAAATACCTCCTTGTTCAAGATAAAGCCAAACCCATACCTGACTTGCGCGTCCTAACCCAGATATACGGTCCCCATGCCAGAACCAAGAATAACACCAAAACGTGTATCAAGGAAGGGGTCGGATAGCGACTGCAGCATGTCTTGTTAAGTGGGTATTTCTTCGGTAGCACATCGTTACATCTAAGGTTCAATAGGATATTCGCTTGTGCTCGTAGAACTTGATCATTATAATGCAATCCATCCTCCGTTTGAGATGCATCTAACATGTCATTAAATACCTTTGGTAATATGATGGGCATTCGTCCAAATCTTCCACCTTCCGACAATACCCTATCGCCATTGGGATACACACGGTGATACAGGTCAGTGTTCATGGCATCAATGTCAGATGGATGCATTGTGATCGCACGTTCAGGTGTAAGCTTCGTCGAAACCACTCGTTCTACCGGAAGCATGACAATCAAGTCGGCTGGCCAGACTGGCTGCTGCTTGATCATTGAAACATGGCGAGCAGTATTGGTTTGCCACGCAGACACGCCATCAGACTCATTCGCATGACGCAGATACCAGAGACCTGATCCCAATACAAGAAGCGCAGGGCGATTCAAGTCCACAGGCGCGTCGTAAGATAGTGTCGTAAGGAGATCGGTAGTACGGCTATGGTTGAGAAATGAGTCCCAGTAGAAAGAGATATTAACTCCAGTTGAGGAATGTAACGCATGATCGGAGTGTTTTTGGTTCTCATCAAGAGTTGCAGGCGGGGGTTTGACATCAAGGATGCTCGCGAATTGGAAAAATAGCTTGCGGGTGATAGAGTCGCCCACAAACACAATATCTCGTGTATCCAAACATTTTGCAGAGTCCTGTGGTGTATATGTATAGAGCATGCAGCCTGAATAATTCCCAGTGAGGTAAACCGAGCTTTTTTCGAGATACATTCACCTACCGTCGGGTTGCCAGTTTTTCCAGCCGCTGTCTAACCATATTCCAGTATTCAGCAAGGCATGGCAATGCATTGGATCCAGCCAATCTATGTGGCAAGTGACATGTCAGCAACCCTTCCTATGGTGGACGAAATCACGAACCAAATAATGTCGAGCGCAGTAGCCCGAGGACAGTCGCGAGACAAAGTGCGAGTATCCCGAGGTAGTGAAACCATTTTGGGTTCAGCACAAAATTTGGTGGTCGAAAGGCTGGCATTGTGGTATTACTAACAGGAGGTAAACCGGGATGGGTCGAGAGCACGGTACACCAATAAAAACTTTAAATTTAACGTGTGGTAAAGAAGGATAGATCCAGTAGTGGGTGTGAAGGAGAAATCATAGAAAGTAAATGGTCAGCTGGGACATTAGATGGTGTGAAGAAGGTATACTATAACTACGCCAACGAATTTCGTCATGTGATGCATAAAGAATAGCATTAAGTCCATATTCTACATGACATGGTACAATGTACTAAAGAAAACCAGATTTCCCATAACAAACCAGGTCCACGAGCGGTACTCATCGAAAACATCCATTTAATTATTAGTTTGGAAAGTTGTTAGGCCTAAACGAGTGTCAGAAAGTAACTTCAGCTGTCTAGGTAAACATACCAGTTCTAGAAGCATCGTCAGTTGGAAACATAGGGATAGGATGACAAAAAGGACATACCCTTGACAGTGATTGTTTGCAGCGGTTGGGATGCACGATAAATATCGACAACCGGAACAGGCTACAGAGAACTTGAGACAAGCGGCGACGAATGACAGATGACTGTGACATACCTGCATAGGGGTCCGAAGTGTAAAAGTTCCTGACGAGCACCATGTAGAGTATGATGGCCACAGGGATGGCAGCAACTTTGATTGTCCAGGCAATCAACCGATGGCGTTTTGTCTCGCTGATCATCGGATAGAACACAGTTCCAACGAAGAGTCCCATGACAAAGCCGCCAATGTGAGCTGAAAATTGACAGGTCGATTATTTCAAGGTGTACCTAGACCAAGGAAAACGAACCAAAGTTATCAACATCTACCAAATATATTAAGCAAATTTAGTAGAAGAGACATAGCTGACTTACATGGGATATAGCCAATGGCAAAACCAATCAAAAGCTCTATAGTTTGAAAGACAAGCTAGCGAATTCTGAACAATCAAGAACACTACAAAATAAGTGCTACACACCCTGCGAACAGGTCGATAGTGGTACTTCCAATGGGCGAGCAAGTCGACCCAAATTATCTTTCCAGCAGTGTCAGATCTTTGGTTACCAGATAGAAAAGAAGTCGTACTGCAACAGAGCCAAAGATGGCTCCACTTGCACCCACGGATGGAACACCGACCAGCGAGAAGTTACCACCAAGAACATTTCTACCAACGAAGTCAACGTTTCGTGAGACGCATGACACTCGTGACGTGCATACCCAAAAATACCAGCAGCAAGATAGGTGATCAAGAAACCAGTCGAACCCATTTCGCGCTCAATCTGAGCGGACAGTGTCATCTGTGCAATCATGTTCAGCAGAATATGAATTATTCCCGCGTGTAGAAAGATGGGTGTGATGAATCTGAAGAGATATCAGTCGACCCAAATAATAAAATGGCGTAGAATACTGAGCACACCGAAACCATTGATTAGGATCATGGTCATGGAAACCTCCAAATCCACAGACTTCTTCCAAGGAGCAGATTTGATCTGGCGGGTTCGCGGTGTCATTCAGACCTATGTATGTATTGTTATTATTCACCAACAAAATAAACAGTTTAAGTGTCTTGCTCACATGGAAGACGCGTGGATGGGGGCACATCTGGCACTAGCTTCATGCATGCCGGGAACCGTGCACCAAGGTTGATCAGAGCGGAGGATGATGGCCCTAACATTGGGTTCACAACAGGCTATTGCAATGACTTCAAATTCAGTGTCTCTCTTGTCAAACGAGAGCAGCACATACCTTCATTGAGATGGGACTCCCCTGCTCTCTGGCATTCAAGACCAACTCCCAGATGAACACGCCAATCATTGCAATCGTCAGCGCCCACACTACATTTTTCCTCGTTAGTACAATCTCAACTCACTGAAGTATGATTCTATTCAGAAGCGCACCAGCAAAAGGGTACTTTTGCCTTCCAATACCACGCTTCTTGTCTTCTATCCTCTGTTCCAATGGGTACCTTCCACTTGCTAAAAACTTGGTGAAAGCACTCCTCTTATCTTTGGGAAAATCCTTATTGGTAGGTTCCGCATACTCTGATGCCACTATCAGGAACGAGCGCCAAATCTTTATCTCATAGCTCACCTAGATCACTAAAGCCAGGCCGCTCAGAACCAACCGCATTCTTCATCAACGATGCATCCAACGTCTCATCATGGGCATCATACGGCCTCACTTTTGTACCCCCATCTAAACCCGCACCATAACTCGGATTCGCATACTTCTGACTGAATTCATCCTCGTCCTCTTCGGTCAACTGACTCAACCTCGAACTGTCTATACCACCAGCGCTAGCGTTCAAATTTTGAGGTTCAGAATTATAAAACTCTGCTGCAGCACCCGTCGCGCTACCTCCTGCTGCGTTACCAGCCCTGTCCATAGAATTTTTTTTTGAATGTGTGCTACGATCGCTATGAGACTGCCTCCCCTGTACATAGTCATTTTGATGTGTCAACACGAGATCTCCATCGGTCTTCGTTGTGAACACAGAGGGAGAATAGTAAGAGATCGCGTCCATGTCCGAGTAGGCAGCACCAGACTTCATCTCGTTATGCCCTTTAGCAAAAGGGTCCGAATAGTGATTCGCGTCATAGGCCATTGAGCCAACTAGGCTTCTGCAGTTATCACCAACACAACGAACGCAAAAGATTAGGACGTTGAGGCGAAAACGAAAGTCGAGGATGGTGAGACGTGTATAAGAGGTGTGTTGTGGAGCTGTGCTGAATGGGCATAGCCTTAAATAACTTTGGATAGAGATTCCGCAGCGGCTCCCAAGGCTACTTATCCCCTGCCCAGCACCAATGCACTGCCTTCCCATACTCTGTCGCGAGTTTCGACCTTTTGTACAATTCATTTTCAATTTCTAAACAGCAAATTTCTATATACATACGAGCAACAAACAGCTTTTTGGTGTCATTCCCAACCTTGTCCAAGCAAGTCATAACCCCAAGATTATATCCATACTCTAAGATAACACAGATCAAAAAGCTGTAGAATACACCGCACAAACCAATACATAGGCCAATGAGAACAGCAACAATCGAGTAGCAAGTCGGAGACAGCAACAACCCAATAAGTTAGCCCTAGAGTTCGCCAGGCTGTCTCTTCTCCGCCGGTATGACATCGCACTGCCTGACCCTTTTAATATCTTGTCCGTACGCGCTATTCGCACGTTGGGGCAATTTCCTCGTAAATGGCGTCAATTGCGTAGCAACACTGATCTTGATCGTCTCGTTCTCCTCTGCAATCTCGAGCAAATCATCTACCGAATATGATGGATGCAAATTTCCACCACCAACACTAACAGAAGCCCCATTTATCGCTCCATTGCCATTAAAAGATTTGATGATTCCCTCGGTATCCTCACTGTCATCATCCATAAACCGATGTTCCACTATTTTTCCCCATCTAGCAGCCGCGGCTGTACCGTCGATCTTCTGTAGAGTACCCATCCTCACTTCCCTGATCTTCTTGTTCCGCCATCTACAGGACATAACCCCATCGGCCACATCTGGACTTCGTCCACTACGCGAACTTCGCTGACTTTCGAAGCTCTGCCTTGAAGACACAGTATCATCAGATTGCATCTTGGATCCATTCACATCCACAATCTGTGTGAAATTGAGGTGCTTTGAAAATGCACCCAACATCCTGGGATCCGTCGGGAAGAGCAGTGGGATCATATACCGTGAGTCAAGGAGCTCGCCTAGGGGCTGTGGCGGCTTTATTGGCTCCCACAAGGATTTGTCTTTCAATTTGTCAAAGAGAATGTCGATGCTTCGATAAGGATTCTGTGTTTCGGATGGACTAGTCGGAGAAACTGATGAAGAGAAAGACTGATCATTCTGGAAGGAGGAAACGCTCTCCATGTCACGCTCGCGCTCGGTGATCTATGGGATTCATGATTCAATCCACACATGGTTAGACGGAGAGGGAGTCCACTGGTCATCTACCTCTTTGCGCATCGCTTCTACTCCGATTTTTACACGATGCCTCTCCCAATCCTTTTGTAGTTGTGTAAGGTATTGCATACATTCTTCTGTCATGCGATCTTCATTAACTTCATACTTGTAATCACGGACGGCTCGTCGCATCTTGATAAACACGAATGAGTACGAAAAGGAGATTACAACGTCCATTTCACCTGAAGAGGATTGATCCCTCTCATGGATTGAATCGTACCCACGAGATCAGGAAATTTAGTGATCGACGACAAACACTGATTCCATACACGTGAAACGCGCAAAGCAGAACGAGGTTAATAAACTCACGTACCTGCAGCCAATTCAATAAATCTCTAACGGGTATAAGATGACTTTGAATTCCTTTCGGCAATCCAACTTGCACGATCCACTCCTCCAGTTCCGACAAATTCAGACTAATTTGCACAGCTCTCGACCGACATAGTAATTTCTTACGAGTGATTAACCTGTTAAATGTCTCGCCTACCTAGAATCTTAGCATCACTATGTCCGGAAACTCAACAGTGGCAAAATCACGCACAGCCAGTCCAATAGAATACTTGCGACCACAACTGCGTAATCAGCGCCGGATTTATATCACTCATGACCAGGAACGAATGAAGAGCGGTCAAGAGCGACGTCAAATCCGCAGGGGAAGGAGCCTGCGCACTTGAAATACCGTTTGAAAATAGGGTATTCAATTGCACACCTTGGTGTCTCTTGGATGATGCAAAAGTCGGTTTTAAAGACGAGAACTTCCGAGAAGATTGGCTTTGAGAAATTGTAGGGCTTGTTGGTGAGCGTACGCTCGCATTTGAGCCTGAGTGTGAGGTGGATGGAGGAGGAGCGGTGGTGGCGGTTTTGCGGCCAGTGAAAGAACGTAGGAAAGACCATTCAGATTCGAACTGGACTGAATCGAGAGAGGAAGGCGCGTAATCGAGGATTGTACTGCTAAGGAGCTGATCGATCCGTCGCTCAGCAAATCTGATGACGAATACTGCAAAAACTTGTAGGCCCGACTACTCTGACTGTTGGAAGAGACATACCGAAAACAGAATTAATGACCTCCTCAATGAGCTCAAAAGAACCCATCAATTGACAGGTTCTATTGATGGCAGTATCGCACTGAATGAAATGTAGCCATAGGGTTGTGTTGTATAACCAAAAAACGAGTGAAGTCAGGTCTTCTGCACGACTCTGAGAAGCTGATCAATGAAAGAAGGGTTAATGGGCAGGAATCAGGTCCTCACAAAGAAGGTTTCTTCAATTACGTCAGTAGCAGAGATGACCAGTCCCTCTAGCCATGTGTGGTCGCAAGCTAAACAAGCAAAACGAGTTAACATGTATAGTGAGTTAGCCGGAGCGGCATCTCGTAGCGAAGGAAGATAGTCTGTGACGAGCGATTCGAGCATTTGTGGTAGAGTAGTCGGAGAAAAAACAAGCATGGAGGAATAGTCTAAAGGTGGGGTCTGAGTATTGAAAATCAGATGATCGCCGATTCATGACGAGATAGAACACCTACATATATACTGTCCTTGTCGGGGTCATCACATTCATCGTCAGAAGTGCCAGAATCAGATCCCCTGGATTCTGGTTCTGGTCCCCACCAACCAGAGTGAACACCAAGAATCTGTGTAACTTGCGCACGCAATTTCTTCTGCCTTCCTATAAGTTTTTGTTGCTGTTCGACCAGCCTTCGTCTTCGATTCATTCTACTTCCTTCCCAGCCTTCGCTCTTCATCGCCTCCTCGAGCAGAAATGCAACATCCTCCCGACCGGGTACAGTTGAATGAGCCGTGACAAGGTCCAGTGGTGTCAAATTTCGTTTCGTCAGCGCAAATGGAGAACAGCCATGCGTCATTAGATATGAAATCAATGTTGGTGGAGAAAGTAATGCCGCATGGTGCAGAGGGGTCCATCCGGCTATCATTCTTATGATGAACAGGAGGTACGGACAAGCTGGAAGGTCAACATACCATTATCAGGCTGCATATCGGCTCCATGAGTGACCAACAGCCTGACACACTCCTCTCTCTCGACGTCCCTGTCGTTGTCTCCGCCAAAGCCATGAATAGCGAGACTAATCAGTCCCAGACCGTCCTCATCACGAGTCCCTAGATCTAGATGTGCGCGTGCACGGGGTTCTGTTATGAGATGTAATAGCAGTGGGAGATCTCCAAATGTAGATGCGCGTGAAGCACAGTGTGCGATGAGCTCAGACTTGTCTGCAGAGGAGAGGCTGGTCAGGAGGTCAGAGATCTGCACAGGGGTTGGATAAAGAGGATGAAGGTCTGGTGGGGAAACGACATCTACTGAGACGGAATCCAGAGGCTCGATGACTGTCATGAGTGGGACGAGAGCCAAAGTAACCCAGTGGTGCGGCTGAGAAGAAACGTGATAACACTTCAACTGCCTTATTCGGTCCTCCTACCATGTCTCCAAAGCACCACCACGACAATGACGACGACAGCGTCCTTTCCGACCATCACGATACCTCAGAACGCTCGCCATCCGAACCAGACACCGATGAAGCCATTGATGATTTCAAAAGGGTAAAATCAAAGAACACATCCAAACGCAAAATCAGGGCAACAGCTCCCTCAAATTTCGGTGCCACACTGCAGTCCCTCCTGAACACAGATGCACCAACTACATTGCCACTATCACTACAACCCTCAATCGTGCAAAGGCATGGTCATGAAAAGCTAGAGAAACGAGCGAAAAAGGCGTTACAAGTGAAGAAAAAGGAGGAGGAAGCCAAAGGCCGGATACGAGACGTAATAGGCAGTTGGGGAGCCGAGGGTGAACGAGGTTTGAGAAAGGTTGCTCAGCGTGGTGGTGTGTACCTTCGTTGCTCTCAGTTGGTTTACTTTGCTCACAATTTTCTAAGTCGTGAAATTGTTCAATGCTGTTCAGCAGACGCATACAGCAGCAGCAGCAGCAGAAGAGGAAGCAAAAGCAGGTCGTGGTTCGGGAAAACCTACGTTAGCTGCCCCATCATTTGAAAAGAGAGGGAAGCAAAAAGGAAAGAATAAAGATAATATAATTGGGAGGGATAAAGAACGTATGTCGATCATACTCCCTTGTGTCCCTGAAAGCTGAGAATTTTTTATAGAGGCAGTAGGAAAAGACGACTTTCCTCAATATGATCAAGTCTGGTGGTATTGTGTCCAAAGTATAAAACACCGCTTGGTTTTCATGTCTATGAATTTTGAATGTTCAGTCCCAACATCAGACCTTTGTCCATCCAAGTCATGTTCATTCTGCTGAGAAAGATCTAGATGCCCGGTAGTGCATCTTATCAGGTAAGCCATAAACTACCGGAACAAGTGTAATAATTTATCATTAGATGAAACAGTGCTGGGAAAGCTAACTATTAACTAAGAAGCTCCCAGTGATATCATCATCATGATCATAATTATATACACTTGCCTTGCAGAAAACCGACTTTAAGCTGGTCGAATTCATTGATTAATATTATAGGCAAGAGATATATCGTCAGGTAAAATGTTCAACCTGACGGTTTTGCTTGAACATCAAATCCAACTCCCACTCTCGACTCAATAAAAACCATGAGAAAAAAACCACTTCCCTCTTCTAAAAATCCTCTCATTCGCTTTAATCTCTTTCAAACTCTTGTGCAATGGCCCAGACCAAGTCTATTCGTAAGTTTAAAGCTTTTGACAAACGACACACCTTGCATCAAAAATTGATCAAGCCCTTTTTTCAGAGTTTGCCAGGAAGACAGTGGTCAACCCGAGTCAGCGACCAACAACCTCTCAGAAGATACCGGCGTACCTGTATACTCATGTTGGTGGTGCACAGTACGGCGGCAAGACCTATATTCCGAAACCAGAGAAACACAAGAGAAACAAAAGGGTCATTTATACCGCCCCTCCCATGAAGAGTCGCCTGTCCAAAGAGGGGCAAAGGTCCTACATGAAATTCGCTATTTCCAACAAAAATGCTTTGAACCCCTGCTTCTGGATCAGCCGTTGAAGCGGCACTGCAGGATGTTTATAGGAGACATTCCGAATCTCGCCAAATGCCATCCTGGCATTACGCGTAGCGGCTGAGGACCATGTTGTCCGCATGATGAGCATTACAACTCTTTTTCCCCAACATGGGCAGAGGGTCACTCTCCAACTGCGGGATATTCAGCTTTATAGAATCGTCATGAGCATCACCGCAGCTTAATGTAGCGCTCAAAAATTCGGCCATTCCGGAATTGTGAATGGATTAAATGACACAGTTGCATTTCCAAATTGATTACTTTGGCTATCAGTGAGAAACGCTCCTATCAACGCAGCAGTAATTGATACAACCAGAGCCCATAATCGCGAATGTTTTCTCAAAGTACAAGCATTACAGACATCGAAGGTGTAGAACTCGCTGATACTGTAACAACCGTCAATGTGGGTAATGGGATCACCACACTAGCACCATTTGAATTCATTGAAGTGCCGAGAATTGTGCAAATTCGACAGAGGGAGGTTGGTACCGGAAGACAGATTAGACATATTTCTCTTCGCAATTGAAATGCAACGCACCAATTTTTCATCAGGAAGTGAACAGCCAAGAACCAAGAATTGACGTATCAAAGATAATTACCACCACCAGATAGCTCAAAAAAAAGCACCAGATATTCGCCTTCGTCTCATTTGGACGTAAGTGATAATCTCGGGGAATATTCAGATGTACAACTCAGTGGCAGAATCCGAGTAGTCGATTGTGATGGCATAGTCAAAAACGAGCCGCTCGCCCATATCGAATGACCTTCTAGGCATGAGATGCATTATTATACTTTGTCAAGTGAAATGCTATTCCACACTCCTCCATTTACCAAAGTCTGCCAAAAGGGCACCGCTCTCGACAATGCCATCGTATCAAAAGCCAATTCCATCAATCTTGATACAGGTGTTTATAATGACTCTCGAAAAACAGCATCTTAAGTAGCAAAGACTTGTTTTGTAATTGTGAAGCCTGCCATCTGGACTACATCTTGGCCAGGGTTGCCTTGTGTTTGGCCAGAACCATAGGTTATGTCGAATGGTATCGAGAAATTTCTACTCGAGCTTGTGTAAAATTTAGAGATTTGGGAGCAGCCGATTGTACAGTTTGTGTCGGTTGCCCAAAGATCAGGGATGGAGAGTTAGAGGATGACGGTGAACGATGTTGGGGGCGTTCCGATTGCCACTGTGCCATAATAGCTGTTTGTCCGGATATATTCCCCGTATACGTAGAGGTTAATTATTGGTCACTTTGAGTCTCCTCCTTGGTTAACGATTCTGATAAATCACCGTTTCCAGCGATCACCCACCATCATCATGAGATATAACCTACAAATTAACACCAATACTCTTTGCCTCCGATTCTACATTTGTCTTTGCTGATATCCCGAGTGTTCGACAGATCAACGAGATTTAGTATTTGGGGTTGATGACCTTCCAGTGGAAGCAAGGGACAAGGATGAAGAAGGATTAAGTCAATACGGTGTCGCAGATGTTAAGGTCGTTGCTTCAAACGCCAACAAAGCTGTCAAAATGAGCTTTTTTGGGGGGGTTGTTGATCATGTTTGATATTCCAAGTCGGTAGCTCGGATCCGGTCTCTTGAAGAAACACAGCACTAATTTCAAACGCAGTAATTCACGCAAAAGGGAGACGGGAGAGCAGAAGCACAAGTGGAGGCCAAGTATGTTGTGTGTGTTATATAGCTAGGATGGCTGGCTGAATGAGTGGACGGATGCGAAAACACGACCGAGAGGTCAACGCCAATTCCGGATAGGAGAAATTCTTTATTGAGGCAGCCAAGAGAATATGTAGGGCAGCTCTCTAGGTTTTTGCATGGAAAGAGTAATTGATGTCTGGTTTTGAAATCGTGATTGGTCAGGGAGGACACAGATGACCGAGGTTGAGCCCTCTAGGCACATAAAGAGGTTTCAATTTAAAATTATCCTTGGAACTATGAGTACCAAAAACGCATGGACTTTCTCCTTAATAAGAAAGAACCATTGGCTGTGGACTTTCTCCTTAATAAGAAAGAACCATTGGCTGTGGACTTTCTCCTTAATAAGAAAGAACCATTGGCTGTATAGCACCTGCCCTAAAGAGGCACGGTTGCATATATTCCGAGTGGAACCCGTGTTTTTGTCCTTCTATGGTTGGTTCTCGTTCCTTTTTCGCTCCGTGGTCATCGGTTATGTGTGTTCTTTTTGCATAGCCACCAAGTTCAAAACCTTTAATTGGGAAAGATGAATGGGAGAAGCGCCTCAGAGAGGTGAAGGTAGCGAAAGCGTAAGTGGTAGCTTTCATTCTGTTCCACTGAGATGAGACCTAGTATTGGGAATCTCTCTGAGAAGTAACCTCTTTTCTGAAGAGCTAAAAATTGCATGTATTATCTGATTTATCCCTTTTGTGTCCGGGTACAAGTTTGGTGCTGACTATTCTGCGATGGTCATCAGGGACATGAATCGGCTGATCATGGACTATCTCGTCATCGAGGGGTACAAGTCGGCTGCAGAAGAGTTTAGTCAGGAAGCCAATTTGTCGCCACCAGTGGACTTTGAGAGCATTGAGAGCCGCATGGACATACGCGAAGCTCTGCAGCGTGGTGACGTTGAAGATGCAATAACGCGTGTCAATGATCTTAACCCGGAGGTGAGTCATCAACATGGAAAAGAGGAAAGGATTAAATCATTCATGCACCACTCATAAACCCCCTTGGTGGTTGCTGATGAGAGTACCGAATCTTCAGTCTTCAACATGATCCTCAACGTGATTTGCCCAGACTGGGTACTATGGATACAAAGAGCACTGACATCAGATTTTGTCTGACAGATACTTGATACCAATCCGGCACTCTATTTCTGCCTACAACAGCAAAAGTTGATTGAGTATATACGGCACGGCAGGGTAAGTGAGGCATTGCGGTTTGCACAAGACGAGCTGGCTCCTCGAGGGGAGGAGAATCCAGAGTTTCTTGCCGAGCTGGAACGGACGATGGCGTTGCTGGCATTTGACACGGTTGCCAGTCCACCGGGGGTGATTGGGGACCTGTTGTCATCTGCACAGCGACTGAAGACTGCAGGGGAGGTGAATGCAGCGATACTGGAGAGCCTGAGCCAGGGAAAGGAGGCGAAATTAGTGGAGCTTTTGAAATTGCTCTGCTGGGGCGACTCGTTGTTGGGGGAAAAAGCTGAATTTCCAAAGGTGCGTGTGGCGCCGAGTGAGAGGCATGGTCTCAACGTGTTTCCAGCTCAACGTGCAGGAGGGGACGCTAGAGGGTAAATAGTTAATTACTATATTTGTAATATAGATAAGTCCCTCATGGGCCTTACTAAGACCTGGAATCTGCTTAGCAAAGCAAAGCATTTTCCCTTATTGTTGCCAGTTCTGTTTCCTGGCAACTTGCAGTCAGCAGCTAGTTTGCCCTCGTCTATCTCTCCTCTGTGCTGCCATGTTCGAAGAACATCGCCACAAGCGTGGACGAATCCTCGTCATCACCAATCCAGACTCAGAGTCCGATGGCGGCAGCGACGATGTCCGAAGGGCCCACGATGGACACCATGTCCCCTACAGAGATATACGACCCCCCCTGCCCTTGAATACTGCCCCTCACAGCTCTTTCAAGGGTCTTCAGTCCCCCCCCCATCCCCCATCACTCACTACAAACTTTCCCAACGGCTCGCCGGTCCATCCTTCACTCTCATCCCCCTCCACCGCCAGCTCACCGGCCCAGGAATCTACCCCACCACCAGACACGCCCGCCCTTCAAGTACCCCCGGTCAACCTCACAGGGGTTGGCAGCAACACCTTACCAATATCGACGTCGGTCGATCGCGGCATGTCAGATATTCCGCAGTCGTCAAATCCCCGCATGGGAAAACATCTGCCCTCCTGCCAAGCCAGCTTTTGGTTCTCGGCCTCGTCAGTCCGATAACGCCTCAAGGAGGCTCAGAAATGTGTGTTTTCTTATCTACGGCTTCGTCGCCTCTTATTGATTTTGAAATGTCACGCCAAGTCTCCCACAGTGTCCCATCCTGAGACTCCGCCATCAAGCAATAATCCTCTTATTTCTATCGGAGACCAGGTCTTCATCGTCGTCACATCGGATTCGGCAAGATCTATTACGGTAGACGTCAGTAATGCTCATGATCCGGCATCTATCAGAGAGCGTATTTTCACCCAGGTGGGTGGATCACATCTTCCCGATTGCAGTCGATTGACCACACACTCTGCAGTTGCGCATCTATACAGAGGAAGAGCGGGCTCAGTTTTCAATCTTCTTCCAGACTGAGATCGGGCGGATCGAGGGCGAGGACTATCATCTTGGCAAAGCCCTGACGGACGAAAATCTTCTCACCATTTGTCGCAGTCATGGCGATTCAAAAGGTTCACTCAAGTTCTTTATCAAACGTACAACTCCATCCGATTCCGAACCTTCCCCTTGTCCCCTGCCGCCGCTCCCGCATCAGACTTCTATTCCGGTGACTCCCAATCCCATAATGCCACTCCGGCAGAAACGTAGATCTGGTAGTACCTCTTCCAACGCAAGCGAACAGCTCAATGAGTCAGCGACCGGATACGAGGCTGATATTGATAACGAGAAGGAATCTCACCGCACAACTCTACGACCACAGCATCTCATGAGCGCTCCTAATCCTCTCCCCCTGTCGCCTCAACATCGAAGGCTCAACAATTTTGTCGTTTCACCTCAGTCTCCTCAGCTGCCGCTACACCCACCCCATCCATCATCGCCCCAGCCTCCTTCAACTTTCACAAACTTGTTCGGGCAAGTCTTACCCACCCCGCCACCACCACCTCCCCTCTCACGACCTAAATTTCCCATCAACGATGATTCCACGTTTCTACCTCCTCCCCATCCCGGCATCCATAAGCATGGCCGATCGGGGTCGGACGTTACCACTCAACGTGAACAGGCTGTCATCATTTCTGAGCACCAGGTTGAGGAGGCTGCAAGACGGAAATTAACTACTCAACAACCATCCACTTCAAACTCACAATCTGCCCTTTACTCTGAGCAAATAAGAGATGTTGTGAATCAAGTGGATCAAGTGAAGCCCAATCTGCAACAGCGGAAAAGAATTCCCACTGAGAGCGATGAATGGCAGCATGTCTCTTCACCTGGTCAAGAATATGATCCTTTGTCAACGTCAATGAGAGATTCTGGTCCAAATAGTCGAAAATCCCCTTCCAATACCCGAAAACCAACCAGTCAGACTTCTTCCCGCCCGCCCGCAACCTCATCCTATCACCCACCCATTCCTCCTCCTCCTCGAACGCAACCACCGCCAGTGCCATCACAACATTCCAATGACTCTCGTTCTACACAGCGCTCAGGAAATCGGGTACCTGATAGTTTTCCTGTTCGATGGAAAGGAGAACCTAGTTCTGCATTTACGAGACTCACTCGGGTGAGCACGAAGAGCATGGATAGTCTCCGAAATCCTCAGACTAATTCCAACCAGCGCAGACGGGAACCGAATCCGTTGTCTGTCAGTCGAGGACCAAGAGATCATCTCGCTTTCTCACCCAGCAGTCTTTCTGGTACACCCAAATCGTTTGAAAGTAGTTCTCGGTTGCCTATCCAGACACGGCCTCCTGCAACTCAGTACAATGTCCCTGAGACCAGCACGTCACTATACGTGCGGAAAAATATACCGTACTCGAATACAAGCACAAGCTTTGGCACGAGTATAAACCCTTATCCTAGACCATCATCCGCTATGAGGGACCATGTTGTCTCGCCTATGAAGTACAATGGAAGACAGGTACAGTCACCAACGTATGGATCAACATTGCTGCCTGATCCCTATGAGTCTGTTAAATCACCCCGTGCTACTTCCCCAAATCGATCGCCCCATCCTCCTGGCCCAAGGCCGAGACCTGGTCGCAATATGGCCAATGTGGACGGCTTTGAAACAACACAGTCAACGCCGCCTCATTCTCCCGCCACTCCTCGGAGCCCCAAGGGTGATGAACGTAATTTCAAAATTGTCGACGATATGTCACCTTCCTCATGTGTACCTGGACGACCTTCTTATGATACTCTGAAACAAGAGGATCGGGACAGATATCTGCCAGGTTTTGCGAGTGAAGAGGGAACAATTGTGGCACCTCGTAACGTAGCTGCTCTGGACAGTAGATCAACTTCAATATCAGTTACACCTACAGCGACATCGCAACCTCCTTCTCGAACAACTTCACCGCCAAGGAGTGTATCAACCAGTCCGACCCTTGATCTGCACCACGATGAATCTTCCGACGATGGAGGTAATGGGACATGGATAGTCAAGCCACAATCGCCACTGCAGTCTGAGGAGAAACCCAAGCTGAAGGTACAAATTGAGACACCGACAACCGCGAGACCGTCTCCATCTAAAGACCCCACCGCTACCCTTATAGCGACAACGTCAAATTCAAAAAGGAATAACAACCCAAGCTTAATCGATGAAACAGGAAATTCTAAGCGAGGTATCTTATCGGAAATCATGAAGGAGAGGGAGGGGAGGAGGGAAAACGAAAACGAAAACGAAAAAGAAAAGGAAAGGCGAGCAAAAGAGACGGAGAAAGCATGGGAGAAGGAACATAACCAAGTGCCCCAAGAGACGTCAGATATGTTTGTTGATGATGAGGATGGCTGGGCAATGCGTCCTCCGCCTGAGGCCGTTTACGAGAAGTTGGAACTTTATTTCCGCAACCATGATCTAGATAAACCTGTCATCGAGGCCAATTCTGGTGGAGCGTCTCCAACGTCAATCGAGCTCCCCTTTTCATCTCAGGCTGCTGTTACATCGACCAGTAATTATGACAAAGATAAGGAGCGGGAGAAATGTGCCAAGATACGTAGTAAAAAGTCTATCAGATATGTAGCGGAAGATGCAAAGAGGAGGATAGACAGGACATCCAAAGCGGATTCAACTTTTGCAGATATATACTCGAGGAAGAGAAACACCAAGTTTTGGGGAGGGAAGTTGGAGGAGGTAACAACGCACCAGGCTAGGTCTTCAAGTGTCAGTTCGACGACCTCTGCATCATCCAGTGGGAGTAAGTTGTAATATCCTCGATCTGAATGACTTTTTAACACGCTTACAGCCACATTTAAATGGGTCCGTGGCGAGCTGATTGGAAAGGGGACATATGGTCGTGTGTATCTTGCCATGAACGCAACGACAGGAGAGATGATTGCCGTTAAGCAAGTAGAACTTCCGCAAACAGCAAGTGATAAATACGATCCGCGGCAACACACAGTTGTGAATGCATTGAAATTGGAATCGGAGACATTGAAGGATCTTGACCATCCAAATATCGTACAGTACCTTGGGTTTGAAGAGACTACGGACAACATCAGCATGTGAGTTGAATCCTCTTAGAGCTTCTGAAAGTTTAATTCTGATCATCTCTTCTCTATAGCTTCTTGGAATACGTGCCCGGTGGCTCCATTGGCAGTTGCCTGCACAAGCATGGACGGTTCCCTGAAGATGTGACCAAGTCATTCACATCTCAGATTTTGAGCGGTCTTGAATACCTCCACGACCGAGGTATCTTACATCGAGTAAGTGGGAGAGGCCGGAAAGGATTACAAGAAATCATGATTGATATTCTGCTCAGGACCTCAAAGCGGATAATATACTGGTAGAAGCGTCTGGTATTTGCAAAATATCCGACTTTGGTATCTCGAAGAGGACGGATGACGAAGCCTTCACGGCCATGCAGGGCACGGTATTCTGGATGGCACCTGAGGTCATTAATACTCAGAAGAAGGGTTACAACTTGAAGATTGATATTTGGAGTGTTGGGTGTGTTGTATTAGAGATGTGGGCGGGAAAGAGGCCGTGGATAGGTCAGGAAATGGTCGCAGTCATGTTTAAGGTGTGATGTATTTGTCTCACTGTCCTCAGTGGTGTGGCTCATGCTTGTTTTTCCCTAACATCTAGCTTTACAAAAATAAATTGCCACCGGTCCCAGAAGAGGTGCATTTGTCACCTCTTGCCGACGATTTCAGGAAGAAATGTTTTGCTATGTGAGTTTTCATTATCCGGTAGCTATTTTGTATTCACTCTCCTGTTTCAGTGACCCGGAAGAACGTCCATCTGCTGCGGAACTTCGACGGCATGAATATCTCAATCTACCCCCAGGATGGCAATTCAATGGATTTACATAGGATCTTTCTGTCTACCAATGCACATCGTTATATCTCATGAATGTATTTTTCTCTGTTGGCTTCATTCTTTCTTCATGACACTGTTCTTGTTTATAGGTTTTTTTCGATCGTTCTTCTCAGCATTCAAGTACCAAACTCACTCATTAAGCAGGTTGTCCAGTATAACATCTTCTACTCTGATTTATCCCTCCAGGTTCAATGTTTTGCCTGATAGCCCTAAGTACACTATCCTGTTCTGTCATGTAGAAAATTTAATGCCCTTCGTTCTTAATGTTTGTTGAGCAACTCGGTCTCTTGCTAGATTTGTTTGGAGAAGAATGAGGTTACAAAACTTTTGTATCAGATAATTTTTTTTCTTTGTCCACCTAGGGCTTTATTTGCCTACCATAGGTGCTATGACCTTTACACACAGAGCTAATACCTGCACCCACTCCTGGAGCACCTGGACAAATCTTAGATCCATAATAACATTTTGGGGTATCGAGTGACTTTTGTATTTTACAGTCTGGATCATTTACGAAGAAAAATAAAACTATGGCGCCCGAGACCATTGACTCTCAAGAGCCGATATGCCGACAGGGAGGGCAACCTTGACATCTGTGAACAAAACCCTTTCGAATTGCATCTAAGCTTACCTTTTCGTCGTAATCGAACCATTCGCCTTCTGCAAGGTCGATGTCGGTGAACACAGTTCCTTTGGATCCAACGCACTTCCAAGGACCCTGGATCGGGTGCATATTTCGGTTGGGAGATTCGTAGACAGAGGAAATACGTACTTTGTATTCGAAACCGGTAAACTCAAGCCCCCTACATTCAATGATGAGGAGTGGTTGCAGTTGAGCATTTTCTGAAGTATAGGGTCGCACTTTATACGAGGTGTCAAACTTTGCTGAGCTTTCTCGCCTGCCTGCAAGTAATAAAGTCAAATATTAGATGACATCATACTAAGAGTGATAAATGCCTACAGAAACCACATCTCCACACAAAATTGGCTGTCCCGTGTTTGCCACCTGATATTTCGTGCTCTTCCTAGAGATGAAAGATTTGAGTTGGACTTGGGGACATGATTGGAGACTAAGCTAACAATGCGGTTCATTGAAACAGCATTTGGATGTTTCTCGTTGCAACTGGAGCATTTGACCTGATTGCCAGAATAGATGTATGGCCACATGAAAGATGCAAAATCGCCACCAACCTTGAAGAAGTATTCGAAATCTTCTGAAGCGGGCTGCAGCTCGGTAACGTTCTCAAGTTCAGCTTGAATCGACAGTTGAAGCCGCTGTTGAGGAACAGATAAGAATGAAATACTACATTCTTGACCAGACGTACGACCATCTTGTGTAGCTATCAGAGATTACAAAAACCTGTGATACCAAATTAGATCACAGGGGTCACACGCGTGACTTGGCACGAAAGTCAAGTCTACAAACTGAAATGGCTTCTATGCTTTCTGGTTTTGCCCGGCGTACTCTGCTTAGCTATGCTGCTACCTGTTCTTCCTCGCCTACAACTTCTGCAGCAGCTTTAAAGCTCTTCAGCACGTCCTCATTTGCACGTGCGCCTCGAACCAAGTCCGCTCTAGACGAGGAAGTAACTCCAGATGACCTTGAGGAAATGTTAGATGAAGTTGACGATATCAATGACATGCCCACAGCTTCGCATTTCCTGCTGCAAGAGAAGCGTATCGTAAGGCAGTACCTCAGACTGATCGAACTAGAAATGCCAAAACTCATTGGTATGTAATATATTCGTCTGCTTATGCACATTCACTAATTTCAGCGTTTGCATAGCTCTGAGAAAACCATTTGTACCACCTACATCAAAAGAATCTCTGGTTGTGCGGTCAACCGATTATATAGGCAATCATCCGGTAGAAAGGAAAAGAAGTGTTGTCGTCGCGGTAGATGACCTACCGTTGGTGGATGACATGGCGAAAAAGAGGTTGATGCTGCTTGCTGGACCTCGATGGACGCCGAATCCTCCTGTAGACGCTGGAATCAGCAAATATGCAGATTGGGGGAATGGTTTTGTGAAGATCGCTTGTGAGGATTTCCCTGAGCCTTCACAGAACCTCAAGTGGATAAGTGATACTGTGGATAAATTGGTTGAAAAAGCGAATGTGCGTGTTTTCTTTTTTTTTGGTGATTTGTGGATTCATGGTGTGCTGTACCTTTTGTCTGTGCATTAGATGCCCAACGAGAATTGGGAAGATCTGCCGGTGGATCCGCGTCATGTGTACGCTAAATCACTAAAAGCAAAGAAGGGTGAGCACTTGCGTGGCCGGGTTTTGAATAAACCCACCCTTCGGGATTTCCCTCAGGAGTGGCTGCCAAGAGCTAAAGCAGATAAAGAGTTTACAGCATCCTTACCATTACCAATAACTTCATCCTAATTCACATCGCCTTAGTGACAAATCATTGTGTTGCCTTATTCTTTACGGTCTATTAGGCTCGCGGTGCCACTCACCGCTTCACCATAACAAATGCTTCGTTCGGGTGTACATGTGAGCTGATTGCGGTCTACAATCTGTGATTTGAATCCAGTCACACATTAATCGTGTATCAAACACAATTGTCATTGCCGATAAAAAGCAGGGGCGAATGGACAATGCATCCACCCCACTATGGACTCAGACAAATCCCTCGAGTTAGCTGAGACTCTTGTTGCCATCCGTGCCGCTCACTGCTCGCATTTGCCGGAAGTCAGCTTCTCAACAAGAGAGTATCTGACCAGGCCTCATCGAACTGTTGAGGATACAGCAGTTAAGAAAGACGATTATGAACAAGTTGTCGACGGTAAATGTGTTGGAAGACAGACTTTTCTTCTAGACGAACCATTGCGGCAGGCAGATGATGAGCAACTGTTTTGGTTGCCCCTGGACGACATCAAATGTCAAAGTAACTCTCGAGAGGAGAGCATCCCTCGGAATGCTTTGGACGATGGACTGCCAATTGTGTGTGGCTGGGGACCCCCAGAGTGGAGGGACTTCGAAGATTGGCCTGAACCACGAGCAAGGCAAGTTGCATGGCTCGAGTTAATCCCAATATCTCGATCGATGGCGAAGGAGAATGTCGGGACTATGAATACGCCAGTGGCGGCTTTACAGGAGCAGTCACTCATGGGAGAACCAGAAGCACTGTTAGAGGAGATGTATCATAAGTATATTAATGAAGCACAGTGCCAGGAGAATGGAGTCGAGAGTAGATAGTCCAGGAGTTCTAGCTCCTTTCATCAAGACGGATACTTGTAGAGACATATTTGTATTAGAATGATGACCGTGCGCAAGCCGCATGTTCCAAACATAAAAGTCACGACCTACGGACAGATGGGGGACTGCAATGGCCATACAGAAGCGCAAAAAGTATGGCCAAAGCCAGTTTCCCTGGGTAGATATAATTTTCAAATTTCGGGACTTTTCAACTAATGCCGAAGTAGTCCCTGTTATTGCCCCAGCCCAAATTGGGCGTAGTGTATGTAGCCAAACAAGGACAACGCATCAATCAGCCGACTTCTTTCCTACCCTCCATTGCCCTCAACTTAGAAGTAATTTTTTTTTGCTGTTCCTCCTTTCTCCCTCCTTACGTTCTTCCAGATGTCGGATGCATACGGCTCTGTCCAGGATGTCAATGCAGGTCACAATGGCTATCCTCATGGCTCAGACGCTTCCTTCGGCCAGGCGTCCACCGTCCCTATAATCCGCAAAAAGCTCATGGGTTATGTTGGTTTTGCCAACCTGCCCAACCAGGTTCACCGCAAGAGTGTCCGCAAAGGCTTCCAATTCACAGTTATGGTTGTTGGTACGTGTTCTTTCCCTTTGTTTTAAAGGTCTTACGTCTTAGCAACGATCCGTTTTTGCGCGTTGCCGCGCGTACTAGGCGAGTCTGGTCTCGGGAAATCGACCCTCATCAATACACTTTTTAATACTCCTTTATATCCACCCAAGGTGCCTCTTGCCCCATCTGAAGAGAGACTCAAAACAGTTGCTATCGAGAGCATTGGTGCTGGTACATCTATATTTATCCCCTCCAGTTCATGGCCACGTATCCTCAATTTACGTATAGATATCGAGGAGAACGGCGTTCGCTTGCATCTGACCGTTGTTGATACCCCTGGATTCGGTGACTTTGTCAACAATGATGACAGGTGACGTGGTCTTTCTAACCTTCGTTCTTCTATCATCTTGATGCATGTTTTCGCGTATTATAGCTGGAAGCCTATCGTAGAGAATATTGAGTCCCGTTTCGATTCATTTTCAGAACAAGAGAACCGCGTCAATAGGACCAAAATCGTCGACAACCGTATCCACGCGTGCTTGTACTTTATTCAAGCTACTGGCCATTCGTTAGTACTATCTTTTTCCAGACGATTTGTTTGCATAACCTTATGAAATGTAGTTTAAAGCAGCTTGACATTGAAGTTATGCGTCGGCTACACACCAAGGTCAACTTGATTCCTATAATTGCCAAGGCCGATACTCTCACGGATGTTGAAGTACTTCAATTCAAGCAACGTGTTCGTGATGGCTTTGTTTTCCTTCATTTATCACATTATCAATCCTTTGTACAGGTCCTTTCCGATATTGCTTATCACAATATCCAAATTTTCCAAGCGCCTACTTATGAAAATGAAGACGAGGAAACTATTGCTGAGGCCGAGGAAATCGCTGGCAAAATACCATTTGCTGTTGTTGGTTCTGATAATTTCATTGAGACTGCTGATGGTCGTACCGTCCGTGGTCGCGCGTACCCGTGGGGTATCGTCGAGGTTGACAACGAAGAGCACTGTGATTTTGTCAAGCTCCGTCAGATGCTTGTCAGGACCTACATGGAGGAATTGCGTGAGTATACTAATGATGTGCTATATGAGAACTGGAGAACGGAGAAACTTTTGAGTATGGGCGTTACTCAAGATTCTTCCGTGTTTAAAGAGATCAAGTATGTCTTCTTTGTCTCAACCATACGAATTCTGACTCTGCTTTACTTGCAGTCCTGCCGCCAGACTACAGGAGGAGCGCATCATGCATGAAGCCAAACTTGCCAAGATGGAGGCTGAAATGAAAATGGTGTTCCAGCAAAAGGTGCAGGAGAAGGAAGCGAAGCTTAAGCAATCCGAGGAGGAGCTCTATGCTCGTCATAAAGAGATGAGAGATGCCCTTGAGAAGCAGCGTGCTGATCTTGAAGAAAAGAAGAGGAGGCTCGAAAGCGGCCGGCCATTGACGCCCGAGAAGGGATCTGTAAGCCTTCTAATCTTCACCTTCACCTTGACAATTACCGACAATTTGTCCGACAGACTCAAAGGAAGAAAGGCTTCCTCCGCACGTGAAGTGATAGCCGCTTGACCTGCGCCTCGTCCTTCTTTTCTCCGTGGACCTTTAGGGTTGACATTTCATGTGCACCTATTTCGCGAGGCTGTTGTCTTCATTGTATATCATTGGCTATATTATACTTTCTGTCCACCTTGTCTTGATTCCCCGTGAACAATATCACGTTCGTTATTATGGATATCCCTCTTTTTTTCTATCCCACTTTTTAGTACTTTCCTCCAATTATTTTTTTGTCACTGGAGTTGTCATAGGTTGGGTCCTAGTGATGACAATATACCATGGTCTATGACGCGGGATCAGGGGGATCCTGATGTGATCGATAGCGTGGCCTAACAGATGTACACAGCAATGGCTTTGTATTATCTCATCTGAATTATTTTTCATCTTTTACCTCTACTTTTGTCATGGCTGATGTTCAGGCAGTGATATCTGCGTTACAAGTCTTCAATGGTGCACCTGACAAAGCCTCACTGGAAGCGGCAAGCACCTGGCTTCAAGATTTCCAGCATTCTGTAAATTATCTCTCGCCTTGGACAAATCACGACCAACTCGTCTGACTGTCTCAACACACTCTCTCTGTACCAGTCTGGGGCATGGGCAACCTGCAATGTCCTCCTCCTCGCACCTGATACTCCAGACCCAGTCAAGCTATTCGCCGCTCAAACCTTTCGTGCTAAGGTTCGTCGTTATCACTTTCGTTAAGGGAGCTGCCGATTTTGATAGACGATATCTGCTTGACGGTTCAAACCTAATAGGTGATTTATGACCTTGACCAGATTGCTTCACTGGAGCTATTTGTATTGCGTGACACACTCGTACACGCTTTGCAGACGTACCATTCTGGGCCCCGCGTTGTTATCGTGCAGTTGTGCTTAAGCCTCGCTTGTTTGGCATTGCAGCTTCCGACTTGGGAAAATCCTGTGCAAGATATGATTGATACGTTCGGGAGTGATCCAGCTGCAGTGCCAGTATTGCTGCAGTTTTTGACGTTGCTCCCCGAAGAAATAGATTCAAATACAAGAATCCCTGTTACGGTGAGATCAAGGCTATATGATACAATTGTTGCTAAAAATCAAGATCTGTACGACTTAAGGATGAGGAATACCATGACAGAGCTGGACTGATTCTGACCCGAAATGCACTCAAAGTAATGAGCACACTGTCAATGTATATCGAAGCTCCTGGTATGTCACTGCACCCTTGTATCTACCTCATCATTAATGATGTGACACCCAGGGGTGACAAATGCCATTAAGAAACAGTTGTTCGATTGCGCCAAGAGCTGGTTAAATGCGGGAGAATTTTCTCCACATAGCCTTGTCAACACTTCTCTCATCAAATCAGCCTTCGAAGCGCTAGATGTTGAAGAACTTTTTGATTCTGCCATTGAGGTTTTGTGCGAGCTCGTTCATGAAACTCAGGAGATCCATGAGAATATCGAAATCATTGGGGTCCTTTTGCCTCAAATCATTAATCTCAAACCAAGGATCAAAAGGGACTGGGGAGACGAGGAGACAATCAGAGGATATGCACGTTTATTCTCGGAGGCGGGCGAAACGTACAGGGTGTTGCTTGTGGATGACCCCAAGACATATTACCCTCTCATCGAGGCAATAGGAGAATGCTCGGCGTACCCTGACCTCGACATCGTTCCCATTACATTTCCATTCTGGATGCGTCTTGCAGGAATATTAGGGAAAGAGGGCCACGGTCTTGCCCCTGTTTCAGACCACCTTCGAGACTTTGATGGGAGTCATCATAAAGCATCTACATTTTCCTGCCGATATGTCGACACTTACAGGACAAGAGGCAGATAACTTCCGCTCATTCCGACATGTTATGGGCGATACACTAAAAGACTGCTGTGCTGTTTTGCGAACAAAAAATTGCCTACTGGCAGCGTACGAGATGATAACTTCTGCGCTTGCAAAAGGGCCTAATTTCGTGACTTGGCAAGAAATTGAGGCTCCTCTCTTTGCCATGCGCTCTATGGGGGCAGAGATTGACAATGGAGATGAAGTTGCTGTGCCAAAGATTTTAGATCTGATCCCACAGCTTCCGAGCCATCCACGAGTGCAATATGCTTCGTTGCTTATCATTGCACGATACACCGAATGGATCAATCTCCATCCAAATTATATACCAATACAATTGCAATATGTCTCTGCTGGATTTGATAACTCTGATAGTGAGGTGAATGCCGCTGCTGGACAAGCGCTCAAGTATCTTTGCCAAGACTGCAAGCAGGTGCGTAATCTATTTTTGTGGTACTAATCAGCTCATAGCATTGGTAGCATCTTGGGAATTTCTTGTCTACCTTACACGATTTCATCAAGAATACTGGCTCGAAGTTGATTCCAGATGATCTTCGTCAAGTTTATGAAGCTATTGCACATGTCATTTCTGCGATGCCCATAGAGCGTGCAGCAGAATCATTGCGTACATTCTCGTTCGACATCTTGTCGTCTATCCATGATGTAACCATCAAATCCAACCCGTCGAAGGAGGAGATTGATAGGGCAGGCAGTGAGTGAATACTTTGATGACCTAGAGTTTGATGCTCAAAAAACTGTTTCAGATGCTCTTGAAAATTTGGAGACAATGCTATTTGTCATTCGAAACTTTGGAGAAGACATACCAGCGGCGTGCCATAGTAGTTGTGCAGATGCATGGCTAGTCTTTGATAACTTCCTTCTCAAATATGGATCAAATTATGACCTTGCCGAGCGGACTACGCGAGTGATCAGACATGGTATCACGTTGTTCGGGATCGCGGGAATCCCTGTGGCTCCTTCAGTAGCAGCAAGAATGTCACAGGGTTTTGATGCGACTGGCATTCCTGCCTACATTTGGATCGGTGGAAAAATTGTAGCGATGTATGGAGAAGAGAAGCAGAACGTGGAATTGCAGACGGCAATCCGTGGCATGTATGAACATGTTTCGAAAAAGACCGTTACCTTGTTATCGTTGAAATCACCTGGGGAAATTCCAGATGGTGAGTGTGATACTCTGGCTCTCCCCAAATCACTGCTCATTGAATGCAGTTATTCAGGATTTTGTACACATGCTTCTACAGATGATTGACATAAATCCCGAGATTTTCTTCAACCACAATATCTTTCCTTCGGTGTTTGGCACGTCTCTAGCTGGCTTGACCGTCGTTCATAGTGATATCGTGTTTGCCACCCTGGACTTGTTCCGTGCTATCGTGATGCACGATTGCTTGCATCCAGATGCTCAAGGAGAAGAATATACACAATGGGCGACTGTCATTCGAGGAGTGGTCCGTGAGCAAGGGTACTCTCTTACGGGATATCTTCTGGGTGGCATGATTGGAGATTTTCCGGAAGATGCAATTGCAAACGTGGTGTCAATCTTCCGTGTCTTGACGACAATGTTCCCAAACGAGATGCTCACATGGCTCCCGGGTGTTCTGCAACAACTACCCACTACGTTTGCTCCTGCTGTGGCAAAGTCTCAGTTCCTTGTGGACCTTACCAAGTAAGCTGAATTCTTCTCCTGTAATTGTGGATACCTTATGAACGTATCAGTGCTGTCAACGAGAGAAACTATGATAAAGTTAAATACTCCATCAGCAATTTCAACAGGGTATCAAGAAAAGCTCGTGACAGGAGACGTATGGGAGCATAAAATCAGCCGTTCTAAGGGTGCGTGTATTTATTAATGAACAAGGTAATACGACAAAATCTGTCGATTCTCACTCGGAAGGATCGGGAAGAACAGTCTATATAGGTACATAGCTGGTCATCCCTTCTCTAGATTGAAATGAAAACAATTTACGCCTACAAAGGTCTTGACGGAATGGGGAGAAATTATGTCGAGGTGCTGTGTCGGATCTTGATAAAATGAGTGATAGGCGGTAAGGCAAATACATGTAAATATCTTCCTAGCTACGTTCTGTCTCTACTTTTATGTACCATGCTTCGCCATGCTGGCCAGTCTTTTGTATCTACCGGTATGTATGATTGTCAATGCTATTCTCCATTCAGTTCGTCACCTCAATTCTGGAGACAGGACGCCGAGTGTTCTCTTCATCTGCTTCGAGAAAAAGCTACGAGGATACTATTAAGAACCTACTAATTCACAAGGATACCAAGGTCCTATGTCAAGGTCTCACCGGAAAAACAGTACGTGTTCATTTGTGAATGTGAGCTTTGAGACCAAGTTCAAGTTAATTTCTGCGGTAGGGAACTTTCCATGTTAAGGAGGCTTTGACGTATGGTACCAAAATGGTCGGAGGTGTCTCACCAAAGAAGGCTGGACAGACACATCTAGGTCTCCCGGTCTTTGGCAGTGTTCGTGAAGTACGTTGGCCCTTTCTTATCTGTGTAGATGTTCAGAAATTGACGATCCTCCTTTACTCAATATAGGCAGTGAAAGAGACGCAACCTGACGCGTCCATCCTCTACGTACCGCCACCTTCCGCCGGGGATGCGATTATCGAGGCTATTGAAAATGAAATTCCATTAATCGTTTGCGTTACGGAAGGTATTCCACAGTTAGACGAGATTCGGGCAAGTCCTGACCTAATCCAACTTTTCCATGAATCCTGATTGTAGTGGGATGTCTTTGCAGGTCATGAATGCTCTCAAAAGTCAGTCGAAATCTAGGCTAGTTGGACCCAATTGTCCAGGAAGTGAGTATTTCGATCGGAGACAGGCCAACGATAAATTCTGCTCTCAAAACTGCAATATACTCATTTGTCTCCTCTCTAGTCATCAACCCTCTTGGGTGTAAGATGGGCATACAGCCTGGTCACATCCACAGACCCGGGAAGATTGGTGTGTTATATTTAATGAACCCTCTCTGCTTCTACTAGAATTATGCAGGTATCGTATCTCGCTCTGGGACCCTAACGTACGAAGCTGTTGCCCAAACAACTGGTGTCGGGCTTGGTCAGTCTTTGTGCGTCGGAATCGGGGGCGACCCATTCCCTGGCACCCAGCATATCGACGTCATCAAGGTCTTCCTCGAAGATCCCAATACTGAAGGTCCGCCTTTGTATTGTTTGAGGACATACCATTTTTGATGCATGGGTGATAGGTATCGTCATCATCGGTGAAATCGGTGGCTCCATGGAGGAAGAAGCTGCCGAATATATTGCAGAACACAACAAAAAACTCGCGAAGCCCAAACCCATTGTAGGGTTTCATTGCCGGCCGTACTGCTCCCCCAGGACGTCGCATGGGACATGCTGGCGCCATCATTGCTGGTGGGAGGGGAGCTGCAGGAGATAAAGTCAAGGCTCTTGAAGCTGCTGGAGTTTACGTCACGGATAGCCCTGCCAAGATTGGTCCGGAAATGCTGAAGGTGTGCTTTACTTGATCTAGTAATTTGACACGTTGGTCTGATATGTTTGTTTGACCTAGTTGATGCAGGCCGCCGGTTTAGCGTAGAGAACTTCGGGTTTCATTGGGTATGGTTATCTCCACCTTGCTGATATAACCATATCCTTGCATGCATAATCATAATATAGAACCTTGGCACTTCTCGCGAAAGCTCATTCAAACTAGATCCATCTAATGAATTGATTACTAGTGTTTCTTCCTATCGAGAGCCTTTGACACCGCCTCAGCTGTCTGGGAGTTGCAGTATCCCGTCAGATCCAACGATAGCATGGGATAGAGATGCAGCTCACCGAGAGGAATACACGTAGTTTATGATGAGTCCCATCCAATGACACTGATGTTATTCTCGAAGTGCCCAGATTAGGCCTCCAATCTGGAGGTGAATGAGGTGGGAGTATTTCTTCATCATTCTCACCTCGAATTTTATATCAAATGGTGGTCAGCATAGTTTTTACTGATAGGTCTCCATCATGGCAGAGAAGAGTGACCATTCAGAGGTTATCATTGCAAGTACAATTTGTGATGTATTTGGGTGTTTATCACCATCTGATCCAGACACTCACATATGCCATCTTCCACTTTCGATGCAGCAGCAGCATATACTTCAAATGCCCCATCTTTGAACAAGGTCTCGAATGCCTTGAAGCTTGAGGTTGATTAACGCTCGTGATCCATGGCTTTATTGAACCTGATCAGACCTTCGTTTGCTTCCCTTCCGGACGTGGGCTTATTTCAACGACGACCAGTTGTACGGACTCTTCAAGACTGTGACAGTTGGGTTGAACCCAACAACGTCTCGGCCCTCGATTTTTGACGTGACTGGAAGGGCAAAGTGGGACGCTTGGAGTAGAATTGGGAGAGAGTACCCGGATACGGAATGTGCCGAAGCCCGCTATCTAGAACTAGCCAAGGAACTCGGCTGGGATGGGACTGAGCAACCACGTATATCTGAGACCAACAAAGAGAAAGGCAAAGCAAGCGATAAGGGTGACGAAGATATCTGGGATTCAGAAGAGAGCTTTTCGAAAGTCGGTGGAGGATTCGGATTCTCTGTGAGCACGCTGGCGCACACGAAAGAAGCTAGTGAAAGATCAATACATGGGTTTGCAGTGGAAAATGAGACAAGAGAAATCGAGGAGTTGCTGGCTCAAACTCCTGATCTCGACTTGAACAAATTAGACGAACATGTGAGATGAAATGTTTCCTGTCCTCAATGATTCTCAACAGAGGACCTTTGAAGGGATATACTCCCCTCCATTTGGCAGCAGATAGGGGACATTTGGATGTTGTCAAACTTCTACTCAGCAAGGGTGTCGATAAATCGATCAAGGTGAATACGCTCTGATTCTAACGAGGTATTCAACTCATGTTGCGTCGCAGGACCCGGATGATATGACTGCTATTGATTTGGCACGTGTGGTGGGTTACAAGGAAATTATTTCAGTTCTTTCCGAATAAAATGCTTAGTTGGTGAGACGGAATTGTCGGTCATATCTGAAAAAACTTGTAAATACCGTTCCTCATTTCTCAAAAGGGTCTAATCAGCCAACATTGATACCGGTGAAGTCCTCTCAAATATTGCGAGTGGATAGCAGAGCTTTAAATAAGATGTATAGTTAATAGTACGAACGTATTAGAAAGACGCATGGTACATCCATTGCAACCTCACTATCGTCAACCCCCCCTCCTAGAGACGACGGACTTTTTGACCGAAAGCGGTTCATATTACGATGGATCCATATGCATAGAACAAAGGTACAACACCTCATTTCGGGGGCGGTTTTACTTGGGGAGCAGTGTTGATTCGAGGCCTGTCTCTTGTTTTCGGTGTCAGCTTACGCCGATGTTCTGATGGCGCAGGCTTAGCAGACTTTAGGGCAACTGACTGGCACGGATTGCTAGCTTGTGAATAAGGTGATCCGTGCTCTAAGATGCCCCCCTATACCACACCCAATAGTCAGACTTAAATACGAGTCGTTTAGAATACATACCTGTTCCAGTAAACCAAGCACTGACTTTGAGGGCGTTGCACCTTTTTCCAACCAGTATTTGATCCTAGACACACTCCATTCCAATGTCTTGCTCCCTTCTACGCCTTCAATGCGTGGCTTGTAGATGCCGAGAAGTTCTGCAGGTTTGGCATTACGAGATTTACGGTGGTCGATAGCGACTAGGTGGAAAAACCGGCTATTTCGCAAGCCATGAATGGCGAGTCTAAGCCGTATTGCCATGACAAGAAGGTAAATTCAGGTGGCCGCTAAATTTATAGTCACGTGACTAGTTACTTTGTGATTCTAGGTAACAAATCAAGGATGTAGAACTAGGCGGACCATAAGGTACGCCACTGATTGTTTATATGTTTCTTAGGCATTCTCCATGTCCTTGTTCACCTAATGAGATATGCACTGGGATTGAGCTCATGGTTTCAAAGGGACAGGAAGAGAAAACTCACTCGAGAGTTGAAGAAAAGGGAGTTTGGACCCCAAGGGAAAGGTGCATTTCTCCTGTTGAGGTAGTCATAAGCGGGAGTCTCCGGGAGTTCACCACCGTTTTCGTGCTTGATGTGCTCAATATGAGCAGCATGTTCTGCTTCGGTGTTGTAGACCCATGCACAGCAAACAGCGACTAGACAGTGCAATCAATGCACAATCACATGAAGCACACAGGAGGGCGCACTAGCAGGAATGCAAACATAGTAACTAGAGTTTCATCTCATGGGTCAAGGACTCCTAATTCAAAGGGCAATATTTTACAGACCTGATCTTTCTCCAGAGATCAGAAGTATCTGTAAAGGTTGAATGGTCTCATCAGCGTCGTGGACCACAACAAGATCACTTACGAGCAGCGTGGCTTGCAAGAGCCCGGTCCTCGGCAAGGTAGGCTTTGAAAGCAGGAGACTCAGACTCAGTGACTGCTTGAGTCAAGCAGCGAGCACGGCGTGGTACGGTTCTAACGGCATTACGAAGGGCGATTCGCGCAAGGATATTGGACATTGGAAAAACCAGATTATTTGCAACCTCAGCAGGGTTATTTCGGAATGAGATTTTGATTTTGTTTGTCCTTATTATCAAGAGCGCTAATAATATCCATAGGGGACGCGTCACCTTGTGCTAAATTAATTATTCCACTTGACTCTCCATGGTTCAGCAACAGTCCTCTGCAGCTGGTGCCCTTGCTTTATTGCTTGAACCACACGCTGTCTTCAAATGCCACGCTTTAAAAGCCCTCAACCCTCTTGTGCCTCAGTTCTGGGCCGAGATATCTGAACGCATTGCCCTGATGTCGGTGTTCCAGTAAACGTTGTTATCTGGTTATTGACCATCTATATCAGTGAGTCTCTTTACGAGAACGAAGATATTCCGAGAGATGCTCGTGATCAAGCTGCTTTGTTAGCGAGCAAAGTGTACTACTACCTTGGTGAATATGATGACGCCCTTTCTTTTGCACTTGGAGCTGGGCATACATTTAACGAGGAGTCACATACACATGGCTCAGAAGAATACACTGAGACAATTATTTGTGAGTCTCTTTGATTCTCTTTGATGGTTCAATGACATTTGTCGATGTTCAGCCAAGGCGATTGACCGTTATATTGAGCTTCGCACTAAAGAGCAATTTGGGTCGAGTAAGGGGAAGATCGACCCGCGACTACTAACGATAATTGAGGGAATTTTTGAGCGATGCATCTCTGAGGGCGAATTTAAACAAGTGCGTCCTTATACTTCACTCTTCTGTTAGTTCTGGAGATGTCTTTTTTTCATTGGCGATTGCATCAGGCTATCGGTATTGCTCTTGAGTCCCGCAGATTAGACGTTGTTTCTGCAATTTACAAACGAACAAACAATGTGTCTTTGCTTGTTTATGCCATGGAAGCTGTTATGGACTCTGGGTCTTCTTTGTCATACCGGGACCATGTCCTTCGGTCTTTATTCCCTCTCTTCCCGCAATTAACAATTGGACAAGGTTCTGAGCATATCCATGCCATAACCAGACTTCTTGTCACGCTCAGCGATGTGTCGCTGACCGTTCCTCTTCTTTCCTCGTTGGTCGAAAAGGAGAAGCTATTGGCATATCAGCTTGCATTTGATCTGGTGGAGGGTGGATCGCAAGATTATCTGGAGAGCATACGAAGTGAGCTGCCTGCAGGCGACAATGTATGTATGAATGTTCTTGATACTCACCGAGTCTACTCATGCTCACCCTTGACTAGACAACAAAGGAGATATATGATAAACTTCGCGCTATATTAACCGGGAAGGAATCCGTGAAGCTTTATCTAGAATTTCTTAAAAGAAACAATCAGACAGATCCTTTGATTCTGAAGAATTCGAAGGTGACATCTCGATCCAGTTTTTGTGGCTGGATTTGCTCATCGTATCACAGGATGCATTAGATCCTCGTTCTTCCGTTTATCATGTTTCCCTCACACTTCAAAATGCCTTCATGCATGCAGGGACGACGTCGGATGTCTTCCTACGCGATAATTTGGAATGGCTCGGTCTTGCGAATAACTGGTCCAAATTTTCTGCAACGGCGGGTCTTGGTGTCATTCACAAAGGTTTTTTCGAACAGGGGATGACCATCCTCACACCCTATCTACCCTCCAATGACGGAGAGAGTAACATCCAAGGTGCCAACTACTCTGAGGGTGGTGCGCTTTATGCTCTCGGTCTCATTAATGCTGGATGCGGAAGCGACGTCACCAGCTATCTCCAGGAGACTCTGAAAGGCGTAAGTGACGAAGTTGTACAGCACGGCGCCGCACTCGGTCTAGGTGTGGCGGGCATGGGTTCGAAGAGCAACGAAGCATTTGAGAGTTTGAAGGAAATATTGTTCAATGACTCAGCAGTAGCTGGGGAGGCTGCTGGTTATGCCATGGGCCTGGTCATGCTAGGCACAGCAGCTGCAGAACCTGTCCACGAGATGTTACAGTATGCTCACGAAACTCAACATGAAAAAATCATTCGTGGTCTTTCTATGGGCATCGCATTTATTTACTATGGACGCCAAGAGGAGGCAGATGAGATGATCCAAGCTCTTTTGGCTGAAAAGGCAAGGCATGTCTAATTGTGAACAATACAGAGTATTGACTATGCACTTGCAGGATCCTATCCTGCGGTACGGAGGTGTTTACACTCTCGCACTTGCCTATGCTGGCACTTCGAATAATAAAGCTGTTCGTCGACTGCTGCACATCGCTGTATCAGATGTATCAGACGATGTTAGACGGGCTGCTGTAACATCGCTCGCCTTCCTCCTCTTCAAGAACCCCAGTCAAGTACCACGAATTGTACAACTTCTAAGTGAAAGTTACAATGCCCATGTCCGCTGTGGTGCAACCCTGGCTCTCGGCATTGCCTGCGCGGGCACAGGTCTACAAGATGCGATCGAGATCCTCGAGCCTATGACAAAAGACAGCGTCGATTTCGTACGCCAGGGAGCGTTGATAGCTACTGGCATGATCCTTGTCGAGCAATCTGAAGTTTCCTCCATTTCATTCACCACTACCCGCAATCGTTACCAGAAGATCATTGGCGACAAGCATGAGGATCCCATGGCACGTTTTGGCGCTGCCATTGGCCAGGGTTTCATCGATGCTGGTGGTCGCAATGTAACAATCAGCCTGCAAAGCCGAGCTGGTAGCTCAAATATCAGTGCTATAGTTGGTATGGTATTGTTCTGCCAATTTTGGTATTGGTACCCTCTTGCCTTATCTGCTTCCCTGGCCTTCTCACCTACTGGTATTATCGGTCTAAACGGAGATCTGAAGGCATGATTGCTTTGTTGTGCAGATTATATGAGAGTGCTGATATGAATTAATAGGCCCCTCAATTCCAATACATCTCAAATGCTAATCCTAGCTTGTTCGCATATCCTGCGTCAACAAAGCCACCCAAGAAGGAGACAATCACGAAGGCTGTAACTGCCGTCCTTTCAACAACTGCTCGAGCTAAAGCCAGAGAGAAGAAAAGGGCCGCTGCCGAGGGAGAGGCCATGGACGTGGTCAGTCCTCTATCCGAAAGAACTTCGCTTCAAATTTGACAGCACGCCCGGAAACAGGATGATAAACCCGAGGCAAAGACCATTGAAGGTGATGTCGAAATGAAAACTGAAGATGCAGCTTCGCCAAAGGACGGAGATGTTTCTCCTATCAACAGATCAATATCTAACCTCATAGACGAGCCCAAACCCTCAGTTTCAGGATCTGCCTCGAAAAAGAAAGCCGAACCATCCTATGAACTTCGACCCAATCTTTCTCGTGCGACACCAGCACAACTGCAGCACATATCATTTCCCCCAGGTCGTTATCTCCCCGTGCGATCCGTCTCCTCGTCTACCTCTGCGAGTGGCACAAAAATTGCTGGTAAGACAGGATCGGCAGAGAAGTATGCTGGCGGCGGCGGGATTATCCTATTGATGGACTTGAGACCAGATGAGGAGGCCGAATTTATTGACCTTGAACCCCCACCACCTCTCCAGCTGCCTGACCCTGCTATAATTGGAACTGTTGGTGCTGTGGTTCCCAGTGACGATGTGATCGGTACACAATCTGGTTCTTCAAGGCCTCATATTGCGCTGGATGAGCATGAGCCTGAGCCTGAGCCTCCCGCTCCATTCGAGGTGCGTCAAATCCTCAATGCAGAAATTAATTGATTGTAATTCCCCCCAGTATCCATTTGATGAAGAGTCATAGGTTCCTGCTCTCTGGTTATTAATTGTGCGATCCAACGTCTCCTGTAGAGTAGCATGACTATGACAATCTTATTTCGAATTTATTGGTCGAGTGAAGAGGAGGTCTCTGGACAGTTATTACCTGGGTATCTGTCCTGACTATGGTCGTTGCAGTATTGATAGCCTGGAAGATTTTCTCATTGCCCAAGAAACATCAGGCGCAACAATGATGTCGTGATCATAGGTAAGCCTCATGATAACATGGCATAGATTGCTAGGAATGATTGCTAGGAACACCAATTGGCCTTCGAAATAGAGGTGTCATCATATTGTGAACCATGATGGTATATTCACTTATAATTATCAGCAATTCTCGAAGCCAAAAAACTCAGCAGGTTTATCAGGAATCTTGACCAGTGTGCAATCTCCGTGAGCAATGCCAGGTTAACGCTGGCACTTGGTCTATGTGAGAGAAATTGGCATGAATGACATCAAGTAATTTATGTTAAGCCATTGTACCAGTCAATCAGGAACTTGTGATGATCATAAGTATAGATTATCATACACATTATTGAGGAAACGACCAGTGATAAGGATATATTCTATGTCAAGTGCAAGCTGGAAGAAGCACAGACATAGATAGCTGACGCATCCATAGTGATTTTTAGGAACCAGATGTATAAACATCCGGACTGCCTGCTCTCGACCTAACGAAATTCAAGAATTCGCCACTCTACTGGTCTGGTCCAGAGCTCCCGGGTATCAACTGAGATATAGAGGTACCAGATAATGGCATAAAGCAGTTAATAAGAATATAGTACTGTCCTCAGCAAGTGGCATACCATGCATATGTTGTTTCCATTCAGTAGCGTCTGCGAGAGTTTTGTCTGCTTCCTTCCCTCTGGAGTTGTCTCACTTGAGAAATATGTGTTACAGGGAAATAAGGAAAATGAGAGTAAAAGCGTAGGTGACACGATAAAAAAAAAGGTCGAGCAATCAACGACTCGGATAGACCACGAATGTGAAATATCAGACTCACTACTCAATGACTTCCTCGAGAACCATGTCTGGAATTATGTACAATCAGGAAGTAAATTTGTTTTTGATGTTGTCGCCAATGAGACTCACTGACGAAGTCATCAAAGCCGAGCAATGTCCCAGAGAATTCACGATCATTCTTCATGATGACCCAGATCTTCGAGCCGATACACCTGTCAATTAGTTCTGCTAGTACTTGAGTGTGGAACTCAGGTTGGATTGAGTATCAGCAACGTACCCAAAGGAAGAATCTGTGAAGCCATGGTATACAACAGAAGTTAATCGCACATCGTGACAAGCATGTAAGTTATGTAAACCCATCATTCTGATTTAGCTTTTTATGGGAGAAGTTTTTGTGTACAGTCTGTACGGTCTGTTCGACAAGCACTGGATGAGGGATGTAAAGCTGATACTAGGAAGAAAGAAAAACAAAATTGCAAGGTTAAGATGACTAAAGGCACAGTCGAAAGAACCAATTTGATCAGGGAGAAGAACACATGATACCACGTAAGGTTTAAACAGTAAGAGAATAACATGTGGCATGGATCATGAACAGTAATACTCAGGTAGACAAAGGAACTACTGCGGGTTGAAACTGAACCCACCCTGAGGAGCCCGAACATCCTGGTGGAACTGAGGCAATTTAGATAATGGCATATCATAAAAACGAATTGCTACTCACAACATAAGTGGAGCCAATCGGGTCATCAAATGCCCGAGTACTTATATTGGTATCAACTTCATCTTCATCAGGGAAATATTTATCCATGATATTGAAAGCCTTCTTGTAAACCTCCAGGTTGTCATGTTGTTGAAGGTTGTGTATGGTGAGCATTCCTCCAGCTTCCTCAACAAATTGGGCAAACTGATTATTCGTACCAGGGCCGCCTGCCACTCTGTCCATCTCACCTACTTTGAGGATATTGTCCAAACCATCGAGGGCGACTTGGATGATTTTGGTGTCCATCATGGTCAATAAGTCACACAGTGGTTTGATGCATCCCTGAGCTACCAAATATCGGATCTGAGAGGGCTCTTGCAATCCCCCGGATGTTGCGTTTGAGATCGCCCAACAGGCTTCCTTTCGAGTTTTGAAGTCCGCGTTTGAGAGGATGTTGATCAGAGGTGGAACAATGTTTGCATCGATAACCGATTGGATTTGCGGGGACGAGCCAGCCGTAATATTGGAGATCGTCCAGCACGCTTCCTTCCTAATTCCATCCTTTGGCGATGAGAGAAGGGAGAGGAGGGCAGGCAGTGCCCCAGATGCAATGACAACTTGAGTCTGCAAGTCATCACCTGTCACAATGTTACCAACTGAACGAAGGGCAGGGGTTTGAACAGCAGTGGATGGATGCATGAGTAGATCAACGAGGCGCCTGCACACCCCAGACTCAATAACAGCCTGAATCTTGTCGTTTGAGCCATCTGAGAGGTACGAGATAGCCCAGCAGGCATCAATGAGGATTTCATCATCGAGAGAGTAAATAAGTTTAGTCAAGACCGTGAGAGCAGGGGAGATCTGACAATATTAAGTAAAGAGGTAAAAAAATATTGCAGCAAAACCTACGAGCTCCCAATCAGGCTGTGGTGACTTTCCACGACAGAAGTTGCTCAGGGTCCATGTAGCGTTCCTCAGCATACTGAGTTTGTGCTGCTCACTCAATAAAACTAGAAGGGGTTTTAAAGCGCCTGCACGAAGAACGTAATCTCGGCACTGAGGGCTGTCGCCAGCAATATTGCCCAATGCCCAAACGGCCTGTTCGCGAACATCCAAAACAATAGATGAAAGTAAATTAATGAATTCTGGAACGGCCCCTGCATTGATCACAACTTGAGTGTGTTGAGCGGTCCCAGAAGCTATATTGGTTAGGGCCCAAGCAGCCTCGAACTAAAAGGACATGAATAATGAACAATGAAAATTGCACTCCAAACCGTACCTGCAACATGGACTGCCCGATCCTCAAGAACTCCACGAAACGACGGACAACACCACATTCAATGACACGTTCAATGGGAGGATTCTTCTCCTTGGAAAGAAGTTTACGAAACTTGGTGGTCGCATCTAATTGGCGCGCCGGATCGTCAGAGAGAACGCCAGAAATCATCTCTTCCGCAAGCTTTCAAGTTTCAGGACGTCAGTAGACCAATACAGGTTGAAAAAAAGGCAGAAGTTACGGAAGGATCCCAAAAAGCACCAATACTCTCATCGTCAGAATCGGCACCAGAGGCAGGCAGGAAATTACGCCTCTTGGAAATGTTCTCTTCTCGCTTCTGACGTCGGATCTCAACCTGTTGTTCCTCTCTGCGACGCCTCAGCTCGTCAGTTTTAAGGCCAGCCTTACCTTTGTAGGCTATCATTGGTGCATGCGTTAATAGAGGCACGATCAAATGTTCAAAATAGCATGCCTTCTCTCCTGGCCTTTGGCGTTCGTGTTTCCGCGACAGAATCCATCATTTCCGGTTATCTGATTGTAGAAATGAGTTGAAGAACTGGAAGTAGGAAAGAAAACACAACGTGACAAAACGTACGTGACTAATGATCAAAAACCTAGATCGTGACATTGTCACGCGATAAGTTGCGACATATCGAGTCAGAAAAACATTCCCTTTTTCAAAGTTATTTGAGAGACATCATACCAATATTTTAATACTACATGTGTAGTACTCAAACTCATTTTTTTAATCATAAATCTGTAATGCCCGATTGCAGTGCGTGGTAAATAACACAGCCCAAACTATGAGAAACAGGAAATGTAAAACCCATATCACTCACAACTGATCCAAACATGAAAGAAAGAGAAAACAGAATCAGAGGAGCACTCAATGATTCCGTGACAACACCACATGTTAAGTGATGTTGCTTGACCAAGTGAATGCTCCAGGGTTGTCTGTTAGGCATAGGACAAATTATTTGATCACCATGCAATTATCAGTTTTGTAGTTGGAGTGCAGTCATTCCTAGCCTACTGTGACGACAAGGGCATGCATGATTGCTTTCAGGAACCTTTTCCTGAATTCTCTAATTGAAGCATGATTCAAAATGGCTCTTGTGGCTCTAGCACGGAGCAAAACCAAGGGCCTGATATGTTTCATCCATCTCCTCCTTTAATGTATAGGGGTTGAATATGCTCTTTTTGTTAATTCTAAGCTGTAAAGATTGGTGGCCTTTGTTGTGGCTCAGGTGATAAGAATAATGCAGTGTGTCACTTATTGGAAGGACTTAGGATGCGATGACATTTTTTCTTTTTATTCTATACTTAGCTAATCAGAGGCATTCAGTACTGTAAATCTATCCTCAGTCGTTCACCACGCCGGTTGACGTTTGAGGTAGGTTTCCTTCTAGTTATTTTCATTGTAACATACACTCACTCTTGTATCTTTACTTCTAGCTGTAGCTTATATGTTTCAACATATGAGTACTGTTATGAATTTTCAAAAGTATGTGACAACTATTTATATCCACTGATATGATGATTGACCTACTTTCCCAGAAATCATCAATGGTTTATAGTAGACAATATTAACATATTATACATCACTTTTCAGGCTAGTCTGTAGAACAAATGAGTGAGATCAATCCCTTGCCTCGATATCTCATGGCCTGTGGAGCTAGTGCCAGAGATTCCTTCTGAGCGAGCCACTGTTTTGTAGTAGTCCAGATCATGTTATTCTTAACAACCTGTCTCGTCATTATACTAGAGTGCCTCTTAGCTACCTCTCCACTTTGATCCACAGCTTTTTTAAATCCTGGTTTTTTAATCCGCAACGGTAAAAGTAGACACAGCTTGTCTGCAAGGCTCAGCACTGAGGGTGCACTAACAGAAGGCATATAACCAAGGGAGGGAAGTGTGGGCAAAGATGGATGGGATGAAGTGGTGTTACTATGGCGGTATGAAAAAAGGATAAAAACATGAATGGGGGATGCAGCGGGGAACTTGTCAGTGCTTTGTGGAATGAATATCATTGCTAGTATGGTAGTAAATATTGATGTGACTGATCTAAGGAACTAAAAAATGAAGTTACGATGGCGACATCAAGCAAATAAGATACCTGGATACGCGGAGATCCGCGATCGAGACGGAAACGGTGGGTATGGAATCAAATCAAAAGCAACAAGTCCAGGAGTCAGGATCAGAAAGTCACCACAGCGCCGAGTAACACACTGCCTAATACTGCAACCGACCCAACAATTGTGGGTGCTATCACAGCATGCAAACCGGCAGCGCCGCTGCTGGTGGTACTAGGCAAGATTGCGGCAGTGGCAACGGTGTAGACAGAACCGAAAGCAGAAGTCGGGATACCCGACTCAGCAAGTGTTAGGGCCTGTCCACCTTCACTAGTTATGACAGTAAATGCACGTCCACCAGCAGCTATCAATTCGAATAAGCCATGGTCAGATCGCAAAAAGAGAACGCACAAGTGACTTCGGTAAAAATAGAACCACCTACTCCTGCAATAGCACTAGTTGCATGTGAAACGGCACCTCCGACAACGGAAGTAGCCTCTGAGAAGATAGAACCACCTACAAGCGAAGAAATTAGACTCGAAGAATTAGTCATGGAAGTGTAGGTACCAGGGCCAGTAATGATAGATGCAGCAGCACTAGTGAGCGAGTCAAAAACTTCACCGGCTAGATGGAACCATTTTCAAAACCGACAATCTTCAACATGGGGTGAACATACCATCCTGGCGAGCATACAACTCTCTCGCGGGGCTCGGAGTAGGATTGGGGGAGGCAGCCACGAGGAAGGTGATAGAGGCAAATAGAGCGACGACGAAGCATTTGGCATACATAGCGAAAAGAGACTAATGTGGTGAAGTTCCGAATTTGCAGAGTATTTATATATCTATGTCTTTAAATATCAACTTACGTAAATTGGAATATGGGCCGTTGCTGCGCGAACATAGCCTTATAACAATGCCACGCGCAGTCATAGCTCCCTCTGTCCTCGCCTCTGACTTCGGGCAACTCACAGCAGAATGCGAACGTATGATCAAGAACGGTGCTGAGTGGCTGCATATGGGCAGGTTCTCTCCATTGACCTCATTGATTCATTAATCACACTTTATCTAGACGTCATGGATGGGTAATCTTATCAATCGAGGCTCAGCTCTCCACTTCACTCACACATGATTATCTCTCCAGACACTTCGTACCAAATATCACTATGGGTGGGTTACAATTACATTGTACGGATGACTTTTAACCTCCAACCATATAGGTGCTCCAATCCTTTCTTGTGTCCATAAGGGCATTCCAGGCATCTTTATGGATTGTCATATGATGGTATCTGAACCTGAGAAAGTTAGTATACGTTTCAACACCTCGTGCTTTCACGCCACCATATCCAAAATGAATGGCTTTTGTGAATAGTGGGTGGACGATATTGCAGACGCAGGAGGTGCCCTCTATTGTTTCCATTACGAAGCAACATGTATGTCCCTGTTTTTGAGAAGACAGGAGAGAGCAGGAACAATTCTTTGAAACTAATTCCCTGTTTGTCGATTCCTTCTAGCTGATCCGGTATCCCTCATTCACAACATCCATCGACGTGGCATGCGCGCCGGTATAGCGATTTCACCAGACACACCTTCAACAGTTATCACAGATGAGATAAGCGCAGCAGCAGACATGCTCCTTGTAATGACCGTATATCCAGGTGCATCATCCCCTAGACCATTATCAGGAACGAGTTAATTTCGTTCGTCGTGCAAAACAGGTCGAGGTGGTCAGAAGTTCTTGGACCGGTGTGTTCCTAAAGTAGCCGAACTCCGCCAACGTTTTCCCGACAAAGATATCGAAGTTGATGGTGGTATTGGACCAAAAACGATTGATGTTTGCGCCGATGCAGGTTAGTTTTTTTTTGGGTTACAAATAACAGAGTGGGCTATGCAGAAAATTTCAACTGGACTGTTTTCCGCAGGTTCCAATGTCATCGTGGCAGGCACAGCCATATTTGGTGCCGAGAATCCTGAGCAAGTGATCACTATCCTCAAGTCCACAGTCAACACTGCTCAAACCAAGTTTTCTGCCAAAGGTATGAGCGCAAAATTCATATTCACACCATCAATGTAATATGAATTGGCCTTTCAGTGATCTAGCATCTTAATCTTTCACCTAAACGGAACTCCTGATACTTGCTTGTGCCCGAGAAAGCCGGCAGGTAGTCTGAAAATACGAATGACAAAAGTACACAATGGAAAAGTGATGGATGGTAGATCGGGCTGATGACGACAGCAGACAGTTGGACACCGGGCATCTGGGTATTAGATTAGTATCATAGGCTTAACATACTCTAGGAGCATGTTAGTAAATAGTATCGTAGTATGGTCGTGAGGGGTTCAACGTCATGACAATGAAAAAAGAGACGTCTGATAAGTCCCTATCCATCCAAATCCAAGCATATAAGAATAAAGGAGCAGTTCCAAAAAGCTGGAAAGATAGTGGAAAAATTATAGCGGGAATAATCTGGAATAAGGATATAGAATTCACAACCTCAAAAGAGTGCGAGTGCTACCACTCCAGCCACTCCCCATACATGTTCGGTCTCTCTCCACGGATGTATGACTCAAATGTCCGCTTCAGCACCGTTGCCCAGTCCAAGTCACGTCGATCTTGATCCACCATGTCTTCATCCTCTTCAGCAATCGCTTTACTTTTTTGAGAACTACGTAGAGTTGCACGGATCTTCCGTTCCCCCTCAGCAAATTTAGGACCAAGATCAGGCCAATTACGCGCGGGATCGAATGGCTTCCACCTGGGAACAACAGATTAGTGCTGACTTCAGTGACAAATGGAATAGCAACCATACCAGAAATTGTGAAAGTGGTATGAGTATGCACCTCGAAAGAAACCTTCAAATCCAAGTGCTTGAGGAGCAGCGCTCTCAGAGATTGGAGTGTCAAAGAACTGTTCAAAGCTGCAAACAAAGGACATTAACATTCAATTAGCGTCGTGACCGAGAAGGAGGCTTACCTGCTAAAGTACGGTTGAGGCGGCCTCGATAGTTGATAACCCTCGGTATTGAGCCATGCAGAGTCAAACAATGCATCAGACAACATCAACAACAATCCTTCTAGATGTGCCTCTCTCAGATACACCGACATAGTCATTGGATGGAAATCCAGATTATTCTTGAGCGCAGTTCTAAACAAAAACTTGCCCAGTGCTGAATTCTTGTTGAGTTTGAGCACCGCAGTGTTGTACCTGGGTAGTCTAGACCAACGATACGCAAAAGCCCCTCTCCAGCCCCACAGCTCTTCCCAATCTCGGAGAAAAACTGTATCGGCGTCGAGGTAAATCCCTCCAAAGCGGTGGCATAGAATGAACCTCGCCAAATCCGACAGAATAACAGAAAGTCGGTCGTATGTCGATGCCGACTTTGAGCCTGTGCGTTTGGTCAAGTCACTGCTCGTCTCTATTTCTTCAACGCCAGACTTCTTGCCTATGTTGATCACATTTCCGCCTGAGTTGAACAAATCCTTCGAGCGCCATTCATCTCTCAGTTCAGGAACACCGTCCATCTGCTCCGTCGTATTCCATATTTTGAATTCAAGTATTCCCTCTAAATCTCTCATGCAAAAATGGCGCGGCCCACGGATTTGATCGAAGCTGAGCGAACATATCCCTCTCTGCATTGGGATTTGGAACAGAGGCCGCAGGACCGGGATTAATCCACATCCAGAATTGCGATCGACAGCCGGCGCCTTCTGGCCACTGCTTCAGATGCAGTCCCGTATTCTGAGTGAACAGAAAACTAAGGATAGCGAGATATGGTTTATCTGTGAAGGGTCCTGTCCAGAACATATGAAACAACCGTGGATTTTCCGGATCGCACGGATGTGATAGTGATGCGTAGGGCCGGTAACGATCAGGTGGTCGAAGGTCAATGGGTGACTGTTCAGTCTGGACGTCTCGTCGTCTAAAAAGGCCGCTATCAGGATCAGAAGCATTATCACTCTGAGTATAATGGTGTCGATCAGTGGCGAACACAGCAAAAAGGTCATCCTCGTCCTCTACGTGTCGACGGATGCGTGAATGATCCGTGGTATTCTCAGCTCTCTCCAGGTAGATGTATTTCCAGTCATCCAGTTTTCCCCTTCGCAGTCGTCTCCCATTATCCAGTCCTGCACCGACACGTAGGACTTCCAAGCAGTCCCGAACAAACTAAAAGTAGAATTGATGCTGAGCATATAAGAAGAATATTGAGACGCACTTTCTTCTTCGAGAAGTCACAATGTTCCATAACGATGTCCAGGTCTGCCACGCTGCCAGGGATAGGTCGTGGGGGATACGCAACATTTGGAGGCTGACTCTGAATATCAAAATATATTCGCTCTGGACCGCGTCCGCGAGTAGTCGTAACAAATGAAGTAGCTTCTTCAGTAAGTGGAGAGGGAATATTGATTTTTCTCGGAGGTAGCGCAGGATTAGTGATTGTATCCTTGAAGTGCATCTGTTCCGGGACTATGAATAGGAATAAGTTCCCTCTAGTAGAGGGAAATTGCCATACATGTCTTGGCTGTAAATCATGACGCACTTGCTTTTCTACTGGGATAATGCCCACTCGCTATCTCCCACATCCATATTTTTTGTAGGTCTGCCCGCCTATATACCAGTGTCCGTGTGTCTTTAGTGAGGGGCCACTGCTTCGCATGCGTTCCAAAACGCCTGGCAAGGGCAAAGATAGAGAAGAAAGCCAGTACGAAGAATAACACTAGCACTAGACAACCTCGTTTCCTCCCGAAATGTACTGTCGCAAAATCATGAACTTTCCGAGGATTGAGGACTAACACGCGGAGAGAACGGCGAAAGAAGGGGATTGGGATCGCAATCCTCAGCCACCACGGTGCATGTTGAATATGAAGGGCGAGCTTCTCCTGAACAGCAGAAGAACCGTTGGCGAAGACAGGGAGACTGTTATTAGTTGCGCGGCGACTGCGCTGGACACGAGTACGGTTTGGGAGATAGGCAGAGAAGGAGGGAGAGGGCATAACCTGGAGGCTGACAGATAAAATGGTCCCAGAACCAATTCTGCCCGTGGGAAGTAAAGCTTCACTGATGATCAGTGAAGCATTCTATCAAGTTACATCGTAGTTACATCATGGCGGTGATACATATACTACTTAACTACTTTCGTTGCTATCATAAATAATCACAGAGCGCCGAGGGGCTGGATCTCAAGATCAGCAGGATCGACAGGTACAGTCAAGATACGAAGCGTATTGGTATGGCCAAGGCCGCCCTTCCAGCCTTGGATAGCGATGATAGTTGCACCAGGACCAACAAGTCCCATTGCAAGTGCATTGCGGAGACCAAAGCGAATACGGTTATCAACGTCAGTCTGCCATTGATGGGTTTGTATGCCACGAGGTTCAGGGTACCAGAAGGGATAACATCCACGGTGTAAGTGAATCTGCCTTGCTGTCTGTTCGTTGCGAGTGACTGTATTCTGGCTTCAGCAAACGCATGAAGCAAGATCAAGAGACTAACACACGCACCGGTAATGATAGGAATGTTGGGACGATATTTGGACACAAGACGCGCAGTGTTTCCACTTGTCGAAAGAACGAGAATAGCCTTGGCGTCTTGTTCGGCAGCAGCCGCGACAGCAGCAATGGCGACAGTTTCAGCCGTCTCAGTTGGTCGGGCCTGAACAGCACGCAAGTCGTCATACAGGGGAGGGTAGCAGATCGCGGACTCAGCGAGCAAGCATGTCTCGGCCATCATCAATACTAGGCACCCGTTGACATTCAGTCACAACTTCGATCAGGTAGGATCCATACCAGATTGAACGGGGTAAGATCCCTTGGCAGTCTCTCCAGACAACATGACACAGTCCGCACCATCTAGAACGGCATTAGCGACATCGCTAACCTCAGCACGAGTAGGACGGGGATTATACTGATTTTCAGATTTAGATGAAGGAAATCAATATTAAGAGTTTCAAGCGACTTACAGTCATGGATTCGAGCATCTGTGTGGCAACTATAACGGGCTTGCCAGCAATATTACACTTGGCGATCATCATCTTCTGAGCGAGGAAGACCTGGCTAGCAGGAATTTCGATGCCTAGATCGCCACGAGCAACCATGACACCATCACACTCCTTGAGAATTTCATCAAAATTGGAAACACCCTGCTCGTTCTCAATCTTGACGATAATCTTGATAGATGCACCGTCGGGACCAAGGACTTCACGAATCTGCTTAACATCTTCACCACGACGGATAAAGGATGCAAAAATCATATCGACACCATTCTGGGCACCAAACCGGAGATCAGCCTTATCCTTCTCAGAAAGGGCGGGGAGATCGACATCGGTCTTTGGCAGATTGACACCTTTGCGAGAGGAGATGTTGCCATTGTTCACAGCTCGAACGTGTACGTTGGTACCATCGATAGAGAGAACGAGAAGGGAGAGTATACCTAGCAACAAATAAGTGACATGTTTCCAATTACTCAAACCATACGAACCATCGTCGACGTAGATCAGCTTGCCAGGAGAAGTGACTTTGGGTAAATTGACCTATGCGCAGTCAAGTTAATGTTGTCGAGCACAGAGGTGCTGTGACTCACATAGTCTACAAACATGTATCGATCATCGGAGTTCTCGTTGTACTTTGGGTCAGTGGTGACGATGAATTCATGGCCAGCACTGATGGGCCACTAATAGACACGGTGAACCGACTTCACCCATATTCTCAGGTCATTGACGTACATCTTTGTTATCCCTCGTCAGACCGGTACGGATTTCAGGCCCTTTCTGTTAATAAATTTAGCGTGGGTATATCTGACTAGGGGGAAACACCCCAATACTTACGGTGTCCAGAGCAATTGCCACGGGACGTCCATGTGGGTCAGCTACAGAAACAGCATGTGAGGCTCAAGTGTAAGATAAGTACAAAAAACACACCTTCGACCATTTTTCTGGTGTTGTCGATGACGCTTTGGTGGTACTCATACGAGCCATGAGAAAAGTTCATGCGAACTAGAGAAGATCAGGAAGTGAGGCCTTTTCCGCTGAAGTAAATGTCCGAACCAATGTTAACGCCAGCGCGACGGAGCTCTGTGAGCTTTTCGACGGTGTTGATCTTCGGACCTGCAAAGCACTCAATAGACGCACATGGCAATCAGGGTATCTGGACTCACCGATGGTTGCAATAATCGAGGTCTGGAGTGTTTCCGTAAATATCGCGCAGAAAGCGAAGAAGGTATGCCGATAACTGACCTTGCGGAGGTACTTGGTGGATTCAGTAGGGACAGGAGCGTCAGAGACGCTGAGGGTGGAATTCCACTCGATTTGAGATCGGATACCATCAACTGGATACATAGTAGTTGAGAGGACTGGATGACTTCCCGTACGAATCTGGGAAAATCTATGGTATGGTCTCAGGAAATCTAAGACAAAAGATTCCCGTCAGATGTGACATCACTATGTCACATGTGAAATAAACACCCAGCTTCTATAAGAAGCGAAACTAACATGTAGATAACGCACAGGTCTTACGGTTGGACGTGTCTTACTGCTATGGACTGATAGAAAAGTGGGCTACTGCGATAAATGAGAATTTATTTGGGCCACCAGAGCTCGATTACAAGTCGGCAAACGTCTTATATATTCTTGCCATATGGTATCGCGGAATGACACCGAGATGCCATGGAAACCCCATTGCCGGAGCATTTGTTTTAAACATTTACGTATATAATTGGGAACGTAGCTAGAACGTATCTAAGTCTTTCTGCCTTTCCCTCTCTTCCCCTGCGCGCATATTTATTTTGCTGCGACATAGGGTAAGGTCATATTCTTCATGCTGGCAAGCTTTATCTTGATCGATGCCCTTGTATACTTGAAATCATAACGTGGCTTGTCCCATCCCTCATAGGAGGAGCCGTGGTCGCCTCAATGATCAGAGTAGTTCTTGGACCTATCCTATCGCGATGAATCAAGTTGGTCATGTCTACCCCCAGTGGCTCCTTACAGGCTCCATTTATCAAATACCCAAGCTTTGGTCAAACAGGAAGCGCTGCTATTCCACTCATCACGGTTGATTCAAGAGTTTGAAGCCTCTGTCAGTGGATTAAACATAAACTCACTGTTTATTTATAGTTTGATTGCGATGATGGGATGTCTTGTGGTTCCTGGTACCAACACGATTCAACTCAAAAGGTGAATTTCTTCCTAATACAGCAACATAGAAAAAAGAATTCTTGCAAATAAAAACTAGTAAGGCTTTCACCTTAAGAAGATGCTCATTTACTACCGACTCGAAACCCTCAGAGATAGCATTCTTGAAAAACCCCCAGAAGAACGAGCCATGTCTAAGTTTCATGAGACAGGTGCTGAGTAAGGACAGGGAGGACGAAGACTCATTACAAAAATGCAACAAGTCTCGTCTCAATCATCATGTTTATTTATCTCTATCTAACATCAGAAAATGAACCATCTGATATTATTAAACATCAGGAGATGGAATCTGACTTAAGTTTAGTGTAGCACTCGATATTCCAACAAGACTTCTCGTAGTATGGGGAAAGCTCTTCAACAGCCATCAGATACACAACATACACACAACAGGTGGTTCACTCCAGACAAATTCACTCAATGCTTTAGTGATGAGATGCCATTACCAAAACTGCTGAGAATAGCCATAGCTTTACTAAAGATCGTCAGGGTCTCCCTGTTCGTCGGTAAAGTATAACCATAGCTCATAAGACTCTATGGCAGCTATGTTTAGCTGGTCCACCATCGGGTCCTGGCGACAGTGGTAAAAATTCTACTTCCAATAAAACATCATCAGGAAGCTGCCGATAAAGTAGGAAAATCTCCTGAGACAAGTACATCGGAGGTATACATTATATAACAATACATCATATCACAGCTGATAAAGGAGCAAGACACTAACACAAGTCTACTGCATCTACATCTTGTAGACTATACCACCACTGATCATTAACTCGTCATTCTCCTGCATGGCACTGCACGCCGCAGTCGCCTCCGCGGTGCCGTATAACTGGTCCACAGGTAGACCCTCGTTGACAAACTCTAGCAGTTGATTCAGGAAAATCTCTTCCGTGTCTTGCAGTCGAGTGGCAAACAAGTTCGCCAGTCTCGTGCGGAAGAACTGCAATCTGAAGTAAATGTAATTAGTGGAAGCACTAGGCGCTTCTCAAGTTCGACGAACCTGCTTTGAGTCAGTTTGCCATCAGCTTCAGAGCTCGGTACAGCCTGTTGCAGGTCTATGTCCATCTGAACATCCTGACTATCCTCGCCCCAGATAGGATCCTGGGTCTGATTTGTTTGCTCTACTGCAGGAATGGTCATGTGTTGCTGTTCGCCTTCATCTCCGCCTTCCATGTCATCGGATTCATCTTCACTACTGCCTTCTGCATCTTCTTCACCCCCTTTGCGTGCACCAGTGGCCGTCTTGCGCTTCTTTCGTCGCTGCCGCTTGGGAACCTCTTTGAAGAGTGCAAACCGCATTATTTCCTCTGCCCGTTGGGCATCCTGTCCTTCTACTTTGGAGGCCAGACGAGCTTTCGCGTGGGCGGTGGCTAAGCGGATCAAGGTCTCAAGCGTGCGCGCAGTCAACGGCGATGTCTAATGGAGTATTGAATTCCACATTTTCGGGGATTGTTCTACAAAATCACCTTCTTTTGGTTTGCCTCCATATCTTCATTCCTGAGATTTGCATAGACCTGGATGATGTGGTCTGCAGCGCCCTTTGTCAATGCAGGAACTCCCCGGCCTTTTGCGTATTGTATGTACTTCTTGACGAATGAAATATCAAGGACCTCCTTTTTCTTAGCCTTAGTGCTGCGAGTCACACGTCGTACAGAACTGCTCCCAACGCCAACGTGAAGGGGGTCATACTTCTGGAAAGGACTAGTCTCAGTGTTCTCCTCGTTGGTTCCAGCTCTAGGACCGTCGATAGCAAGCTGTTGGTCTAAATTATCGTAATAGGGTGTCCCTTCCTCAACACCCGGAGGAAGATAGTGGTGCATCTGAAGGACGTGATCGGCAATCATACGATCGCGAGTTTCGCTCACATCATCCGTGACGATGAATAGTAAATCAAAACGTGAGAGCAATGAATCAGGCAACGCAATATTCTTGTGAGGATCTTTGTGGATATCGTACTGTAAAAAATCAGTATTTTAGCCTACAATCTGGCGAATCAACTCCTCACCTGTCCATAAATGGGATTAGCGGCAGCCACCACACTACATCGCGCATTAAGACTGGTATGAATACCTGCTTTGGCGATAGTGACCGTCTGTTGCTCCATTACCTCGTGAATTGCTACACGATCAATATCGGACATCTTGTCGAATTCATCAATGCAGACTATGCCACGGTCAGCGAGGACCATTGCCCCGGCCTCAAGTCTCCGCTCTCCAGTTTCCTTATCAGTTGTTACCGCAGCAGTAAGACCGACACCAGAGCTGCCACGGCCCGTCGTAGCAATGGCAAGAGGAGCTGTACTGAGAACAAATCGGAGCATTTGCGATTTGGCCGTTGAGGGATCCCCAACCATAAGAAGGTTGATGTCACCACGAATGTGGGTTCCATTGGGCAAATTTTTCTCTGCGCCACCGAGTAGAAGCAGGAGAATCGCGCGTTTTATGTATTCATGTCCATAAATTGAAGGAGCAAGGGATTCGGAAAGAAGGTCGAAGATGTCGGAACGCTTGGCAAGCTGATTTATTGTGCGGATGTCTGTGTCTGTGAGTGGCGTTTGAGCAATGCCACTGCCAATTTTGCTCGATAATAAGTTTATGTTGTTGGCAAGGATGAGGGACCTTGAGAGAGTCAGCAATTACAAACGTAAATGAGTAAGGCTCACCTGAATGCACCACTCGAACCTCCCCCAACACTGCGGTAAACTCCAACCAATTGTATTCGATCACCCGGTTTACACTTGTCTACAAGGTCATCATCGAGGACTATGTCTGTGCTTCGTGGAAGTTGACCAGCAGGTGCTCGTTCTGGCATCTCTTGGATGCTGATCCGCTGATGGTCACGGAAGATGCAGTGACCATATTCTGTCTCGAGAGGGTAGCCTTGTTCAGTCTGTGTCGGTGGGACGGTTGGCGTTGGAGCAAGATTGGACGTTGATGTTGCGTCATGATACTCGCGAGCATGATGCTGGGCCGTCTCAGGGCAATAATGCACGGACTTGAACATTTTTGGTCGGACGAGAGAGCAACGTGTTATGATTCCTTCCAAGCAAATCATCTTTCCAAGGTGCATTGCCTGCAAAGTACGTGGACTAACATGATGGTCGCCAAAGGATCCGCTGAAGCCGACCTTGTAGTTTTTCGACTTAATCGTATATTTATCCGGATCATACACGCGCGAGATCACATTCAGGAGAGCAGCATCAAAGGCAGGGAGATAGTCGAATGGCTGTTTGAGGAGGCCATCTGCATATTCGCGATTGAAGTCGCGTAGGTCATCGATGTTCACGATGAGACGTGTCTGGTCCGCTCGAAGCAGCCGGGAGATCTCATCCTTATAATCGTAAAGCGTTGAGTCAGATTCGAGAAAATCTTCGAAAGCGCGAGTTCTATCACGCATCAACGCGTCTTCAGGAACGATGCCGCTGAGTCCAGCCATGATCAAGGACTACAAAACGAGAGGCTTGAGGCGAAGGCTGCCTCATCTACGTGCCAACAACATGTCAAAGCACGACCAAATCAGTTTTGTGATTTTACTCGCATCATTTTCGCATACTGTCTTTCTTAAACTGTAGAGTTGTCCATTGGCCTTGTGGTATCTCCAACGCTTACCTCTCGACTAGCAAGGGATGAACTGCAGCTTATTCTTAGTTGTTCGGCCCGGGTCTGGATTGCAACTATGACAAAGAAAGCATCTCAGGAGCGCGCAATTGCACCACTACGTGTGTTCCAGTCCACAAGATGAAGACCAGCTGAATGGAGCTCTGCGCAAAATTACAAGAAATAGTATACAGAACTTCCACTGGAAGGCGCATTGTGAAACCATGAGTCCAGTAATGAATAAATAGGATGGAGAAGTCCGGCATAAAAAGGGAAAAAGAACTTTCAAAAAACAAGGCGAAGTAGCTCACGCTTGTGATAATGAAGCCAGTAAGCGTCGAGTCGGGAAAAGGACAGTTGTAAACGAACCTGTCCAGATATGCCTCTTTTCCAAGCTCACTTTGCGGCTCGAATCAGTTCTCTGCTCCGTCAGCTTCGGCTTCTGACCGACTCATAACACTATCTTCACGACGCCAGTCCGGAGCTGTTCGACGCCAATCTGGGCCTGTTCGACGCCAATCTGGAGCTGTTCGTCGCCAGTCTGGGGCTGTTCGACGCTGGTTTTGTGTGTCTACAGCATTCTCAAGGGCCTTGGATGATGACAGAGATAAACGAGCACATTCACAGGGACTTCGTTTAAAAGCATACCGGAAGAGCTGCAGCAGAGACGACAAGGGCTGAAGCAAACAAGATAGTCAGTTTCATGCCTAAAACTGGTCCAAGAGGCGATTATGGGGGGAAGAGGCGGAATTCTGGAGGAGAATCCCAGAGTCTGGTTGCTTTTATGCGTTTCCTTAGATCTGGCAACCCAAGTAAAGTCAATCCGTGTGTGCAGATGATAACTATCCGCTTTTCCACATGCAGTATCATTCTATCTAAATTCCCGTGATTCAGGCATCGGTCCGCGACATGGAGATTTCGTCTGAGGGCAAGATCGTCCATAATGTCGACTTTGATGTAATTGGGTGCGGAAAATAGGCAAACCTCGTGATTAGGCCGTGATTTGGCTTTGGTGCGTCAGCCCATGACTTCAAGGCACTATCAAGTCAGGCACTCATTCCCATACCAATGGTGCCTTTGGCCTCCGAGGTTGAACCAATGTCTGCACTGGACACAGTATGGGTTATGATTCCCATATGATTCTGCACATGGGCATTGCAATACCATTCCCATATACATTTAGAAAACAGTATTGGATCTTGATGCTGCCTGTCTACTACTTGTGCGCTACATGTGCGCCGTTGAGATCGTGTAAAAATATCCAAGTAAGATTTACCAATTGACACATATGTACAGCCCCTCGTCATCTAGCTTCTCAAATATTCTAGGGAATCTATACGATTTTCCCGATTTGATATCAAAGACGAGCTATTACCAAATAGGGAATCAATCATAGTTGAATTCATTGTGTGGGCCTAATATGAGTACTTACTTGGTTAGCATATTTTTTCTAGTTCAACTCCAGATACTTTGTCAACTAAAATACAAAAATATTCAAACATCCGCATATTACAGATGCACAAACATTATTTGGAACTATCTTAACATGGAAATTTGATAATGCTCTGATATCTTATCTTAAGTGAAGTATGGCTGTATATTGATTTAATGTTCAAGGCTTGAATTTATTTTTACCTAGATCCAAGACCTGAGAATGTCTGTGGAAAAACTCGCAGCATCTCTAATGTTCTACAAAAAGACATTGCACAAGAACGGTGTCTAAGTCGACTTAAACTGGTACTATGAAAGAGAGGTAACAGTATCTAGCATAGCGAAAGTGAGACTCATATCGTGTCATGCCGATGCAAACGTGTCATACTTTTTTTTGGTTCACTTGTTACTAGGCAGGCAACACCATGCTTTGATTTTGCGCATCTATCAGCATTATTGCAATGATATTTTCATAACTGATCTTTATATAAGTAATGTTCTAGCGATGAAAACCATGTAGTGTACAACCAGGAGCAGACGCTGGCATTCCTTCAAGATTCAGTCCTACATCCGGCATGAGTCTTACCATTGACCGTAAACACAGGTATCGATACTCACCCATAATTTAATAAGACCATCCCAGGAAGCCGTGATGACCTTGGACTGCACAACAAATGAGTGACAATTCGATATCAACTTTGGTGTATACCTACTGTTTCATGAGGCAACCAATCATGAGCAATGCAGACTTTAGAATGCGCTTTCAGGCGTGACTTGATACGGCCCGTTTTCCAATCCCAGAAAACAACATTTCCTTCACCGTCCCCGCTGCTTATCCATTTTCCGTCAGGGGAAAACCCGATCTGGCAAGCGTAGCCAGCAACCGAATGACCGGCAAACCGCTTTTTGCGATTCTGACGGAAGTTTTCTGTGCTATAAACAAGAATTTGGTTATCAAGTGACTGAGCAGCAAAATACTTGTCTAGTTGGTTCCTGGTCAGATGGCGGGTGGCGCAAAAGGAAATTGTAACATACTAGATGGGTGCTAAAGTTACAGAGGGCATCGAGTGCATGTGTGGCTCAGCAATATACTTGATAACGACAGGAATATCAAAGTCCCATGCGCGGATGGTCTTATCATCTGAGGTTGTGACAAATCGCCGATTCTCATCCACAAAGGTTATGGTATTTACAGGACCAAGATGTTGGTCATACTCCTGAGTAATTTCGCCGGAGTTGATGTCATACTATCCAATTGTGAGAATAAGGAACATTGATGCCTTTGCGTGAACAAACCTGTATGATTTTCTTGTCGGACATTCCAGCAAGAAAGATATTCTGCTTGTCCTCGTCAGGGTGGAACCGCACAACATAAGGAATCTTCCCGTTGCTGAAGCGTTGTAGACATTGGCCGGTTTCGGTGTCCCATAGCTTCATCTGACGATCATATGCACAAGAAAGGAACCGTCGACCGTCATTTGAGAAGCAGATATCCTTTACGGCCTTAACATGGCCGTGGAAGGTTCGTAAACAATTGCTGTGCGTGTAGATATCCCAAAGCTAACGACATCTGATCAGGACACAAAACACAAACAGAGCAGCCCACGTACTTTGATCTTCGTATCCATAGATCCACTTATAAACAGATGGCCAGTTTCTGGGAGTGTTCGAATAACAGAGACGCCCTGAGTGTGCCCTGTCCAGGTGTGAATGCAAACTTTTGGAATGAAACAATCCTGCGAGCCAGCTTCTTGCGACAAATGTGGTGCATCGGCGATAGGGGGAGACATGTATGTTCTCCCTTGGTAATCGGTCAGAGATGTGCCATGGAATACTGAGCTCTCTTGTCCAATCGCTCCCTTCTTAGGTTTCGCCTTTTTGATGGTATGATCGAGTTCTTCTTCTTCTTCCTCTTCTTCATCTCCAACAGAAACTCCTGCTAAGAAATCAACTTGATTATCTTCGCCCTTCCACGGCGCCCAAGGTCCAACATAGGCACCCTCTCCATCCACAACCTCGAGATCACCCTTGTTCTCCCGCTTCCGTTTGAGTCTTTTGCGTTCGCTTCTAGATGTTCTTAGTGTATCAATGGTCTGAAAATTGTTGGCCTTTGCATTCTCGATGGATCCAATAATGGCTGGTGCATTGGGATCAATGGAAGGGTTGGCCGAGTACCCAAGAATAGAATGGGTCAGATGTTGAGCACGAAAGGCATGCTCCGAGATAGACTGCTCTTCTACATGACCTGCGAGTGCGTTTTGATTGATAAAGCGATTTCGATCGCCGAATGGATTCTCCGGTCCCTGCAGAGGCAGTATCATGTCTCGGTAGGGAATATTCACGTTCATCTGCGTGTCAGTTGGCCTCATCACAAGAGATGTCATTTTCAAAGGATCCTAGGATATCCTTCAGCGGCTGAACAATCTGATGAACAGGAGTTCCACCCACTTCGGCTAGAACGTGCGGTGCAGAGTCTATTGCTACAGTGTTTGACTCCACAGAGTCGTCAACACGAGGTTTCTTGCTTGAGGATAGAGAAATAATTCCCGAACGCGTCCTTTGCAACAGTTTCTGCATCGTCAGACGAGTAATCGAGAGCGAGAGACATATGTTCTGCAGACACTGCCGTTGTTGTGAAGAGTAACGCAGTAACAGACCTTCCATATGAGGAAGGAGCGAAGGTGTGACTGTCTGCAACTCATTGCGGTGTCGGAGGAGTGCCGCAACCCAGCCTCTGTGTCATGATTTCGTGATTCTTCCTTTCCCATGGCAGAGAAAAATGTTGTTCGACCATGGACTGAACATGAAGGTCGTTTTTCTCTCCGTCTTTCTGTCCTCCGCTTATTTTTCTTCCTAGATCTCTTACTGAAGGAAGCTGTTGCAAAGCACGGCGAACATGACAACTGGAAAAACATTGCACAATGTATCTCAGGCAGGTCCAACAAGGCATGCAGAAAGGTATTTTTCTTTCCCGCATTTGTTAGCAAAGAAGCTCGATGCTTTGTCAAGCGCTGGTTACACTCCCTTGCTCCCAATGTGAGGAAAACGGCATGGACCCCTGAAGAAGACAGAATACTTCTGGAACTTTATGAGAAATATGGATCCAAGTGGTCGACAATCGCCCGCTCAATAGAAGGCAGGACTGACGACGCATGTTCCAAACGCTACCGGGAGGCGCTTGATCCGAATCTCAAAAAGGATGAGTGGTCCACCGAGGAGGACGAAAGACTGCTCGAAGTCTGGAGGCGTATTGGCGGGAAGTGGGGTCAGATCGGTCAAGAGATGCAGCGCAGTGGGCTTGGGTGCAGGAACAGGTAATTGACTTAAATTGGTTCGTTTACGGGATTGGCTTCCTGATATTGTGTCTAGATGGCGGCTCCTGGAGAGAAAGAAAGCAGCAGCATTGAAGGCAAACCAGCAATTGACGGTCTCGAGCAATGCACCCAACAACGCATCTGACAACTCCTCTACTTCTTCCTCAACCAATGTACACGCCAATGCAGTTCCGAGTCCCTCACATCCGATCCAAACCTCTCCAACAATGAGTCGACTGACGTCGTCTCCTACACAGGCGCCCCATCTATTCCCTTTAGTTTCTGATACAGTACGACCACCAGGGAGCTATTCACAGCACAACCCTGACTTTGATATCTGGCCGCCATACTATCCACCAGAGTCATATCCTATCCCTGGTTCTTCCCTCAGCCCTTCCCATCCTTTTCGAGTACCTTCGCCAGAGATTGTCTCCGTTTCTCCTGCTCCATTTCACTTCACTTCTTCCTCACTCAGTGCAGCACTCTCGGCACCTCCTCAACTTCATCGACCCTTACCATCAATCTCAAGTGAACCGCCATTGATCGAGCCATGTCCAGAAACAGAGCTTCTATCAGATAATACGCTGAATATTGATGGACACGACTATGACCATCCAATGTCATTGGACGATCCCCTTGCTGCTATGACCAGTGGATCAAACACTACCGATCATTTTCTTTTACCACCGGCTTCCACATCTTCACCTTTGTTACAACCATCAATTGCTCTCAATGTACACAATTCATCGATATTCATTCCTCATTCGCCTACTCACTTCCACCCTTTGCATGACTTATGGAAATCTCCAGCTGGAACTCTTTCTGACCTTCTTGCTCCGTTGTTTGAGAATTCTCCACGATCTAACCTGGATAATATCCTGCTTACAGATCCTGCCCTCGAAGACCTGTCGTCTGTGGCTTCGACTCCTTTTTCTGTTGCTCCTTCTGTCTCCCCAGTGTCTAGTCCCAATGTTTTATCACCAGTGGGCTTGCCTGGTAGTGATCAATTAACAAATCCAACTTGTTCCCTGCTATTTTCAACGCCCCTGGAACCCACTCGTTCTCCTGTATCCTCGACTCAAGGTCATGGGTCATCATTCGTGACCAAAAGGCTATCCAAGTCTAGTACTCCAATGCGACTTTCTTCCTCTCTTCCGTTAACGGCAGAGTAAGCTACTCTATCTCCATTTGCACTATTCGAGCTAATGTCCAATGTCCTTATGTTTCAGCCCTTCTATCAGACCTTATGCATGTGGAACAGACACATGTTGGCCGAAAGACGCGACAATTAGTCAATCATGTTTCGCAACATCAAAGGAGCTCGTTGATCACAACAAGAATGAGCATAGCGATGAACCGTATACCGAAAAACCGTTCCGTTGTGCCCTTGCAGGCTGTGGCAAATCTTGGAAGGTATGTTACTTTGACCATAGTGATAGACCAACAAAAATTTATCTTTCATTCTCATAGTCAATTAATGGGCTCCAGTACCATCTTCAGGTGTGAGTCAAACAAGATCAATTGATGATAAAAGATTTTTTGATTCTATCATGGCCTCGGAACAGATCAACGGCCCACTTCCGGACGGCGTTGTCAACGAGGTTCTCAAGTCAGTCACTAAACGAGGAGAACGGCTTCGGGACTGAGCCTGAAGTGGACGACATCGAACGAGAGTTTGTTTGTCCTATACCCGATTGCTTCAAAGCATACAAACATTCAAGCGGGCTGAGATATCATATCAAACATGTCAGCGCAAACCGTGTCTGCGATTCGCCTCATATTGACCAAAGATCTGTTCTTCTAGGGACACCCTCGGAATCTACCTGTGCAATTATCAGAAGTTCCTCCAACTCTCGCTCGCCAATTTCCGACGAAGACAAGGCGGATGCGCCGAAAAGCCCATTCCGAGGAGTTGCGATAACACAGTTGGGTGTCACCAACGCTCTGATTGTCTGGTTGTGTTTGTGGTTATGAGATTTTTCTTGTACCTGGGACAAATATCCAATGGTCGGAATTTCCACCCACACCAATATAGAAAAGTCCCGTCAAGCTTGAAGTTTCAGATGCATCATCGCCACCATCAACTTTCCCCTTTTGCTGTAATGATAAGCTGCATCTTTCAGAATGCTCCGTGTCGAAATATTGTCTCAAACAAGTATCAAGCACATAGTTTTGTGCTGTCAACCCTCAGCACCTATTGAACTTTCGAATTCACCAGTGGTCCTCCTACGCTGCTCGGGTCCTGTTGCACCACCTCCAAGTACTTGTGGTGGTATCGAAATCCATTGAGCCCTCCCAACGGTTGGCTATTTGATATTGTCAATCTTTTCTGATAGAGCATCCTTTCTTGACTCTGAATTTCTTTTCCCAAAGTCTTTGGTGCATCTCGACATGGCTCAGTCCCTTATCTGTTTCTCTTCCCGAAATAGGTTTCAAATCAGAAGGGAAAGATGGCAGAACGTTCTGGAAATCATCTCATGTCGGGCCACGTTGGGTTGGATAATCATAATCTAAATGAAAATTTGACACGCAAGGCATAGGTTTCTTTGATTTTCCCATTCTTGATTTTCTCTCTTGATCTGATGCAACGACCTTTTCATTGCTCAATTTTGTATCAATGCCTCACATGTTTGAATGACGACAATGATTGTACTCAAGAATGACCCTTATGTATCCCACTAATGCTACTGTTACATGATATCTCATAGAATCTCAATGCATCAGTATGGTGTGAAGCTGTTTCTTATTGGAGCCGGGTATACCCTTCAGAGGATTGCTTACTGCCCAAAGGCGTTCAATCGTCACTGAGTTATTATACCTCAAACTAGACATCCTGATCAGATCAAAGGATGTATTATATGATATAGATAAAAACACTCTCACTCATGTACTTGAGCCACCAGCACCCCCTAGAAGCTTCGCAGCTCTGAAAACAGTTAGAAGGCCATATTATTCTTGATGAGATGAAAACATACAAGTCTTGAAGGTTGGGGTTTCGCATGAGTTCCTCCATCGAAGGCATGTTGCCAGACTGTACTTGATTCATCTGTAGCGTATTTCATTATAGAGTTTTCAGTGTTTAAGATGTGAACACACCATATCTGCTACCGCTGGGTCCTGCATGAGTCGATTAAGGCCACCGTTCTGCGCCATCTGTTGGGCCATGGACTTGATTGCAGGATTATTTACGAGGTTTGCCAAGTCAGGCATGCCTCCTCCGTCTCCGCCCATATTCTTGAGCAGGTCCGCTAGACCACCCATACCTCCGCTTGCTCCTGCTCCTGTAGCAGGATCTGCGTTGACTCCTGGAGTGCTCCTAGTGGATACCTCATTTTCGGCGCTGATTTTTGCTTTGGTGCTTGCAAGGCTAGATTTCAAACCAGGATTACCAGGGTCAACCTCAAGACCGCGTTCGAAGGCATTTGCAGCAGATTTGAAGTCACTGATCGAATATAATGCATGGCTGGATAATCACAAGTGAAGGTGAAGGCCAAGGATATTGATATAGAGGATATTCGTACCCTAGCCGATGATGACCTTTCGAATAGTTAGGGTCGACTTCAATGGCTTTATTGGCATCCGCAATGGCGGAGAAATGATCACCCTTGCTTGAGTAACCAGCTGCACGGTTAGAGTAGTAAACTGGGTTTGTTGCGTCAAGGGTGATAGCTTGGGTGTATGCCTCAATAGCATCGTCATATTTCTTCGCAGTCATCAGAGAGTTTCCCTCTTGCTTTAGTTTCTCTGCCTTTGCTTTATCCTCTGCCGTAGGGACCTTCTGAGAAGAAGCAGTGTCTTCTGAAACAGATGCTTGATTGTTGACTTTGTCATGGGCCTTTATGTGGTCATCGAATATACTCTGCAGTGTCATAGGTTTAATGCTCAGCTGCTTGACCTGCTCCTGGTTGGTTGGATCGACGCCGAAAGACTCGCCGATGCACTGGACTGATTGTTCCGATTAAACAAGGTTTGGGTGATAGGTAAACGGTGAACATACTAGCTATGTCTAGACTCTCCTTATCCTCCTCTTTGACCGTCCCATCATCGACAGAGTGATTAAGAAAATCTATGATAGCGAGGACAAGGCGTTTCTCAGACATGGTGAGGAGAAGTAAACAAAGGTCAACAAGGGTGAGAAGACCAAGAAAAACTGGGTCGCGTCTTTCTCAGTGAAATGGTGTTCTGTGCAATTTCAGGCGAGCCACCCCAAGAACCCGTCGTCTCCGTCAAATCAGGCCATATTTACGAACGCAGGCTCATTAAAAAATATATCGCAGAAAATGCCACTGACCCAATCACTGGCGACAAACTCGAGGAGAGCGACCTCGTAGAACTTAACGTCTGTTCGTGCTCTCTCTGGCTTGATATTGTCCAAGGAGAACTCACACGGTTTAGCACCAAAAACTGCGCCACCTCGGCCGCCAGCACATACTTCCCTACCTGCTCTCCTCCACACTCTGCAGAACGAATACGATGCAATCGTTCTGGAGCTTTTCTCGTTAAGGCAGAAGTATAACTCTGTTCGGCAGGAACTGAGTTATGCGCTATACTCGCAAGATGCTGCTACTCGTGTCGTCGCTCGTCTGATTCGTGAGCGTGATGCGGCTCGAGAGTACGTCTTTCAATAGTTCTTTCATCAGGCTAATGAAATTTATCTTATTTAGGGCTTTAACAAATGTCCAGGTCTCCATGGGCATGAATTCCGTGTCTGCTGATGGTGATGTGGAGATGACTGAAAGTGGCGCAAACGAAGAGAGCCTTCCTGCTTCAGTCGTTGCCCAAATAGACGAGACTCACGCCACGCTATCCTCTGCCCGCAAGAAGCGCAAGGCTCCGGTGGGTTATGCAACTCCTGCCGAAGTCAAGACGTATACGGCCACGCGTACCATCCCGTCTCTCCATTCTGCCTCCCCTGCTGGCATTACGTCTCTTGCGGTTTCTCGTATCAACCCCTCCCAGTTCCTCACTGGTGGAAATGATAAGATTGTCCAACTATACGACACGAGCACGGACAAAGTCCTAGCCAGCCTTAAAGGTCACAGCAAGAAGATTAACCACGTTGCCTTGCGTGAAAACGTGGGGGAGAGGACTCTCCTTCTCTCCGCTGGTGCCGACAAAATCGCCAAAATCTGGTCGCAAGACGACGCGTCCGGGGAATATATCGCCAATTACACTCTTCGCAGTCATAAAGGCGAAATTTCTGGACTGGCAATCCACCCTACTTCTGCATTCGTTGTATACTCCTCTCTGGACAGAACGTACTCTATCCACGATCTGAACAATTTCCAGCAGCTCTTCCGTTCTGCTCCTTCGGATGAACCCTTCACCTCTTTGCAGGTTCATCCTGATGGTACACTCATAGCTGCCGGCACACCAACATCAACGATTCAGATCTTTGATATTCGTACCGGTGCTGTCGCAGCCACTCTCACTCCAAGCGAAGGAACGCCTTTCACTGTCAACTCCCTCGCCTTCTCTGAGAACGGGTATCATATGCTCGCGCCTGATTCGCTCTCGTCTGTCTCAATTTGGGATTTGCGTAAGACAAAGAGCACGTATAGTATTCCCCTCGGCGACAATTTCCAGGTGAACAGAGTTGCGTATGATCAGAGTGCTCAGTTCCTAGCTGTCTCGGGGAATCACGGTGCGAGAATTTTCGCTCACAAGTCCTGGGAAGAGTTGGTGCGCATTGAGAAAGATCATGATATATCTGAGCTAGTATTTGGAGAGCAGGGCAAGGAAATATTAGTTGCAACTGGTAGGGAAGTCAAGATTTGGGGCTCTGCTTAATGCTTGGTAGTTATTACCACTCTTCTATAAAATTTATCTATGTACCATGATCCTGAATGGCTGCGGTAAACTGTTGCCTCCTAGGTTACATGGTAATTGCGCGGTAGTGGTAATACGCGAGGTATAAGAATTTGCAAACCAACAGAGAGGGTATACAAGACATAATACATAATAATGAGCAGTGAATGGTCTGCTACAACCTCCAAGAGGAGGGCACTGATAAATATACGAAGTAATGATCGTATATTATCTGTCAAAAAATGAATAAAACTTGTTCATTCCTTCAATTCTTTGAGCAAGTAGCAAGGATTACTTGCTCAACAAGGAATTACGTCTAGTGTCAAACCAGTACAAGAGAGTTATGAGAAGGATGTAGGACCTATAATTGAGCCCTCGGGAATGGATTTGAGTCCAATGCCGTTCGCATCAGCGTTGTTCAGCCAAACACTTGTAAAAATCAGATTTGACCTTCATCTATCTTTACCAAGATGATACTCACTTGTTGCCCCACCAATCAAGTTCAAGTCCACCCTTCGGGAATTGCAGGCAGAAAAAGATCACCATCATGCCAATAGTAACACCTGCATCAAGGGCTGCAGACAAGACATAATTGTATCTCATCCACCACTTGAAGCGGTATTTCCTAATCACATGGTTAAAGAGGAAACCGACGAGTACCCAGGACATGTAATTGACCCCATTTGCAAATGGGACTTGTCCTAAACCGGAGAAGAAAATTGGGATGTTGATATACCGCCAGAATGAGAGAGGGTAACGACGGGCAAGAAGATAGAAGGGGAATAGGGAGGAGTGCGCCGATAAGGAAAAACCAAAGCAAAGGATTGTATGATGCTCCGGATCCAAGCATTCTTTGAGGACCAATGCCACCCCACATAAGGGTTGCAGTTGCGAACGTCGTGGTGGTTGGGCAAGAAAATCCGTTCTTTTGATCAGGAGTACAGATATCCTCGATATTGGCCAGCATCCAGTCCTGAACACTCACGACAACGAAACAGCCCACGATAGAAGCGACGACTTGCACACTAAACATGACACGGGGAGGAATCTTCATGTAGGAGCCAAGCTTGAGGTCACCGGCGAAGCCGATGGCCTGAGATGTACCGATGTAGGCAAATGTTTTGAAGAGAACGTTGGCAATGGGGCGCCCGGGGAACATATAACCAGCAATCAGTTCATGCATGACCTGAGCCGGAAAACTCTGATTTGCGGTGGCCACGAGCATTGCCAAAGGAATGGATAGAACAGCGGATAAAACGAAAGCGACTAAGGCACCCCAAATCGGCAACCCAGTGTGGAAGACCTCGACGCCGACGCACATGAGGATTAAGAAAACTCCCCCAAGGAGGCCATACCACCACGTCGGAACCTCATCATATGCTTGCATGAGACGGTAATGGACATCACGCTCGCTTTTGAGAGCACTTGTAAAACGCCTGACAATATCCTTGCGGAACCAAAGGAATGTGTGCACGAAGACAGATGAAAGAGCGGCAAAACAGGAACCATAGGCTATAGCATACGCAGCTGAAATGAATAGAGGCGAGTACTGCGAATACTTTGTCGGAGAAAAAACGAGATTCTCGTCCAAGATGGCAGTAAAATTGTATTGTGCACCGGTGTTGTCGAAAGGCATGTAGGGCCGAAATCGCGAAGTAAGCAGTGTTGAACGTGTTTGTGACTGAATGTAAAAGAAGTTAGCTGAGAGGAACATTAGGAAGACCGCAACACACGCACAATACAGAATAGGTGTAATGACCCAGATCATCACAACGAAGCCAAGACCAATGTTCATTTCAGACCACCACTATACACATGTATCCATTAGAATGACTTCAAACGGTCAATTAAACTGAAATTCACAGGAAAAACGAGTGGATTGCCAATGTAAGCGATCATACTCCAATCGAAAGTCAGAATGCTCATGCCCAAACCGGTGTTGGATCCAAACAAGGTGTTGACGACAACTTTGTTCGGAGCAATCCAACATATCCAATTAAATACGCTCAGGGCGGTGAAGAGATATCCGGGGACGAAGTACCATATGAAGCTGCCTAATAACGCATAGAGGAAAAAGCGTTCACGGCTTCTGTGTCCGGAATCCTCTTTGCCGTAGTTCTTGTGCAACGTGTTGAAGAGGGCCGAGTTGGCCAAAGCGCCAGGCCAGATCATACTCGATGGCCATACAACGAACTGACGAAGAAATCCAGCAACGGAATATCCAATGAGTTGAGAAGAGAGGGCAATCATGATCTGATATCCATAAGAGACTTGCTGGTGGTAGAAGATGCGTTGTGTTAAGAAGACATCTGTTGCGTAGGCACCGCTAGCGACGACATTGGCCATAACAGTGATACAAACATGTTCTTTGATCGTGAAGGGCCCAGGATTTAGGGACCAAACATAACCGAAAGTGTTGAATCGTTGACTCGGAAGAATCCGCTCGAAAAGTCTGCCAATCGGCAGAGTTACCAGCTGAACTACGATCCCCGTTATGGTGGCAGAGGGATCTGAGATTCATATGAAAAAACTGCATTGTAAATGAATACAGGAGACCAACATCGCAGGGAAAAGAATTGGTTTAACCCGGAGACTAAAATGGTGGCCATTAGGCCAATGAACCACCTGATGGCAAATGAGTAAGAGTGGATGCTCGATGATATTCACTCACATCCTGAACGTATTCACCGGCATGTCTGGATCATCTACACTTGAAACTGAAGCGCGAACTTCGGGATACGGAGACTCACTATGAACAGGTGAGCAAAATATGAATGATCAATAAAAATGCACCTACTCGTCAAACTCAGTCGTAGTCGAGAACCTCGAGGATCTCGAAGGATAGTCAATGTCAGACCGGGACTCTGCATCGTAGTCAGACTGGCCATAACCTTTATATTGAACATTTGTCATCATATATCGGATATGAGAAGGTTTTCTGAGATCCATGTTTGGGTCATTGAGATGTTCCATGAGGAAATCAACATCTTCTGGCACATCCGGGATACGGCGAGAACGAAGGACAGCATGATCCACTAGAGAGGACATAGAATCTCTGGAGCCCTTCATGGCAGAGAGGCGCCCTGAGCAGAAGTACGGCAGCAGATATTTGGGATGAGGGGGTGATCATATTGTATATATACCCTTTGGACATACGTTTGCTTCTATCTTTGTGCACCTCAGCATCGTTCCGTGATTTTGATGTGAGGCTCCTTCATATTACGGACTAGATGTTGTTACTCAGTATACCTAACTTAGTCTCGTTCCACAACTCTGAGTGTCTTGTTATCACTTTAGATTCCTGCCGCTCGTTACAAAAGATGAACATCCAACCCAGGGTGGTTTTTAATGACAATGGCCAGTGCCAAAGATGCACTATGGTCCATTCCATCGAAGCCTCAGTCTGGGAGGAAAGCGTTCCTACAAGACAATTAAACAAAGTTGACAAAGTTGACTGCTGACGTCACAGCTGATGCCAAGCACCTGATTAAACAAGAACAATAAGCAGGACAATAAGCACATAAGCGGGGCTCGGTCGTTGATTGTACGTCTTTTAGCCAATTTTAAGTACACATCCAGAACTCCAGCATTCCCTCGTAATCTGTCACCTATCAATGTATTGTGTTGAGATTGACAGGGGAAGTACTTGAAAACAACAACTCGCGCCCAAAGTTCTTATTGTCACAGTAGTCCCCTATACAATCTTGTTAGATAGTCCGTCATCGGATCCCAGTGTATCTATCTTGACACAAGGGTTTGTTTGTTTGTTGTGGACAAAAAAAGTTACTATCACAGAGACTATATTGAACAAGTAACACGTGTACAATGTCAAGATTTTATTACTGTTTTAATATGTAAGTGGGTGTCATACCAGATGCTGTGGCAAGATGATGTATTCGTCGCACCGGTTCTGGTCCCAGATTTAAGTTTATATAGTGTTGTTGGCGGCTGTGGTAGCATTGACAGACGTACTGGTCGTGGATTGTATCCCAGCAGGGCTTTTGGACTGTTGTGCAGGATCGGTGGTAGGTAAAAAGGTTGGAAAGGAAGTGGTGGGCATCGAAGAACGAGCAGGGGACACAATGTATCTGGGGAATGAGTCAGTGAATTATCAGCGTCATCCAGCATGGTGGCCTACAATCATTGCATTGGTCAAATTGGGCATGATGAAGTATTACAGGTGCAATGACCGGTCTACTGCGTTCCCGATCGGCAGGAAGGGATAAAAACGTCGTTGTCGTAGAGACATTGGTATCACTGGTGGGTGCAGAAACCGAGATTCAAGTAGATGTAGTCGAGGTAAGGGATGAGAGTGACAAGGAAAGAAGAGTTAGCTGTAGTAGCAGGGTAGACCCCATGAAAGAGAAACTCCTGTCATCTGGGCCAGGATTCGATGAGATATCTATTAGTTTATCCTAACACCTCAATCAGTGTCTGAGAAAAACAACATAAACAATTGTACTAACCTCATCGTCTTGTGATCTAGTCTGAGTTGATTTCTAGGGGGCCATTGAATGGCACTTTACGATGCTCTTTTGAACGCAATTGCGTTTTCTTTCTGACTTCTCGAACGCAGCGAGCCTCCTCGCATGTTGTTGCTCTCTCATCTCCCAGAGCACACCACTAGCATTTGAACTGGGTCCTACAGAAAAACCCTTGCTTGCCTCAATGATACACCCAACCACACCGAGTGTCCCTGCCCGTACGACTCTCCCTCTAAATCTGTTCGCTTCCTCTAACACCAATATCTGCTACACACCGGAAGGCCAGGGAAAAGCGATATGCAGCATGTTCATTAAACTGAGTGGGGTGAGCGTGGGTAGTTGATTTGGTGGACGTGAAAGAAGGCCATGAATTGCCGACGGGTTTTCTGGGAACCGGGGGCGAGTAACAAAAGTCCTATAAAAGCTTGACGAGACATCAAAGACTGCCATACATACTCATAATTTCTCGGATATAGGTGATGTTGAAGTCAGATATGTCGAATGAGCCAGTGAGTTGAACAGTGGCAACGGTGCGATCGTGTCTAAAGTTATAAAATGTCTTCAAAATTTACAAGGAAACTAGTTTGAGAAAAGCCACTCACCGCGGCGGTCGTAAAGCTGAGAGGTAATGCAGACACAGGCCTTGTCTTGGGTAGAAATGTAAAGTTAGGCTCCCGCATCGTAAGTTGCTTTGAGACGATACCTACCACCGCCACCGCCGCCCCGAGCATCAAGTACGATGATGTGCAGATGGGGATACATTTACTGGCATTCAGACTGACTGGATGATAGTGGTGGATGTAGATGCTTCAGTAGTGACAAATGAGGTGATACTAGACATAGGATTCAACTGTCGTGCATCCTCCATATTGACATTCTCATCATTCTCTATTTCGAAACGTGATGTATATGTGGAGTGAGTTATTAGCAGCCGCAGATGGTTGAATGGAAATCGGATTTTAAAAAAAAACCTCGCCACAGTGGCCAGGACTGGTGATATCTATGTATGAGCTGATAGAAATTTGTGGCCTGTTCATACAAAATGGCTCCAGTCTATGAGGGAAATGTGTCCATCACGTATACCCTATTCCTTTCTCCCGTGGATACGTCCCAGACATAAATAGCCCTCCGCTTTGCTTGTTGTGGATAAGAATGTTGGATCACGTGCACAGTTGATATCCGTGTGTATTTCTGGGTGATTCGTGTGACCCGTCTTTTGATGGTAGATGTGACCACAGATACCAACCAAGGGTCACCCCTGGTGGTCCTACAGATTTCTTTAGTTGTCATAGAAATGCGCTAGCTGAACATCCTTCTATCATGCTAAGTAAGTCTCCACAATGTTCTTTGCAGACAGGCCGCTATCTCCTTGATTTGGTAGACTCTTTCCCAACTGACGTCATTTCATTCATTCGATCAGATTGATGCGAGTCAAATCTTAGGAAAGTATTGAAAAATATAAATCTCAGATGTCACCCTATGTGGTGGACGACTAAGGTTTACAACTGTGACACTAGATAATGTATAAAGACACCGAAAGAATGCATGCTATTCGGATAGAAAAATGATGGTTGTGTAAGTGGAATGCTCGCAGTGGATGGAATGCTCGCAGTGGGTGGAATGCACTGATGGGGATCCGCAGAGATTGGAATGCATTAGTGCATTTCAGTAACTATTATACAATGAATATTGATGAGTAATGGCCGGCCCAGCATGAGCCAAAATTCATATATTTAGATTTATAGACTTAGTTTCAAATGAAGTGCTCCAATTTTCAAACACTTTTACACAGTTTTAGATCGTAGTAGTTTGATCTTTGAATGGATTGAAAGGTCGCGAGGTCAACGCAATGGTCATATTTCGCTGCTGCATAAACAGGAGAGAAGGAAAGAAGGAAAGAAGCAAGGAGGAAAGAAGCAAGGAGGAAGTAGAACAATGGTAGAACAAGGTACTATTGAGATATCATCTCATCAGTCGGGAGACATAGTAACAATTGGGGAAGAGAACGCGAGAACAAAAAAGATCTTGGATAGTAGTCTACTTAGGAGAAGAGAAAAGTGTTTGGATGACATAAGAAGGAGCTGAGACTCTAGCGGCGCGCATTCTCGGAAAGACGGTATCCAACTTAGGTTGGACTGATATGATTTCCTCGTCATTCTCTGTTGGGATATCGACTACAAGATACTCGAGGGATTGGGTATATCGATGCAGGCAAGTCCAAATAACAGGTGCTGTCATCGCAGGTCCTTTAATCTCTAAATGAACCAGTGAACATTTCGACCGATCCTGGAAGAGCTGGAATTTTTCTGTAGGGAAGTCTCTACCCTCCTGAGAAAGGTATCGCAGCTTTCTAAGATTAGGAGCGATGATATAATCGAAAATGATGTCAAAACCGCTTTCAAGTTCCGTGAAGTCGAAGGATAGTGTGTGGAGCTGGGGTAAGAGTATATTGGAATCAGGGAGAGTCCCAAGAGAAGATCGATCGGAATAAGCGACAGTCATGAATATGTACTCCTGGACATTTGGAGCGTTGCGGAGAAGGACAAGGTTGTCGTAGAGACTTAAAGTCCTTGTTGAGATGGTGATTAATGCAAGGCTACTCCATGGGAGTTCAAGTTGCTCAGTTCGTATTTCCCAGAGGGCGAGATAGCGCAACTGCCGTGAATGTTGGAAGACAGAAATTATGTCTAAATCCTCTGAGTCTTCATCGTCAACGCCCTCGGTCAAGGAAAAAGGAGCAATTTCGAGCGTTTTCAGATTGTCGAAGCGCGGGTCGGGAATACAGAGTTCAGCTGGTGGAAGCAGGAGACACGTGGGCGGTAGACGAGTGTGAAACGACGTGCAGCGGAAGCTGTATTCATAGATAATTTGCAAAATGATAAGAGCCTGGCCTGCATGTTGAGAGGTCCACTTTTTATGATCGTCATCGGAGCAGTCGACTTCGATGGCAAGAGGGAGCATGCCCGTACGAGCAAAGCCATTCTCTAAGGAGCATTGCCTGTATGGAGGCTTTGCGTGGATTGGCGACGAAGTAAATGGATCCCCACAATTGCGGATGCTGGAAGGCTATGTCTCGCCAATATCGACAAACGGCACCGAGGGTGAATGGAGTAGTCATATTGGAGAGTCCTAGAGACAGGGTTATATCCCCGTAGTTATCTCGAGAAAGGATTCTAAATGGGGAGGGGCTTAGGGAGAAGTAAAAGATTTGGCAGAGGAGCTCTGAGGGGAGAAGGAATGTCCAGTGAGTTTGTTGAGAGCATTCATGGCTCATAGCGAGTATTGGGGGGGGAAGGCAGTTCGTGTTGCAACTATAAGCGAAAATCTCAGGGACGTCGGATAAAGTGAACGGGACCAAGATCTAGGAATGAAGCGCGAGACTATCAGGGTACGTCAGGGAAAAGTTGTTGATGAGAACTCTAGCCAAAATTCTCTCTTGAAGAAAGTGAATTTGCAGTCTTAGGTTCTTTATATACGAGGAGGATGACTAGAAACGGCGTGGTGTAGGACATGCCTGCAATTGCTTCAACTAGATTGAGTGGAAAGACTGATATGAATGAATCTGACGATACGCACATGCTCCTCCTCAGCATCCATTTGGGAAAGCATGACACTGATTGTGCGAGTGCAGATCCGATGAAGCATGCGTCCACAATGGTGGCCAAAATTCTTATTTGACTGCTGATTATTGTGGAGACAGCACAAGAACTACTTAGACGCTCCGGGCCTCCGAGAGGCCGGCGTTCCACAAAACACCGGAGGCACCGACATACTCTTGCCATCATCACCTTCGACAACGTAAAGATGGCGGTTCATTATCTTGCGTTCTGTGCAGTAGGAGTCACTGTGCTGAAGGAGCTGAATGCAGTCATAAAAGAGCCATACATGGTTTGTTACATTACAATTGACACTTGTTCGCGTCATTAATTCGTTGTTTCCAGGATGAGCCGTTCCACATATCCCAGGCACAAGCGTACTGTCGTGGCGAATTCTTGTCTTGGAATCCAAAAATTACGACTCCTCCCGGTCTGTGAGTTCTTTCATGACGTCCTATGTCGCTGCCTCTGGCGTGCACTCTGCATGTAGAGGGTAACTTTCTTGTTTTTTGAGGTATTTCCATATACGCAGTGGAACACAGTACTGAAACAATTTGTTCATCAGTTACATCATGTCCCTGCTGCTGAAACGAGTCTTCTTGTTCAAGTGCAATGTAGCCATGTTTCGACTCACCTCTCTGCTTTCCTTGCTGGCTTTACCGCTTGTCTTAACACGACTTCTGTGCTATCACAAGCGAGAGCGACCGCCCGCCTCGATCATGGTTCCTGTTCTCGAGGCGACTGTGCTTGCAGCTTTTCCTCTGACCTGGTTCTTCGGCTTCCTTTACTATACAGATGTTCCAAGTTTGTTATTCGTGGTTGCCACCATCGCAGCTGCAACGGAAGATAGACATTGGCTAGCCGCACTGGTGGGTATCTCATGATGAAATTTTCATTATAGTATTATGAAGTGAAGTGAATATCAGCTAGGTCTGATCAGCTGCACCTTGAGACAAAACAATATTGTCTGGGTGATCTACGCGTATGCGTCGAGCCAGCTCACATATCTGCGTGTCAGACGCGTTACATCAAAATCTCCTGCGATTTTGCATGATCCACCTGCTCTTAATGCTTCTCTTGGTAAGCAAATTGAGAAGGGTTTTCTCCTAGTGGCAGGGCTTATTTGGAGCGTTCCAGCCGATCTGTTTTGGGCAGTCCGGAGCTTTCCAGGGGTCATTCCGGACATAATGTCATTCTTTTTACCTTATCTGCTCGTCTTGATTGCGTTTGGTGCATTTGCCATCTGGAACGGAGGTATAGTCCTCGGTGCGTGTGTTAAATATATCAGTGGACAATGAATAATGATTATCAAGGTGACAAGTCGAATCATATCCCAGCAATCCACATTCCCCAGTTGTATTACTTTATTACAGCTGCCACCTTTTTTGGATGGCCTGCGCTTGCTAGTGAGCCTCGAGGAGTTCTCAACCTAATTCACGACGTGCGGAAACGCATGTTCGGAGGGAAAATGTCGGTAGATCGTTCTTTCTCGGATGTTTTATGCTCAGATTAGTATTAAAACAGACGTACATTGATGACGTTTGTCATCTCAGTGACCATGGCCGTCACTGTTAGACTTTTTACGTTAGCCGGTTTTATTCCTCTTATTGAGAAACTTGACGCTATGCTCCGTTCAGGATTCACCATCCGTTTTTACTAGCGGATAACCGACACTATACGTTCTATGTATGGAGGAGAGTATACCTGTTTCATCCTTTAGTTCCATATCTACTCGTACCAATTTACCTGGCCTGCGGGTGGGCATGGTACCTGCGTGTTGGTGCGCTTCTCGACTTCAAAACCTAGATATTCATAGATTGGGCTGATCGACTTTTAGGTCGGAATCAATCGCTTCTTCAGACGCTTCTCTTACCAGTTATGGGGCTATTAACCCTGCTGCCCACACCACTCCTTGAACCACGCTATTTTTTGATTCCGTATATACTACTACGGGCGCAAGTGCCTGACGTGCCAGTGTCAGGTTTGGCTCTGGAGGGTATCTGGTACGCCCTTATTAATGTGGTAACGATGGGTATATTTCTGTATCACCCAAGAGGCGATATACGATTTATGTGGTAGCTAGTTATAGTCATGAGGTGTCTGGATCTCTAGGACCAGGTCACAAGACTAGATGATGGGAGTCACATGATTGGTAACGGATACAGACGCGACATGTTGAAGTTGCCTATTAGTTTGAACGCCGAGCCACAGCATTTGCAGGAAACATCGCTGTCAGCAACGACACATAACGACTGTATACAATCTATCAACATGATCAATCAAGAGCAGACTGCCCACAGACCGGTTACGAGGAGGACATCCATCAGGCAGTCGCTCAATCTGACCACAATGAGCAAGGCTTTTGCGGATGTCATGAACAAACCAGACAAGGATGGTAGTAAGGATGCAGGAAAATCCTCAAAAAAAATTAGGGATTCTCGAAGGCTCAGCATTCAAGCAAAACCTTCTCGTCCCCGTACATCTTTGGGCGACTCCAGGTCTCCATCTCAGGCTACTATGAGGACGGCCACCCCTGAATACAAAAGCAACACTCGTCGGCGAGTTTCCATTTCTACGGCCAGATCCCCTTCCGAAGAACAGCCTCAACACAAATCTGAGTCTGGTAATAGCACGCCAAGGTCTGGTATCTTGACCCGAGCCGCGTCTCTCCGATCGAAGAAACAGAGCATAACCGCCTCTTCATTGCCTAAATATCGTCCGAAAATGGTTACATCTGAGCAATCCAAACCTCCATCACCTAAGCCCGTTCGTGCCGGGACAAGGCGTCGTCTCAGCAGCTCAGATGACAGTGGAAAGGAGGAAAGGCAGAAATCTGTAACCCCTTCAGCTTCGTCTGTAGGAAATCCTTTGCCGCAGCGTGCTGTCTTTCAGACTATGAATACTAGTCCTACACCCCCAACACCAACTGCCGGTGCTCAATCTTCCCCCGCACGCCCCACGAAGGCTCATAAAAGTGCTTCTTCTATGTCTGCAGTCCCCCGTTCCTCATCCTTATCATCGGGATCCGTTGGCCTGGGTCCCCAATCTTCTTCCTCCAGCCCTACTCTTTCTTCTACTCCGCAGGCATCTGCTGTCAAGTCCACTCGTCGTCGCAGTGTGACTCAGGATAATAACAATCGGCCTCTACCCTCTACAAGTCATTGTTCGGAGAGTCCATCCCCTTCTACACGTAATGTACGCCAGCGTCCAAGGGTTAACAGCCAAGGTGTAGGTAATATGTCACACATCTCCGAGTGCATAGATGAAGACGAAGAAGAATTAGCGGATGTGGAGCTTCTCCTTGCTCCTGTTGCGAATCCAAGTGCACCTACACCTGCGATGCCCCGGATCCAGAAATACCGGCCCCAGAAGCCTCCAGCACTTCCGCCTAAGACCCCTAGCCGGTCTTTGGGACGGCAGCTACCCATAAGGGTAAACACTTCTGGTGAGGATGCACCACACTTTGAGTCTCCACAATATCAAGCGGCAAGCAATGCTCAGGAGTTCGGCCGAGGTTCCATCCTATCCTGGGAACAGTTTGCTTCCGAAGCAGCTCATACTCTTGGAAGAGATGAGTTAAATAATCTGCTGAATGATATTCCGGCTCCATTCCATTCAGAAACGACTTCACCTGCCTCAAGTGCGCTTGATTTACCATCTAGTCCGTGTTTGAGCACACTCGACTCGCCCGCAGGTTATGGTTCAATCTCGCAGGTACTACTTCCTGATGTCACACCATCTCCAGCAGTGCACGTCTCTCAACGATATAATCTTGCGAACTCTGATTTGGGCCAGGTCGATTCGCCTGTTGTCAATTTGCTCCGTCTACAGCTTGCAAAAGCGGAGAACATGGTGCAAGAACGCCTGATGCAAGTGCAAGCGATGGAACATGAAATTTTTTCACTCAAAGAAACGCACGCTCGACAGATGCAGGACACCGTTCGACATATAACCTATCTGGAAGCCAATGAGCGGAAGGGAGAAGATGCAAGAGTATATGCCTCGTCTTTGGAGGAGAAACTCAAATGTGCGGAAATGTTACGCGAAAAGGCTGTAAGAGATACTCAGAGAAGGTGTGAGGACAGTGTGAGGCAAAGTCTGAACGCAGAGAGGAAGGAGAAGGATATTGTTCAGATTGGCTGTGCTGCTAAATTAGCCCTATCGGAATGGGCGAGTGTAAAGGATCTAGCAGAGATTGAACTTGACCTGTTGAAAGGCGATCAGGCGGTCTTATCTGTCCTCTTGACCGAATTGGACCAGATGACTCGGGTGCTCCGTACGTGAGCCACATCATTGTAAGTGCTGTCCTTTGAACTAGCTTCCTTATCTGACTGATAACCCATCTTCCAGGCATTCAGCGATTCTTTTTCCAACGTTCGAGGACAGACTATACAGATTCAATTGAATTCAATGATTTCCTATAGATGATGTGTATCCTCTCCCCGGGCGTATAGATAGACACTCCTTTGATTTACTGTACTAGTTCATGATTCCGATACGATCTTGACGACCATCACATCATATCTTACCTTCCCTAATTGAAATCAATATTAAAACACTATTGCTAAATTGTTGGAACAAGCAGCTACCAAACAAAAAAGTACCACAAATGAGAGAAATCAAGTTCCAAAGGTTGAAAAGTGAAGGAAAGTATAATTGTAGATAGGTGTCTCCAGTAGATCATGGACGCTCCTGATTATAAACTTCCTGAGCCTCGATGCACGCGTCTAGTAGGCAGGCATAATTGTCAGATGGGGTAGCTTGACTAAAACGCTCAGACAGAGCTTGCGAGATTTCTGATTGACTAAGATTAATTGTCAGTAGGAGTCGAAGCGGGTCATGGATTGGATACCTAACAGGGCCGTATGCAACTTCAACGTCGCAAGTCAGCGAACTTACTGATAGCGGCCAGCGAGAAAATATATCTGGAGTAAAGTTAAATGTTGCCGAAAATTTAGCCTTTTTGGATGGTATCATGACTTTGGTCCGTGCTTTGAATCCTGGTAGTCCATCACAGTCGATTAATGATATATCAACGGGATATCTGACAGCGAGTAATAGGATTTGCGCGCGTAACTGTGAGCATGAGGACCAATAGTCTGATAAGTAAGAAATGATCTGAATATTGTATTAGAACTAGAGATCAGATCGGATTAGAGTTATCACAAACCTCTGCACAAGAAACAGGTTGTGTACGATGAATAAACGTCTTTGCAGCTTGCAGAAATAGTTTGCTGAGTTTAGGGAGATCGTCCTTGGTCCTCAATGCTAGGCCGTTGACTGGAGCAATCTCTACGCCTGATGCAATAGGAAGATGATGATCGCAGGGAATGGAGACCCTAAAACAAGAGGCGTATATGTATTCAATCATGCTTTCGTCAACTTTGATGACACGAAAGCGATGAAGGTCTTCCAAGGTATCGAGTTCATCTAACAACAAAAACGTTGGATGGTGACCTCGGAGAAGAATATATACGCACCACGAAGCTTGAAAACCTCCGTCAGCAAGACGTGTTGTGGCCGTGCTTTGCTAATCACATCCATCGCTACTTTCTTTTCAGTTGCTAATTCTTGCAATCGTCCTTCAAGATGATTGAGCTGCTCTGTCTGTTCGTATAATTCTGCACGTTGTGTTTCAACTTCGATACTAAAAAACATTTAAAAGATTTTCAAATATCAGAACATGAGCGTACTTTTGTTCTGCGATGGAAACCTTGAGGTCGTTAAGGTATCCCTGGTCACTGGCCTCAATTTGCCTAACTTCTTCCTGTTCGTGTTCCAGTTCCTTGAGGATGTCAATATACTCTTTCTCCAACGTCGGCAACAGTTCCTCAGTTGACTTTTTGATGGGTTCCAGCATTTTGGCATCCTAAAATAGATAATGAGCCGAGCCATTATTTATACATCGAACAAGAGGACATACTGCCTGAAGGTCATTGAAGACTTGTTCGGCGGTCAATTGCAATCCTTCTACCCATCGTAGCTTCCAATCATACCAATCCGACTTGGCTTGTCCTCGAGCATTTGATCGGATGAGATTTAGATGGTGCTTTTGTGATAGTTAGCCCACGCATTTAGGAAAAAATGGAGCTTACCAAAAGCTCGGCCTGTCCCTCTTCATCTGCCCGCGTGAACTCAATGAATAACTCAGGGGTGATCTTGGCTGCTTCCTCCTCGGCCTGTACAAACTCTGCCTTGCTCCTCGTTATCCAACCTTCCAAATCCTTCGAGACTCGCGTATACAACCCCAGTTGAGGTACATCAATTCCCATTGCAATGTAGTACTCTGTAAGCGGTATATCTGCTGGACTTCGGGCCTGGCGATTACCAAAACCAGGATGCATTGAGCGTCTTGGGGCTGTAAGTTCATCCATGAATCTGATACCTGTCAGGGCGAAAAACTTCTCTATCGAGATTGATAGCTGGATTCAATTTATTAGAAGACATATCGAGAAATCTGAACTGTATAACTCACAATATCATCTGGCTGGATTTCTTCTTGGGGTGGCGAATGCTCTTGCATCCTGTCATCATCAACTTGGTCTCCGCCCGGATACGCGTACTCTACATTGACTTGTTCACCATTGACTTGCTCTGGGGTCTCATCGGGAACCGCCTCAGTGACAACCGGGGAGGGCGATGCTCTGGGAGGATCAGAAATGAGTGGAGATGTGTGTACCTGCTCCTGTAGTGCCTGGGTGTTTTCAACTGGTGGCACGATAGTAGGTTGGTGAGGCACAATCTTGTCAGATCGTACCCAAGCCGCGGAAGGAACGGAACCTAGACTCATACGACCATTGCTTGTCTGCTTTGCCGGAGATACTAGGCTGCTTGTCGAGTTTCCACTTCTCTGTTCATTCTGAAACGCAACGAAGGCATTCCCAAGACTCTTCCTGCGCGCAAAATAACCCAATGGCCGCTTTGGAACAACAGACAAGTTTCTTGGTCCAGTTTTTTGGCTCGGAGACGGTGACATTCTAGTCTGCAGTGCGGTAGATGATCCATGTGAGGTATCTGATGATGGACGCTCAAGAGGCCCTTGGTCAAATGCTGGACGTTTAGTAGGACTCGGACGCCCGGAATCATGAACACCATCTTGCATGACTGAGAAAGATCGTTTGTTGAGTGTGTCATGTACGGGTGTGGATGGTGACTCAAATCTTCTGGGTGAAGGCCTTGCTACAGGAGGGGCGAAAGCAGCCGAAAATGTAGGTTTGGGTTTAACTGGTGACGCGGGTTTTGTGGGTGTTCTTGAGATGGTAGGAGCTGTGATGGGGAGACCAAATGAGAAAGCAGGGGTGATCTGGGTTTGTTCTTGCACTGCTGTGGACGTGAAAGGCATCGTTATTTCCTCGGGCAGTGGGTTGAGCATTGCTTGCCCCGACATCGTTTCGACTTCATCTAATGCTTGGGTTTCAAGCGTGGACTCCTGAGACATTGTAGCAAGGGATTGTTGAGGCGTTGAGAAAGAAAGGGGTTGAAGTGAACCATAGATTCCAGACTCGTCCATTGTTGAATCCTGATATCCGAGGCTCATGCGCCCAACTATTTTACTGACGTTCAACGTCTCATTGCCATCTACCATATCGTCATCAATGCTGACATCTGTGCTGAGGGAGTCTTCATGCATCGCAAAATTTGCGACGTCCATATCCCCTGATATATTTGCAGTATCTACACCACCCAGGGAGTCCCTAACACGTATAAGGCGGGCCATAGCGTCATTGAGGTCCATGCCTTGCTGAGTTCTGTCAACCTGGATATCGTCCTCTGAGAAGGCCTCTGGCTCATGTGGAGTATCACCAGAATGTGTCATTCGACGGAGTGCAAGCCAGACAGGGTCTTCGGTGGCAGGCGGTCGAAGGGACTGTCCCATGGGGATAGTGAACTCCATACCCTCCTGACTGTTTTCAACTGAGTGCACTTGTGAGTTATCATCCTGCAGCATCGAGGACATCTGTGAGTTTTCGTTATTCTGGTTATCATCAGATGGGACTGCGTCATCGGAGGGGAATATGATTGAGTCCCTTGGTCGAACCGGCGCAAAGGGCTGGCGAACTGCCGATGAGTGTCTACGAAGCAGTCCTCCCTGTAGGACTTCAGTAACCTCCATTTCGACGTTTTCATCCAAGTCCATTTCTTCATTCATCAAGACAGAGTCCTCATCATTTATAATAATACCTGGACTGGCCGTAGTGAGGTCCATATCTTCACTTCCTGCAAAAGAAGGACGAACGGAGCCTCGTTTGTTCCGAGAGAACGATGCGGGATAGTCATTTTCATTGGAAAGTGTAGGTTGCAGGTTTGCCTCAGGAGATGATGATGGGAGCGGGGACGATTGTGGGGAGCCAGTACTATTTGTGTTGTCCTGATTGGGTATCTGGAAGAGTCGCACATGGGCATGTTCCGCGAAGCTGACCCGCCGACCCAAGGACTTGCGAGACGTATTGTCATGGAGCTTTGCACGATAGTCGAGAGTGAGATCCATTGATTGAGTTATATTTTCATCATCCAATTGTAGAGATTGCGAATTCGATGGTTGTGAAAGCTGTTCTAAAGCGTCGTCTGTGTTAACTAGTACAGATGATTTCAAGATACTCTTTCTCGGCGCCTGAAAGGAGACCCAAAAGCTTCAAAACATTTCAGTTACTGGAATTCATGGAAAACTTACGAATGACGGCCGACGTGATTTGTCTAGGTCATTTAGACGTTCCCCAGGAGCGATGCTATATGCTCGCCGCCTTCCGTTTGGAACTTTCTTGGCTTGGTTTAATACAGCAATAGAGCGGCGACGTTTGGAAGAGTCCTCTTTGAGGGCAACCATGGAGGGAGAAGATGGAAATAGATAATGTCGGCCACTGGCCGGAAGATGTAAATAACCAAGATAGTTGTTCCCACTAAACGCGTTCCAATGTCAGTCATGTGACTGTGCGTGCATTGACATCTTACGGTTGTGCTCCAATGGTCAACCCGGGATACGAGCTCGCTAGGCCTTGTGTTTCCCATGTATAATATCTCAGAACTTTGCAATGCTACAGGATACCTCAATACTCGAGCGTAATTATAGCGACGCGTCAATCACGTGAGTCCATGTTCATCAATGAATGATCGAATGATCATGCAGGCTTTAAAGATCATCCCGAGACTGAGATTTTAATACGGACATGGATACGAGGAGCTCTGCCCGCAATAAGGCAGTTTCTGCAAATGTTCCAGCACCAGTGGCCTCCAGAACAACAAAAACGAAAGTGATGGCCAAGTCCACAGGTCTTACAAAACCTGCACCTACGGGTGTGAAACGCGCTCCAATCCCAAGGAAACCTCTAAGCAGTAGATCCAACTCGAGCTTTGTATCTGATGGCTCCTCCAAAACAAAGTCAAGGAATCCACCAACATATGAAGATACCAAAACCCCTAGTGCTCAGGGTGAGGATCGTGAACCTATCACGGTGAGGAGATTCTCATATTAGTGACAAGAAATATCGATGGACAAGATCTTAGGCTTATCTACGACTTCGCCCTCGAATTGGGGATGAGGAACCGACTTCTGCACCCTACCTGACTCCCCTCTCCGACACTTCTGTTCGAATGACAGAACCACAATGCCATGGAGTGAACAAAACTCGATTCCGGACTTCCACCATCACAGGCTCTTCAATTTATACTTTCTCCCGCATTTTTCTGCCAGAGACGACCCAGTCTGATTTCTTCTCCAAGACCACTCTTCCTCTTGTCCAGGATGTCTTACAAGGACAGAATGGTCTACTCTTTACATACGGAGTGACCAACTCTGGAAAAACCTACACCGTGCAAGGTGGACATGCAAGAGGCTCTGTCGGAATCTTACCTAGGACCCTTGATGTGATCTTCAACAGTATCGAAGGCCTGCAAGGCGACGGAAAAGTGAGTAGCTTGTATCTATGGTATCCTGTAGATCTAAAAAAGATTACCCCAGTATCGACCTGTACGTCTTTATGGTATCGAGCCGTCGGACGACAACGATAGTGATCTTCCTCGAATATCCACTGAACCGAGTCTAGTAGAGGTACTTGGGCAACTCGATTCCAACTCCGAGATCGACTCGGATGTAGATCTAACGACCATTAAAGTTGACCGCAATTACGAGTACAACATCTGGCTTTCCTACATTGAAGTCTACAACGAGAAGGTTTACGACCTATTGGATTCAGTAAAGGATGAATCATTTAGTCGACTGCCCACACCTAAGGCTACAACGGATCCAAAGCTTCTTTTGATGAGGAAAGCCCTCCCGGTGCGCCCGTCGCCAGCCTGCGATAATGCAGGCGCGGAAAACAACGGGAAGTACATCGCTGGTCTTCGACAACTCCGTATTACCAGTGCCGCTCAAGCTAAATCTCTTGTCAAACTTGGACAACTCCATCGTCGAGTGTTTGGGACTCTGGCCAATCATCAAAGTAGCCGTAGTCACGGGATGGTCATCATCAAAATCGTTAGAGGACATCGGGGCGAAAAAGACGTAGGTTTATACTTGTCTCTTCCACAACAGTCGATTGATATCTAAAATCAAGGACCCGACTTCTTTGCAAGTATCCCGACTTACGTTGGTTGACCTTGCTGGCTCTGAACGCACCAAGCACACTCATACCACTGGAGACCGTCTGAAGGAGGCTGGTAATATCAATAAATCCCTCATGGTCCTTGGTCAATGCATGGAAGTCTTGCGCTCGAACCAGAAGAAACTTGCTTCCAGTCTTGCGCAAGAGGGTTTGGGAAAGGATGGTCGGATGGATACCCGAGACATTCGCAAGACACTTTCTGTCATTCCCTTCCGCCACAGCAAGCTCACAGAGTGTCTAATGGACTATTTCACAGGCGAAGGACGAGTGGTGAGGTACTTTGTAACCCTCGATTGGCAAGACCTCATATCTTTGACATACAGGCCATGATTGTAAATGTCAATCCATACGACACAGGCTATGATGAGAACTTGCACGTCATGAAGTTCTCTGCACTAGCCAAAGCCGTTTACACGACAAATGCTCCTGCCCCCGTACAGAAAGCCCCATCAATTGGTCCAGGTAAATTGAGAGGCCAGAAGTTCAAGGACATTAGTCCCATGACCATGAATGATCCCGATATTAATCCCAATCCCTTCAGGAGAAGGGTTACCATTACAATGGGAAAGAGAAGTGAAGCTATCCTAGAAGTAGTTGAAGGTAGGTCTATTTCTGTTTTTTTTTCTGGAGTACAGCTGAAAAGTTATGTAGAAGATGAGCCTGCAGATGATATAGATGACTACGACGAAGAACCGTCAAATCCTCTGATCGATGCCTTGTTTGATGAGGTTGAAGATCTGAGGCTCAAGGTCAGGCTTATTTTTCATCATAGTAATCATCTTATGGACAGTTTCTGCCGCATAGCTGTTTGAGGCGGAAATGAGATGTGCACTCACTGAAGTAGAAACACGAGAAGAAGTAATGCGAGAGATGGAAGAGCGCATGAGAATCATGGAGGAAAAGTATTCACGTCGTCTCATGAGCGAGGTGAGCTTCCACGGCTCTGTGCAATCTTGTTGATTATATGAGGCCTCACAGTTGGAGCAAAATGAACTTAAAACTGACGCAAAAATCGATATGCTCCACAGAGCCGGTCTATTCGGAAGTCCCATGAAAACACAGAGACAAATATTGTCGGACGAGGAAGAGGAAGAAGCTGCAGATGTTGAAATGAATCTGGTGCGCTCGTGGTATCTCAGCATCGGTCTACCTCATTGATCCTAACCTTCTGTAGTTGGATCCTGGTGATGAAGCTGATGAAGAATTATCCATCTCATTCCCTCTTGTCAATAAGTTCACTCATGAGCCTAACGCAGTTCCAGTAACAGAGAGAATCAACCAGATGGAAACGGTCATCAGCGGTTTTTCAACGGAGCGAACTGATAAGATTAAGGATTTGATAGAGGAAGAAGATAGGCTACTTGATTTGAAAGCAGTGGAGGCGGACAATGAAGATGATGATGAATATGTTGATGACGCGGAGGAAGAGGAGAAATGGCAGGATACCACGAACCCTAGGACAACCGTCACGAGAACTAGGGATCTCGCCGCTGGAAAATCAGAGACATCGAAGCAACCTCGAATATCAAAACTAGAGCGAGACTTGAAGCAACTGTCCATCGAAGGCAAAACCTTTGGTGGTACAGGTAAATCCAAGAACAAAAAGAAGATCATAATTCACTCTGACAGTGAAGAGAAACAAGATGGGGATGAAGTGCCGTCATTACCAGTGGTAAAGAAGAAAAGGCGAGTTCACTAAATACCTATGGGCTCACTCACTGACATTATCGACTCCTCAAGACAACTGGGTAAAAAACCTGTCATGACAATAGACAATATCGAAAAAGTCACCTGGGAAGTAGAGAAGAAGGTCGCAAATACACAGAGCAATCGTGCCGTCAGGAGGCTGACAGGAGATTGAGAGCTTTCCGACTCATCTGCCATAGTTGACCATCTGCTGTATTCATTTATTATCCAGACATTATCTCCTTTGCCAATATAGTGTAATTATACGTAGAGACCGTGGCAGGAGGTGGCATCGTCACAAGGACATAGCTGACCACTATGCTGAACCAGCCCAGAAATCAAGATGATTCATCGAATACCAGTCAATGCTTCGCAATGACTTGGGATGGTGAACCTCGATTAACATCTCTACTGTAAATGGTAAGTTTCAGAACCGGAAGCTTTACCGCCAACAATAATTTTGATTGCTTCATTCAGTAGTAGCCTATCCATCTGTAATCGATGCCTGCATCGTGGAGAATTGTAAGGATTGTAGGGGCTTCGATCTATTCCGTCCCCGATCCCACCATCTGCCTGACTTATCCTGTCCAGCGTGCTAGTAGTCGTAAACAACTGTACATAGCACGATCATGCAACATACATATGCCTAAGGCGTCTCAAAAAATATCCATTGCAAGTATTGAAGGTGGAATGCTTTCGCTGGTCCAAGCTTCCAAGACTACTGTTCGAATGTCGACAGATTAGTCGCTGCCCGCGGCAATTTAAAAATGCAGGCCATTAAACATAATGTTGCGATTAGTCAAAGCACTACCAATGTTAAGAAAAGTTGCGAAACGATCCAGGCGATACTTGACTCGCTCGAAGAGGAGACTATGCACGAATCCTGGCGACATGTCCTTGAGGCGGAAATTTCAAAGCCTTATTTTACAAGGGTACCTTCCGGAGTTCTGGAATGAACGTCAGATCTTGCTCAATTTGCGTACTTCAGTTGAAGCAGTTTCTACTGGAAGAAAGTGAATCGAACACAATATACCCTCCTAGTGAGTACCTCACACCGTCATCTAGGCCTCTTCCGATTGACAGCGTTTTAATTTAAGTGGAACAGATCTACTCTTGGTCCAGGCTCACCCCCTTTGACCAAGTAAAGACGGTGATTCTGGGTCAGGTCGGTGGCCCAGCTCAATCATCACAAGGAGACTCATTGATTTTTTATACGATCCTTACCATAACGTTGGTCAAGCGCATGGTAAGTTTCATTGGGGATGATGCAACCATTTTGACCGTCATTGTTTGACGGTCTTCCAGGGCTTTCATTTTCTGTCCAAACCACCGGGCTCGCTTATAAATATCTACAAGCAACTTTCCCAAGATATACCTGGTTTCAAACCACCAAGTTCAAGGTGGGTTGATTGTCGTTTGCATTATGACAAAGTAACATCTGCCTCACAGCGATCTGAGTCGTGTGGCTGAGCTTGGTGTTCTCTGGTTGAACACGAGCTTGACTGTTCGGGCCCACAGGCCAGGCTCCCATTTCAAAAAGGGCTGGGAGATATTCACTGCGGAGGTTCTGCGCAAGATTCTGGCTCGACAAGATCACCCTGGCATTGTTATCATGGCGTGGGGCCTTCCTGCTCAGAGGACGTATGATGCTATAGGTGTGGGTACGGTCAGTTTTCTTTCTCTTTTGAAGACGAATGAAAATTGATAGATCGGCCTTACTGCAGAAGAAGCATCTCATATTGAAATCGGCACATCCTTCCCCTTTGTCGGCTCACAAAGGTTTTCTTGGCAACAAGCATTTCAGCAAGGCTAATGAGTGGCTAGAGGCGAAGTATGGCAATGGTTCTGGCATCAACTGGAAGGTACTCAATTGAAAGAGGTGCCAGCAATTATGATCTACTGTGAAATGTATAGATTCGGATGGCACCACCTCCAGAATTGGATGCCTGCGGCAAAAACTCAGGAACTCCTCAAAGCCTAAACATGGGAACCCTGAAAAAGTTAAGATCAAGTAATCTTAATACTAGCCCTTCTCTCAGTTAGAATCACATAAAGAGCAGGAGTCAGAATTGGATGTCTTGAGAGCTCTGCGGAAGCTTTGTCGACACTTGAGAGCTTTCACTCAGAGACCTGCTCGCGACTTGCTGCGTGTAATATCACTGTCCTCATTTCCACTTCGAGGTTAAGATTATGAGTGTTACTTCAACCTCGGACAGGAAGAGCGGTCGCGCATGACGTGCATGTTTTCTAGACTATGCCTTCAAACACCTGCTCTCTCCGAAGATGACCAAAAGACATGTCTTTAGCTTCAGAGGTGATGCATATAGATCATTAGATAAAGCTACTCATGAGTCTTTTCATACGATAGGAAGAGATGATTTTATTTATAATTGGCCACGTTGAACAGGACCAGTGATCCTCTTCTCCTTCTTGTAATGCGCAGGATCTCTTTGTCGATCAGGATCACCTTAAGAGGCAAGGCCTTGTCTACTGGTATTTCAGATTGCTTGAAATGGGCTCCGGCATCAATAGCATATTTTTTCAATGTGAAGAGTAGCGAAGCGCATCCAATATTGTTCTTACCGCTTCAGTCAAAGATTCACATAAACGGAGATACACGGCTGTAAAACGCATTGTACATCTCTGCAAAAGCCCCGATCACGATTGCGATCGCACGAGTCTTTTTTTTGAGGGGGAAGAACAAAAAAGAGGGTTTGCTTTTTTTTCCGAGTCATCCTTTGTGCAGATAAGATTATCTCATCAATGATTCCTACCCCTGATCTCTCGCACTTGACGAGTGAAGACTACGATGTGGTATACGAGCCAGCAGGTATGTGTCAGGAACCTCCTGGAAAAAAAAAGCAAAAAACGTACTTCTCCGTAATTATTTCTCCTCTTTAATCTTTGTTTACAGAAGACACATTTCTCTTTCTTGACGCTCTCGAATCCGACGCCAATGATCTGAAAGAGTCAAGGGCTCTCATCTGTTTGGAAATTGGGTAAGGTTTTTCACCCAAAAAAATCAATCATTCCGAAAGAAAACTCATTATGATCATTCTTCACACCTCTCTCCCTCTTCCTGTTCTAGCTCAGGATCAGGTTGTGTATCTTCCTTCATAGCTCAAATCTTGGGCCCCTTCGTCCGTACGATTTCTTTTCCCTCCTCCTCTGTTTCTTTCACAAATGAGCCTCTTTTTTTATGTCAACCCTCAAATCTCACCGACTCAAAATCTCTTTCTCTCCGGTGGCTGTCAATCCGAAAAAAACTAGTTTACTTGTGTACAGATATCAATCCGCACGCCTGTCGCGCCTCAAAACGTACAGGAACCCAAAACAAAGTTCGTCACTATTTTTCTTTCTCTCCTCAATTACCCCCCGAAAAGAAGAAATCGACGCTAATTTTGAGATTCAAAAAAAACTGATGTGTTTTTTTCGTTTTTCTTTTTTTGGTGACGACAAAAAAAGGTTACACTCGACTGTATCAATGCCTCCTTTGTATCGCCTCTTCTAGAGCGTTTACGACATCAAGTCGACGTGGTCTTGTTCAACCCACCTTATGTACCCACAGGACAACACGAAGCCCTCACTGCCCAACAGACCAATAATAACAAAACGACAGCCATCACAGGGGCATGGGCAGGCGGCATAGACGGAATGCAAATCACAAATCATTTTCTCGAAATCGTTCAGGTGAGACCCAAAAAATGAAATAATATAAAATAAAAACAGAGTCAAAAAATAAACAGCTCCTGTTATCTGAAAAAGGGCGTTTTTATCTCGTCGCGCTCAAGCAAAACAACGTTCTCGAAATTCAAAACCGCATGTTGATGCAACATGGCCTGGAAAGTAAGGTAAGGGCAAAACACCAACATTTCTCTCTCTCTCAACAATCACAACCTCCCCCCTTGAGACCTTGTAGGGAAAAGGGAGGGGGACACTCTTTTCAAATAACATAAAATAATGACTCCTCCCTTCCTATTTTTTCCCATAGATCGTGTTACAGCGACGAGCAGGTCGCGAACATCTTTTCATATTACGGTTCAAACGCCCACATATACCATAAACAAAGAAGAAGGAAAAAAAAAGGCAAGCAAAGCATATGGGCATTGACAGACAAAAAAAGAGAGAGAGAGAGAGAGAAATATGGATGAAAGGAACGAAATGCCACAGTAGACGTGTAGATATATATGTGTATGTATACGTATGAATATTTTTTTAAAAAAAAAGGAGAGACAGAAAAAACAACAACCAGAGTCCATTCAACGACCTCCAAAAAAATTATTATTTTTTTAAAAATCAAAAAAATGAACTGATCACTCATCCCCTTCACCTCCAGGTCGCTTACCTCGCACACTAAACCGGGACGGAGCCCCAATCGACACCGTCCTACTCCCAGAGGAGAAAACATGGTCATCCGAAGATATCGAGGCCACACCACCACCGTTCACCGAAGGATCAAACTCGAGCCGAAGCTTCAAGAAACCACTATGACGCAACTCTAAAGAAACCTCTGCAGAGGTCGTTCCTTGCGGTTGAATGTGTCTCCAGATCTATGGTTTTCCAATAAACGCCACGACTCTAGTGAAATGGGGAATCTTACATCGACTTCTCCAGAACCTAATTCCCTATCTTTGCCTAGTGTCTTGTGATCATATATCCATACAAAAATCTTGGTCGTAGTAGTCACCGATGCGGGGAAAACGAACATCTCGTTCCTACACATATCACACAGAGGAACCTCAGCAAACACAGACCACCCACCACTCGGGCGTCGTTGTCTTATGATAATGCTTGGTCTTGGCCTCCTTGTCTCCAACACGAACAGTCACATACGCCCTCGTCTCACTCAACGCAATATCCTTGGCTCCCAAAATCGTAACACGAAGTATACCCGGCGGCTGCATCGAACCAACACCATGCCCTTCCGCCGCAAGACTCTGACCATCCAAGGAGAAAGATTCACTCTGACCACCATTACCCATCATCACACCACCAACACCATGGGTTGACGACTGTCCAGCAGGCAAATCCTGCGACACCGACACCGACATTGGGACCGGAACCGGAACCACCCCAACAACATCTTGATGGTCCTTATCCCCGCGCCTAAACACACTCGTCACACCTTTAAAAGCACCCTTCCCAGCAGACACAGGCAAACCCCCAATCTGAGTAACAGCACGCCCCGCCGAACTAAAAGTAGACGTCTTCTGTCGAGACTTGGCAAGAATCTGAGGGTGGAACAACAAACGGACGCGAATCCGACCATGAGCTCCATGCTTGGGATGAGACAAAACCAGGACGCGTTCCGCTGATGTAAACGGTTCAAGACCGACAAGGTCAATCTGCGCTTCACCAAGACTCTTGGCTTGTTCAAATTGGTTCCAGTCAAAAATCTCGACAGAAAAATTGGCAGCAACACGAGACGACTATAAAGGGATCACATGAGTTTTTTTTTCCTAAGAAAATGAAGTGTTCGAAAGAACTTACGACGTTGCATGAGAAATCCTCGTTCCATTGAGGAGCAAGCGTCTTCTTGATGATCTGAGACTTGTATACCTTGTCGCCATTGAGGGTGAAAACAGCATACGGATCTGATTTGCCGCTACGGTCAACACCACGGATATCAGATCCATCAAGTAGGTCGACTCTCAGAATACCCATATCTAGATAGGAATCAATAAACCCTGTTCTCGTTCAAACACCGCAAACGCGCTTACTATTGACGCTTTCTCTAGCTTCAAGCCTGATAGGAACAGGGATATACCGTGCCTCGACCTTGACATGAGATCTGTCGTCGTCGTCATCATCTGTAGTCAAAGTAACAATTTCCGGAGAGGCCTGACAAAATCAAATTCAGGATCCATTATTAGACGAGTAAAAAAAAACAAAAGCTCACAATGGCCTTCTCAAGGAACGCCTTGGCATCACCCTTCCACTCTCCAATAATGTCATCCCTCGAACCTTCATCAGCCTCATTCAGTCGGAACCAAATTTGACTAAAATCAATCTCCTTAATGAACCCCTCGCCGACGTATCCCCATTGCGCTTTAGTGCTCGTCGATTTGTTGGTAGAGAAGCAGGGCCAGTACCCATCGTCCAAAAGGACTTCGAGTCGCGCCTTCTTCATCAATTGACCAGATATGATATTAAATACAACGATACCCGATTCTATCACCCATGAGTTTCTTTTAAAAGAAAAAGGGAATTAAACAACACGCACGTTGAGCAAGAGCTTCCTCAACACTCATCTCAACACCCTGTTCTTTCTCACATTTCTTATCCGAAGCAGGCGCTTGGTCTTGAACAGCAGCTGCATCATTTCCAACAGTATTCGACACGTCATAGCCGGCCAATCCTCCATTGGCACCTGCGCTTTGAGGTAAAGCATCTGGTCCCGGAGCGGTAACTGGGTCAGGGCGTTCGGCGACTTGAACCGTACCACCCTGAAGATCGATAGAAGACGACGACTTTTTACTGTTGACGGAGACTCCATCAGGACGACCACTGGGATGGCTTTCTTCGCCAAAAGCGAGATTCTTGAGAGCCAGTGCAGGCACAAATTCAGCAGTGTAGGTGAGAGTACCCTTGAAGCCTCCACCCTTGTCCAAGCGAAGGGGGTCATCAGCAGACTTGACACCAAGAGACTTGTACGGATACTTGGGATCATCAGACTCCACAGCGAGATCAGAGACTTGAAGCTCGACCGAACCAAGTGAACGATCCTAATATAGTTATCATGATCCCTTCCCGTGGGCTAATTATATTTTTAAATTACCTTTGTGAGATGTTGGTAGTCCATGCATTCCAAGAGGAAGGTCTCCTTGAGCGAATTGACCGGAATGTAAATAATCTGATCCCAAACTGGGTTGAGATCTATTGTGCATGTTACTCGTCATGGAAAGAGGGTAGTTGGATCAAAGCTTACTGTTATTGACAACCTCGGTGCGACCTTTGATCGAGTCAGCAGTAACAACGCGGATGTAGGGATCACTCTGCAGAGAGAAATTGTAAATGACCACTCGAGTACACAGACCGGGAAACACCTCACTTTTCCGCCAAGCGTGGCCTCAACATTCCTGAACATAGTTAGACTCGGGTTTTTCGAGGAAACAAAGAAAAATCACTACATACTTGACATCAGTCGCCTTTACCAAGTTCAGCCTGACGACACCAATTGGGAACCTATATTGATCAAGCCCATGCAGACTACCGGCCATAGCCACTGGTTTCCATTCTCCCGAGATCCTGATCCGACCACTCTTGCATCCACTGAGGGTAAACCAATCCCGACCGGCCTCGTTTGTACAACTCAAGAGATCCAGCAGGGTGACAGACATATGTCCAATAACAGGATCCTTGAGGAAATCACGGTCATCAGCGACTTGAATGGAGATGACGGACGTTTCTTTATTAGAGCAGAGGAACTCAAAAGGTGTTTCCCAAACGGGCGCGATAGTGTGTTTGAACCGCGGAGTAGAAAACGCCTCGGCATTGTCATCCCCAAGGAACACTTTGGCGAAGGGATTAAGGTCGCCGGAGAGAGACTTGGACTGATCAAGGTCCTTGGCTTGGTGGAGAACAAGACGAACGATACCAACACCTGGGGAAAAATATGAGTCATAGGCGTCTTGAATGACGTATAAACACTCTCACTGGATTCGGGAACCTCAGCTGAACCTTCGTGGGGTTCGAGGACAGGGAAATACTGAACATCATAACGTAACTCTCCACGTTCCTTGCCATCCTTCAGTAGAGGAGAAATGATACCCTCATGCAGAGAATCGACGGCAAGTTGGTTCATATCAAAAGTCGCTGCACCGAGTGGGGTGTCTTTCCTGTGGTCATTAAAGTCCCAAAGACTGAGCATGAGATTCTCGGAGATGGAGTTTACTAAAAGGAATTTGGTCTCCACCCAGGTGGGGTTGTAGCTGGCACAAATTGTGAGCAGTGGAATAGACAAAAGAAAAATACAAGCATACGTGTTCTTTTTGACTTGAGTGCGGGCGAGTTCTGCACGATCGTTGATGGAAAAGCTGACAAAAGGATCTGGGACGCCACCGCCTATCTTGGTACCTTTGATGCCGCGGGCGGAATGGACGGTGACTTGAAGGATACCGATAGCTGCATCGAGAGGTTTACCGGACAAAAGCTGTTCGAGATTGAGGGTAAAGACGTTGGGCTCATACATCATGGGGCCGAGTGTTCCATGAGTCATATCACGAATGAAGGATGAAAGGCCGGGGACCTAATGAGGGGTTGAGAGTTTGAAAATGGATATGAAAAGGAACACTGACGTTAGCGATGTCGAAGCCAAAAGTCTCACCGCCAATAGGCTTGAGAACGTAGTCGATGACGGGCTTCTCGACAAAGGATAGGTCGACGATTTGAACGTGAGGAAAGTTGGCCATGAGCTTGAGCCTAATTCGCATAAGGCCGCTGAAAGTGATGTCTTCGAGGAGAATAGGCAAAGCAGCGGTCGCCAAAGATTTGCCAACGCGAACGGACAAGACGATCTTGGGGTTGACCTTTTGTGCAATCTGCTGTTGGGTCAATTCTGAGGTTTCATTGGGTGTGAAAGAGATTGCCCAGTCCATCATAACGACATCATCGTCGGTGTTTGGAAATGTTCTGACTTTATCGATTCTGGGGGCCTTTGTGCCCAAAGTAAAAGTAGTGAGACGGATAGAATCCAAGAATGCAGGGCAGTTGGTGCTGAGGACTTGGTCGACGGAGGAAACGACGGTAGCGGAGAGGACAGGTTCATAGATGAGCCAGAAGCGGTCCAAGAAATGGTTGATCCAATCGGCGGTTTCGTGCTCGGAGGCCAAGCGCACTTTGACGAGCTCGCGTTGGATGTCGTCTCTGGCGTTTCGTCTTGTACGGGCGATGGAGGCGGAATAGTAGGAGTTGCAAAAGGCGAGGAGGATGAAGAGCCAGCCCCAGCCAAAGCCGAAACGGGTGATGAAATGGGAAGCGAGGACAGCCTAAGAAAGATGAGCTAGTGAGGAGGCAAAGGGAGAAGAAACGGACAAAGACAATGACTGCGGCATTGTGGTACCAGTCGCCGTAGAGCTGTTCGTCGAGAAAAGAGGCGAGAACGGACTGGGCTTTTTCATCGCCTTGGAGGGGGTTGTCGATGCCAGAGTTTTGGCGCCAGCCGACGCGATACCAGTCAGGTATAGCGGGAGGAGGAGTGACAAGGATAGAGCCCGGGAGTTGACTGGTGTCGTCTGGGGAGGGTGGAGGAGAGACTTGGTCGTGGTCTTGGACAGTGATTGTTGGAATGTCCATGAGACGTGTGGCAGGGAGAAAAGAGTGCAAGGGGACACTTTTAGTGTTGAGCAAGGTACTTTTAGTCGTGCAGGATGGACTGGGTGCCGAGCAAGATGCTTGAGTGCCGTGCAAGATGCTGTGAGCGTCGAGCAAGATACTTTGGACGTCGTGCAAGTCAGGCGTGCAAGATACTTTTGTCAGGGTCACGTGTTGCTCTCTCTACCATGAGCTCACTGCGAGAATTGTATGTCGACCCGTCCAATGCATGGTCCTTTGTGCCGTCGGTGCCAGCGAGCAGCGAGCAGCGAGCAGCTATCAAGCACCCGCAGCCTGTCCTCAGATTTACTGCAAATCCCTATGCAACCCACCTCCTCAGGTCGCTCGTCGCCTCTGCCGTCCTCCAGTACACGTCCAGTGCCCTCGTCAATCCCTGGCAGGTCGGCAAGCTGCTGCTCCAGACGCAGTGGGTGCCCAGGGACGCCGGGGAGCCTGTCCAAGACTTTGAAGTGGAAGACTCGGTGCGTTTTCACAATTAATTCCTGCACTCTTGATTAATTCCCTGTAGCTCAGCGACTCGGACAGCGACGGCTCCTACTTTGCTGATCCTCTCATTGCCAAAACAACAAGCCGCCGTCCCCTCGCAAGGCCCACAGACGAACAGGGCTATGTCGTCCGCCGTTCCGTCTTGGAACACGGCACCCGTCCAGAACACATCGTCCCCGTCGGAACCGCAGACAGCGCATGGACGATGATCAAGCGCATAGGTCGATTCCGCTCGGAGGGCTGGCTTGCGCTGTGGAAAGGTCAGACAGACCCGTCCGTCGTCGTCCGACTCTCACTCTTGTACAGGCCTCGCAACGTCCACTCTGACTGAAATGTTGTCGGCGGCAATGCAGCCTCGAATCAACGACTCGCTGCTCTCCCTCCTCTTCCCCTCCATCCCACCCTTCCACCAGCCCCCTTTCTGTCTCCCCATCGCTTCCCACGCCCTCACCGCCCTCATCCTCTCTCCTCTCGATCTCATCCGCACTCGCCTCATCGTCCAGTCGTACAACCCTCGCTATCGATCCTACACAGGTCCCCTTGATGCTCTCCACAAGATCCTCAGAGACGAGGGTGGTCTCAAGGCCATCTTCTTCCACTCCCATCTCTTCATCCCCACTTTCCTCGACAGTGCTCTCCGATCCGCAGTTTCATTCGCCCTCCCCGGCCTCCTCGTTTCCTATTTCGGCGCCTCATATATCACAGAGGATTCTCATCCCATCACCTGGGCCTGTGTCGAGCTCGCAGCAAGCTGCATCGGCCTCCTCCTCACCCTCCCCATTGAAACCATCCGCCGACGACTCCAAGTTCAGGTCCGTGGAACGGCTCAACCCATCAAAGCCTGTGTCGAGCTCCGGCCTGCCCCTTACAACGGCGTCGTCGATGCCTTCTGGCATATTCTGACAGAAGAGCGTTCAGACCTTCCCATTAGCCACCACCCCCGCTGCAATAAAGAGGGGAACGAACAAGACACAGTCGACGACGAGTACTCAAGTGCTTGGAAGAACACCGGGCTTGGTCAGCTTTACCGGGGTCTAGGGATGCAACTCAGTGCTAGTGCTGTATACTTTGTCCTCAACCTCCTCATCCATCCTGAAGAGACGGATGCTGGCTGGGTCGAAATATAATCCATAATTGTACCGTAATATAGACGCCGGCAGATGCCGAGCCAGCGACGTCAGAGAAATATTCGAATACATTTTCTGAGATGCCGACGGCCACGACCCCAAACCCTCTCCTCACCGTGTCGCACGACGACCACGACCACACCATGCCCAGAGACAGCCCAACGTCCGCCACCCCCCTCCTTGCTCGAGCTCTTCAGCGCATACGCTCCACCCCCCCTCGTATGATCGCATCTCCTCCTACCCGTGCGCCACCCATTGTCTATTGTCTTTTCCTTCCTCGTTGACCTCTTGTCTCTTCCAGAGCCAAGGAGGGCAGCAGTCGCTCTCCTCATCCGCGTCGTGCCTGCCCCAACTGCAAAACTGCCAGGCCCTACTGCCCCTCCACCGTCCTTGTCAGAGTTTTTTGAACAAGACTGGGTCAAGGATCCTACATCCCGCGCTGAAATCCTTGTTTTGCATCGCCAGTCCGACGCCGGACAGGCCACTGCCGAAGGTCGTGTGCGCAATACTGCTCGAGAGGCCCATGTTGCCTTTCCCGGCGGTCGCACCGAACCAGACGATGAAGGTGGCCTTTACACAGGTACCGTACATCCGTATTGAGAACTCTGCTCGCTAACATAGTTTATTCAAGCCATGCGTCAGACTTGGGAAGAAATCGGTATCGACCTCGCCGAAAAATACTATTCTTCTATCGGTCAACTCGACGACCGCGAAATCACAACTTCCCTCGGAAAACGTCTCCTCATGATCCTCTCTCCCTTCGTCTTCCTCCAAGTCACTCCCACAGCGCCTCCTCCAGATCCAATCGTGACGACGACCCTCCACTGGGTACCTCTCATATCGCTTGTCTCCTCACCTAAATGGTCTTGTGTCACAGTAGACGCCGCATCCCGAATTTCCCCTCGCAGCTCTGCTGCTTTTCAATATCTCATTCGTGCTTTGGTAGGAAGCATGGAATTCCCAGCCATCATCCTTGAAACCGCAACTCCCTCTTCTTCCTCCTCCTCCACACCCCCTTCATCCTTTGAAAAGCCCAAAAGACAAAAACTCACGAGTACACAGGACGTGATTGAAAAAGGGCTGTCCCCAAGAACGCTCAAGTTGTGGGGACTGTCGTTGGGGATGACGTTGGATCTCATGTCATACATGATCTTGTCGCCATCCTCCAAGTCGGAAGAAAAAGAAGAAGGAGAAGAGCCCGAGTCTCCGTTGACACAATATATGCAGCTTCCGTACCAAGATGTCGTGGAAGATTTCCGTGTGGAGTATGTTGCTCCCAGTCTTACGAGTGTTTTCCCCAAGTTTTCTTATCCCGATGTCAATTTCTGGATTTGGTGAGTGCCATCTTGCCTAATTCGTGTGTATAGTATTTATTTATTTATTTTTTTCAAGGGTATTTGGCAAACGATATCGAGAGGTTATACGTGGGTGGGAAGCGAGTCTACGTGCGGGAGGTGTCAACGATCGTCGGTGGGTTTTTCTAACCTCTATCTTATCACTCAATTATTCAATCTCCATTTTGTGTGTGTCAATGCGGACAGAATCAATTGGTCAGGATCTGCTTTGAGCACGTTTTATGCTGCCATTCGAAAAGCTTTAGTTGTCGTTATCGTTGCTCGTGCACTCGGTATTTTGTTCGGCTTCGGGTTTGCGATTTGGTGGATTTTCAGTCAGTGATGCATAGATTGTGTTTCTTTATGGCGTGGGGCGGAATCTTGTTCATTCTTCAGCTTGTCTGAATTGGTTTCTATTATTTGTACATGAAAGATACAGTAGTAATATGCATTGTTACATATTCTCTTCTCTCTCTCTACCGGTAGCCAGAGCTTTTTTCTTTTCTTTTGTCACATCTATTCAAAAATATGTCCATGCTTTGCGACAGCGACAACGAAAACTCTTCTTCCTCTTCTTCTATCATCAAATAGGAGCTACAGAGGAAGTCCACAAACTTCACAATCAGGTCCGCTATGATCCGCATTTTCAAAAGTACAATGTGGGCAGATCCTGACCCTGTCTGGATTCCCACCACCTCCACCACCGTTCTCTGCTGCAGCGATTTGCTCGAGTATTTCAGGAGACAGTAGTTCATGATCCTCCTCCTCCTCTTCCCCCCTTTTTCCTCTTCTTCTTCTTTTGCTTATGCTTCCATTTCCATTACGAGAACGATCGAGGCTTGATTCCGCAGAATGTGATAGAGGCCATGCGGCTTTAGAAGAAAAGCACCGAAAAATAGATAAATAATTCTTGCTCCCCACAAAAAAACTTGGAAAGAGAAGAAAACTCACGAGCACGTTCACGTTCACGCGTCACCGTCATCAACGTTTGCCAACTCGATGAATCGAGTATAGGATCCAGAAGCGAAGGGTCTTTCCATAATTGTGGCTGCGTCACAGTTCGCATCACCAACTTGATGTCCTCCTAAAAATAAAAATAAAGATAAAAATCAACAAAAAACAAAGCATGTGTGCAACAAGTTCGCAACTCCACCTACATCAGAAATCAACCCCGTCGTAGACAAAAACCATATCAAATGCCAATCGCTCAACCACGTGGCCAACGCAAGACATTGTGGTCCGTCGTCGTCGTCCGCTGCCGACGGTCCACGACTCGTCCGACGAGCGCAAAGTTGAGTCGCACCGAGGTCGTCGTCAAGTTGAGCCATGACATCTTCAATCGTCTGATCTTCCAACCCCGGTCGGTTCTCGATCTTGAATTGGGTCGAATGGAAAAGCGGGGATGGATTTTGAGGGAATCCGTGTGTGACCTGTACATCCAGAATGTCAATATAAATATAAGAGAAAAAAAAGTAGAGAATCTGGTGTCCCAGCGTCACGTACGTTCACCAACAAATATTCAACCGGAAAACACGGTTTTGCGCTCTTCTTGACCTCCAATCCGTATTCGTTCTTGTACGAGAAAAATACATCAGGTATATAGCGTGCGGAATCCTCGTTCCTGTCTTCCTCCTTCACACGCACAATACCAGGGTCAACACTAGCTTCAATCATATCAGCATCAACCATGGCCACAGCTTGCTCCGACGCCTGATACGCCGCAATATCGACTTGACCGTCCTCAGTCGCTGCCAGAACAGCCGTCACGAGACGCGAACCATATTGACCCGTCGGTGACGATCGAGACCGGGTGGGATTGTCTTTTTGCAATTTTGCAGCGAAGATGGCTTCGAGGGAGGAGAGATAGAACGACTGCGCATGCCGTTTGTACACGTTTTTGGTTCTGTCGTTGGGCGTCGGCGTGAGGTCAGTGAAGATATAACCGACAATGGTCAAGGGCTCGGAAGCGGCAGCAGACAGTTCACGGATTCGACTTTCCTCTTCCCATGGCCATGCAAGAATCAGTCCATCCAGTTCGCCTTGTTGCAACGGCTCGTAGATTGCTTCTACTACAGCTTTGACCCCCATTGGGACCTTGTCATAAGGCTGGTATCGACCGATTAGCCAACCGAACCGTTGAAGACCGGACTTGCGCCATGCTTGGAGGAAGCGATCGATTGTCTGCATGGAGGCAATCTCGAGATGGTCAACCATACGGAAAGGTTGTGACTGCAATGTTATGGCCGAGGGCTGGCATCCTGTACAGATACCGGCAGGCCAGCTGGGATGATTGCCAGTTGGACAAGGAACCTTGACCCTGTAAGACAAGGGATTCAGAGGAGGGAGAGAAGACTGTGCCGAGGCAGACTGCTTGGGCGTGATCTTTCGTAAATACGCGTGATAAGAGAGATACTTGATGTTGTGCTCTTTGTGATAGGCAGCGTCATGTGGTTCAAGAGGCATGCAATAGTCGCACATCCCCTTGGGCCCGTGCTTGCAGAATTGGGCGTCTTTGTTCCTCGGGATTTTTCCATCCTGTGTGCGCCAGTATTCGTCTACAGGATCTTCCTTGACAGAGTCCGATGGGTGCTTGGGACTTTTCGATGGTAGAGCATTATTGCCGGACGGCGCTGGGTAGGATTGATAGGTTACAAACACCAGATCGCCGTGTCTGGAAGAGAGATATGAACAGGACAGAGAGAGAGGAAGAAGAGCAACATACTTGAGGCCGAGGTCGGCCAACGTCCTGCCTGCGAGGTGAGCAAGCTTGAACTCGTTTCCTCGGGGCTGGTTGGAGATGGTGATAGTAGCTGGATCAGCCTCCGGGGCAGTGGACAAAAACTAAAGAGGACAGAACTCAGAAAGGGGAGGGAGTGAGGAGGAGACATACCTTTTCCTGGAGAACAGATATGGAATCCTCGGGCTGGAGGTCGAAGCGAAAGTTGCCGTCCTTGGACCTGATACGGATGATCTATAGCCACTGTGGTCCATACACGAAAGAAACAGCAAAAAAAAGAACATACCATCGTGGAAGCAGAAGCAATATGTATTGGCTGACTAATTGACGCGTAATAACACTCACTAACGCCATCTTGTCTGCTGATGGCGAATGACTTTTGGTTATAACTCTCAGGCGGAAAGATGGACCATCTCATTAGAACATGACAGAGCATGACACTGGTACAGAACTAAACACAGAGGACTCGTCTGCACCCAGCGTGCGTCACTCCCCAGGTCTTCATTCGCTCCCCGTCTAATTCGCATGTCAGCCAGATCTCCATGACACAAATTCATTGGCTCCAGTGCTCGACAGCTCCCTTGCCCAGCTATTAAGCCTTGACCTCTATCCACAAGCACACTCTCTACCCGTTGCATTTCATGACAACCTCTTTCCGTACGCCCATCCACAATTGACGCCCCTATTTCCGTGGAATCATCACCAAGACGAGCACAACTTTCCCTCGGCACTATTTCCAGGCATATCACAGAGTGCCCCACCAGACCATCCCTCCTCACCAAGGGGCCAGTCTGGCCGGCCGCGAGCAGTTTCTATTCCCCAGGCTTCACCTGCTATTTCCACGCATTCGTTGATGGAAGCAGATGATCCCAATGATGAGGAACGCGTAGTGGAGGAAAAACGCAGGCGTAATACAGCGGCATCAGGTAAGCGTCTAGACAGACCTTTTTGACTTTTGGGACGGATGACCAGCGTTCCTGCAGCTCGGTTTCGCATCAAGAGAAAGCAAAAGACGATCAACTTGGAGCGTTCAGTATCAGATCTATCAGGAAGAGCAGAGGAGCTGGAAAAAGAAGTGGCGGATTTAAGGAGAGAGAACGGTTGGCTGAAGGAAATCGTCATGCTCAAAAGTAGTCGGTTTGCTGCTGTTGCAAGCGCCCAACAGCGACAGGCATTGAGTCAAGCCATCAAGGACGCTGGAATTAATCTTGGGGTCGACACAAACACCACGAGAACTTCAATTTCCACTTCAGCTCAGCGGGTGGGAGAGGATTTATCTGACCAGGAGAATGGGTGGGAATGAGAATTAGATATTAACACAAACTTTTGTCACCTTGTATCTTCGTAGAGAATGAGGTCACAGATATTTCTCACGGATCGTTGCTTCTCTTATATGTCATTTGGCCGACCACCGTCCATCAACGTCGGGTTTACACCCTCTCCTCCTGATCGTGGTTCTTTTCCTCTGGATCACTATGGTTTGTGGTTCTTTGTCTTGTCTGAATGTGACTGTGATTTCAAACACTCGTTTAGGGGAATGTAAAGCCACGATGACAATGTATACGGAATGCCTGAAGGAGAATTCAAACAATTCAACGCCTTGTCGTGCTTTAAGCAGGGATTATCTTGATTGTAGGATGAAAAAGTGAGTGAGACATGCCTTTCTTCATAAGCGACTCTCCCCTCCCAAAAAAAAACTCATCTCTTTCGAGAGGCCTCATGGAACGGGATGACTGGCGCAACCTTGGCATGCAGAATGTGGATAACAAGATGGCAAACACACCAGACAAAGTCAAAAAAGCAACATAACGAGGATGCGACCATCACATCCCGGTAACACCCCTTCCCTTACAGGCCCGCCTAACAACTCAATCATGATGTATTTTGTAAACAGGATTAACAAATTCTCGAGATCGTTATGGTTTTTTTCTCCCGAGAAACGTCTTGCTTGGGCATTTGAATATTATGTGTCGCATAACATTGCGTTCGGACCACCAATTCAATCTGTGTCTGGCCTAGTCCATGGTCTCTTCCAAGTGATATTCTTGCCATGTGAATCGTATGGCGCGGCCTTTTGCGAACCGAAGGGACTTGAGCAGTGCGATGTATGAACTGTGTGTCAGACTTTTTCCTTGTCCACAATCTTACAGTTTGTGATGGTCTTGATTTTGGGCTTTGGGTAATTCTTCTTGTTCAAGTTACACTGGCAATATTACCCCCCTAGAGATTTTATCGCTGCCGAAATTGTGAAAAATTCTCAGTCAGATAATTGTAAGGCCATGATTTAATCTGATCATGGTTTGACGATTAAACTGGACCATAGTATGAGAGTTTCAGCTGGCGTACCGAAGGAATTAAAGCCTCGGCTACCTTGAGCGGCTCTCATCGATTCGTGCACATTACTGAGCCTTTTCTGCCCTGCGTGACATGAGCTCTTGTCCAGATCTACATCATCCCTGGACCTCTCTGACTTGTTGGTCATAATCTGGACGAATTTGCTGGTGTGACTGTTGGCAAGTGGATTGCCAGTGCCGCCAGGTCGATTGGTGCCACAATACTTTCGCCTGCTGCTGTAAACGATAGCTCCTCTCATTTGTGCACGGAAATCAATGTGCGTACAAATGGTAGATTGACGACCTCAACTTTGGGCAGCAATTGTTGGATTGGAAAGCTAATGTATTAATCACAATTTATACTATGAATGTCTGTTTTTTGGTGCAGAATTCGGGTCGTATAGTTTGCCTCTCCGTTTGACACAGGCCGAGTGTGTGCTTGAAACAGCACCTACAGCTTTCTTTTTGAAAACAACCTTGAACGGGAGTCAGCATCTAAAATTCAAATTGAATGAGTATAAGCATCCAGCTGAAATATTATTTGATCGGGACGGAACGGAGGGGAAACTGATCATCAACAAACCCTGCCCATAGACTTTCAGTATTCTTTATGGCTACTTTTCAGGCCTCGAAAAGAGCCACCACGCTCTCTCCTACCATCCGCTCACTCGCCAGTGGTGTCCCTGTTGTTTCCCGTCTCAACCTGACAGTGCGAGCGCCAGCGTCAGATCACGACCATGGCCACGGTGGATCTGCTACCCGTTCCGACTCCCAGCCCAAGTGGTCTGGCGGTGTTGATGTTTCTTCAGCTGCTGGTCTTGTGAGCAGAACTGTCACAACCAGTGAGTATAATTTTCAGTCATCTCTGGAAGTTAATTTCTATCTGCTCTTTTAGCATGCCCCTCTATTCTTTCCCAACAACGCTTCGTCCACACGTCTGTTGCGAGGAGGGATACGCCCGAGGTCCCAGACTACTCAAAATATCGCACCGACTTCAACAGTAACCGCACGCGCTCCTACTTTATGGTCGGGGCTCTCGGTGTTCTCTCCGCATCTGTTGCAAAGTCGTCCATCTCCGAGTTTTTGCAAACAATGAGTGCCTCTGCTGATGTTTTGGCAATGGCCAAGGTCGAAATTGACCTGTCGGAGATTCCTGAGGGCAAGAATGTTATCATTAAATGGAGAGGAAAGCCGGTGTTTATTAGGCATAGGACTCAGGACGAGATAGCTGAGGCTCGCAGTGTGGAGTGGAAGTCGCTGAGAGACCCTCAGCCCGACGAGGATCGCGTCAAGAAGCCTGAGTGGCTTATTATGCTTGGTGTATGCACCCACTTGGGTTGTGTACCCATTGGTGAGGCTGGTGATTTTGGTGGATGGTGCGTCTACTTTCTCAAAATGGGAGAGAGGGATTGTCTGAATGCTTGAGTCTCTAGGTTCTGCCCATGCCACGGTTCGCATTATGATATCTGTGAGATTCCATCCTTTGGTTATAAAAACGTGCCGACTGACTCCTTCTCGAATAGCTGGGCGTGCTCGCAAGGGACCCGCTCCTGTAAGGATCACGCGTTATATACTTTCAGTGGACGATGCTTATGCTTTTTTCTTTTCAGCTTAATCTCGAGGTGCCGACCTATGAGTTCACTGAGGGTGACTCTAAACTCATTATTGGTTGAAATATAACAATAGACGAATAGTATTTCTCCGACGAATAGAGTTGATGTCACACACTCAGGATTCTCGCGAGTTGAACCTGATTACGGAGATTACTGATATAAGAAGTATCCACCACCCCCTTATTAACCTTGGCTATTACCTTGATCACCTTCCAAGTGTTAATTGTGCCCTATTGAGATGTCTCGCGTCGAACCCTTGACTCTAAGCTCTATCATCAGTCTGGTGAACGCAGATGGCTTGTATCTGCTCGGATATGCCTGGGCATTTGGAATGGGTAGGCAGATAATCCAACACTTTTGTCTTGGTATAGACGAATATCTGACTACCTGGGCGTATTGCAGCTGTCTGGGTCACTTTCTTTGCAGGTAAGATGAATAGAAATTGTACGTCAGAGTTCTGCTGACGCAGAACATTCAGGGATTATTGCATTCAAGACACTCCGTGAGTGCTAACGATACCAGATAGCATCTGTCTGCCTATCTTTGTTTATGATTTTTCATTCTTGAACAGCACGTCAACAGTTTGGAGCTCTGCAGCACAAAATTTTTCCCGTTTATTTTGTGCAAACTATCATCCTTTCTAGTGCACTCTTGACCAAGTGGATTTACTCCCACCCGGATGTCACAGCATACATGACTAAGCCCTGGATCGCGGATGTTGCTCAAGTCTATGTACTCGGAACTGTTTTGGTCGCACATGGTGTGAACTACTTCGTCATTGGACCCATGACAAGCAGGTGAATGATTCTCCAGGGAAGAATGATTATTTGTCATGTTTAACAACCTGTAGAACAATGTTTGCGCGCCATAAACTTGAGAAGGAGGAAAACAAGCAGTACAATGATCCTACAGTATGTTTCTCTGTCGACTTAGGAGTTATCCTATAGACATTCATTCTCTGTATAGGCTTCCGCCGAGATGAAGGCTCTCAATCGTCAATTTGGTTCGCTCCATGGAATTAGCTCGTTGGCTAATTTGATTGCCGTCATCGCATTAGGTTTTCATGGATTATGGATTGGTAAAGCAGGCATTAAGGGATACTAGATGCGGTCTGGACTACATCAAAACCATTCATCGAATGTGTCTTCCAGAACTGTAATTTTTAATATGCAAATACCTGTCCGTCAATGTACAGCGCCCCTCCAAAGAAAGGATTGCAAATGTACGAACAACGGGCACCCTGAGATAAGAGCACACGACACACTTGGTTTGAATTTTGAATTACGCTCCTATCGATTCCATCTCTGGCAGATAGCCATCTCGTAAACTCCTTTCAAGGCGTCTGATCTCTTCCATCGATGTAGCTTTCGCAATGGCAGCTTTGACGCGGTCTTGATCCTCTTTGGACATGAGATGACCAGCTTTGCCCCTGACCCCTGGTACAGCTTTAGGTTCATCTATTGTTAATACAGCCTTTCCTGCATTAGATGACACGGTGGTAGATAGGGTTGTTGCGAGTGCATTCGGTACGCCATCGGCTGTTAGGAAGAGTGCTTTGCCAGCTTTACGCTCCTATAGTCATTGACCAAACTCGATAAGACTCCATCATGACTGGGAACGAGACAATCCGCTTACCTTGTCGCGAATTCGCTGATAATCGAGCACCCGCAAATTCGGAATTCGCCAGGCTAGCCATTCCCGATAATGTTTTCTTTCAACGACAGGGTTTCCCTGTAATGAGAGATACTCCAAGTGTTTGAGGTCTTTCAAGGGCTCTAGGTCACCAAGTTCTACGAGAGCATTGTTACTGAGTACAAGAGTAGTGAGATTGGGCGCGGAGAGACGGAGAGAGGGCGAGATCGCGGATATTCGGTTGTTGGCGAGGAGGAGCGTGCGCAGGCGTTTGAGGAGAGGCAGATTGCCCAATGTGACAATACTGTTGTCTGTAAAATCTATAGCATCGTGCTGGTCCTATGTCCTCGTTGAGCTGAAATCACTTTTATTCCGAAATGTGCAAGGACGTGCTTTTGTTACACCCAAGTTCTCGATTGTTGGGATTTTGTAACCTAGACGCGGATTCAATGTCGTGAAAATGACTGGGTGGATTGTGCGCACCCCGAAGGTCCAGTTGACGTTCTTTTACGGGATTTAAACTCGAGACAGTTTGCGCAAGGAGCTCGGGGGTGAGTTTCATGGTGGGTGTAAGGGATCAGTCACAAAAGTCTTTTAAAAGTCTTAACCATCAATATTTGATTCCACTCTACACCTTGCCCCCACCCATGAGGTTCCTCCACCAGCGCCTTAGTCTGTTTGTCTTTCCATTTTCTCGTTTTTCTCGTGTACTCACATTGAATGCTCACTCGTCAGATTCACCCAAGGCAATGACACATATACATTTGTGCCCGACGGCACGGACTCACCAATTTTGGTGGTTCACCGCGCTTCTGGCGAAATCATACTGAACAGTAAGTCATTTTCTTGATCGTTCTGGAAACTGGAACGACCCTGCTGGATACAGAACCCACAACACCTATACCCTCCACTGCACATCGGTCGGGCAAATCCCTCTTCGGCATCGTTGGAATCATATCATTATCGCTCTGTACGCCTGCCCCTTGCTTTTGTAGCTTCCACTCATGTTGACTATCTACAGCTGAATATATCATTGTCATTACTGGCCGCGAGCTCTTAGGCCGCTTGATGGACCATGACATATACCGTGCGACCAGCTTCGACATTTTACCGATAAACCCGAACATTTCGTCGCATAACCCACCCCATCCTGTAGAGGCACACTTGTTGGCGCTTGTTAGGTCACATTTACATGCGGGAAATTTCGTGTTCTCCTACCAGTGGGATTTAACGCGACGGTTGCAGCTACAGTGGGAAATGAGAGAGAAAGACGGACAGAAGGCATTTTGGGAAACGGTAAGACTTGTTGCAAAGACTGAAGAATGAATTTGTTGTGTTGATCAAGTTGGATTGTATAGGCGGATGATAGATTTTTTTGGAACAGGTACCTTCAGTCAAGGCTTATTGACTTGACGAATTCTCAGCAAGATGTGAGTACCCTTTTCACGAGCGATCGACATTGGTTGCTGAAAGTACCCTTCGTAGTTCAGTCCATTTCTCCTTCCAATCATGTATGGAAGTGAGTTTTTTGCATTAAATCGATGGCAGCTCAGCTAATTCATTTTTTTCTTTCTATAGCATTTGACCTGCGACCGACCATTCTGCACGACCGACACGTGTATCTTTGCCTCATAAGCCGACGCAGCCGGTTTCGTGCCGGGACACGCTACTTCCGTCGAGGAATTGACAAAGATGGTCGTGTTGCCAACTTCAATGAAACGGAACAGATTATCCTGCTTGAAAGTCCTACGCCAGGTCTAGGAGATACGAATGTTGTAGCCAAATTGAGCTTTGTCCAAATACGTGGAAGCGTGCCGGTGTTCTGGGCAGAGATCAACACGTTGAGATATAAACCTGATTTGCAGATCATGGACTTGCAGGAAACGGTGAGTTTTTGAATCCGATGAGGGGAGGTACTGAGGAAAGGCTGATAACTTGCTTTGTCCACCTGGGTTGGTGTTGGTTCTAGGCTGATGTCATGAGACGCCATCTGCAAGAGCAAGTCGATACGTATGGAGATCAGACTTTGGTCAATCTTGTCAATCAGAAGGGGTATGAAAAACCTGTCAAGGAGGCTTATGAGCGGTTTGTCGCGGAAGTATGTTGTTATTTCCCTGATCTGTGAAGCGTATTCAATTTCGCTGACCACAAGGTGAACATGCCAAGTGTGCATTATGAGTATTTTGATTTCCACACGGAGTGCAGTAAGATGCGCTGGGATCGGGTCTCAATCCTCCTTGAGAGAATCAAGGAAGACCTAGAGCGACAAGGGTGAGAAACTCTAAGATGATGAATCAATCACACAACTAACGGTGTAACGCAGGTACTTTTATCTCGGTGCAGACGAGGAGAAACCAATTAAATTGCAGGCGGGTACGGTTCGGACGAATTGTATGGATAACTTGGATCGGACAAACGTGGTTCAGGCTACCATCGCCAAATGGACATTGAACCAACAACTAAGGGAATTGGGTATCCTGTCTGGGGATACGGGTGTAGATGATTATGAGCTTTTCAGTAAAGACTTTAGAGAGAGTAAGTTTTTCCTTCCCACATTCGACAAAACTTAACTGGCTTTTGTATTAGTGTGGGCGGAGCATGCCGATGCCATTGCTAGAGCCTACGGAGGCTCAGATGCCCTCAAGTCCGACTTTACAAGGACAGGTAAGAGAACAAGAAAGGGACTCCTCGAGGATGGGGTCAAATCTACAATGCGGTATATCAAGAACAATTTCTTTGACGGCACGAGACAGGTATGTGGGATAGTGACAAGATCAACTGGAATATAATGTGAATTTATATTCCTAGGATGGATTTGACTTAGTGACTGGACAATGGGTGACTAAAAGGTCACCGTCGGCATCGTTGTTCTTGATTACCGATGCTCGTCCACTCATCATTCGATCGGTATGTAAAAACGCACCGTTTTATGAAGAGATTCGTCTCGTCGAATGACTGAACGACGTTTCGCCTTTCTTCCAGGTACCACTTATCGCGTCGTTCTCTTTGTTCATGGTCATCGCTGGCTTGACGTTACCTCGTACATCAGGTTGGGATGGCTTTAGATTTAGTGGAAAAAACAATCCTCTGACGCAATTGTGTGTATTCACAGACTATTCACTATTCTATTACTTCCTTCTTTGGTTCTGGCTCTTCGCGGTCTCAATCCTTTTCATGATGGTCCACGGAATTAGCTATGTTTCGTGGCCGCGGCTCAACCCGTTGACTCATATAATCTATTATGATGGGCCCGGATTCCGCTCTGCGAGACATGGAATGGGGGTAAAAGGTAATACGAAGGCGGCTGAAACAAAACAACGAACGAAGGGGACGCGTATCGAGGAGTTGGAATTGGGATCGTTGAAGAAACGTGTAGATTGATAGTTTAGTTTACATACTAATGCTTGCTGGTTGTTTTGAAAACTATTCGATTGTTCTGGGTTTACTATGGTGTCATTCTAGGATGTATGTGCAAGTTCATCAAAGCCAGCGTATAGCACAAAAAGCACAAAAATAGCACGGATGTGGGAGCAAGTTTACTTGATATGGGTAGTACATAATCACAAAATTTCTTTTAGCTAAGTAGAGCTTAGTTCTCCTCTGTATCCTTCTCTCTGTCTTGTGAACGACAATGACCAAGGGACTGAAACGTGGAACCGTTGGAGACGAAGATGAGAAAAACACCTTTGAAGGAGTTGAGATCGGGGACGAGGAGGCTAAAAATCTGGAGACCTTTCAGCGCGAGATAGCTCGCATTGAAGTTGCACTAGGTGCGTAATAGAAAGTTCTCCTATCTCTTGGTGTGACAATTGACACTTGGCTGCACTCTTAGAAAGTATAAGATATCAGAAACTCCGTCCCGCCTTCAAGAAGCGCCGTGAGATCCTCAAGGTCATCCCGAAATTCTGGCCTGTAGCTTTGATGCGCCATGGCCATATGTCCCTTCACATAGCACACAGCGCAGACCAGTCTGCGCTCGTTTATCTGGAAGATGTGTGGGTTGAACATGATAAATCAGAGCCACGCGCTTTCAAGCTTGAATTCGTGAGTGCTTCTCGGTTCTCGCAACAGTGACCAGATTCTTGACACTCCATGTTTCCTTAAATAGCATTTTGGGCAAAACCCTTATTTCTCCAATAGCGTGCTCAGTAAGGAGTACAAATACATAGCACCACCTTCAGCAGCCGATGACCAACCGGACGAGAATGGAGTTACGGAAAAGATGGTTGACTTTTCGTGGGACCGGGATATCCAATTGAGCGTGAGTTTGAGACAATTTTTTCCTTGATGTGCGCAGAATTGTCGTGCACTGTATCTTTCATTACTAGCCCGAATGTTGAATGGCTGACGACGTGGTTTTTTTTTCTATGCAGCACATGAAAATTGATTGGAAAAGTGACGACAAGAATTTAACGAAAATGTATCCGCGGGAGATAGATCCTGACGATGAGGATTCGATTGCAGAACCCGGCAGTTTTTTCAATTTTTTTGAACAGGAGAGTGATCCGATGGATGTGGGTGACATTTTTTTCTCGCCTCTGCGTTTCGTAATAGAAAACCAAATTGATTGTGACCGTCAGATCGGGGTGACGATAGCAACCGAAATATTCCCGGATGCCATTGAATACTTCCTTGGCAATTTAGGAGGAGAGGAGCTGGACAGCGAGGACGAGGATGAGGACGAAGATGAAGAGGAGGAGGATGAGATTGATCTTGAAAAGCCGAGGTCAAAGAGACAGCGTGTGTAGATTACTCCGGTTGACCTATGGTTAGGTATGGAGCGGTCTCACGCGCTCTTCCAAAAATAGTTTTGGATATATACAACAACAAAGGCCGAATCAAAATTCCACTTCTTTCTTTTTCTCCAGTCATGAGGCTTGCGCTCGTCGCCGTTGCAGTCGTTCCGATCGTTACTGCTTGTGCAGATGACTCTGTCCATGCTCGCCGCTCTGTCCATGCTCGCCAGGTATTCGCTGCCTCGTCTCCCAGCAATGCCGTCGCCTCCACCTCTGCCGTGCTGAGCACCCCGGCTGCGTCCCAAGTTACCCTTTCCTTCTCGCTCCTTTCAACTAATCCCACCGCTGTTCCCCTCGCTAGCATCAATGGAAATGCCGCTAGTGCCGCCACCGAGCCCCTTGCTAGCACTCCTACTGCCGGTGCGCAGCCTTCCGATTTTCCGAGTGCTCCACCCCTACCAGATAGTGCGTTGTTTAACCGCTTGCCATACACCACCATCTTACATTAACTCCCTAGTTGCAACATTGGACCCTAAACAGTGGCCCCCCCCTTGACCAAATAGCACCCACCGACACTCCAGAAGTTCAACAGTGGATCCAAGAAGTCCAGGCTACGGGTGTCAATATCCCCACCTTCAATGCAACGGTAGATGGTCGGTCAGATATAATATTTTTTTCCTATCAGTGGCTGAGTTTTCTCTTCGTTAGGCGGTTGTCCCGCCAATCTCGATGCGGTTCAGGATACCAGCCGCTGCTGGTGGACTTGTGGTGGCTGCACTCGTGACACTGATATTACCGAGTGCCCCGATGCTAAGACCTGGGGTTTGACTTATGACGATGGCCCAGCATTTTACACCACTCAGTTGCTTGACTACCTGGATGCGGTCAATCTCAAGTCCACGTTTTTCGTGGTCGGCTCTCGTGCCATTTCTTTTCCTGCTATCCTTCAGAGTGAACACTTGAGGGGACATCATATTGCCGTTCACACTTGGAGTCATCATCCCCTCACAACCTTATCCAATGAACAAATCATCGCTGAACTTGGGTACACGAAAGCAATCATTCAAAGGGTCCTCGGTGTCACCCCAAACATGATGAGGCCGCCATATGGTGATATTGAGTGAGGTTCCCTTCCTGTGAGATGATCAATCTTCTAAGGGATTCTCTTGGAACAGCGACCGAGTACGTGCGATTTCGATGGCTATGGACTTGACACCTGTGATGTGGACCCGTATCAGTCCCTCCCAGACATTCGATACCGATGGTAAATAGCATCATAATTTTCCATGGGGTTTCTTGCCAATGTGTCACATTCCCAGATTTTGATATCCACAGTGGGGCAGTTTCTGTCCAACAAGTTTTATCGAACTGGGAGGGGATCATGAACAATGTTTCTTCCAGAGACAGTGGTTTCATCGTTTTAGAACACGACCTTTTCCAACAGACAGTTGAAGTTGCTACAGGTTACATCTTGCCGGATGCCTTGTCGCGCAGTCTGACGATCGAGCCCGTGTACGCCTGTCTCAAAATGCCCATCGCCAATGCCTATATTGAGACCAACGACAATAAAACTAATCCCCCTGATACTGGATTCGGTGCGATTGTTGCTCTCTGTCTATCTATGTCATTTGCTGACTCGCGTGAGTCAGGTATCAATACCACCAGCAGCTCCGCCGTCAGTGGAAGCAGTCAGAGTTCTAGCACCGGTTCTGGCACCATCGAAAAGGTTTACTTTAACTCTGCTGCTCTCATTATGTCTCTTGCTGTTGTCCTCGCCGGCCTTTTCGCCACCTTTTAGATTGGTGTGACCCATTTGATCTCGCTTCAAATCTTCCATCCAGTCTTGTTCTTATCTGCTACTTCTTTGACTCACTCTTTTTAATATGACGCTCTTTGAGGACTTGCTAGGGAACAGTCAAGAAACGCCTTCATTGTTGTTCTCTCTTTCTTTACCAGTTGGACACGCAGGATCGTGAGGTATGAGAGAAATGTTGATGTGTTGAAATCTATATCACTGTTGTTCCTTGGACCTTTTTTCATGGAATTCAAACGATTTCAAACATGATCTGCCGAAAATTTATGTAGATTTTGTTTAATAGGTGGCATCATCACTTCTATACTTTTGTTGTAGCTCCTCATTTTTTTTCGAACCTTTGCCTTGAATTATGTTAAGTTGCATGACTAATTTGCACACATCCTCTGCTTGCTAGACTTGCTTATCTCATTGACAGGACTTGTTTCTGAACCAGTTTTTTCAGGTATATGGAAACATGAGGTGAAGAGAGATTTTTGGTAATGTCCAGTGAACTGCTGGCAAAATCCCAAATCGGGCAGATTTACTGTGGATCTGACATGTCACCCTGTTTACAATGGGTCCCTTCTTTGAAACTCCGAGGTTGCCTGTCGGAGGTACGACTAATGTCAGTTGGACCTCATGGCGGGCTCGTAAGATATTCCGGCCAAAGACCCCCGGCACGTGTTTGTTGAAGAAGTGCGGCCCATAACAATACGTTGATGACTCCATATATTTTTAGATTCACATAAATAGTCGAGACAACTTGACTAAAAAAGAGGGGGAGGAAGTCGAATGTCAGAGTTCATCATTTCTCAAGATTAGAAGGTTTAGATATTTGAGGGGCTCATCAGCCATGTTTTAGCAAGCTATCTTTGCTATCTTACCAATTCCGTTAGGGGACTTACTAAAAATTCCCATCACTTTAATTATTGTCCCCCGCACCAACCCCTCTTGCAAACTCCATCTTCATTGTTCTGAATAGTGGACCCTACGTGATGATACATAATAATAGCCTTTGTCCAAATTGATCTTTTTTAGAAATCCAGTCACTCAGGAAAACGTGAGGACAAATCAGACTATTTCTGGGCTTATTCTTACAAGTGGTATTCAATCATCTGCTCTGCAGTTGAGGAGTCACATGTTGGGCCTGCACCCGAAATCACTTGTTTCATCACCGAATGGTATAATAGGCAACAGGCAACGAGATAACATTTTGGGAATAATACTTGGGTATATTCTGGATTAAGTCTACGGCGACCTAAACTACTGCAAGGGTGAATGAATGCGCTCAGAAATAACTCAAATGGAGAGACTAAAACCAGAAGGAAAGATCAAACAAAAGAAGGCAAGTAGAGCAAGACAAGAATTATAAAAGTCTCGGAACATGGAGTAAGGGAGGAAGCCATGGTATCATTCAATCAGGATGAACAAGGGGACTTAAGGCATACATATCTACAAGACGTAGAATTGCACGAGAGAAGGATGAGGGTGGCATGGCTTAGACTATGAAATCAAAGTGAAGAAACAAGATGCAGATAGAAGCGTATAGAAACATTAGAAGAAAAGAGATCCAGAAAGCAAGAAAAGGTCATAATAAGAAGAGAGAATAATAAACCACAGCCCCATAATGGCATATAGTAGAAAAATAAGGTAGGACGAAACATGGTAATGATATGACGGGACCTTAGACGAAAGGTCTAACATAAACCATCTCAGTGTGGCTACATCGGAAGGCCAAAAGAAAAATGCTTGACAAATAACCAGCGCCGAGAGAAGCACAACCACGGCTAAAACCGGCGTCAAATGAGCAACATCAGCTCAAGCGATAAGCAAAGCTCCAAACCATTGCTAATCCTGGAATCACCACTCTGTCACAACCCCATCCGCTTCAGTAGGTGTCAGCCAAGGATGATCAATGAAGTCCCGGGCGCCTTTGCGTTCTCGCCAATCGATAGTCAGCATTGGCTCCAAAAAAGAACATAAATCAATGGAGTCGGCTTCAGAGTAGGAGTACTTCTCGACCATGACTCGTGTAAGTGGCCACGGTTTCAATGTGCGGATATAACGAAGGGCGCCTATAAGTACACGTCACCGAATGAGACTTGATGTGTGGAGATTACACGAAGATAACATACCAGTGTGATCGAATAATTCCCGACTAAATTTACCACCCATCTTCAATTGTAGAGGAAAATCACCCAGCAACTCAATAATTTGAGCCATATGATCATCATCTTTCGTGAAGAGTTCGCCTTGACCTTGGGGATCGAAAAGATACTCGGCTGTCAGAAGCTCGAAGACCTACGTAGCCGATAAGCTGCAGCCGAAAATGATCGCAATTATTACCCACCATACACGCAACGCTCCAGATGTCTGCTCTAGCGTCCCAGTCGCGACGTCCAATAATGGCTTCTGGTGCCCGATATTGACGTGTTTGAATATCCTCTGTGAAATGCTTTGTTGACGGTGTAGCATTACCGAGATCCGCAATCTTCACAGATATAGGAGGGACGATGTATCCTGGTGGTAGAGAACCGCAGTCCAGACCGCGACTGAGTGGGAAGGAGTGGAAAGTAGTTGGTGAAGTGACGGGTGTTGGGGGTGGTGTAGACGGAGTAAGTGCAGCAGGGATAGGGGTATCACTGATAGGGGTATGAGTAGGATTAGGGGATTGTAGGATACGAGCTAAGGTGCGCGACTTGGTAGTTCGCCTGGAATGATGACCAAAACACTCGCATTGACCTGATGATGAAGGATGGTAGGTATGCATATGCGCAGAGAGCTGAGATATTTGTTTAGGAGGCGAAGGACGGGGTAATGTGCGCTTGGCCCCGATTACTGCCCTCGCTGATACAGGTTGCGTAACTAGAGAAATCACATCGGATTTCGCCATCTTTGACTCCATAGGTGAAGGTGTTCCTATTGGCGATGGCCATGCAGGGGTTGCCGTGACTGACGAACTGCCAGAGGCAGCTGTTTCTTCATTCTTAGTCAAAGGGAACGTAACATCACGCAAAGGAAGAATTTCACTCGTGCCCTGAGAACCGTCAGCCCTGGCGATGGCTGAGACTACAATCGCAGGGGCAAGAGGTGCAGTGCCCGGGTCCTTCCAGAAGCTTGACGATGATATACCGTTAGATTGACGTATATGATGATCAGGTCCAGCGGTTGACTGTGGTTTAGTATCTGCTGATGCCGTGGATCGGAAAGAGGCAAAGGATGAGGACTACTCTCTCTTTCCATGACAATGACAAACCAAGGTGAAACTTCCATGAAGGTGCTGCTGCATTCTGAAGATCATTCTCAGGCGCCTCTCGCTCCTTCTTTACAGGCGACGCGACATGATCAGTTCCCGACTGATTGTCATGTTCAAGTTGACTGGAGCCAGCGAGCCGTGAGTTGACTTCTGTTGCCACCTTAGCCAAACTAAAGAACCCAGCAACAACATTACCGATGGAGTTGGATAAGGAAGTGGGGGGTGTACTTGTCATACTACTGGAACCAACGGCAGTAGACGCCAGAGTGAAAGATACCGAGGATGAAGAGGAGGACATGGAGGGAGAAACGACATCTGGTCGCCCTGGAGGCTCAGAAGCCTTTGGTAACTTTGAGGCGACAGGTGGCTTTTTCTCTGTTCTACGGACAACGCCACCGGCACAAGTGCTGTATGAGGAAAGACCACTGGATACCTTGGGAATACTGGAGTTGTGGCTGGCCACGGTTCCACTAGGTCCACAATGCGGGACTGACACCGAACCTGCCAGCCTTGAAATGTGCATCTGGGCAAAATAACGGCCAGGTAAACTATTTCCACCGCTTTCGCTTCCAGTCAGACAACCACCCACACTGGATTGGTTCACACCTCTATCCCAGCTTCTCCTCGGGCTCGAAAGTGGCTGAGAATTGAAGATTTGTACCTGTCTGCGCACTCGTGATGTATTATGTGGTATCGACATACCGGCACGGGACTTGGTAGGGTAAGGAACCCCTACTCGGCGAGACGTCGGAGAAGAAGCCTGTGCCAGTTCACTATAGATGTGCGCCTCGATGTCCGGAATCGATATTACTAAAATGGACGAAAGGGACATAGGATCAGCAATGATATATAAGCGGATAAGACAACTAGCGCTTGACAAGGCAAGTGGGTATTGCAGGTGAAAACAGAAACCCAGGCATACTCACATATATTTTCGGGTTTAATGTCCGTATGCACGAGGTCGCATTCGTCATGAAGATACTGGAGTCCAAGCAAAACTTGCTTTGTGATCACTTTGACAAGCGCTTTCGGAACGCCCTTCTTCTTGTGCCGTTCTATAAGAGCTAGGAGATTCTCGCCAAGTGGCTCAAACACGATGCAAACGTGGGAGGATTCAGGCCCGCGGTGAGAGAAGGAGTCAAAGAAAGAAACGACATGCTGACGCCCAGGGTGAGAGGGAGAAAAGGAAGATACATGAGTCAACAACTTGATCTCGTCTCTTGCTGTCTCGGCGTAGCGTCCCGCAGATTTAACAACTTTGAGAGCGGAATGGCGCTGCATACTATCGAAAAAAGTTCCACTGAACTTACTCAAGACATGTGTTTTGACCAGAACTTACTGACTATCCTTGACAAGCCACACAGTCGAAAAGTGACCCCAACTTGCAGAAAATACACGTCAAGACCAAGACTAACGAAGCCAAGGAGCACATGACACACCCAAGCTTTCGAACGACGCGATAGCGACCATGTTTGAACCCTTCACCAATCTTCACGGGAAGGTAACCCCCGACATTATAATCTACCGGGCTCTCCTCGTCCTTGGAAGACGGCTCGTCCATGGGTAAGATCTTTGGACCCAATGGTGTCACCACGTATTGATACTTCAGACAGGGTTGTTTGGAAGCCATCCGTGAGGTGGCAAAGACAGGAAAAGAAAACAAGGGAGAGAAGGGGATAATGTATGAGGAGAGCAGGTAGCCTCGTATCGTTAGTGACCCCGACGTGACAAATGTCACGAGGTAACTCTTGCCCAATCGGCATGCAGCCGTGAGTAATCTTGAACCGGCCAGGGTAATTAGTGTTTCTCCTGTCACCAGGATCGCTTATCAAACTCTCCATATGGCTATTGCGCCGCGAGGTGCATGCTTAATACAATTTAACCATGTCCATTTGACGTTCCGTTTTCCCAGGTCACAAGTCATCTCGATGGGTTCCTACACACTGGGTTGCCGCTTTCACTAGTGGCAAATGACGCTTGGACCGACGGATTGAATGGCGGCCTTGATTCCAGATACACTCAGAACTCTATGAGTGCATCTGACTCCATCGTGATGGCACGGACCCTCACCGCGTTTGCCCTTCTCTGAACATACAGTAAATCTCCAGGTTCCTTCATCTCTGCACGTAGCATCCAGCTTCGTTTCCCCGTTGTATCACGCAATGCATGGCCATGGTTGTTACAAGGTCCTGAACAACAAGATCCATGGTCTACATCGTACATGAGACGTGTCTAGATCAATCAATGGTTTTGGCCTGACTTACCTCGCAGCGTCTACTGTTCGATGTAGTAAGAGCAATTTACTAGCGTACCTGAATTGCTGCCACTTCTGAAGAGTGATTGTGTCGCCAATCATAATGATGCCTCCGATGCACCATCTACGTGCGTACCATAGATGACTGTCAACTCTTGATTTATATTTTCTGGCAATGTATATGACTTCGAGATATCACAATGTCAGTTCGGACGGACCAGGTAATGAACTGGATCAACCCGTAAGGTAGAAATGTCTTCATACTTCTCCGACATGATAAATCCAGAATGTTATCATGACAAGAGATTCTCCCATTCAGACATTATTATGCACTTATTAGAAGACAGGTAGGTAGACGTCACAGCCAAACCACAGCAAGTCATTTGCCATGACCCAGTCCTTATGGCAACTACAGAGATGGAAAGCAAGGCAACAGAGACAATGGACACTCACATATCAAAAATTGATGTTTAACTTTAATATCTTCCATCCTTTAGGCCTCGCACCCCTCGTGTGATCATGGTGAGTCTGAGGCTGTCTTGGTTCGCCTACAGGTCAAAAGGAAAGATAACTTATGATTCAAGAGGGCTCCTATTGACAATGTTCCGGACAGTAACAGTTACTGATCTGAATTATTTCCAATGGTTCCGCCAGTCCGCCTAATTATTACTGTGCCAATCGAGCATAGACATTATACTGTACTTTCTTAGTCTGATAGTGCGGCGTACTTATCTTTTCCACGCTCTTCTTAAGCAAACCTGTGTGATATGCACATATCATGCCTCAGTTTTGGTCTTCTATTCAAATCAAATATTGGGATATCGAGCGCTACATACTTCTTGTCTTGATACTCATTTTTTAAAAATTTGTAACGCGGTGCTCGATCACATTCCGCGGTAGGGTACGTGATACTCTTCTGTAAATATACTACACTCAAACAGAAAAACTAAATCACTCGCGACTGATCCAAATACAAGAGAGAGAAAAAGAAGATAGAAACGCAAAGATAGAATATGTCCAGAAATGACGCATACTAAGCATTGGACCAAGCAAAGGCTGCCGGATTGACATCCAGGAACGCAATAAAGTTCTCTATCATCAGACAATCCTCCGCTTTATACGTAAACCATCGACAATTGTTTAGAGCTCTGGACTCAAGTCGCAGGGACATAAGTGGTTGTCATTAGGAAGAAGTTTTTTTTTCCTATGGGTTCTTGGTGTTCAAGTGTTTCTCTTTAGAGATAAGTAGTAACATAGAGACTCGTTGCGCGCTTGGAACGAATCTTTTCTCTATCTTGACTCGGCAGATACATGAATTGGTATTACTTGTAGATATCTTTACGTTTGGCTCACTTGCAGCAAGCGATCTGACCATCGCGCATTTGTTTCAACAACATGCATATAACATATAGATTGTCAATCAAGATTCAAGTTATACTAGCTTGGGTTCTATGAAATTGAGCTATATGGGCTTCTTCGTTCTTAGAGTTGCTCCGTCGATACCTGCTGCCCATCCTCAGCTTGCCTTAGCTCGTATTGAAAGTGGCCTCTACTCAAAATTTCCCACGCCTTCTTCCTCTTTCCTAGTAGATCAAATAGATCATCCGGGAATGACTTCGATTTCAGTTCCTGGTAGATTCATTGGAGCAGTTGAAGATGAATGGATCTTGTTCAGGTAAGTAATCATAGCATATCTCAGACAGTCATCAAGAAGTATACCTAGTGATTGCGCATCCGACTATACGATAGGAGAACCCATAGGCTTTGGGGCTTCTTCTATTGTCTATGCCGCCACATATAAACCAAAACCTTCCTCTGAGGGGCCACATAATTCATCTACCCTTATACCCTGTGCACTCAAGGTTCTCGATCTTGACTCTCTCTCTCCACGGTCCTTGCAACTCTTGCAACGAGAGACAAAGTTAATGTCACTCTCGAAACATCCAAATGTACTTCGGGTACGAGGGTTCCTGGATCGACGGACATAAGATTTACATTGCCTTGCGATTAATGAATAAAGGGAGCGCCGCGGACGTAATGCAATATGGTTGGTCAGGAGGAATGGAAGAGGAAGTAATCTGTTGCATCTTACGACAGGCGCTTCAAGGTCTGAAGTACGCATCTCCGGTTGTTTTTATGGGGAGGGTGAGATTGATAGTACTTCGATTGGCAGTTATCTTCATATCAATGGCTTTATTCATCGCGATGTCAAGGCCGCCAATCTGCTCATTGACGACGATGGCACTGTGCTGCTCGGCGACCTGGGCGTCGCTGCTGATTTGAGTGAGGAATCATCGCGTTATACAGCATCGTCAGAAAAGTCTGCCTTGGATTCAGCTAATCTCAACCAAACGCAAGTACCTCGTTTAGTCACCTTTCAACCAAGACTGGTCCTTAACAAGCGGAAGTCGTTTGTTGGAACTGTATGTATTTGCCTAGTTCTCGGGGAACAGAGGTCTTGACAGCTTATCAAGCCTTGCTGGATGGCGCCTGAGCTAATTGCGGGTAAACAGTATGACGCGGCAGCTGACATCTGGAGCTTCGGCATAACTGCGCTCGAATTGAGCCAGGGACGGCCCCCTCGATCAAGAGAACCCTCCAAAGATGTGCTTTTGAGAATGTGCGTCAGGCGTTTGCGCATTGGACGAAATAATTTATCTGTGTGTATATGCAGTATTCATGAAACTCCCCCTACGCTTGACAGGGAATGTGGGGTGCACAGTTATACAAGGAGTTTCAAGGATATGATTGACAGTTGCCTCGTGAAAGATCCATCCAAACGGTGTGATTCTAGATATTTCCTCATAACATGACCTGAGCCGTATATAGCCCCAGTGCTGAACATCTACTTCAAACCCCATTCTTCAGGGGCGCAAAGAAGAAGGGCTATTTGATCAGCACAATCCTCAGTGAGCCAACTTTGTACCACTCTTTTGAGATACAACTAACACGGCTCTAGAAGATCTTCCTCCGTTGACTCAGCGCCAACAGCGTCGCGCCTTACGACAGCCACCCACGATTGCTACCATTGATTCATGGGACTTTGCCTCAACAACCCATTCTCCTTCTTTACTCCGACAGCAGCAGATAGGCGATCTTCTTATGACGACATCAGAACAAGAGATTTCTAATGATGAAAGTTCTAATCCGCAACAAGACAATTATTTTCCATTGTTCACTTCAGCCTCCAATGGTAATACATCAACAGATGTAGCAGCCGAAGGTTTATCAATTCCACCTACCAACCCTTCTTCATTTTCAGAATCACCTACAAACTCAAAATTATCCGAGCCTGGCCCTACCTATCCTACATGCCCACCCCGAAATGAAGACATCATCAAGGGTAGCTTCTGGTCAAGGCTTTCTTCTGGAGCCAAGAGACCCTCAATTTTGAAGGCGATGGTCGGCAATTCAAAGTGCTCGGGTGATAATGGTCGGTCGCCACTTATATCTGCACAGGGTGTGGGATTGCAACTTAGTGAAAGCCCAGACAAAAATCAAGAGAAGGGGGTGATGAAGGATCTTGTTTCAGAAACCATTGATACCGACAGAGAATTCAAGTCCGGTTCCCATAGTTGGTCCGCCATTAATAATAGGTAGCCGTGGGGATCATCAGGAAATAACGAGTGTATATCAATTCACGATTACGATTTGACTAGGTCACGAAACTCAAGAATCAGCATTCTTGATAGTATCATCGAGGAGGCAAAGCGCAGGGTATTTAAGTCATGACCTTCCTTCAATCTCAACCTCGTGCGAGTAAATAACATCGAATCTATGCTCTGACAATGCAATTTTGCAATCCAGCTTCTATTCTGATTCGTGCGTCACCAGCTTGTCGATCTATGTTATCTTAATACTTTCATGTTGATTGTGTTTTATTGTCTCCTAGCAATAACAATTGTGGTGTGATTTTCACATCATCTATAAGTAAACACTCATTTCAGGGAGCAGCAACACCATGTCATCCTAGGACAAACAAGTATTCATATTATGCACAGAAACTAAGGTCGGGAGACAGTATTTGTTTGTCAATGCATTAATGCACCGTTATTTAGGGACTTGACTCATTCATGTTGATCAGCGAGTTTAAACTGCATTCTCTCGATTCTTTCGTCAAGGGCGTTGCATGGGAGGGATGTTGACATCCAGTAGAACTTCCACAGGTTGTTCTGTTGAATGTGCAACTACCCGGTCCACGCCTATGTAGCATGCAATGCACCTTGCGATATGCTAGTCGCACTCCGTTCTGCCTCGGACCATTGCCTTAGCTGGATCAGCAGTTTATTATATTCTCTTAGTTTCGCTTCATTTGACATAGAACGTGATATGTACTAGAATAAAAGGGCAGGTCAAATACTTAATCGATCCAAACTGCCTCAGTTTGGCTCCAATATAAGGCTGTCAGCAAGTACAGCTATATGCGGAATTGTTTGTACCAAGTCTAATAATGCGAAAAATAAGTATATGATTTGTATATGTATGATCCAAATCGTTAACTTCTTCATTTCAACCACTGTTCTCGTTTCTTACGATGGAAATCGATGATACACCCGTGGTCCTTCCACTGACAACTTCTGGAATTACCGTGTCTCTGTGAGGATCTATGTGTTCGTTGCGAAAATCATTCATATTTTCCATGGGAAATAGACATCCCCTACCTATTTTGAATATCTCGGAGCATCTCACCCGCAGGAGGCTACAGACCAATACCCATGATCCTTTTGGTATCTGCTCTGTACAGCTTTGCTTAATTTCGAGCTGAATGGAATCGATGCACAGTGCTTGGGGCCCTCCTTGGAACACAGAACGGTCGTGAAGTAGAGATTGTTAACACTTTCGAACTAGCAGTGGAAGACAATGGAGAGTCCGTTGACCACGCTTTTTTCGTATCTCGGAGGGACCAATGTAAGTATCTATGTCAGCTACCATTTCAGTTCCGACAATTAACTGTCTAATCATAGATAAGCAGGTGTTTCCTTCGTTAGAGTTCATTGGTTGGTATACAGTTACGTTACAACCGACGCCCAAACATATTCTGCTGCATGAGCAGGTGTGTGCTGCGAAACTGTAGCATTTGGACAACAACAGCTCACTGCCCGGTTCTTCAGTTCACCAGCTATTGTCCCTCGCCGTTGTTACTAATTCTACAACCTATGCTCGCTTTTGTCTCTAGTTCGGATGTAAATGCCCAAACGCTTCCCTTCAAGGCTTACGAACCTTCAATCGAGATTAAAGAAAGAATATCGAGATCAGTGTTTATTGAGGTGCCTTACAAGGTTGAGACGGGTGAAGCTGAGCGGATTGCTGTAGATTGGACAGCTAAAGGTAGTGGAAGCGGTACAAGTTGTGAGAGTTCTTGATTTTTTTACGATCTGATATATGGTTGATAACGTCTCAGTGGATTCTCACCTCCAGACTCAAAGATCAGCTGTCAAAATGTTGCACGATCGTATCCTTGTCCTCGTTAAATACGTAGCAGACGTCATCTCCGGTATGTAGCAATTTACAGATGGTAGTCCAATTGGATTAAGGAGTTCTAGGTCAAGCCCCCAAAGATGATGCGATTCTTCGTTCTTTGGCTGCCCTGATAGCTTCTTTACCTGCCACAGAGAACAAAGCTTTCCGCCATGAGTTTGACACCGTAAGTGGCTATATTATCCATGTTTATACATTGTTTGTGCTCAACGCATCTGATGCCAGGAATACGAAGACGTTCAGCTCACGGCCTTTCTCTCCTCGCTTACTAAGTCCTCTAACATTCTCAATGATGTGAGCCTTCTTTATTCAGATATTTGGCTCCTCATAGTTTCCTGTGATTGCGAAGAAGACTGATTTTGTTATCCGTTTTAGCTGGTCGACAAGCATCTCGTATTGACAACTTCTCGAAGTGATCAAGGCTTACGAAGGAGAAATGCGCCGGGAAAACAAGGCAATGGAGGGCCTGAATGGCATTAAGTTAAGCAGTTACATGCGGAGATGGGATGTCATGGTTTATATTGTATGAAACGCCTCGCCGGTATCGCCCTGCTTCTTTTCCGAATGAAACGCACCCGAGTTCATGGGCCCTCCAAAATTGAATCATAATCGTAGGATAGATATTTTTTGTCCCAACGGTCATCGTCGATGTCGCAATATTTGTCGGACAATGAACTCATCGTTACAAAGAATCGAGTTTGAACTGCCTGGCGAAGATTCGGACTTCGATGTCTCTTATGCTTTTTTTAAAAACTCGAAACGTCAATGCCTTATATGTCTACTTCTCCCAAAGAGTAGCTTTCATGTTGCTCCACTAGAGAACTGGGGTTCATATAGCAGAGACGATCTGTTGGTACCGGGCGAACCTACTGGTACACACTAGTATACATAGATACTATATATATCAACTTGAGCAAGATGTATGTGAGATGCATACCGATTAGACACCAATTCTGAAGAAAAGTCAACCGATATCCGAACCGGACTGCGTGGACAACACACCGATGTATGACTTTCTTCTGTCCAGAGAACCTGATGACTTCTCGTTTCTCCAAGATGTAGAGGGTCCTTTCTAGCGCGTGGTTCGAATGACCCTGTTGTGTGACGAACTCCTTAATGAGGGTGGCATAGGTTGTAGTCCAGCCTAGAGGCAATCGCCGGCGAATATCGCGTTCAATACGACTCATTTCTTCATTGAGCTCTCCTCTGGAAAGTCCATCAGCGGAGCCAGCTACGACGGCATCCATAGTCGAGTATTTGAACAGTCGTATCGCCTCTTCAACGTGATGATTTTTGACCGTGGACGATAGTGTCAGCTTTGCTAGTGATTCCGATATGCGGATAATGGCCTCCAATTGACTGCGGTATCGACGACTCAATGAGTACACTGATACATTAGAGTCTGAGCAAGCTCACCGAACAGTTATTGGGATAGAGCTTCGTTCGTTATTGTCTTGCTCAACTCGTTGCACCTGTTTTCTGAGGCTGACGAAATGACTACTGAGCAGTTCTTGGGCTTCTGCGGAGAGTCGAGGAGCACATTTACTGGTCAATCCTGTCAGAGAAAGAGATGACTGCCCAAAAACAGCAGCTACCTCTTGCAGTATGCGATGTATTTCTTCATCTTCTCTAATGGAATCTCGCCTTCGGTCTGTGCGTTGTCATCTTCTTGGATCTGTCTATTCATGTGGACGTTCATGACATGTTTTGCTATGAGCTACTGAACAAATCAGCAATAGGTTTTGTACGTTGGATTCAGTGAGATACCTTGTCTCGTTGCTCATTATGTTCATCTTTGACGATGAAAATCATGTCAAATCGGGACAAGATAGTTGTTTGAAAATCAATATTCTTCACTCTGGTTCAGAGAGCAAATATAGAAATTGGATCAGAAAGTTTACCTCGCCAGGACTGCGCCCTTCGTCGTAACGACCGAGCACAGGGTTCGCTGCAGCGAGAACACTTGTCCGAGAATTGAGTACCGTTGTGATACCAGCTTTAGCAATTGAGATCGTTTGTTGTTCCATTGCTTCGTGGATGGCCACTCGATCTTCATCCCTCATCTTGTCAAACTCGTCAATACATACCACACCAGTATCGGCCAGTACCATTGCTCCTCCTTCAAGATAGAACTCTCGCTACACATAATGAAAATGGATAAAACAAACACCTTGAAATCGCAGATACATCCTTACCGAAGCTGCATCTCGTTGGACTGACGCTGTCAAACCAGCGGCACTGGAGCCTTTGCCTGATGTGTAGACCGCAATGGGTGCGACCTTGTCCTGGACTTGAGATCAGGTAGTGCACGAGAACACTATTGCAGACCTTTTCTACGAATTTGAGAAGCTGAGATTTTGCAGTACCAGGATCACCCAGCAGCAAAACATTGATATCTCCTCGGAGTCTCATTCCGTCAGGCAGAACCTTTTTTGACCCACCAAACAGCAAGCAAGTGATGGCTTTTTTGATGTCTAGGTTCCACTGTGAAACTGAAGAGAGAAATTGATCACGAACAACAGACCTAAGCTTCCGTATATACTTGGGGCAACACTTTTGGCAAACAGCTCATAGAAACCGTCACTTCGAGCCATTTCGGCGAAATCTTCTTCCTCCTCTGGAGTGAATTGAACTCCAAAAGGATTTGTCCCAGCAGCACCTCCAACTGATGCCAATTCCAGATGAACTACACGCAGGTAAGGTTGCCGCAGTGCAGCAGGTCCGGCATTTTTCTAATGCAAATTTATCTTGGAATTGCCTGAAAGAGTTTGAAATGACGTACATTCTTTGCAGATTGGAAGGTCGAGTAGATGCCTGTAGCGATGACTCTTGAGCCGGGCACCATCCTTCCGGTGAGATACCTGTCTGTCGACAACAGCATATAGCGGGGTAACTCTCCGACGGGGACCATATCAGGAGCTTCCTGTAGTTTGAGTGTTTGTTGATCGGTGAACGTTGATTTTTGGTGAATGATAATGTATGGGTCGAGTGGGCAAGAGTTAGCTTCGCCTCCCGGTGGACTGGCATCGCACTTCCGTGGCAATCCACGCTCAGAACCAGAGCCAAGACCCCCCCAGTCCCCCTTGAGGGTATATAAATTTGTAAGAATGACAGTTGGAACACTGAAGGGTGAGCTTGGTTGCACGGGATGACAGGACGGACGCTGAGATGATGATGCCAGGTATACGAACAAGCTTGTTCATGGTATTGGCGGTCAAATCGCGGAATTGCAGCATGTTGAGTCCGGTTCGAAGGGAAATTTGAATTTTAGGTATCAAAGAGTTTTCTTCGCCTTCTTCGAGACTACCTAAAGGATACAACACTGAACGGGCTGCTCGAGTGGCAGCGTTTTCAAACTAGCAAATGGCAATAAATTTCTCAAGTTATACAGTTTTTTTCCTGCATACCAGAGGCAGAACATCTGCAGGCCTATCCTGCATAGCAAAAGCTAATTCTTCATTGAATAATCCAATGTGATGAAGATCAACTTCAAGAATATACTGCTTCAATAGCAAATTCGCCCGCAGCTTGTCCCTAAGTAGCATCAAATGGTCACTTTGCTGACATGAGGAAGATAAAGAGTAAACCTGTAGATGAACTCTCCTCCAATGCGGAATGATTGTAAGAACTCGACCAGTAACTTTTCGGTTTCCGAATTGGAATCAGGAGTTGTGGCGGGAGGTAGATCGTGTACTGATACATTGTACACACGGTTTGCGTCGAATCCAGACATTACGAAAGTGACTTAGCGAAAGGAGTTTAGAAAAACACAGAATATGATTCATGCGTGCGCGATCGGAGCAGAGAATAATGATGTTGAGGGCCGGCCCTTACGCGACGAACTAACGATGGCCACTGTTGTAAGCAAGCTACGTTGGACTTTCGTATGAATGCCTGTAACGACATTCAGACAGATGTTTCATGCGGATCCAAGCTTCTGGGTGTTTGGATATGATGTTCGACTTAACATTATTGCGGATCTGGTCAATTCACTTTTTAGCGACACGCGTTCTCAAAGGCCAGACCGCTGGCGTTAAGTCTACTGGAGAGCTCCATTTTGCACAGTATCCTTTCACATACTCCACCTCCAGATCGTACTTGCACCTTGCTTCAAGAAGCTATCTCGGACTCAAATCTGTACCTCCCGGTGAAATTAGCATATCACAATATACGCTCTCGGCATGAAATCGTAGATGTGGGTATAACGGCATTTGACGAAGAGCAGCTCGCAGGATGTTATTTTGTCTATGATTAATCGATTATGGCAAAAGTCGCTTTGTCGTAGAAAGGTTCATGTAACCTCTTATCTCAGATCAGTTTTTCACGACGTGTATACGACGTCAAGTTCGAGCTAATCTGCTGTCGCCCTGTCGTCTCTGGATGTCCTCAAATTTGACAATTCCCGATCTCATTCTATGCAGACATCAGTAGTGGAAACCCTCATGGCAAGACGACCGGAAAGAGAGCCTGTCATTCGGACAAAGCAACATGTGGTTATTTGTTTCAGGGTTCGGGTCGATCAAACCGTGTCTCCGTTACTGGACTTGGCGAGGATCCTGCAGGTCTTGGTCATTCTCATTATATTTGTGATCGGCGAGCAACGTTTAGTACTAGAAGATGAAACTCTATCATATTTCAATCAATGACGTATGAATGGCTCCCGGTTTCGACTCAGTCTCATGATTTGTACTGAATTCTCACCATGTCCAGGTCATAACACTGAAGCCGAGGTACAAGCTTTTATCGAGGCTAATTATGAAAAGGTCCGGGTCGGATTTAGTGCCTCCAAGTAAATGGTACCTGGACAAGCGCTTCACAAAACCTAGCAATAATTGATGTCGACACCAGTGCATATGGACAGATCACGGAACAGCAACCAGAACACATGTCAGCACTCGTGATCGGCAAGTGGTAAGGCGTGCGGCCCACCCATGCGGTTTTCAGAAAACGGTCGTAACAAACCTCCGTGGGAGACGGCAAATGATCAATATGCTTACATAACTCCGCAGTGGGGTCCTATATGGGGGCCTCGCAACAGCTTTCTCTCCCACCCACCATCCCAGCTCAACTCTCATTTTCTTTCATCATTACACCCGCAGCAACGCAATGTCGGACTCCTCGCTGTTCACAGCAGGCTTCGACTCATACATTCCGTTCATTGACCACTCGAAACAACATCCTTTCGATTTCCTATTCCAAGCTACTGATGCCTTGCCTTCACATCCAGACTTGGGTGAATTTGAATCCGAGATTGATTCAACCTTGGAGGGATACCAAGGAACAGAACATCTTCATCTTCTCGCTCAGCAGAATGATTATTCCTACGTCAGGCCTGCTCTGACCTCATGCGGGCCTCTTTCCGCGTTTACAGACTCGGCATATGAATCTTCTTCAAATCATTCAGAGAGTGCCTATAATCCCCCCTCTCCCAATTCTGGTTCCATATATTCGTACGCCGGCTCCACGTATTCATCTGCCTACGAACTTGAAGCAATGGCATTGGATTTCCAATCTGTCTGCGTCGAGGATTATACCGTGCCATCGACTATTAGTATCAATGACTCAGTTGATCCGACGTCTTTCGGTCCCTTACCTTCTACACCTCTCCGCAACTCTCCTGCTATGAAATCCTACAGTAGGACTAGTTACCCTGACTATGCCTCTTCTAGGCGCAGCTCCATCGCTTCTGAAATATACCCTCAAATTACATTTAACCCTGGTCCCATGGGCGGTCATTCTACTGTGTCCCCCATTTGTATCTCTTCTCCGTCGTCACATCAATTCCAACAACCATTGATGCAAGCGCGTACTTTGGTCGACGACCAGAAGGCAGATCCGAAAAAAAAGTATAAGTGTCCGCATTGCCATCGAGGTGATTATCATCACTTGTTTCACCGCTCACTTTCTGATATATCACCAGCGTTCGCTCGCGCCTACAATTTGAAGACTCACAAGGCGACGCATGATCCTAATCGCCTCAAGCCCCATGTTTGTCCTCACCGTACGTGTGGAAGGTCATTTAGCCGTAAACATGATCTCACTCGTCACGGCGTGAGCATCCATCGGGACGATGCTCCCGTTGCCAATGGTCACATTGGGTCTACGAGGAGGCCGATTGGTGTCGAGAGAGCAAATAGGGTATGGTGTCATGGCTGCGGAAAAAGTTCTATCGGCCGCAGCAGCTCTTGCGATTGTTACGACGTCAAGTAGATGGATTACCTTTTTGAGTCCCAATCTTTCTCGGAATTATTTTTTGGTGTGTTCTTTGCTATCCTTCAATCAGAATTCCAAATTATTGGCTAACTTTAATGTCATCTGCCAGGCATTATAGCTTCACCTCTCCGCTCTTTAGGACTGTCAGTATTTGTTTCTGAAAGCATCACGACGTACATAATACATAGTACCCTTGTGCTCGGCAAATGCTGCCAGTCCTGCACGCACGCCGTATCATGATTCGTACCGCCCTGTGATGAACACGGCCCCGCGACGGTCATGGTCGCGATATGCTTTCCTCTCTCCTCTTGTTTTCTCGCCTTGTTTTGCCTCTTTCTCTTTTAAATATAATCTCATCTTCGTGGTTGTATCGTCAGCCAGTCGGATTTGATGGACTTTCTATTTTACAAGGACACTTCTCATGTTGTGATGGATGCTTCACAATTTTTGGATATGTAGCATTATACTCTCGTTTGTCTACTTGTTTATATCATGACAACGAGGATATGGTTTTGTTTGTGAAATATAGGAGCTTTTTCTTGGCATACCCTAACATGGACCTCAATGACCTGCATCCCCCAGATGACTACAGTCATCGTTTCTTTATCTGGCACGAGTGGATTCAGGTCAGCAATTTGTAGTTTACTGTCTTCGTGTTCACAAGGAATAGGCCAACGGCCCTCTCTCGGCTGAGAATGTATTCGACTACTTTACTACGTCCATGTTTTACGACAAGCAAAGCAATAATCAAGTTCTGCGTATGCAGACGATACATACCGGCATCCCAATTGCCAACGAGGCTGAAGAGCTGAGGTATGTCCCAGACGACATCTGTTACCACATATTCATGGCAGCAGACGGTTCGTAGGTACCGAATTTGCACTCGTCCACGCTCAGCCACCTGCATTCTTCATCATCCACAAACGCGAACGCCTTTCTCCTGACGAAGGCACGTCATAGTATCCCATTTTCTACCTTTATTCTCACAATTTGTAGTTCGACCCCTCGCAGCCTATTTTATAGTGCACAATCGAATTTACCAATCACCCGACATCTATTCCATTCTGTCAAACCGTCTGGTAACTCATCTGTCCCACTATATCCTAACCTTCCAAACTTATTCTCCTGCCAGCTCACAGCTGTTTATTCCCTTCAGGCCTCCCTTGACGTCTTGCGCAAACACCGGCCTGACTACACCCCAAGGACTGGTTTTGTTTGGCCTATTACAGATCCCTCTCTGTCTGACGACACTTCCAAACCCCGAAAGCACGACCCCAATGCCGTCGTTCCAGAAAACGACACTCTCGCCGCCACGCTAGGCTCTGATAGACGTCTACCCAAACGTGAACAGAATAACATACTCTTGTTAAACGCCATGCGAACCACTGCTGCCCACTCTAGGCTTTCCTATACCCCCATTACTACCGAAGCTGCAAACAACGGCACTGCAGCAGAAACACCTGTTCCAACTCAATCGTGTTCATCGGCAACACCTACTCCTGGTTCTCAAGAATCAACCAGCAAAGGCTCGCCAAGCACGGCCGCTGTTGTGGAGATAACAAGAGGTACAACGACTATTACCAAGAAAAAGAAGAAACGTATGAGTGGTCTCTTTCGTTCCTCCTCGAAGCCTATCCTCATCCTCGGGCCCATCAGGTACCTCGTTAGCACCGTCTGCTCCAACTTAAACCAGATGAAAACTTCGCATTTCCTTCTGAAATGTTTGTACTCTCAGGCAATTTTGAAAACCTCCCACGGCCATTTTGGGCTTCCTTCGGCTAATCCAATAGAGGCATGATCATTGTAACTTATGTGCAACATCATCGTGCTCCCAATTTACCTGCAAACCACTCCAATGGCATCCTGAGATTGCCGCCACCCCTTGTTCCAGTACTTCCGAGTGATGATAGCGGGTTGGCAGACACAAATGATTCTTTTCTGAGCTTTGAAGCTAATGAAACTGACCATGATCAAATTTAAATGACCGAGTAACTGAATGAAAGAGCAATGTATCGTACCAGCAGCATCAATGTCTTCAATATTCGTTTCCAGAACTAATCCACCCTGAATTATTTCTGATAATATGTGATGCACCTGATGTAATAACTCAGTGAGCGTCAATTACAGCAGATCGACCCGACTTCTTGCTCACCTCGTCGAAATGAAATACGAGATCGAGTTCACACACATTCTCAAATGCTCTATCCAGAGACTCAACAAACACCTAAACAAGTCAAACCCCAACCCACGCGCACATATTCAAAGAGACCTACCTGGATCAGATCCAGGACACCTAATTCACTTTCTGCACCGTCAACCACAAAGACAAAATATAGCGTCGCATAACTCCTATATACAACCTTCCACTTCTCATCTTCCTCCCATCCATTCCCGGAATCGTTCGTGTTTTTCTTAGCATGGGCAATCTTCTTAGGTCCAAGAAAAGCCTCTAATTCAGGTGCGTCCAGGAAATTACACAAGGCAGGAGGTCGAGAGATGATCAGTGAGAATATCTTCTGGATGAGAGTTTGTGCGGATTGATGTAGAGGTGTATAGAATTTGGTTAGACGTGCCACGCCAGAGGTATTGACTGTGATTCCAGGTAGGGTAAGCCAACGAATAAAAGCAACGGTAAAGAGACCCACAGATAAGGACTGCGTGGATCATGACAGTTGAAATGTTTCACGAGTGTCGCTGTTTGATCAGGTGTGAATACAAGTGCTATTCCTAGGCTTAGTTGATGGGCATTATTTATGATTCAAGCTACCATTCGGCATTCAACTGTACAAAATCTAAAAAGTGACTCGAGTACACTACGACTCATCTCTCGGAAGCGAAAATCCAGGCTGTAATCTCCCCGCCAAATTACTCACTGGGCCCGAGAGCCCACCCTGGCTTCTGAAACTCTCCAAAAAGTTCTTGATTAGATTATAATTTATCCCTTCACCCTCCCCAAGCTCATCCTCCTCCTCCCCTCTCGCTAGTGCAGCTCTCAGCTCCGTTTCCATCACAGTCTCAATATCTTCGTCTTCACCAACGGTTACGTCTGGTTCCTTTCCTTTTCCTTTATCAACTCTCGGTGATGCTGATGAAAAAAGCTCGGTCTGTGGGGTTCTAGTTGACCCTCGTACACGCGAGAGCTCAACATCCATAGCGTTCATCACTGCTTCGAAGGAGTCCAATTCCGGATTCACATTGGGTCTAGGTCCAGGCTGAGGAACCCTGGGTTCCTTTGTGCTCGAGAAATGATCCACTGCTCTCTTCAATTCAGGTTGAGTATCTTGCGTATCCGACAACATTATCTTCTTCGCAATTTTCGGAACGAATGCTAATGGAGTAGATATAAATCCAGTGCTTCGTGCGAATGATGGGAATCGTACCACCACGCTCTTTCCTATCTCGCAATATCTCACCCCAGTGCTTCTCAGAAATCCCGAGAGTATGACGGGAAAACTCCAAAAATTCCTCTGCCTCTTCTTCCATGTCAATTTCAACATCACCTACAACCTGTGGCATGTCTCCTTCAGATTCGTCATCTTCTAAATTTTCTTCATCAGTCTCATCGTCGGAATCGACTCCATCGTATTTATTTCTTGGTAATATGGGGTCCCTGATAGCTTTACCGTTGAGTTTATCATGGATTTGAGTTCCCTGATCAGAACGGTTTTCCTCAACGACATCAGTCGCAATGGTTGTTGAGGCTATTTTCTGAGAATTAGAGTAGAAAGTAGCTGGCATTTGACCATAGTCACTGGGATCTAAGCCCGGCACTAGGCTATCCATAGCCTCTGTTGTGTAATGAACTCGAAGACTTGATGATGTGGCCTCTTCAAAATCGTCACCATCTGAGCCATCGCTAAAAGATTCGTCGGAGAATTCTTCGCTGGAAAGGAAACCCCAGTCATATGAGCATGTGTCAACCATGCAGGAGAGATACCTACTCTTCAAAACGAGCACCTTCCATGTCACCTTCGCCTTCGACGAACTGCTCGACTTTGCTAGCCAGATCTTTGAGCCGTGATGCTTGTTCAGATGCAATTCGATCTTCTGCCGAAATTTCCAGGGAATCGACATCCATAACATCTTCCCGGCGTAGTTTCTTTGTATGACCCAGGGACTCTTGAAGTTGAGTCTCCAGGTCCTGAGCGTCGATTGTGAGCCATGATTCATCGTCTTCCTCGTGCAATCCTGGATCACCAATCAAGCCCGCTTCTGAAACAGCTAAATCAACCTGTTTTGCAAACGATGACCGCTGACTTATAAGAATAGTGAGTATTTACTTGAGCTCGAAAGTCCAAAACATACTTTGGAGCTTGAATCTCAAGGAAAGTAATTGTGGCCTTCGTTTCCAATTCACTCCAAAGCTGGGAACCTTCTTTTTCACCTTTGAAATATCCTATAGAAATGAGATTTTGGATATATTGATTATATTCCGAATTCCGACGTAGAGCGTCCTTGTTGGCCTCGGCCTTTATGACATGAGTATACCAAGTCATTGCGTGTAACCGGAAAAGCAAACTTTTGATTTTTCTGAAGCCTGTGTTGATTGTTCTTTATTTTCCTGATAAAGCATCTCGAAACCAGCAGCCTGATAACAAGAACAAAAATGATGAGAAGATGATTGCTATCCCGAGCCAAAGAGAAGCTTTACAATCTTCATGCCGATATCTCTCCATTTGTACTCTTTGCTTCCCACATTCTCTTTCCACTGGCCGAAAATCTTCGGGGGATAAAATTTTTGGCCCATCAATTGAGCAAATGCTATGCGTGTCATCTTGATGGATCGCAGAACATTTGTGTCTGGTGGGAACCGTGACATACGATGAGCTGCCTGACTCAGATTTGAGTAAATTCATGCACATATATGCCGACGACTCACACGTAGCTGGATTGCATCTCTGGTATAGAAGGTTTCTACAGCCTTCTGGACCAGATAGGGTTTAGCTAATAAAGCCTTGGCAATGTCCATAGGTATATAAGCCCTTGTGATATGCAGATGCTCACGTAGAGCGCCAGGGTAGCTGATACGGCCTTAGATTTCTCGATTGTGAAGTATTGTGGAACATATACCCAGATGTTTGCCGCCAGACACTGGCCTCCACTTCTCCAGACGCGAAGGTGGCTATGGAATCATCTCTGACAAATTTGACTGCATCTTCTGGGGCGATCCATCCATCCTCTTCATCGTCATTGAGATCCTCATCCGCTTCGCTGTCAGTAGCGTTGGTGAATTTTCTGCGACCACGCCTTCTAGAGGGCAGGGAGACATGTGAGAGCGGAATAAGGTGGAGGCGAGATTGGTAGATCCAAACCTGCAGGTGAAAAGTTAATTCTCCTCACCAGTTCAATAGACAATCAGGCGCACCCTGTTCTCAGCATTTGAAGGTTTCACCCATGAAGGAAGTTCGTTGGCGGCTTCAATGAGCAAGATCTCTCCATCAGTGTCGCAAACGCTGTCAGACTGTGCAATCAACGATGACAAAAAGATAAGATAAATGTAAACGCTTACCTGATGACTAGATCCCATTTGGAACTAATTTCGCGTAAAAGCCAGATAGTGCACCATTCGTCATCAATTGAGTCTCCAACACGCATCCTGCCCTCAAGGAACCAATTGTTTGAAGAATCTTCTGCTGCCTTTAGCTCAAATGTGTCTCGGTGCCATATGAAACCACAAAGAAGTGCGTCGATATAGTCACGGATACAGGTGGCAAGTAAAGTCACTGAAGCTTTGTTGGACAATTTTGACCCTGGGTAGAGTGCATATTGCAATGTGTCCTCGGATATTGATGGCGGTCGATTAAAGATATCCATGGCGCAGCGGGTAGGTATCGAAATGATGTTATGGAACCAAACCCTTAGCCAAACATGTCCAACGCAGCCTTTTCTATTTTGAGTTATTTCAATCTCCTAGGATGACGTCCACAACTTCATACAAGGACAGGAATCTCATAGCAGTCATTGGGGACGAGGTGGAGTGCCTCTTTGATGTGTTCTTGCGTGGATTTGTCAACATGCACTTTAGGATTCAATCACTGGTTTGTTATTAGCGGGGATTGGGCATGTCAGTGACAACCAGAAAAAGAACTTTCTGGTCGTGGACTCCAGTATGTCATCCAGGTCTTCACTTTCACTTTCATTTCATTGACGATAATTAGAAACACCTGTTGCGACGATCGAGTCATCTTTTCAGGATTTCTCAGAACGTTCTGACGTCGCCATTCTCTTAATCAACCAGCATGTGTGTTTGTCCTCATTTGATCTGAACTCGGTCCCTTATTTGCCCTCTGACTTTGCAAGGTCGCTGAGAAGATTCGACCAACCATCGATAAATATAATCAAGCCTTTCCTGCCTTACTGGAGATTCCCTCTAAAGACCATCCATACGGTGCACTCATTTCTTCTCCCAGCCGATCGTTTGGGGCTCAATTGCTTTATCGCAGACCCTTCCAAAGATTCTGTCCTCAAACGTGTGCAAAAACTCTTCGGAGATTAATCGATAGCCATATATATCCTCTTCACCACTAGATTCTGGTTTTCGATTATTCGGTAAGAGATGCGGGCATGAAAATCCATTGTTATACATGAGGTTAGTGCATGTCCCAGCGCATCACAGGTTCGTTGTCTCGAACCCCAGGGGCTCGTTCCACAAAGATACGGACAGGGTTGGATTCCCTTGTATCTGATATCCGGTTTCGGTGATGAGCTCTCGAACACGGCAAGGGTACTCACTGGGAATGTCAACGAGTAGATACCGGAAAACAAAGTATCCATCGCCATTCTAGATTGTTATCAGCATGCGCAGAGCATACCAACCAAGGATGGTACTCACTCGGACCAAATCAGCATGCACCTCACCTTCCGTGAAGATTCTACTCTCAATTTTCGAGGATGTCGATGAGTCAGAACCTCTTCGAGTTCCTTTTAGAGAAGAGAACATCCCAGCAAAATTCCATCTTTTCTGTTCTTCATGGCTTTTTGTTTGTTTGTTTTGGTCTCCTGGATTGGGTAAAGGCGGTTTTGACATGGGAGTTCCGTTTAGATATCTGAATATCTGTTTCGATCGTTCCCAGAAGTTCTCTGCTCCGTCCCTGATCCAAGCTGTTGTCTCATGTAAGGATAATTCAGGCAAATGGGCCGCCTTTTCGTGTGCCCAAAGGGAGAGAGCTTCATAGTATCCAATATCAGCTGGAAAGGACGTTGAGCCTTCAGGACGGCCTTCAATATAAAACGTCATGATCATATGTTCCTGCCCATGAGTATCGACAAAAATTTGGGACGTAACATGTCGATTTCGGTGGCGGGGTCGGACAAGTGATGGTGGGTTGTTGTGAAACGTGAGAGGACCATTCAAGTACTTGAGAACCTATGCAGCAGCAGATTGTCAGCAATGACAGATTAGTAAAAGCAACGACATGCTCTTTGGTTGCGTTTGATGCGTTCACAGGCATCCTTGAAGAGATTCGTCGGAGAATTGCTTGAGTAAATTTCAGAAGTAGCAGTATATATTAACAGCGATGCAAAGCCTGCACCAATAAGAATAATGGCCAAGTTTTTCGTATGTGAAGCTGTACGCATGGCTGAATGCAGCATGAGCTAATACTGCATGAGGACAATGAACTAAAAACGAACCCTTTCCTCCTGTACTGAGTTCCGACCATTTCTTCGTCCCTTCACCACCACGTAATGCTCGCTGCGATGTTCCGAGATTGAAGGGCCCGATCGACTCGAGTCGCAGTTGCGAGCGGTTTCGTCCAGTGTCAAGCGGCGACTGTGAGAGGGGTGATTGTCGGTTATCCAAATTTACGCTGTCTCTGTGCGTCGCAAATTTCTGGACTCGGTGGTTTAGAGATTTCAAGTAAAACTTCGTATATGAGGGAGCTCTAGAACATCTGTGCGGCTTAAGAAGCAAGAAATTTTGTAGGCTCATAATCATAAGTGAAACAGATGCCTCAATAAGTGGACCTACCATTTTAAGGATACAAATAACACCAACAAGACAGACGAGTTCACCTCGAACAAAACTATCTTACACATCTTCACTGTCGTATGAACCATTGATTGCCTGCCCGTGTCTCTCTTCGTCGTGAATGTGAATTCAAATCTCTTACTGCTGACTTATAGCGGCCGCTCTCCCTTAAAAAAAAATCAAGGCGCGTTCGCAGGTAGATTGGTGATAACTCTGGATATTTATCCTCGACACCTTCGGGATTTGGGTTAAAGGAAACAGATGTTTGGCAAGTTAGATGAACACTTCTCGCGGGGGGAATTGCCTTGCAAAATAATGGGTTATTACACTCTTCCTCCGCCGTCGACTAGGCCCTTGACAAACTACACCCGTTGAGGTATGTGTTGAAATATCGAACAATACAGTAAAATAAGTTCGTCATTTTTGTCTTGGTGATCATGTTTTTATTGTAATAAACCAATGGACGTCGTAGCTATTGTACTGTAACTACTATATAGTACCGAATTGATACCGGTGCATGTTTGCTGCGGTCTCGCTCTGTCGTAGCTATCTCCAACAGTATGAACTGGCTATCGGCCTTTGTACCCTCCTGGCTTCATCATTGTGGTTCAACTCGAGACGAATCGATCCCTAATACCGTTCGCGAGTAAAACTATGATCAAAGAAGTTGAACCGGTGCTGAGATGATGGGCTTTGGAAACAACTTAGTGGAATGCTACTCAATCATTTTTGCGACTTGCTTGCCAATACTAAGTGTTAAGCGTGAAAATGTATTAGACATGAATACTGTGCTATTCGTACCCAGTCCACGGCTTGGATCTGGATTCGCAGCTGACGGAATGTTCAGATATCGAAAAATATATTGACTAATTATGGTAGTCTGTTATGTTCTTCATCACAGATTCCTTCAACTTGGGAGTACAGTACCATCAATGCAGGAACACAAGGATACCTTTGGCACTCACTGCTGAACTGGGACACTCTGGACCAAAGTAATTGAGGACGAGGTTCGTTGCTACCCAATCACTTTCTACGCTACCGAGGTCACGAAAGATCAATGCACGAGATTTTCCTTTTTGTGGGGCAGTGAGGAAGATGTCAAAAGGCGTGTGCTTTGTCAGAGGTGCATTGGGGAAGAGTCCCGAGAGCTTCCTGATGGGGGAGCCTTCCTGGACGATTTGTTCCTCCGTAAGTTCCCCGTTCTGATTGGCTTGAGTGAGACGGATGTTCAAGGCACGCGTGAAGGCATCACGTAAGTGAGTGAAATTAGTAGTACGAGTCGGGACTGAAAATTCAACATTAACGAATAATGGACTGTGAACATCTGTTGAGAATGCCCACCAATCCTGACTACACAGGCGGTATTTTTCACGATGTAGTCAATCTTCTGCTCAGATGTAATCGTTGAAGGCACCTATAACAATACGAGATTGACTTAATCGCCCGACGACAGTGGGTAAACAGATTGCAAACATGGAGGTTGGGATTTGCTAGGTCAGCATACAATGCAACAGAGTATACTTTGATTTTGAGGAAGGACACCGTCCTGACGCCGAGGCCGACCAAAGTGAGAGGAGGAATAGGGACTTTTGCAGGGACCTGAATGGTTTTGGGGAAAGTAATAGAAGTAGCAGGATCGACTTGTATTCAAAATGGCTATGAGCTTGCTTGACCTTCTAGACAGTAAGCATACTGACCCACCTTCCCCTCACTTTCTTCAGTTTCTCCTGTCAGCTTCACACCAGCATCCAAGTGGACAGTTGGGGCAGAGAATCCAAGTAAGACCGCGACTGATACTGATACTGTGCCGCCCCAAAGCAGGGGCCTCAAGAGCCTGTTGGAGCTACGTGTCGAGAGGATTGCATACGCTTGTGAAGGCGCACGCCGACCAATGTGACGACAATTATTCGTAAGTAGACGTCCAAGAGATTGAAACATATTTTTTGGGACAGCCGGGCCGAAGGGCAGGAAGAGGACACGTGATTCCAAATGTCACATCCATATTGACGCGTACAGTACTTTCAATTGAATTCGCTGCCTTTTCTGGTCAAACTCGAGAACGCGTCATCACATCAAACGTATATATATCCCTAGATTACCAGCGTATGTCATATCTCATTCCACCATGGAGGACATTACTCAAGTGCTTGCCTCTATCTCATCATCTGATTTGCTCCATCAAGTCTTTTCCTCTGATCTAAACATGGATGACGATGACGATGTTTCGACCATAGGTTCCCAGGACCAATCATGGGTAGAAGGAAGATCTTTACAAACATACTTAGATTCTATCCCATATAAGGGTGAATCCACTGAGGAGATGCAAACCAAACTAGAATTTATCATCTCGCGCTTGTACATCGCTGCAAGGGCCAAGAACTGGGAGTTAGTTACGGCATGGGATGGTCTGCTCCAGTGGTACGCTCAACCTTCATAGTTTGCATGGATCACTGACCGGAACCATGTTTTTGTCTAGTTGGTTACTTATGCGGTATCCTATGCCTAAATCCACACGTGCAAAGCTTGTCAAGTTTTATTACGAACTCTGCGTTCTTCCTGGGGTCGATAATCGTTCTCTGAGAAGCTGGTCCGTAATGATTACCAGACTATGTAATAACAAACCGGGGAAAAAACGCAAGCTGAAGGCTTCAGATCTACAGCTTCCTTGGCAGCCGTTGTGGAGGGTCATGCAACATGATCTCTCTGATGGTTCCGGGTAAGTTAATATCCTCCAGCTGTCCACCTCTGGCTGAAATCCATGTTAGGAAATTTTTAGCCAGTTATTACTTGGATATTGCTGTTCAATGTCAACTATATTTTCCAGCATGTGAGGTACCTCACATGCTGGAAACGTTCTTGCCGCTTTTCACGCTTTATGTAAGCTATGGTCCAACGTATTAGAGGTGATCGTTTATCTTATGAGTTCAGAAAACCCTGACTATGGCCAATGTCATGGCTTCCTTCATTCCGCGGACGCATCCAGACATATATCTCCCAGCGATATTCAAGATCTGGGAAGCCTTTAATTCAGCATTTCTTGATGAGAGATTTATGGAACTAGCAGGCGATCTAGCGCGAGATCATGTCGCAGGACCCGAGGGTGAATTCGGTGGTGATGGCACAGCTGCCTGGAAAGATGTTGGTATATGGACTGCAGAACAGTGGAGTATATTGACAAACAAGGGCTTGAATATGATGGGTAGGTCAAATTGTTTAAATGTAAGCAAGTCGTACCTAACTTTGATCCTCGTCATAGCCGTACCAGTTGGTTCCTTGAAGGTGTGCTTATTGAATATATACATTGTGATGTTTCTTTGACAATGGATGCTATGGCAGGCATCTTCTTCTACAGCCTCCCATGCCGATAATTCATTAGAACGACCTCCCGAGCAGCTCAACACGCCGAACAGGATTGGCAAGTAACCTTCATGCATCGGCTACCGTTTCGTACTTACACTTTCCCTAGGCGCATTGGCAAAGGTTTTTATTTACTCCATGTCAGTCGATGGAGAACTGCGGAAGTCGACCCCAGACTGCCTTGGAGATGGTCATTTGCCCAAGCAGTTAGGTTTTGTGGCCGGATGTAAAGCTCTTGATACCCTGGACAAACTGATAACATGCACCGAATCTTTCTTTCATCCGTCCAACTCTGGCCCCTGGTCGGCCCTGGTATGTCATAGTCTCATACCCATATCTTCAACCTCACCAACGTGTTTCCAAGCTTACATCTTTCGTTCATTTCTTGGCGGCCCATTTCTATAGGCGTGTCAGGGAGGAAGAACTATCAAGCTGCAAAACACCTCTTGTATGTCCTAGATTTGCCACTATCAATCTCACGTCTGACTTCATCTTCAGGATCGTAGATTGACGCCTCAAATTCGGCGATCTTTCGTTCAAATTCTTCGGACCCCTTGTCTGCTTGCTATGTTTGCAAAAGACCCTCTTTCTCTTGGTTTTGCCCAGGGCTGTCTCCGACAACTGGCCTTCTTAGAGCCTAATTTGATCATGCCCGAACTTCTTGAAAGAGCATACAGTGGTTTGGAGGTTGTGAATGAGACCCATCGAACAACAGCCGTCCTCAGAATGCTGTCCTCTGTCACTGACACTTTGACAACGGAGAGCCTTTGGCTGGGCGGTCATAAGCACATCGTTCCCCTTCTTGAATTATGTGTTCCTGGTATCGATCTGGTGAATATAAATTTTCTAATATTTTTATATCTGCATCAAACTTATGATCGTGTAGAATGATCCCATCAAGACCATCTGTGCTACCATGTTCATAACTGGAGTCGTGCAGAACATCAAAATAGGAGATCTCTCCATTCATCAGACAGGTGTCGCTTTGTCTGGTGATATTCCTCCAGAAGAAGTTACGGATGTTGATGAAAATGAAAGTGGAGGTTTGCCCGAAGGGATAGAAATGGGTGTAATGCCTCGACTTAGTCGACAAGAAGAACGCTCGTTAGCTCGTGATAGTACGGCTGCCTTTGCGGACTGGGTAACATCGTTATTTCGTCGTGTCTTAGCGCTGTACGAAAATCTGCCAGAGGAGGGTGGAAAGAAGGCTACAACAGGCGGGAAAGTGGAGGAGAGTGTTCTCAGATCCATCAAGAACATGTTAGATGTTATCTGTCTCCACCTATCTGATCAGTTGTTCGACCTTATCCTGGCCCTGGTATTTGACTATGCAACAACAAATGTGAAGTCAAATGCTGTTCGCGCATTTGGTCAGCTAATTGCTTGTCTCGCGAGGGTTCAGCCCGAGAAGACACTGGCGCGGTTCTTTCCCTTCTGTAAATATCAAGTAGAGGAAGAGCTACGCCATGGAGCCTCGAGTGTACGAACGACATCTTTACACACTGCCATACCTTCTGGCACCACTTTACACTGGAGTAAGTCCTGTGGATTGTCAGGTAATATTAATTGATGTTATACTTAGATATGGCGATATTACGAGGTTGCTTTGACCATGGGGGGATGGCGGTGAGTTCGATGAGAGTAGATATATACACCGCTGATGAGAATAATAGCTTCTCAAATATAAAGACGATATTATCAGCTTACTCTCATTGCTCGTGGATAAAACCAAGAGTGAGCGGGGTTACACTGGGACGGGTCGCTTAATCACTAGAGCACTACATACTTTGGGTGGGGTATACCCTCTTAGCGGGCGTTTCGTGAATGACTCCGAGTGGAATGATCAAAGTATGTCAGCTGAATATATCAAGTTTCTGTCAAGAGTGCCACTGACCATCTTGTGTTAGATTTTCAGGCCAACCATGACTTATCATGGGGAAAGATGTATGATGTTGAAGATGTGGTAATAAACTGGCATGGTCCGTTTTCCTGTGGTTGGACTGGCTGGATGATATGATCTGATTTCAACAGTTCCTTCTGATGCCGAGGTGGCGTTTGTCATAGATATCATTGGCAAGATTGCAACGCCTGCTCTCGATAAGGTGGAAGTCCTACTTCGAGCTACTTCAACTTGGGATAATGTTGCACGAAACGACTTCTGCCGGTGAGCTTAATGTTTTGCATCAATTCCGTGTATTCATGATAGTAGATACCTTCATATTGTTCGAGCTACTTGGTCAGGGCTTCCCACCATATACAAAAAGCAATTCCAGGAAAGTCCGAACCTGTGTATGAATCTAGCCATTGAAACTCCGGAGCTGGTGATCAGACATCTTGATGTTCAAGCTGGCTTTACCCTAACTGATCCAAACGATCCCCGTTATCAACGAGTTCTGAATGCGCGCAGACGGTTCGGTGAAATTATTCAGAAGGCCTCCTCAGCATTACGGAAGAATACAGGGGGCGAGGACCATATCGATGCAGTAATTGGTGTGGTTAGGGCAATGGATACCTTTTTTCTTGGTTATGGTTTGAGTAGGTCTGCATTTGAATCTATCAAAAAAAATTACGCACAAGCGAGAGAGTGAGTTTTGATTTAGGGTTTCCACACTTGATGGTGATTACTGAGTTCTTGGACATTGCAGTGGGGCTCGCTTATGGTCACGACAGAAAGAGCTTTCACGACTAATCTTTGTGAAACGTGCACTTATGTACCACAGCAATCGCGTTCACGTGCACTCGCTGTACCGTCGTCGATCGGAGCTTGACGACAGGCTCCTCGCCGAGCTGGCAGAATTATCGATGTCTAGTTACACTCGGATACGGAGGTTGGTCATCCCATGGCAATTGTAGGTTGTGGCTCACTGAATGAGTGATAATCAGTCAGGCACAGATTGTTTTCCACAACGTGTCTGGGGTATGTCTGCCGATTGGAGTTGAGTCGAGCCAATTAATCTGATGACATATTCAACAGTATTATATTCGATCGACACGCTTGGTCCTGCCTCTTTTGTACGATGCTTTAGGAAAGGGAGATGACCCAGATCGTATGAAAGGAGCCTTATACATCTTGTGGAACAAGGGCATTGGTAAGTGTGGCTACGCTAATCATGATAATGTAACTAAATCTTTCCTGCATGCAGCTGCGTATGCACTAACAGGTATAGTTTCCTTCTACTTGATGGATACAACGTGTTGATTTTAAGCCTCATAGATCAAAGCTTACATTCACGGTATCTGCTTTCCTTGCTAGGTTGCCAAAGCGAAGAGAAGGTGCGACTTCAAGTTACTTGCCGTATGGTACCTACTAATGTGTTTATTGTCAGCCCTCGATACAAAAGCTTGTGTCCAGCGTAGCTAATGATTGTCTGAGTCAGATAAACGAACATAATATTCATTCTGAGGCCTACAGCATGGAAACACCTCGGGTGGATCAAGTCCTACACGATCTTGAGAGCGAATTTTCAGAAACTTTCTACGACCAAAAATTACTAGAAGAGGCCTTGTACAAAGGTCAAAATCGTTTCAAACAGAGAAATGAGATTTACCATCACACGGTATAGGTCCTGATCCTACGCGAGAGGCAAGATTACTCATCTTATGGGATAGATTTCCAGTATCCTAGAGTTTGCGACCAAGCCTACTACACATGTAGGTGTTCAGGATCTTTTCCTCATGCCGATGTCTAAATATTGCTCTTTCTCAACAGTGGCGCTATGTCCAAATGTCGCTTAGATTCCTATCTTGCTTTCTTCGGAGAGATGTTCCTGCGTCGCCAGAAATTGCTCGGTTCTTCATCGATCAGTGCACTAGTCCGCAGCCGACAATACGGACACGAGCTCAAATGTACGTTTTGCGTCTTGTATCTACTATCTTGCTCACATTGGTCAAGTGCATTGCGTCTACTTCTTATTAATATCAAGAGAAGGACATTTTCCAAGACGAATGAGGAACTCTGGTTTGAAGAATGGCGTAACGACCTCGCAGAGGGAGTTGAAGTAGGCGATCCGGGGACCTTCATGAATAAACTACAAATATCCGGCGAAGTTCTTGAGGAGTTTGTCCAGATCTGACTGCTCTTAGGCATTTACTGATTTTCTTTGATCAGTGATCACTATTTTGACAAAATTCAAACGGGTTTCTTGACATGGTCTCAAACAATTAAGGGATACAAACCGGTGACAGATCGCTCCACTTTCTTCAAGTGGGATACTCGGTCGCAGCCTGCTCTCGACGAGCTTGAATCTTCCCTATTCCATCCTAACATTTTTAAGCAGATCGTCTTGTTATGGAGCCAGGAAACTGGAAGGAGTTCTGGCAGCTTTGAAGTCCGAGATGAAAATATTTCTTTGATCAAAACCTCCGGTTAGCGAGAACTAGATCCCTTGATTGAGGTGATTTGATAAATTTGCAATCGCAGTGACTATGCTAGTTCAATACGATCTTGACGGAATATTCGACATAATTGAGCCTCTTCTCCTGGATACAGACAAATATAAACAACGGGCAGGTGCAGAGGTCTGGGCCGGTCTCATTCGCGGTAGGTCGGGTCGTTCGTTGCTCGAGATCGGTTGATGTAGTTTCCAAAGGTTCCAAACATTGGCCGCCAAATCGAACGGCGAAATTGTGGCAACGGACGGAGAAAATAATTCACAATATCCTGAATAGCATCAAGCCGGAAACGATGACATTCTGGGAAAGTCTATTCTTGGTGCGTCATCAACCAGCTCGTCGCTTCAGGAAAAGCTCAGTCTCGCGCGTAGTGGCTTCTGGATAGCCGGGACCCTCGCCGTCATCAACCTCTGACAGATTGGATACTGTCGCTTCCTCTTGAGCTTCATGGAGAATCTGCATTCCAGAGTTCGTATCCCTCGATGTAGCTCCCTTCGATGACTTAGAGCCTCTACTTATTTAGTGAGAAAATCTCTCTCCCTTCTCGACATCCTTGCTGCCGGCACGGGTGTCTTCTTCAACCCCCTTGCTGACAAATATGTCCAAATGATTTTGAATAATGCCAATACGGGTTACGCAGAGGTAAGCTCATAAACTTCGACTAGCAGCGCCTCCAGCTAAATCGGCCTTGAAGATTCGAAATTCATTTTGCCACATGCTTCGAACTATCACACAGAATCAGTGGCAGCCTTGGCACTCTTCAGTCCATGTTTTCCTTGATGCCTGTAAGCCAGGTGAAGATCCGCTCTCAATTCGGTAAAATCTCTCTAGAACAGTCTTTTTTCGAGTTCATACTCCTGACAGTAAAACACGATATATGGCCAATATTGAGAAGATCCTGGAACAAATGCCCAAATGGAGGGAACAACGCCTTCCGCCTCCCCGGGTCAGTCAGTCGGAGGTGAATGATTTTCGTGATTCTTGTTGCTCCAAAAAATTGATTGTAAATTGAGTATGACAAAGTTGGCTTGACATGTAGGTTTTTCGATGGTTTGTGCTGGCTAATGCCTTCTAAATCTGACTTGAGCTAGTGTTGGAGTGGCTGTGGGTTTCGGCTCATGGTTCTCAGGTATCGATGATTTTCCCATATGCCGTCCCGATGCTGTACGTGCTTCCAACTGTTTGATCTATCAATTCATCAACCTACCTAAACTTTTGTAGTCCCGAGATCCTACGCATGTCGGAGTTAAATGACAGCTCGGATCTGCACACGTACAGCAATGCTGTCCTGCACATCCTTTCCGTCGTGTCACCTCCGATAGAATATGTGGCGGCAATTTTGTCGCACTTCGTCACGGCCATCAGGTCGACGACGGTGCGAGTTTATTCTTGTCTGAGGCCAAGTGCGAGCTAATTACATTTTCAATAGTCCTGGCGTACAAGGCTCCAGACTCTACCGACTTTGGTTGTTTTCTTCTACAGAAACCTTCTGTACATATCTCAAGACGGAGTTTCCAACGTGATGGAGGTGCTATTAGAGTGTCTTGCTGATGAGAATGTCGAAGTGAGAGAGATGGCTTCGACGACATTAGCAGGTGTTGTTCGCTGCTCGCAGCGGCAAAGTATCATTCCATTGAAGGTGTGGTTTTTTGAAATCTATAGACATAGTCGCATCTGAAAAGTACTCGGAGAATCGTTTTGTTTCTTTGGCTAAGAGATCTACGCTTCCGCCAAGGCGTGACCCCGGTTATGCAGATGCACTGCGTACCCTGCATTCCGCGATCTTGGGCATATGTGCGTTGATAGAGAGTGTACCTTACTCAGTGGAACCTTGGATGCCGTCGCTGACCGAAGGTGGGAGAGCCTTACTGATTTATCGATCCTTTGAATAACACAATGCCGAACTCCTAGTTCTGGCGGCTCACGCAACGGACCCACCACCGATATCAACGACAATCAGGAAGTGCGCGTCCGAGTTCAAAAAGGTATGTCTCCTGTGATTTAATCGCGCTTCTTTTGTCTGACTTTTTCGTAGACACACCAGGTATACAGATAATTCTCGAAGTATCAGCCAGAGTCACTAACCAAGTCATGATCAGGATACTTGGCATAAGGACCAACTTCTGTTCAACGAAGATCATCTACAGAACCTCTCGACGATGCTCGTTGGCACTTCTTACTGTAAGTTCCGCCTGCCCTCGTATCTTGTTCTCCTAATGCCGACATACTAGACGCTTAATTATTTGATATTGTTGTTTCATCTACCATCAATTAATATCTTGACTTCTTTCATCGCTATCGCCGTGTGCCATGTTGGATGATAATTCACGATTTGAGGGTAAGAAGGTCACCAAGGAAGGCGTACCGTTAGTTTATCGACTTCCAGTATCTTCCTCAACATCTGTTTGAGGCCGATCAAGGACCTTAGATATGAAATCAGGAAACATCAAGCCACATTTCTCAGGAATAGAACAGGAAACATATCCATGCCATAAAGAAGTCGGAAGATGGTTGGAAATAATTCATAAAACATCAGGAAGGAGCGTTACAGATTCTGATCATGGCAACATAGGTGTGATATCAATGTAGTTGCGGCGATAAGGATGCTCTTGGAACTGTGTCAGATCGAAAGCCATTTTGAGGATGATTCTGATTCTTGGGTCAACCGATCTTTTTTCAGGCTTGGAGCCTCTACACATTATCGAGACACATTGTAGAACATATCGGGACTGACGTGATGATAAATTTCGGCTCCATTTAGATATTAATATGCACTTTGAGCCTAATCAAATAGTTCCCTTAAAGAAGGATAAGATAACGAACGCTCGTTTTGTTCACACACATGAACGATAGCATACACTGTGCAGACATGCGTTTGGAGGAAGTGCTTAGTGCTTAGTTGATGGCAGAGTTCCCAGTTATGGACATAAAGCTCGATATATAGCTATGAGTCGCCAAATATTTGCAAAGAAGGGTGATGTAAGTATAGAGTGTACGCTGGTTCTTCACATGAGGTCGGCTGAGCAATGACGTCAAGTGCCACCACATGAAAAACCATATTTGTTGCCGGAGGAGCAGCTGCGAGCCAAAACAAATAATATATATAGCAAATACATGAGCAAGGGTTAACACACATGGAAGATAGAGGAATTGGGATAGTCGGAGCGGTGTGATCAGCGCCATGGAAAAAGTTCTTGGTCGGAGATCTCAGTGGCATTTGATCGGAAAAGAGCTTTGTGTGTGTTGTCAGACATTAATACGGTTCTATCAGCTGCGAGTAGCCATCCATTGGTCGATCAGAGGGTACCAAAGGAGCGCAGCTACAGATTATCATTTTGAAAGGAATACCACTGATCTTAGGAAGATGGAGGCTGAGCAAAAAATCAACCAAGTTGACGACAGCGATGATCTCTGGATGGCACGTGTTGAGCACGTGCCATCCCGCGATCGCTGCTGGGTGCACTATGGAGCGAGCGAATATCTGTGTGCCCGAGTGTGTGCACAAGATCCAGTCATGGAGGAGGGCGGCGGCGCAGTGGGCCAAAAATGATGGCGAGAGGAGCCGCGGGTCGTGCGCAGAGTTGGGATCAAGACTGTCGAAGCTAGTCCTATTTTGGAAGCACAGGTTTTGCACTGGTAGTTGGACTGAGGACAAGAGTGAGGGGCGCGCTCTAAATGGACATCTGGGTAGACAGAGTGAGGGGCTGAGGATGTTGAGAGCTGTAGTGAAAAAGTAGGACAATGGAGATGCTGGGACAGCGCGCAGTGATTAATGACTGGGAACAGCCGAGGACACGTTGTGCGAGCGATCAAAAGGTTGAGGGTGAAAGGCTGGCAGCCTTGCTCTCTTCCTCCAACATTCACCTTTTTCCGTCACATCCCAGCTTATCCTTGCCCTCACGATCAACACGCTTTTTTATATCTATCTGCCTCTATCTATCTCGCATATTAGTTCCCCATCATCCTCCTAATTTACGGTTAGTACTCCCTCTTCATATCCTCTCTGCTCTCTCCCTCAAGCTCCCATTCTGACCTCCAGTCCAATGCACAAAACAGTCACGACGGCCCTTCCATACATCTTCTCTCAAGACTCTCTTCCGGCCAGCGACTTTCATCTCTTGACTTCTTACGACGACGACGACGATTGTTGTCCTGTCACAAAGGTACCCTTTTTTCTTCCAATCCACGTGTCCGCCTCGTTCATCGCAAGCTCCGTTTACTCTATAGGACTGGAATTTATCGACAGTGCGTTACGACCAAAGCGACAACTACATTCTAACTCACCCCAATCACAAGTCAAAGCTCGTCGATATGCCTACCAGAACCGATTCTATCGAAACTGAACTTCCTCGAGGACCTGGGCAACATTGGAGATTCAATGGTCCCCTCGTCGATGCTGACCCAACAGCTAATTCGTGGGGTTTAGCTGATGACCTTGTTCGGCTTCAGATCGGTGATGCTAATAAAGATGGCGATGAGTCGCATGGTACCATGCGCACCCCGCCCAAGGCCAAACTCTCATCCTCTGTATCTCAGTTGACTCAAAACAGTCCTCTCGACTCATCATCCAACACTAGCCTCGGCTCGTCACCTCAAACCCCGGATCACCAGCTTAATATTGCCCATTCTCGTGGTTCATCTACCGATTCAACGACTTCTGGTTCTCATGACTCCTCTCCTGGGGCTCAAAATGCCTTGCTGAGTCATTCTCTAGATAATTCTGAAGGAAAAGAGCGCCCACACTCATTCAGCGGTGGTCTCTCTACTGCTGATCTTCGCCGTCTGCAGCAAATCGATGGCAGCTCTGATGACCTTGATCCCCAACTGTGGAGCACTAATCAACATCGGGATAGTGGTGCCCTCCCGAACGAACAGTTGCAATATCCCACCCTGACTCAGGTCTACCGCCCCCAACCTTTGTCACACCCTCAATCGTTTGATTATAGGAACACTATGCAGTCGGCTGCCTCCGACCGTGATGAGCCTCAAATAGACTACAGCCTATCCCAACGTTATTCTAGCGTCCCGCAAGGTCTATCTATGACTACTGCTCCCCCTCCACAGCCATTCGCTGGTCGATCCAACAATGCCGCTCCCAATGTTAATTACCGCCAACTTCTTCGCACTTTTCCCCAACAGTCTGTAGTTCCGAGCCCACCACATTTCTCCGTTGGACATCATACTTCCCACCTTTCGTTGGGCAGTGCCCAACCAATGTTTGAGATGATGACACCAAATGTCCCTCTCGACAATAACCCAGCTGTCGCTCGTGTTCAACAACAACACAATATATTTCGGCCTGGTCACCATCACTCTGCATCCGATCCTTCTGCTATGCGTGATGCGGCGACCCTTGCCCTTTTCAACGGTAATATACCATCTCTTGCACCCGGGATATACCCGCCTGCTATGCACCCTTCGATAGCTGCATTCCCTAATCAATACTATGGAGTTGATGTCGCTTCACAGCTCGCTTCCAGATATCCCACCCAGTTTTCAGGTACTTATCCCGTACCATCTCAAACGCCCAATCTTGAGGCTACTGCAAATACACCCACCGGCATCAGCAGCAGTCAATCGGGCCCTAGTGCCAACAATAGGAAGCTTGGACTCTATAAGACTGAGCTCTGCCGAAGCTGGGAGGAAAAAGGCACTTGCCGATACGGGACTAAATGTCAATTCGCCCACGGAGAGGAGGAGCTTCGCAAAGTTGCTCGACACCCAAAAGTGCGTTCCTCATTTTTGAACTGGGTCTCAACTTACGTACTCAACCGTTACATTGATCAGTATAAGACGGAGATCTGTAGAGTGAGTCCTTCGGACTAAGTGTAAATTCTATTGATGATTTATCGATGTATCTTTCAGACCTTTTGGGTATCCGGTTCCTGCCCCTATGGCAAAAGATGTTGCTTCATTCACACGGAACTGCCAACCAACGGCCAAAGCCCCGCGACTCCAGGCTCTGAGAACCCCCCTGAGGCTCGGCCCCGATCAATGAGCACTAATAGCGACCCAAATGACTCAACTGTCTCGCTCCTGGCCCGTATCTCCGCCAAACGTACGGAATCCACCAGCAGCAGCCTGGCTACACCTGTCGAGCTGAGCAGTAATAATATTTTTCACTACCCTCGTCCGGAAGTTGGCAAGCTACGGGTGAACACCTCCGTACCTGTCACAAAACAAAATAAGTCGGCCTTCCCTTCTTTCGCAAGCAACAATACCCTCCCTCCCGCTGGTGACCAGACTCCATCTACAACAGAGCCTGCGCCTGTCACTGCGGGTCCAGATTTAGGAAGGCAACACAACGCTAGGCTAGAAATTGTTGGTTTTAATCATGTAAGTATCTCAGCCTCTACATCTGGTGTATATCTGATATGCTTTTCAGCAGGCCACCCTCAAAAAGACCGCGGCGAGCTCCAGTATCCGCCATTCCTTTAATGGAACAGAGGTCATTAATATTGCTTCTCTTCCCACTGGCCCAAGTCACACTTATACTATCTCCACCGGTGACACTACTCCGACGTCACATGTCGCCAACGCCACTGCTGCTTCAGTTGCATCGCGCGTAAATGGCCATGTTCGTGCAGGCAGTGCTGGGAATTGGGCAACTTTCTCTCGAAGCCAGCTATCAAATTCAGCATACCCAGGTTCTTCAAGCCCTGCCACTGACAAGATGGTGGGTTTGCCATGGAGTGATATTGGTACTTCTAATCGGCTGCATGACAAGGCTTGGGTGTAAGCCCGTGTTCTGCGGATTATGTGATTGACTGCGGCCGGTGTTTCAACCAATCAAATTGTGCAAGCTTGCTTCATCATGCCGCTGGGTCGGACATATACACCCCTCGCATCCATTTCAGTCCCTCCTTGTTGCGGAATGGATAATCTGTGCTTTGCTTTTTCGTTCTTCCCCGATATCTACCTTGTGTACTCATACGTGCTCAGTCTTCTCTAAAAGATTCCTTCACAAAGTTTACCCCTCCCAATGGACGAACTATCTTTTTGTATGTCTTATGCCTCTCTCTTATTGTTCCTTTGCCTGCTTCTTGTCATTGTCATCCTGATCTCAAGCAACCGCACAATCGCATTATTTGTCGTCAACAGTAATGACCACGGTTTTTTTATTTTTTATCACACTTGTTCATATAAGCGCCAATATATATACCTAAGTGGAAGTGAAGCACTACACACTATATATGTGCATTTCTGGTGAAAATGAGAAGTTGTAGAACGAAAATTGTGTGGCTTTCACCTTTTTTCCAAAAAACTAAGAAAAAAGGTATACTACAATACACCCAATTTCCTCAGCTCCTGACAGAAGCATGCCAAGCGACATCTCGCGTAGGCGATATAATCAAACTCTGGTGTTTCAATGTCATTTTCCAGATCGTCTCGGGCTTGCACAATCCCCCAGACGAGCCAGAATGCATGAGATGCAGGACTCCAGATTTGGACTTGCCTATCAAGCTTGACCATAGTTGATTCAAGGTCGACCATTGGATCTTTGAAATGTTGAGATTCTTGGAAGCAAGTCTGACGCAGGTAAGAAAGGTAGAAATCGTATCGTTGCTCTAGAGTGGGATAACGCGAGATGTCAAGTAGATGGGGCGTTTCGGAGTGGTAGTTGGCAGTCCATTCATGGAAATGGTTTGCGATGTCGTACGAGGCAGGATTTGGAGCTGAGTATTCAAAGTCAACTACGATGATCTTGATAATTGATCAAATCAAAAGACAAAAAAGAATAAGACATCCTTCATTCGAAATCGCAGTGAAAAAATAGATAGACGTACTTGGCGATGATCTTTTGCACCTTTCTTTGGACACTTCAACCTCAGTAGATTACCATATTGGGTATCATTGTGCGCGAAAACTCGCCTACTGCCTGCAAGGACATCATCTACTTTTGCTAGCCAAAGCAGGTACATATCCCAATCGCGTTCAAAGGCATCAAGATCAAGCTCTTGTCTAACATCCTCAGGCAGCGAGGGACAGCGAAGAACTTGGCGGGCCGGCACAAGCCACGATTGGACAGACTTCTCGACCCCGATCTTCCACCCCGCCCCTTCCACTACTTCGATGTCAACAGAGTGTAACTCAGCCATACGTGCACCAACCCATCGGCTAATCTCTGGGTCACGAATATCTTGAGCAGTCAAAGTCGTCGACTCGAAATATTCTTCTACCCGTCCATTTTCAAAAGTGCCATGAATACGGGGACCGATGTGGTATTTGGAAGAGAGTATATGGAGTACATGTAACTCTCGAGGACGGGAAATGAGTGTACCAGAGGAAGGTCCATATACTCGCAAAACCACAGTACTTCGATTCTTGTATCCTGAGAAGAACGAGACAAAGAAGACGGCATTGGTCAATGCACCAGAGACTTTCCGTATAACTAGATCTCGAGTAGAGTGTCGGATGTCCAGTAGTCGAAAAATTTCGGAGACATCTGAAGTGAAATCAGGCAGCTTGTACTTCCTGAAAGAAAATTGATCAGAACCAAAGAAAATCCCAGAAGGCCCAAAGACCACCATCTGGCCAAGTGTACCAAGAAGGCGGTGACTAGTAGGAATACTCACTTGGCTTTCAATGTTACTTTGGCATGACGCAGTCCTTCGACCCGGATAGAATCAGTCACAGCGTCTGCAAGACGGAGTGAAGCCCTAGGAGAAGAAGTGCCAGCAGTCACAGCTGCAAAACTTTGAATCGAGTTGTTTGAAAGTTGATGCGTAAGGGAGACTGGAGGAGGTGAGGAAATCGGTGCCGCAATAGATGAAAGAATAGGGGTCATAGTGGTCGGAGGCAAACCATGCGGACACACACAGCTCTCTACCAACGTTAACATAACTCTACAAGACACCTGTCAACTACACTTGATACATGTTCAATTTTGTTTTCTTATCAGTACCACACCACTAGACTCTGCCTGTAGCGTCTTGTATACAAATACAGATCTCTACCAACGTGACATTTCAGTGTGCCGTCTTCTCATTTTTTGAACTGTCGGCTAGATAACCAAAGCAAAAAAGCTTAACAAATATCTTATCTTGCTACATGTTCTCCCTCTTCTCGAAGCCAGGAAATTGGTCGTGTGCATCTCTTTCGGGGATGAGCATGTGATTGGTTTAATTCCGTGACAGAAATCTTCTTCCGCCGGTGTCTCGAACAACAGTTTTCATGGCCTGTTGGTGGCGCTGTGTGCTCCAACAAGGAACTCTTCCGAAGAATGACCCATACATGGAAAGGGCGTCTTGACTTGATTATCGAGCTCGCGTCCTAAATACCTGGAAGCGAACTAATCAATTTTTGATGAGTATAGAACTGTCGAGGCACTCATCATTGCGGTTCATCTAAAATGAGCTAGCTACTCGACTTCCTGGGATTCCAGAAATGTCCCTGGACGCGCTATCTGCGTTCTCGAGTCTTTGTATCTGCTGAATCAGTTGACCCGGAATCCGGAGCCCAGGAAAGAAATCCTTGGAGACATCGAACTGGACTATTTCAAATGGCACGTTTCCCATCTTCTCTTCGTCATGAATAGCTGACAAGCATCCTGTCGTTTTTAAGGAGCCTGATAGTCAAGTGACCCAGCTATGAAAAGGGAGCGATTAGAAAAACTGGGAAACTATTTTCTTTTTTTGTGAAGCACAGCAGACGAACTATGCACACGAGACACGCGTGGGCCTAAAAGCGGCGATATGAATTGACAAGATGTTTATGAAGGCTGCAACCTGCCCTTCTCTAGATTGGCTGAGATATGGTGCATCGACACACTTGGGCTCGTGGATTTACCAGGCATTTAACGATAATTAAAAGTCTAAGGTTCCAGCCTCCAAGTTGAAACCCAGCTGACTCGAAGATCACGATGCATTCGTGAAGGTTTCTGCTAATACTCAACCAACTCTGACACGGCTGCCGGGGTATCTACTCCTTGAACTAAACGATCACGCCTGTCGCAATCTGGACTTATTTTTTATCAGAGCTGAACCCTTTTCTAGCGCAAAATCTGATGTAGCTGAGAGGTAATAGGAGCTGCATTTACGAGAAGCATTCTTACATTGTGATTTCATATCTCAACAACGCCTCACGTCCAGGCTCATGCTATTCTGCAGAGAATGGAACAACAATGCATTTAGAATCATCCGAAATCGTCGTCGTCCGATGTCAAATGCCAGAGGATCTCCATCTACGATATGCTAGAATAGCATTCTTACAATACCATCTTGACAGTCTCAACAAAGGCTAGTATTTTTCTATTCCTACAGAGCGGTCGATGTCTATTGTAAGGACTGCCACCCACCATTGATGTGATGTAACTCCGCAAATTTCATTAACCTTCCTTTCGTCTCAACCTTCATGAGTCGCTCACACCAAACTTCTCTGTCAGGAATACGGAAGTGATTAATCTTCCATTTTCCCTTTGGTTCCGTTTAGCCTAATGGGAATGAAAAAGATCGAGGCCCGGAAGCCGCAATCAGGGCGTGATGTCCTGCAGGTCGTATGGCAATACCATAATCTTCTCGAGTCAGGTAGAACGGAAAAAGAACTGAGCTGCAAAGTTGAGGTGTTAAGTTATCAGTAAATCGATGAGAAGCACGACCCTGACCGAGTCTTGCGGACCACATACCCAAATGGACTTTTCGAATAGCCAGATACTTCTTCCACCCCAACGTGTCCTGAGAACCAACCATACTCACTCCAAGAACGAACTTCTAAGGTACTTTCCTGACCCGAGCTGAGATGGGCAGCGACGCCTGGTAGGCCATGGACCCTTCTCTTTGATGCTGGTGCAAATGAATATCCACCATTTTCTGGACCGCTGATCGAAGTCTACTTTCAATTCACTATGATCCAGAGGACCAGAACTCTTATTAGAAATATCAACCATTCATCTGCGAATCTATTGGTTGCAAACTAAATATTATCAGATTCCTTCTATAGACGAGTAGCCTCCTAACACGAGGAAAGTCTAAACTTTCATAGTCCGCGAGGTGTCACCGTCCTGCTGCATGGATCGATCATGATGGGTCTTCATTCAATCGCATCCTTTGATCAATTGGGTGTTCGAGAAGAGCTCAAACTACAGCATCTTTCTCCTTCTCCACCTTTTGAGCAGTTGATTGAAAAGTCAAAAGCCGTCGATTTTTACTCTTGTGGGTATCGTCGATCGACATAGTACGCAAACCAAAGGTCAGCTATCATCCTTTCAACTTGATATTCCCTACATGAGTTAAAGATGGGGACTCACTAAGAAAGCCAATCCGAGACAAGGAGTCCATACACTCCAGATTGTCTGATGCGATCATCATCCAACAATCGGGATATCGGGCAATTTATCAAGCGTACCTGGATAGATGTGGAGATGATCTGGAGGACTTGCATCCTCATTGCAGGAGGCTGGATACTACGGATATTCCTGTAATCAATTGAAGCGATAGATCCAGAAGATGTTACTGCGAGAGGCAGTCTAGGAGCGGCGCGCGCGAAGAATATCATTCCTGCTACGGCCTACTAACCAATATCTGATTAGCACAGTCAGGTAAAATGATTGGTAAACCCGCACAAGGCCAATCGTTGCACCAGTGAAACGGACAAGGAAGAAAGCGCTCGTGCCAGTTGCCAATTCTTGGGGGTTCAAAGTTTTGCAAAACACCTGATACGGGGCATGAAACAACATGCCAAGGCCAATGCCTGCTATCAGAGGGTAAATTATCTGAGACAGAATCGGAGAATTCTCGTTCAGCAAATTTAGGATGCCTGTGCCAAGGTCACAGGAGTGAACCCAAACATGGAGCCATGTCACCTACCGAAACCGATCGAGGAGATTAATAGGCCAGCCGCAATGATACATTTCTGGCCTCCTGTATTATGTGTTTTCCTCTGAAGATAACCAATTATCCACGCTGCAGGCATAGAAGCTAACGAAGAACCAAGAGAATAGGGAAGCATCTTGATACCAGCCTCCAAGGGCGTGGATCCAATAGCTGCCTAGGAGAAAGTATAAGCCTAGTGGGGCCGATCAACTGTTGGGTTCTTTCCTGATAAAATAGAGCAAGATAGAATGTCCCCGACGTGAATGTTACTTGGTGAAGGAAAGTGATAACTAGAATGATTACTAAAATAAGAGATCAGATTAGATCTCAGCACATGTTAACCTGTTCCATGCCTGTTGTGAGATCTTTGAACATTGCGGGGGGGAACAGACATTCTCGGGTCGTGTATTTTTCATAGACACCACCACATATGAGCACGATAAGCCCCAGAGAGATGAGCAGCAGTGTTGATACAGCTAACCCTATGTATGTATTCAGTTCGGCGTAAGAGCGCGATAAAGGAGGATCCTTACATCCTGCTTCATTCGCAAAGCTGAAACCAATTACGATGCAACTCGTGCCCGTCATAAAGAGGATTCTGATGGTCCATATCAGTAGATTCAATTGAGGAGAATACTGACGGCTCACAAGCCTGTGAAGTCAAATTTCTTTACCAACGTGAGCCATGAAGCTTCGATAGGTTGCTTTGACTTAACACCACGGAGGGAAAAGGCAAGGACAATGAAGGCAACAGCAGAAATGGGTAGGTTGATATAAACTGGGTCATTTCAGCAAAGAGGATAGGTCATGATTGGCTAGACCTACATCCCCATCTCCAACTTGCTGAAGTATTTTCGCCTATATTAACTAAGTCAGCGATCATTTTTAGGATGAAGAGAGAACCAACCGCTGAATAAACCGCCAATAAGAGGGCCAGCAATAGCGGAGCAACTCCAAGTAACACTCAGAGCCTGAGACCACTTAGCACGATGTTTGACCTCGACTATCTCTGCGGTGAGGACCCAGACAGCGCTTACAATCCCACCACCACCGATTCCGGCTATCGAGCTTTGAGCGTATATCTCGATTTCATTGGAGGCCCACAAACCTAAAGCCCTTGCAGCGATCAGCCAGTCCATACTCTAAGGAAATTCACTTGATCGGAAGTCCAAGGACTAGTGAGAGAACTCCGCACCCGTGCAGCACCACAAAGGAGTGAACCTGTTGCAAAAATAAAGAGACTGCAGTAAAGGACGTTCTAATAATGCATCAACCATTTTTCGTGAGTGAATAAGATACCAAACATACCTTTCGCCCCGCAAGGTCTGAGATCTTTCCGTAAAGGGGCTGTAAAGCGGTCTGCGTAAGCATGTAGGACACGCCAACCCATGTGTACTGATTTTGAGAGGCGCCAAGTTCACTAACAATCGTTGGAAGACTAGTTGACACGATAGTCTAGAAGTTATCGGCGTCAAGGTCGATTTCAATTGGTCCAGGGCAGCACAGAAGAACAGGAACTGACAGCGTCTGTGGTTGCCAGGAATAGGGCCAAAGCAGCACTGTCAAGCGGTTGTATTGGACTCCAGAAATGTGATATGACCAGATCCCTACCCGATATGAACGATCAATAACCGAAGAGCTGATAACTTTTGGAGCTCGGGTTGTACCATATCTAGTTGTGAAGATTTAAATGTGCTGTCGGTAAATGCACGCCTCTGGAGGATTGGTGAGGAATTTCGGTGAAAGCATTCGGGGAGAGGATCAACTAACAACAATGCTGCTCGCTTCGTATAGTGAAGAAGGCGTTGATGCTGTTCTCGGGGTAGGCTGTCCCGACATTGAGTATGGAGATGTAACTTTTCTTCAAGGATGAGGATACAGAGCTGGAGGTACAATTTCGGTCCAGCTTTCTTGTCGCATTTATACTGAACAACCAGGCAGGTATGGCAATCATTGATCGGAAGCCAGAGGATCTCAAACCGACTTCGAGAGTCATTCACCATCAAATTCAGAATTGAGTATGAATCCCATGGTGAGGAAAGCTTGGGGTTGAGTTTTGAGATTGTAGAACCAGTTCATGAGATCCGGTCAGAGAGTCAGTAAGCGGCCTCGTGCCCGGAGTCGTGATAAGATCCCGCGATTTCAATGAACCAGATGAGAAATATGTCAGCCTGACCGAAATTTCTGAGCTTGGTTTGGAGTTGTGGACATATATTTATATTACCGGAAGATGATATACTACTACCAAGGGAGCCGAATTTGAACTAATCTATGCTGTCGCTCGTTTTCTCTCGTCTCTATCGTCCTTCTGATCTTGCGGGTCTTGACTTTCAGCGGTCGGCTTTTCAGTCTTGGCTGAGGTAAAAGAATGATGCATGGGAGAGAGACGCATATGTCAATAGGATTGCAAAGACATGTCAATAAAAATTCAGATTCCAATGAGCTTCCTTATTTTTTGCCAAATGGAAAATATCCTATCACCAGAAGGTGATGGATGAGAAGGAGCCGTACCATTGTCAGTATCCTCTTTGTGTTCACTCGAGTTGGGCTTGAAGGTTGACGATGTTTGTCTCGAAGACTGAGGTGAGCGACCCTCAATGTCATCGACATAAGCTTGAAGTAGTTCTCGTTGACGATTAGTCAGGGACCTGGCAGTCGATCGTCATTCATGACTGCACAATCATCTGAATCAGAGACGGACCTAGGCAGCAGTGTCGTAAATTTGACGAATAAGTCTCCATTGCTTGCTCCATAGACAGATGGAACACCTCGTCCCCTCAGGACCATTTCTTCTCCTGGTTGGGTTCCAACTGGAACTCGAACGTCCACCTCACCATCCAGGGTATGAACCCGTACGCGACCGCCAAGGATAGCAGTGTGGAACGGGATTCGGGCTTCGTGATACAAATTCTGACCTTGACGAACGAAGTTCTTCGAGGACGCAACATGAACCCTTACAAGTAAATCGCCTGTGGTCCCTTTTCCCGTGACAGGCACGTCACCAGCATTGTTGATTCGGATCGTCATGCCATTTTCGACCCCTTGAAAATTTAGTCTCCTCGTTTAATCAGACAAAAATTTACTCACCAGCTGGAATATCAACCTGCACAGTTTTCTTCACACGAACTTTGCCCATCCCTCCGCAGCTAGAGCATTCGCTATTCCGAGGAATGGTACTACCAACGCCTTGGCAAGACTCACAGGTACTCGCCAGATGGAACCCATTAGATACGAACATGCGAGTACCAGATCCACCGCATGGAGTACATGAGACTCGTTTTGCACCTTGCTTGAGTCCGCTGCCCGAACATGTACCGCAGTTGGTGATAGGCTGAACTGTGACCTTCTTTGACGTGCCCTTGCATGCCTCAAGGAAACTGACATTCACACTGGTTTCGAGATCGGCACCTCGGGCAGGGCCGCGGGATCCCGATCCTTTCTGTTCACTGAATCCAAATAGTTGCTCGAAAAACTCAGATGGAGATCCTCGAGCACCACGTCCACTACCAAAGACTGAGCCGAGATCTTCGAAACTGAAACCCTCAGCAGAGAAGCCGCTTGTTCCACGACCGAAACCACGCGCAAAAGCGTCTGGGTCGAATCCGGGTTGCTGCGAAGCAGCTCCAAACTGATCATAGGCTGCTCTCTTCTTCCCGTCTTTGAGTGTCTAAATAAATTGTGAATGACGTATACAAAAAGAGGACGAAGACACGTTACATCATAAGCATCCTGAATCTCAACAAACTTGTCGCGTGCATTTTTATCAGAATTGGTGTCGGGATGGTATTTGCGAGCTAACTAGCAACAATAAACAAGTGCTCAAATCCGAATGAGGGCTAGACCTACGGCAAAGTATGCTTTCTTGATGTCGGCAGCAGAGGCATCTGACTTCACCCCCAGTATATCATAGGGACTCTTCGAACTTGCCCGAAGAGGCATAGATACATGTATTGAGCGCTGTGACACCATTCAATTTGATATGGAAATCATAACTAATCCACCACGGACCTTTCTACCAAATTGTGTTCCATATACCGAATCTAATTGCGTTCGACGGCAAGGATGCTCCGATGCACGTATAGAGCGATGAAAAGATAGAAGCCGGGCTTGCGTAGTAGAGCTCTGGTGTGCACATGAAGAAAAGGCGAGGAAGGAGGAGAGTTTTGAGCCTGATAGACGCATTGACGAGCAGGAACCGGAAATAGCCCCCAACGTTCACCAAATTTTGGAAGTTTGTCCATATTTGGGCCAAATTGCGCTTGACACGTGCTGCTCTCTGGAGAGAGTATCTATAAACCAAACAGGTGCTAAGACATAGCGGGTGAGTTACATAGTGGTACACTACTGACCACACCTAAGCTACAGGAGGGCTACGGGAGTGGTCTGCGGGAGTCATTCTCCAAACCAGGTGTCAAGCTGAGACTCTCTGAGGACAGAATTGGGCTTTATTGGGCTGGCCTCTGCCCACAATGAAGGAAAAGGTACAGATTGTCAAGAGTGGAAGCCACAGGCAGAATGGAGTCCAGCTTGAAAATGAAGCTAGGGCTACAATATGTATTTTACTTGTTTATAAACTAGAGAGTGAGGAAAGTTTAGACAAATTGAGGACAATATTTGCAAATAGTCGGTTTGGTAAGCTGGGTGAGGGTTGTGACACCAGGTGTGAATGGTGGTGGACCTTTATCAAGGTAGTAGGTAGAGTTCAGTGTACAATCATTAGGGCCCACCAGGGGTAGGGCATACCCCAGGGTAGGGGTAAGGGTAAGGATAGAAAAAGTTTACCCTTGAGGGTAAAACATATTCTTATACTCAGAATAGAATAATTATGGCCAAGGCGGCTCATAACACTGACTATATAGTGTCTAGTTCTACTCAGCAAAGCAAATAAGCTCCAGGGGAAAATTGAAATTAAATAATTAGGGAATAGTCAGTAAAAAACGAGTTGTAGTCACAAACACGGGGTGTGATACATGACAAATGACCCTGTTCCCATAGTCTTTCAAAGTAGTATCAATTTCTTGAAAAATTAACTCAAAAAACAAATGAGTGATAGTTTTGTAGGGCTTGTAACTCTTTGAATATTGATCATAATCACATGATTATGAGAGATAAAATGAAGCTATATTGCTGAACCATGTGTGCTGATTTGCTTAGGTTTTACCAATATTAGTGAGTTGTTACAATCCAATTTTCTCAAGACAGGTAAGTACTTGGGCAGTCTTTTGAGCAACTGTAGCAGTATATGCCACCAATAACTGAGTTTACAATTGCAACAGAGATCACTGGTGTGACCATTGCCCTTATACTAATCATGTTAGAATTAATACACTGATTTTCTGTCAACCTATCCCGATGTTGTTGTTACATCAATTAGCATACTACAACCTCCTTTCAAGACATATAAGCATGCTCCTCCAGCGGGGCAATTCCACCAATGAGTAATTTGCTTGTAGTAAAACTAAACAGTTACGTATGAGAACTAGTTTCGGATGGTCAAAGGTCTTGTATCATTTTATGCGCTACGTGCCTGCCACCATGATTTGCCATGCGAAACGAGAATTTCATCGCCTTTCCGGATCCCCTCAGAAGAGCTCCAGATACTCACCCTAAGTTCACCGGTATCCATCCTATTGTCCCGGAAGAGAGCATTGGGCCTCTTTGAGATTCCTCGGTAGTCGTTGATAAATCTCGCCTCATTACCAGATTTGTGAGCATCAATCCCCAAGCTTGAACCGTCAGGGAAGCGGTGCAGACAGAGATCGTAGTCGGACGTAGAGCGATTATCACAATGTATTTCACCTGAATGGATAGCTCCGTCAGGGCGTCTATCTCCTTGGCCAGGGTTCAGCCTACCAGTGTAATCAAGGATACGTGTATTTGGTTTGATATGAGAGGCTGCAAACAATCCGCGCTGGCCATTTGCAGGGTGAGCTGGATTGACAATATGTCGAATTGTAACGCAGATTGGATAAGAAATCGAAAGCTGGCCAGCGATCGAGGGGTTACCCTTCACAAAGTCACGAAGAGATGGTGTTATAGATTCATTAAACTGGCAAGATTGAAGGTAATGGACATCGTTGGGCCAGCGCGCTGGTAATTTTATCTGACGAGTTTGTCGTTGTCTGTATGTCATTTTGCCTTTCGGTCTTGTTATCAGATTGGCACCAGCGTGACCCGTGAGAAACAAAGTCTTAGCGATCAATTGGGCAGGCCGCCTCCTCGTTGTGGAATTGAAGTCACAGCATCTCTCAGCTTTCACCGTTCTCAGCCCATGGGCCGTGCTGCCACAAAGTCCGTCGCGCGCGTCTACGCCGATGTAAATGCTAAATTAGGACCATCCTGGCACGAATATGGTATGATGGTTTTTTTATCACCCTTTACCATCTCTGATTTCATCTGGAAGACAATCTCCAGGTGCAGTGGGGCTCACAGGACCACTATGAGATTGTTCGAAAAGTGGGACGCGGAAAATACTCTGAGGTTGTTTATTTCCCTTCCCCCCCACAGCACTCTATCAAACACGTTTCCAGGTCTTTGAGGGCGTGAATGTGATTACGGAGGAAAAGTGTATCATCAAGGTTCTAAAGCCTGTAAAGAAGAAGAAAATCAAACGAGAAATCAAAATTTTACAGAATCTTGCAGGTGGCCCGAATGTTGTTGCCCTACTTGACGTCGTGCGCGATCCTGCATCGAAGATCCCTAGCTTAATCACCGAATACGTTAACAACATCGACTTCAAAGTACTGTATCCCCGCTTCACGGATTACGATGTGCGGTTTTACATGTTTGAGTTACTGAAGGTATGCAACGGTGCTTTCCTTAGATGTCACTCAACTCCCATAGGCTCTGGACTTTTGCCATTCCAAGGGCATAATGCACCGCGACGTGAAGCCACATAATGTTATGATAGATCACGAACATCGTAAGGTATGTCTCAATATAAGATATGCAGAGCTAGAGTTCACTCGAGCATCAGCTTCGACTTATTGATTGGGGGCTGGCGGAATTCTATCATCCAAAGACTGAGTACAATGTTCGCGTTGCGTCACGGTACTTCAAGGGACCGGAGCTGCTTGTAGACTTCCAGGAATATGATTACAGCTTAGATATGTGGAGTTATGGTTGCATGTTTGCATCAATGGTAAGAGGAGGCGCCTACATTGCTTTTGATGTCACATTGACGATTCCCCAGATATTCCGCAAAGAACCATTCTTCCACGGCCATGACAATTACGACCAACTGGTCAAGATCACCAAAGTTCTCGGAACAGATGAACTCTACGCATACATTGATAAGTACAACATCCGATTGGATTCGCAGTACGATGAACTACTCGGAAGGTCAGTCAACATTTTTCAAACATGCAAATCTCTAAGTATTTGTCAGATACCCGAGGAAACCTTGGACAAGATTTATCACGTCAGAGAATCAGAGATATATTTCGAATGAAGCAATCGATCTGCTGGATAAGTTACTCCGATATGACCACCAGGAACGTCTAACAGCTCGTGAAGCACAGGCGCAGCCCTACTTTGGTCAGATCTTTATTTTCTCTTCTTTGTAGTTATAGCTCAACGATTTCAAGATCCCATCCGTGGTGAATCTCAGGTCCCCGTCGATGGAGGAAATGAACTGACAGTGTCCACATAAAAATTGTTAATTTCTTGTAATTGATGCCCAATGCCGTATGTATAGACTTTTTTTCGATACACCACTGCTCTGTGCATAGTTAAACCACTGAGAGCTGATTGTCCAATCATCATCAGTCTGCCAACTGACCTTCATCATTTAGTGTGACTCTACCAACAGGTTATTGCTGCTCTCATGGGTGACACTAGAATCAGCAACCTCATGCAATCAAGGATTGTTTGCAGCCATTTCTCACAACATATAATAATTCAGGCCGAAAGAGACTGACAAAAAATAGAATCTTGTTTTGTTATGGGAACCATCATTCTCTGGTCAATTGCTCTAGCTGTGTTGTATCTCAGTCAGTTCACTTTGCTCACTTCCTGCTTCTTTGTGAACTGTGCTGTATTGTATTTAGCTTGCTTTGCTCACTTTCTGCTCTGTTGTATGACCTGTTTAATTGTGTTGCACATGTTTCAGTTTCTTTGTCGTTGGCGGCTAGACTTGTTTTGAGAACATGACTCGGCATTATCCGCTGATCTACATCAAAGTGCCACGCGACAGTAGTAGCACAAATCAGAATGCATGGTGTACTGGAAATGAGTGTTGTCAATCTCAAACGTCACTGCCCCTGCACATATCTGCTCACTCAACCTAGTCAACGTCGATACGGTATACATGTGAGAATTCCCATCATCAGTATGCAGATTTAGTGTCTTACATAATGATTCAGAATGTGAAACCCTTGTGATGCAGTCTCGAATTATATTTACTGTACACCATTCAATTATTGTTGATTTGGCTGGCAATCACCTCGTATCTAAGTCCCTCCATTGACAGAACCTGTAATGGAGTGCACCAACACTAAAATTCTTGCTTTATATTGCAATGTGTGGTTCATCTGACGCAGTATCATAGAAGAAATCTATTATTATACATGTTCGGATCAAAATTTCCCGACATCTGTGAAATTTTGGAATGTAAACACCTAGTAGAATTTTGGGGGTCCTTCTCTCCAAGGGACACATGACTCGGAAAATGCTGATTGTCAAAATCTGATTGGCCATATGCTATATTTCCCACCTATCACCTCAACCCTGAGATGTCTCATTCCGAAAAGGATAGTTCAAAATTAAAATTGCACAATGCTACATAAGTTGGAGATTGACTACGGAGAAACCAGTTGATTCTGGTCCCGGGTACTGTCATGATCAGAGCTGGGCTCTTCCTCTTGCTTATCGACACCCTCAACATTCTGGTAGCTGCCTTCTCCATCGGTCGTTCAGATAATGTGAGTACCTTTCTATAAAATTTGGGCAGTGGCTCAATTACTGATTTCGCAAAATAGCTCGCTGTGTAAGCCATCTTTTAGATCGTTGATGTTTGCACATTTTGAACCTTTGAGTGTTTGTTGGAAAGGTATTGGGGCCAGGACTCGGCAGATCATCAGCAAAGGTGAACTAACTGACCCGGATACTTGACTGTCGTTGAACAATACCAGGTTATCGTTCTATTGTCAAGATGATACGATCGATGTGATTCCACTGGCGTTCCTCTATGTTTTCTTCGGGGTGGACGGGAAGCCGGAAGTTGATTTTTCCAACGTAAGTATAATGCTATCTTGTGCTGGTGCAATGTATCGATAGCTTTTCAAGATATGTAATTCATATGGAAAGGTGTTTGCGGGTTCCGCTCTAGCAGATTGTTCTTTCCTGGCTTCTGATATCAAGACTTGTCAGTCTAAGGGGAAAGTTGTCACGATTAGCCTCGGAGGAGCCACAGGTCAAGTTGGGTTTCCGGATGCTGGAACGGCTAGCGATTTTGCGGGGACTATATGGGATATGTTCCTAGGTAGAGTTATTTTCTCTTTATTCCGTCGCACTTGTACTGATACAAAATCGAAGGAGGTGGTAGGTCAAAACAAAATACCGATATTCAATATCAACTTAACTAATGGATTGGCTGAAACACGCAGAAAGTAATACAAGACCTTTTGGTGATGCGGTTCTCGACGGGTCAGTTTTGCGGCAGTCAAACGAGCTCAATGATTCACTTACTCCTTTGTATAGGGTGGACTTGGACATAGAGTCTGGTTCTCCCCAATATTATTCAACATTCGTCGAACAGTTGAGAACTTTGTCGAAGAACTCGGACAAGCAGTATGTGAAGTCCTCTTATGCTAACATCTCCAATTCATGTCTGCAGGTACTATATCACTGCTGCTCCTCAATGTCCCTTCCCAGACGCGGCATTAGGAAATGTAATGAATAACGCCAGTTTGGATGCCGTCTACGTCCAGTTTTGTACCTCTATTCCATTTGGACTATCAACAAGACTGTTCTGACACTTCCCACTAGATAACAATGATTGCGGACTATCACAACCTTCGGTAAGGACCCGTGATAATGCCGTATTTGGACACTGAAAACCATGGCATCGAATAGGACTTCAACTTCGAAACGTGGTATGTACTCAACAACTATACGCCCCTCGATCCTTTAGAGGATGTATCGATTAACCGAATTCTACAGGGATCGGTGGGCTAAAACGACATCACCCAATCCAGATGTCAAAATTTATATTGGCGCTCCTGCTAGTCCCCAAGCAGCTGACTCAGGTTATGTTGACAGCGAGAATTTGGCTAAGATCATTGAGAGTACACGATCTCAGTACTCCTCCTTCGGTGGTGTCATGCTTTGGGATGCTGATTCAGCTCATAGTGAGCCTTTGTCTCCATCATTGATTGCATGAAGCTTATCTGTAAAGACAACAATGATTTTGATGTGCAGGTTAAAAATGCTCTTAAGCAAGGGGGAGGAGGGTCCTCCAGTACAGCAACCCAGAAAACAACATTGCCTACTTCCAGATCAGTGGCCCCGCAACCAGCTTCTAGCCCATCGGTCCCCAGAAGCAATATTACCCACCGATTTCCGAGATCCGCGAGAGCATGCTCGAGTCGAGCGGCCGACTAGTTTCAGCATCATGCAACCAGAAAGTGACAGGTCGCGAGTATCATCTCGCCACTTCCGTTTTTGATGATTATTTAGGATGAGAGATAGAAATTTCAACGAGTCGAAATGCTTACGATCTATATTTGTTTGAGAGTGTACCCGAAATGTACGTTAGTTAGTTCACGATCATACATCATGTTCCATGAAAGTGCATTGTTCAATCATCATAGAAATATCTTCGATTACATTTCTGGACAAACTGGGTGCAAGTTGATATCAATAGTACTTGGATCAAGAATATCAAGGTTGGGGAGTCTGTATTCCGGGAGTAACATTCTTGCACTATATTTATATTTACTGGACAAGGTCCTCACCCCTAGGGCAGAGAATGATAATGCTAACTTTGTATAAGGATATAGCGACAATGTCGAGATCGGATTCAATCCCAAACATGCAGGATCACTCACATCGTCTCTATCTCACTCGTTGCTGAAACCCAGTCGTGGGAACTCTTATTTTTTCCAGGACCGGGAGAAAGCGCTCGGTCACATAGATAGTATGAGAAATCTCCAAGGTCTTGGCAGTGGTTCTAGTTTTACATAGATAACATCCATGTATTTTCGTAAAATGTTCCCACGAGAATCTATCTACCACCGAAGTCATATGGCTCAGCGGTACCGAGCCAAGCACACAGAATCTGAGTGCCATTATCGAACATGGGAGTTTATGAAGTAAAGGAAGATACTGAACAAGGTAATGTTCCTTAACATGACGGCTTGGATCATGAGACTCAAGAACGGATTCTAATGCAGAGGTCCTCTGTACCTATGAAAAGAATCTTATTTCATGACCTGCATCACTCTGGGAAGAAAGTAGGCGAGATCCCAACAGTGTGTTATGCGATGGCAGTGCGGTTCCAGGAGAAGCTCGATGTCCTCTGCGAATGTAGGAGAATGAGGGGCCTGAAGGGCCAGCGACTGACTGTGGGACTGGCAGAGAAAGTTGGGTGACCGGGAGATGAGTTTGACTGGAAGCTATTCCGGGAGAGTTTATTGTTTGCTTGTTTCGCTTGTTCTTTTTCGGTGGTTGCGATTCCCCAGATGGAGGTAGAGGTCCAGGATCGTAATTTGGATTCAATGCTTTCCATGGTATCTTTCTGTAAGGAACACAAAGTGCACCATTCGTCGTATCAAACGTATACCAACTGGCATGTGGAGGTGGTAAGACATTCGACAACATCGCCATCAGTTTAACATAGATCACGTAGCCTGCATGGGCATCGTTGGCAGCATCTAGTTATGAAAGCTCAGAAATTGGTAGGCAACGAAAAACAACTGAGGTACCAACATGTCTGCTGAGGTCGAGTGAGCACGCACTCCCAATTGCTTCGAGTAAGTTTTGCCTTTTACAAGGTCACGATACTCATATGTGGCGACTAAACGTGCTAAACCCAAAGGATTGGTGTATCTCCCTTTCCATTGCTTGTTGTCTACGGTGCGTGCCAGCAATGCAAGATCTACACAGTTCTTGAGGTCAGCATTCCAGTCTCTATAAAGCTTTGTTGCGTCGTCTGTGGCAAGAGTAAGCAGATGCATACAGCATAAATGTACCGCCATTTGACCTTGGATGCCTACTCCGACCTTGATAGTTTTTGGATCGAGTAGCCAGTCATACAATTTTGACGGGAATTCTGTCTAATTGATCAATTAGGGCTTCGGGCTCGTTTACCAAGTAGGCTTACGCTGCATTGCTGAAACTTGGAGGAGAAGGATAGTCTGATCATTTGCAATTTGGATCAAGGCAACCCGGTTTTGGGGTTGGCCCTTGGTAAAAGTGGGCTTCCACTCTAGGTCGAATCCATAGGGGCCTTTATTCAGTCGTTGAAGGAGATCATTGGCCTGTCGATGGTCGCGTACATAAGTGACACATGCCGTTGGATGAAACTCTCTCCAAGAGTATGGAATGGAGGGTTTAGGTGGCGGGGCAGGCTGGGCGGAGGCGGACGAAGATTCCATACGTACACGAGCAGACTGAAAACACCCACAAGTCAATCAATGGTAGCGCAGGTAAAGCGGTCAGATCTATAAATACGCACATAAAGGCGAGCAAATGGTGGTAGTCCTTGGCAAACGGTAGGACTGGGCAAGAATTCTGGCGTGTCAAGGCGCGATGATAAATGGATCTGACGCTTATTAAGCAGGCGTCTTATGCCTGTTCGACAATAACAATGAGAACATTGGGTAGCAGAATGTAAGTTCATGGATACTAAACCCTGAATATCTCCTTGAGCTGAACAAGCACAGTTACAAAACTGCTCGTTGCGTGACAAAGTACGATCCACCGTGGGAGTATTCTGAATATAACCTGCGTGATAGCCACTAATTGGCTGATATTTATAGCCGCGGACCCGCTTCATTCAAAAATGAATCTGGCGTCACACGTAAGGGGAGACGACCTAGCTGACCTTTGAGCAGCAGGAATACAGGACTCCCGGCCGTGCGCACGGTCACACAGGCCCTCGCTGCAGCCAAAAGCATGTGTCATTGCCACCGGCTATTCTTGGCTCTGAGTATCTCCTCATTCGAAAATAGTTCAGGGAACAGGTGGCCGCAACAAAGTCTTGGCAAAAAGTCTTGGTACAAGAACAAAAATAGCTTACAGGCGAGGCATAAGAGCCAGTGTTCCCTCTTGTTCTTGGCCCCGTAGTTTTTCCTCGCAGCCATGAATACAACTCATCCCCTCCCAGACTCCTCAGTCTACCCACGCAACATGTCCGATACCGACTTCAGGCGCATGGTTGCCTCCTCCTTCCAAGTCCTCGAACAAGTATGCCAGTTTGCATGTATATCGTCAGACATCTCACAGTCTCTAGCCCTCGCCACCCAGTTTGCAAGAGATCCTCTCCGCATATCGAACAAAAGGGGACGGAGACCGCAATATGCTTCTTGCCATGTTGAATGCAAAAGCTGCTGAGGACCAGGTTTGTTTGCCTCTCCTAACACAGTAACGTCATTTAATTCAGTTGTAGCGTATAGCTGCGATGGCAAATCTCCACCGCACTATGTTAGACATACATAAGGCGTCATTTCAACCATCACAGCCACCTCATCTAAACGGCAACTATAACCATCCTACTCCTTCCATCCAATCTATTCCACCACGGCACAGTCGATTAAGTCAGTATCGAGAAACTTCGCGGAGCTGGTCCCCTCCACAGACGTACTCTCACATAGTTCCTCGCTCAGAAGTGCCAATCTATCTTGAGCCACCCCCGAAACGTCATCGTGGCTCCCATTCACCACTTCATGCTGGGGCCTACGATTCTCATCCTGGTTCGCAGCACGAGCAGCTCCCACCTTCGCCTTACTCATCATCAAACAGAAGCAACTCTGCTGAATGCTCCCCGTGCCCCCGCCAATCAATGGCAATAGATTCTTTACTGTCATCTAGGGTGACTAAACCAGATGATAACTAGAGAGATGAGTGGAAGTATTCATGACTGTGATTGACTATGGTGCAGGGGGTTAGGTTTTTGTCGCTATCTTAACATTGGCATACGTGTTGGCTTCGTGCTTGACTCAAGTTTCTACCGAAATGCATATATTAAATCTTGTCTTCATTCAGATTGTATCATACTTGCCAATAGTAGTGCAGACCCTTTCCTGGGCATGCCACCGTCTTTCATCCAAATCTTCTTACTTCATATGCTGCATGTAACATCTGCTCGTAATTGGGCTTTGTATTTGTGCCATTTATCTTGAAGAGTGTACGTGGGAGTCCGAACTTGGCCTCAAATGTTTACTTCTTAGCCTGGTGGTAACGAGTCGGTATCTAAAACCACTATGTTTTGATATCTACGTAAGGTTGACCCTCTCCTTGTTGAGTATCTTCTCCGTTTGACTTGGGATAGCTAATAGTCACGTTTCATGCGCGTCACAGCATCTTTCTTTTGATTCAGAATATCTATTCTGCGACAAGCAAACCAGTACTAAGGTACAGAGGGCCTGGACGATCACAGCTGTCATTCGTATCTTGTGGAGCACTGCTTAGATGCTTGTCATCACTGCTTCTGTATCACAAATGAGCACTAGAATGCACAAAATTACATTTCTTCCTACCTCAAACAAAGCAAACCATTCCTAGGGCCCACTAGGGGTATGATATGCTCACAGGGTATTACCAAGAACAAGGGTGACAACTATCAGTCTACCCCTGATTCTACCCTTGACCTCAAAAATTACCTGCAGGGTCCAAGAGGTCAGAAACCACATTAAGGCTGCAGCAGAATAATTCAAAAGAACTAGATCAAACCCACTCTTGATACGTATATATCAAAACATGAAATTGGGGGCTCTAAATAATCTATAGGTCCGATGCTGGCAGAAATTCTGAAGATTCAAAGTTGCAGTACCATACTGAGGTTAAGGCCCAAACGACTGACATATCAAGCAACAGCGGAGGGCGTATGCCAATGATATCGACACAATGGCTTCCGGGAGAAGTAGAAAATCTACGGCGCGTTGAAGAGATAGAATTCGATTTCGTCGAGCATGTGCTGTGTACCATTGGGCAGCTGATATCATGGCGAGTAAGGAAGCGAGCAGCAAGAGCTACAGCAGCTGATTTGGCTTGAGGTACTCCGTATCTGAGAATCATCGGATCTAATTGAATCTGAGGGGAATTAAGTCAAATGGCAGGCTACATTTCTAATAATCATCATTCTATTTGTCGTACTTTCTTCAGTGGCCGCATATTCATATTCGTACGTAATAATGACAACGATCTCGACGTAACACTCGTAACGTCTATGTCAATAGCCCCCTTCATCCTGATCTGAGCCGTCCTCAAAGCCTGACACGCGTTTATGGGATGGGTCTGAAAACCGAGAGATCGATCGCACGACGATGTCGTCCAGGATCTCTGGTGGTAAGTCATATTCCGAGCTACGCACAGTCAGTGTGTATACAGCTAGAAGATGGCTATCTGTCAATTGGGGAAACATGCTGAGAAACAAACAGGAGCAGACCATCCTCGATCTTTCCGAGTGATTGGTTGGTAACAGCTTGCTTTTTGCGCAGATCTGGAATTAGCGGTGTGTACTGTTCAAAGTCTAGTTTAAAGTATGTGGCATGAATATGGAGTCAATTGGCAGGCTGGAAGTTCCCGACATACTTGCATTGCATGCCCTCACAAAGGCGCAAACCTGTGTTGCATTCGCTCGGCCTTTCTTGTGAGATGACAGGCCAGATATGGCAAGCCGCATGAGCTCCCCTGTCAGATCTGAGAGGCCAAGCAGATAATCTGACACAGTCAAAGGGAGATACTGGGATTGAAATAAAAGAAAAAATAGGGCTCGCGTATGTTGAGATGACATACAGGGACACCTTCAGGAGAGGAGAGAGAAAGTTGTACGGTTTGAAATGGTATCAAGGAACCATACTGCAGATAATGAACAAAGCTAAGGGCTTCAATGTACTCTTGAAGGCCTGGAGAAACCTGGCGCTGATATCTCCAGAAATGGGCACCTGCGAGTTGATGAGTATGACTGGCATAGGTATCTTGCACCTCGCGCAGCTTAGAGAGTCCACTCTTGGCAGCACGAATGTATGAGGTATCATCGTCCTCGAGTGCAATGCGGTGGAGGAGAAAAATGACTTTCTTGGACATATTGGTGATGTCACGGCTCATCTGACAAAGTGCTAAGCCGGAAAGGACAGAAAGAGGCAAGCTCAGAGACCTTGATGAAACGCTCTCTTGTGTCATTGTGATCGTCGATAGTCACTCTGAAAGACTCAAATTGCACGAGAAGAGCACTGCGGTGGTGACGGAGAGGAGACATGATAGTCACGTGTGAGTTAATCTTGAGAGGCAGGATTCCTCAGACTTGTACCATGACTTTCACCCCGAAACCCGGCTGTCCAATGTGTGGCATCGTTGCCTCTGCCTCTCACACGACGTCAGTAACCACCGGCTCACCGTCCGCAGGCTCGACACAACCGGAGGTTTTGTGGCGCGACGATAACTTTACTGTCTACAAGGAAAAGACAAACCCAGTCTCTTCAAAGGCACATGTAATCGTCGCTTTCAAGTGCGTATCCAGCCTCTCCCAAGGGTAACTGTTACTGACTTTGAGCTTCAGTCTGCATGTACCGTCAATATACACCCTTGTATGTCTAGTGGCTCCGTAGTAGCTCCTGACTGCTCATCGTCACTCAGTCCTCGACAGACCTACCACTCCTTGTCAATCTTCGCAGTCTCGCAACCCGCATTCTCACTTCCCTTCTCCCGGATTCGACACCTACGTCTCCTTCGATGTTACCCCGGCAAGCCCACCCTTCTTTTCACATTGGCTTCATAACTCCGCCCTTTTGGGACTACAAAATACCCGTGACGGATCACCTCCATGCACATGCCTATATCGCACCTGCAGATCTCATGGGATGGTGGAGAAGTGTCGCTTATGGGCCATTAGCTTGGTACGCCATTGACGACCTTACTGCTGAAATCAGGTTCGTCCCCTACGCAATGCCAAACGTGTTCAAAATAACCATTGTATTCCTTTAGAGAAACAGTCTCAAATAATCGTGTCAAATCAGGACACCAAAATCGTACCCAAGCTCCCATTGACCTCGTTCCCAGCGCAGGTGCTCGGACGGGGACTGCAAACGGAGTTGAGACCACCATTACAGGGCTAGCAACCCAACTCGAGTCCCTAGAAGAGGGAGAGCCATCCCCTCTTTCCCTCCCCCGGACTTCCTCACCCAATGATCCTCAGAGCCAAATACCCCATCTACAGGTTTAGTCGGATCAATTCCTCACTCTCTTCACATTCTATAATTCATCCGCATGTTCTATTGTAATACAAGTACTCATTGTTAGCAGAGTCTATTCAATGTCACCGTAATCACAAAATCAAGCGCATACTTGTGCTTGTAGTCCTGTCTATTTCAACCACGGTCATTTCCAAGTATTCAGGCATCTATAGACCAAGTCATGCTCAGAACGCAGATCAGATCAAAGTAGCAACACACAGTAGGAGGAACCAGACAACAGAGTCGAGAGCGCGGCGAGTTGTTCTTCGTTAAAGCGCTTCGAGTCCTCGTGCCAGGTGTCTTGATGCGTTCTCTTAAAGTTACTTGCGCATTTTCTCACTGTGTTCGAAATTGGGATCTAGAGAAGCCAATCCAGTGAGTCGGGCATCTAAGATGTTTGAGAAAGGGTCCCACGGGATCGTAGCTATGCTCTGCCAAGACACCCGTCAGCAGCTCAGGCAGCCATTTTTCAACTGTATATGGATAGCTCTCAACCAACGCGCATATACCCAAGATCGCGGCGTGCCTCTGCCGGATCCCCTTGTTATAATTGACATCATTGCGGTCTGGGATATGGCTTTTCTTCAGTAGTCGTATGAATCGGTCCTGAAAATTTGCTATAAGTCGGGACAAAGTATATAGTGGATGTAAGCTCACTTTGAGTGTTAAAACACTACGCCGTGGGGAAAGACGAAGTATTCCGGACAATGTTCTGAAATGTGAGCAAGATATACAAGAATGTGAGTTCGAATGATACGCCAAAGGGAAACAAATGGAACACGCATGACAGTCAATCGCAAAAGTCGAACACTTACACGGCCGCCATTTCTCGCACTTCGACGATCTCATCGTCAAGACACCGACAAAGCACCTGAACAGAGGGAACAATCAGATTACCATCCTAGACTCATACGACAGAGGAGAAATCGTTGGGGAGAATGAAGACCTACTTCCAACATTTCAACAATTTTAATGTCTGGAATCAAGGGAAGCTGTCGAAAATAGAACACTGGTCGTAATTAGCACTTTTCATCAAACTCTATAGTAGAAAACTGCATATCAAGGGATAGAAGGGACGAGCCAAAAAGGATGCTCTAGCCCTCCTTATCTCCTTGGTTCATAGAAAGTGAGAGGTCGGAAGCGATCATTGCCACAAACCTTGTACAAGTGGTAAAGCCTTAAGTCGAACTTTCCATGACTGATTTCGTCCATATAAGTGAACTTATTTGGTTGCCTAAAGGAATACTCACAGGGGAGTTCTGAATCGTGTGGAAGATCGCATCCAGTATTGGACTGACCAACGGCACAGGAGGAGTTACGCCTAACATCCGAACCAGTAAATGGTTTGCACTTGATGCAAGGTCATTGTTATCGTTCACTACAGCACGTCAAGTTTTGCTCTTGTTACAGAGTGTGCACATACGTTCTGTGAACCTGAAGATTTCGGGCTGATGGATACAATCAGCTCGAGACAGACAGATAAACAAGGACTTTTCACCATCAAAGGTAATATGTAATCAAAAGCAGAGATGGCATGGATGTCATGAAGTGACTGGTACAGCCACTTGCACACTGTCGTTCCAACTCTTGTATTGTGAGAAAGACAAATCAATTCGATCATCCTTTCTTGAGAGTGACCTAACATACCGATCATATGTTGATTGGAACGCCCGGATTCCGGAAGGGCGCTCTTTGCGCCAGGCCCTGAAACGATCAACTAATTGAAGTACTCGTGTGCTATGGTAAGTCCCCCTCATCCCCATGATGTCGTAATCTGACGGGACAATCTGACATTCTCTGACGAAAGCCTCCGTTTCTGGATAAGATGGTTTGGGTTGCCACTGCATGGCAGGTTCTGTCAACGTTATACTGACAGGACATGGCGAAAAAGCTCACCTTCATATTCTCAGTGAACATCAATATATCTCCAATATAAGCGCGAACCTAATAATCTCTCAATAAGTATCTATCTATGCATGTCAAGGTGGTAGACGAACATCATCGTGTTCACTTGAAATTTCTGCCCAAGATTGTTCAACTGCTTCATCAGCCCAAACCACGAATTTTCTTCCAAGACCCTCGTAGAACGCCCGATAAAGTGCAGCAACCTTGACGGCGTCGAAGGCTATTTCTGCATTATAGTCTAGAGATCTGAAGGCATCAACAACGCAATCAACTAAAGGCTGGATTCTTCGTGGATCGCGATGGTAAAACATGTACTGTGCCATAGCCTCTCAGTCTCGGTAAACGGAGAACGTAAATAGCGAGGCGTACTTCCATGAACGACGACCAAATAGGCAACGTGTCTGTCTTGATGTTCTGAGAAAAGATAATTTTCATGTGTGGGGTGAACCAAGCCCACAATGACTCCTGTTTCTTTGCAGGCCAATGCTTTGAGCCTACATTTCACTGGCATTAGAATGTCACTCTGAGAATATACGATATTATACCTCCTAGTACACCCGCGAGGAGCTCTGCCGCAGCCCGTTGCTTGTTCTGGTCCTTATTCATAATCAACTTCTCGACGACTGGCCTGAAAACACTGAATGGTTTATCCTCGAGGAGCTGAACTGCACCAGAGATGGGCCATAATCATGACACTGAGCAGTGATAACATACAAATTGTCTTTACGCATGACACATTATCTTGAACGATAACGGTCTCATGGTTTTCTTCAGCGTAGTATGCAGACACCTTTTCCCAAAATTTCTGTTGAGTCGTAGTCTCGATCACGACAGGAATTATTTCCTGGCTTGTGGGATCCCATGAAGAGAACGTAGACTTTGTCAAATGAGGAAGCATGTAGAGTTTGATACTTTTGTCCCATGTGAGCCAGCCTGGAGGATCTTTGTCGTAAAACAAACTTAAGTATGGATTGAGTAAAGCGATCTCCCCTCAAGAAATGCACTCACGGCTCTTCACTAGCAATTGACATATTGACTGGAATTTTGTAAGCGTTCAAAAAGTTGAGTGTAGCTTTTTGATGAGGTTTCATGGACACTATGCGGTTGAGTGGGTTGAGGTTCCGCATGAGTGCCAAGTCTTCTGGCTTGTCACAACATGTTCGTAGTTTAAGGAACCGAACACTCTTCATGATAGCCCTCTGTGCAAACTGCAGAAGAATATGGATATGTGATCAGGTTCCACGCTGAGGTCATGGACTTACGTATCGCTGATGACCTACCAGTCAGTGTTAGTTGTGGAAAACAAACAAAAAACTTACCATACTGGGGTGATCATCACAAACCTTCTTGAGGAAATATTGCATATGGGCACCCTGTAAAGGTATATCACGCCTCACTAGTGTGCGAAAACAGCGGATCGCATAGAGGGAGTATCGCCAGTGTAACTTCCCGGAATCTGAAAGTCCCAAAATGTAATTTGTCTGATAGCGGACTTCAATAGTTTTAAACGGTTGACGTATATGTAAACGTACAATCTCCTGTACCACAGCATCTGTCTTCCGAATCCTTTGATTTCTCTGTTCAAGACATCGGCGAGTGACTTCTTGATCTTCTTCGGTTACTATCAAAGTTGCTTTCAATTGAGTTACCGCGTTCTCGAGCCTTGGTTTAGCAACGTCAAAAACAAGATGACAAGGCTCAGAAAGATTATTAATGCCTGATGTATTCTAGTGTGAGCGAAAAAACTCCAAAGACGCAAGCTTACAGTTCTCAAACACAATTGATGAGCAACTTTGCAAGGAAGGCTTTTCGTTGTGTTGGCAACCAAAGAGATGTTGCACAGTTGTCAGTGCAAGGCTAGGCTCTGAAAAAAATTCTGAATCAGGTGCACGCTTCTGAGATACAAACACGAACCGGATAAAGCATACTTTCCGAAAGCAGGATAATTGATTGTCCAGAGAGCACCCTTCATCCTATCGTCATCTTCCCCTGGTTCTAGGGCTTTGAGAAGGATGGGCAAGGCACGACGTCGGACGCCATCGTAAATCTTTACCAGCGTTATCTTCTGTTTTAATTCGAGCTTGTTGCATACGTACGTCTGCAATCGCCTCTAGGACTCCCTGGCCGGATCTGCGATATATGAACTTTGAGTGTATCTTAAGTGCACATCTATTGCTTACCGTCGGATGCTGGGATAATGCCAGATAGACCACTCGACAAGATCATCAATCAGGTTGTCTTCCAAGGCGCCGCGACAACGCTCAATAGAATTCCATTTGAGGCGGATAGAAGCGTGATATCTGTCAAAAATTAGAAGACAAATAAGTGTCAAGATGAGAGTTTGACTAGCCTGGCTTTTCTGACATAAACTGCCCGGGGCCACATCTTCTGCCCGATATATAACCGTGCCACGTTTTTTTCAGATACATAGCTACTACCATTAACCTGCGGGCTGAATCATAAATGAGACATATATGGTTTTCCGATGTTCTGGAAATACTACCTGTCACGGCTGTCCGCATACTCGATGAAATACGTCCGCATAGACCTCACCTTGAAATACATCAGTCAATCTTTGATTGACAGCAGCTTACTCACCAATGTTTGGACAGCATCAACCGTGTTTTCTTCTCCCTGCTGTCGTAAAGAAACTGAGGCTGAGTGCAAGAAATGACCAAAGCGTTTGCGAAGATTTGTGATGAATATGTAATCAGGTCTGGAAGCGTCATTTAAACAGAAACAAGAGTTAACGGGGTCGACATGAGCAATCATCTCCGGAATCTCATCACTGGAAACATCTTAGTTTACATTCAAGAACGTAAAATCCATGAACTCACAGAATATCGCTAGTATTCGCCAGTTCCGCATAGTATTCTCGGGGCATTTTCTCCTCACATAATGTAGGAATACCAGCGAATCCATTGCGGACGAATGTCAAATACCTATTGAACATGATCAAACATACTATAGGAAGTACAAAGGGTTGCGCACCTGCAAAAATCATTCCTCCAACTAGCATCTCTTGGTACGTCTGCATGAGTTCAACTGCATTGAGAAGACAGCACTTCGGACAGAGAACAGGACGAACTAGGCTTCATCAGTTTTCCTAAAAGATCAAGGGTGGGTTCCACGAGCTCTCTAAAAATCCGGACCGCGAACTGGATCTCATCTTCACCAGGGACATGCCAGCATATCTATGAGGTTGAGATCAAGCTACACCGTCGAAAATCGCTATACAGTACCTGCACTTCGTCAGGGCGGTAACGTTTGCCCCAGTAACGATGATGATTCTCACAAAACTCTGAAAATATTTGAATCATGTAGCTATGAGCAGAACAAGATGCAGATGCTGACCTTGACTGTCCCATTCCGCAGGATTCACGAATTTATTCTCCAAGGGATAGGTGTGGGTAAGGGTGAGTAAAAGACTTGACAACAGCTTCCCCGTCCAAGAATAACCCCGTTTTGAAAATGTTTTATCCCTGAGAAGACGCAACAGAGATATAAACTCGTTTTCATATTTCAAAGCCTGAAGAATCCTAAGTGCTGGATGCTGAAAGAGGAGAAATCAACCGTACCGCCCTTCCATCGCTGTTATGACAAGGAGATGTAAGCCAGATGATTATTCAAAAACTCACGACAAACTAACTTGTAAACAGCTCCTCGCAAGATAGCGAGGTTCCAGTGTAAAGTTGCGTCAGATGGCAGCGGGAGAGATGCCGAAGTTGTTCTTAAGGAACTAGCACCGTTTTCGAGCTCAATCTTAATGTTGGCCGCACAGAAAGAAAAGAACTTGGCCATTGTTTTCACAGGATTAGCATTTGCAACACACTCCACTAATTGGTGAATCGCCCGGACAGCGTTTGTGTGAATGTTGGTGCTAGCATAATTGAAGACCATGTTGAGCACCATATCAAAGAGCGGCTCGGACAAGTGCACGCAAATTTGACTACATGCGCGCGCAACAGCATCGACGACTTGAACTTGAGCAGTTCAAGCATTGATTCAGCCAGTCACCGATTATGATACGTTGATCATCATACCTTCTGTTGCACCTCCACTCGACCTGTTTGGACCCTCTTCAGGTAAGTTTTCTAGTAGCTGAATCACACGTCGTATGAAATTGGCTACCCAGTCTGGAAAATCCCCCGTTGAATCCTACAGACCCATCAGCAAGGATACGAACGAAATTCCGAGGGAACTCGTGCCTTTAATAGGGCGTCCTCCTCATCAAACGTCAATTTCGGAGAGAGATCCACAAATCCATCAGTACCGTCGACGGCTAGAGAAGGTAACGTATGATGAGTCTCTGGTGGAAGGATCGCCTCGAGGTCGTTTCGAGGTGCAGCATCACCAAACCCAGTGAGATCACCGATCGTGATGTACTGCGAAATCTCAACTAGAAAAGACGTGGTACATAACTAAATTCTGACATGAAAAGGTGAACAATTGTACAGGCGAAAGAAAATCTGTACCGTTTTGGATGGGTCATTCTACGTTATGGGTGAGCAAGACGTTAGAACAGTCACCATGAACGTACGAGGTCGATCCCGGGAATTAACAACTGAAGGATAGGAATAAGATGCTTGGCTCCAGCATAGTGAACCTGCCGAGAAACAATGGCTGGTGCTATTGCACCTAGTGCTTTGATAACGGCAATCGTGCGGTGAGTCTAGCATATGATTGAGCTAGTGTCTTTCGTGGAACAGGATACAAAGGCTTACCTCTGTGAGAGCCTCTAGAGAAGGTACTGCACGCTCCAAGATCGGATTGAGGATTAAATCGGGCTCCATCACGCACATTGACTTCAAACACCCTTGAATATTATTCACAACTGTCGAATCTTGTGAAAACATAGCCAGCAGCGCCACAGTCCGCATAGACTTGACAAGCTCTCGTTTCATCTGCCATGTCAACCTCCGATTCTGGGGAAATTGTTTTTGGTCAGGTCCGTCAAATCTGAGATTGACCTACCATAGGAGTTTTACAATCGAGTTCTTGTTCTTCAAACCAACCTGCAATTCCATGAGTCGAGTCATCAGATTAGAAACGAAATGCAGACGTTTATTGAACTCAGATGCGATGCACTTGATGAAAGCACTGAGCTGGTTGTGACATCAAAACACAGAATCTACGGTTCAAATGGTAGGCTCACATCTTCAGTCCAGGAACCGGAGTTCGAAGGATGAAAAAAACTCTCAGTAGATGCAATCAGTCGAGCGAAAGAGTCAAGAGCCTTTGAGCCAGCAAGATACGTTCTCGGCGGAATGTGCGTCCTTTTCCGAAGGGAAGACGCAAGATAATCCTCGGAAGGGCTACCATTGCTCTGAAGATTTGGTGTGCACGTTCCTGATGGAAGAGGCGAGAACATCGGTGTTTGTGTATTAGACGCTTGGACTGGAATGCCATCAGGAGCCATCGAATAGACAATTATTTTTGCTAAAGAAGCTTGATTCAAGGCGGTGAGCACAATCGGAACTGGAAGACTGGGCTGAACGTACTGATACGCCACTGAGGCTTTGGAAGCCTCCCGATCTCGAAACCGGCACTACTATCCGCCGATGGACCAGTGGTCAAAGATCCACCGTCAGCAAGAGATATTTCTGACTAATGTTCAGCAATGCTCTACTTGGGAAAAGAGTACCGCTTACCCATTGAAGCCAGACATTTGCACATCAGCAAATTCCATTCGTGTTCGGAAAATATGCCAACATCCTTGTACAAACCAAGCCATTGCGATTCAACTCTCTGGCTATCATTTCTGGACCAATTGGGTCTTGTTTCCCCTTCTGAAATTGCATCATCAGGAATTTGAGAGAGTTTTCCCGGATCGCTGACCCCAGGATCATTATGCATCTCTGTTAACTCTGAGAGGAAATGCAGCATTCGTTCATCGTACTTGTACGAGTTCACGGATTCCCACACACGGAGTAACATTGGAAGATAGCTTTGAGGGTGGGAGAGGGGCAGAAAAGTCGTGAAGTAGTATTGAGAAGATAGGATCCTCTGAGGAACAAGTCAGGGTGAAAGTAGATATAAGGTAGATTCGCACGCACATCTAAGCTAGTTCCATCAATCAAGGGTACGAAAGTAGAGAGCATGTCATTGATAGCAGCAGGATGGAAAAATTTGCGGGCATAATCAGCAATATAGCCCATACACCACGAAAGCTGACTGAACATTGCGATTAGCTGGTTGCTGACGACCATGCGAGAGGTGTTCCGTACGTATATTCAAATTGTCTTCGAGTCAAGAAAAGATCTTGACTGAGAATGTCGTAGATCGGCTTCCATGGCAATCTCATATCTTCTAAGGTCAAAAGCTTCTTTGATTTCGTCAAGAGTCGGAAGCTATCAGCACTGCTTGCCACAACCTGCATCGACATCCCGGGAACAATACTGAGCTCGAAATACAATTTCGCGAGTTTAATTCGCTTGTCTTTGGGAATAGGATATTTAAGAGTGATCCAGCTTGGAAAATTCGTCAGCTTATCAGTGACAGGAAGGAAGAAGCATTACAGACTACGCCAACATCGTGTCCCACTGCAGAAATCCAACGTCATAATCCTGGGCCTCGACAGCTTGACAGATTCTCTTTATGATGAAATCGAGCAATTGTTGCATTTGTGAATGGGATTCGACAGAATATGGTAATAAGCGTGCCAAATTCTTCAATTTTTCAATTTCCACATCAGTACCTCTAGTCTCAGCTTGATCGTGTGAAGTGGACGTAGAATCCCAAGATTCGGATATGCCATTCATGTGCACTATGCCAATGTCCGGTAGGGTCATAGCTTTTTAGTCGCCTAATGACAAAACCTGAGGGTAAGATGTTACGAAAACGACGAACTATAAGATCTGAAGAATCTTACTCGAAGATGATAAGCTGGGAATTATATCGTAAGTAAATCAAATGATATATCAGATATTTTAGATGCAATGCTGAATAGATTGAAGCAGAAGACGTAGATGGCAAAGATAAAGACAAAGGTGGTGGTTTTGAGACAGATATGATGCTGACGAAAGCACCCACAAGTATCTCAGGGTCGGTGAAGGTGGATTGATCTCCACTCCAACAGCCGTGCCTGATTGAGACATTGAATGAAGAATATTACAGAGTACGGCTACCTATTGTCCCCTACAGCCATTACTGCGACATCTTGCAGTTCCTTTACTGCCCGTTCCCGAACAGTGTTCCACATAGTGTTTCGTTGAGCGCGGATGTCTCCCAACACCTCCCTGATTTCTTGGAGCCGCTCAACATATTCTCGCCCATTATCATGCAATTCCCGAAGGAGGAGAATTGATTTTTGCAAACTTTCGAGCTGTGTCTCGGGTTGATTCAAGTGTGATCCATGAGCGGTCAAATCGCTGGCATTGTTGATAAATATCTTATGCGTTGTCGGTGTGAGGTCCGGTGCGCGATCAATTCTCTTGATATGATCATTTTGCTCCCCCGCGTCTTCGTCATCTTCCACTTTTGTGATAATATGAGCCCAAGTCTCCTTTTGATCTGGATCTTCGCTCATGACTTGCCAGAGCCTTCCCAGTGCGTGTCGAAGCGTCGCCTCACCCTCAATTAGACCATTCGTCGCGTGCTCGAGTTCGTTGAGGAGTTTTGATCGAAATGTAAATATGACAGATTTGTCGAGTACCAAAGATGAGTAACCAAGGTGAACGGATGTAGGAGGAGAATAGGGAGACATCAGCGGCGGAGAAGGGGACCGTAATAAGTGAGGAAGGGTTGGCGGGGATGGCGATCGCCGTTCTTGCGGAAGGAGCATCTTCAGGCGTTTTCGAGCACGTTCCTCAGACTGATTCGTTCCTCAGACTAGTATTTCATTAGACAAGACTGAACAAACCTCCCAGTCCTCCATACTGGGTCCCCAGGGCGTGATTTTTCCTCTTCTTACCCACCGCGCTCCTTTGGCAGCCTTACAACCCCAGTTCCCGGTTTTAGACCCAATAATGAGATTATCCTCATCGGAATCATGACCATGGGAGGGATAATACCACATGTTATGATCGCTCAAAGGAACAGAGGGCAGGTCATCCATCCTACCTCCAAGTCAGCTAAGCAAGGGGGATACAAACTGTAGACATACTCAGTACCTTCTAGCTGCCCATAGCGACGCTTTTGGTTGCTCATTTCTCGTGCGCAGCGATGATAATACAACTAATGAGATCTTAGAAAGATGAAGAAGTAAGGAATGCCAACATGAAAGGCCGAGGTGCTCGGCATTTTCCGGAGTACACCAATTTGATGGATTCTCGATCAGCTCCCTTCATCACGCAGAGACTAGCCAAGATAGACATGGAATAATGTCACTGGATATTCTTCTACGAAATCATGACCTGCAAATAACATTCCAGCCGTGACATGCTCATTAGGTTGTCTACACTATGCCCTTCAGGGATACGATGCTGGAAACTACTTCGACCAGAAACTTTGTAGCAACCCTGGAAGAAAAGGAAGGTCATCTAGCAGGATACCTTTTCAAATTCATGTCCCGGGCACTTTTCTTACAGAATCTGGACCCCAAGAGTTTCCCAGGTCGCCTGTAGGAGGTTACAGTCATTTATTGCGGCTAGTGGACCGGTTATTTGCCCACAACAAGTCATCTCTTTACCAATGCTCGTCAAATTTCGGATCATCTCCCTGAATCTGGATAATCCCTTGTTTTATTTAGACTGAGGACAGAGATACATGTGGATATAAACTATGTCGGGATACCCGAGAATCGAAACCTTTGTCAAATTAGGGTGACAATAACAAAAAATCACTACCAGCCCACAGTTCTATGTTAAAGACCTGATGATGTTTCCGCAGGATTAGAAGAATGTCCACAAGGGGTTCGTTCAAGTTTATCGTCTTCCTCCCTCGCAACGCTTATTTGTTCAAAGCTAGCCATACCTTCAAGGCCCCATCTACCCATCATAGCCTTATCCTATTTTGAATGTGAACTTAGCTTCCTGCAACCAATACAGAATATCTGACCTCGTCCCAAGGTGAACAGGGCGTGGTAAGCATCTGTTCACCAGTAAATACAGCGTTTGCCCCGGCCAAGAAGCAGATAGCTTGTTCAGCTTCAGAAAGGGTGTTCCGTCCAGCAGCAAGGCGAATGATTGTTGTAGGTAGTACAATGCGAGCCGTTGCAATTGTGCGAACGAGAGTGGTATGAGGGACAGGCTAGATGTAATGTCATTTTCAGGAGAATCAACGCATCTTAATAACCCCGACCTCATTGTCCCCCAGTGGTGTCCCAGGAATGGGAACAAGTGCGTTCACAGGAAACGATTCCGGATGTTCCGGCATGCTGAACACCATGACATGAATATTCATTTCAATTCAGAAGAACTCGAGTTTACCAGGAAACTTCCCATATTAAACCAACACGATCAGCATCAGTTTCTCCAAGACCTAATATTCCTCCAGAACAAACACTAATACCAGCTTCACGAACTGCATCGATGGTCTTCAGTCTTTCATCGTACGAGCGAGTCGTAATCACCTAGATCATCCGATAGAAGCCCCGCTGGGATCTACATTCCATCACTCACTTTTGGATAGTATTCTCGAGACGTGTCTAAATTGTGATTATAGGCTGTCAATCCACTACCTTTGAGATCAGCTACCAGGAGTAGTACAAATACAGAAACATACGCCTCTTTCAGTTGCCTTGCTTGTTCTGACGTTAACATTCCGAGAGTAGTACAGACTTCCATCCCCATCTCGCGAACCTCGTGCACCATTTTTAATATTCTTTCAAATCCGCGTCTACGGCCAGAGAGGTCCCGCCAAGCCGCACCCATGCAAAATCTGGTGCTACCATTCTCTTTAGCTTTGCGCGCGGCTTGAATGACAGGATCGACTTCCAGAAGCTTCGAGGCCTGGGTCGGTGTTGAGTACTTTGATGACTGGGAGCAATACGAGCCTGCCGAAGCTTAATATGATACCAAGCCGGCTGGTAAGCTAACCTACAATCTTCGCTGCACCCTCCAGCTATCCTAGACGTATTTAGATCATCATTGTAATGGAAGATATAACGTACTCTTGATATTCATAAGTGTGCAAAGCTGGATTTTTTTTGGGTCGTGGTGTTGACGATGAACAGAGGCAGCACGAAAGACAAGATCCATCAGTGGGCTATCATAAATCTCTGTAATCTCCTTCCGCTTCCAATTATGCCGGGTAATTTTTGTGGTGCGCTCAGAGGAAGCCAAAGCATGAGTGGCCAAAGTTCGGCGTGACTGGAGACAGGCTATCCGGGCAGATAATAACAACATTGGCAGGGAATGGAACAGACAAGAGACAATGTAGATAATCTACATCACGAAGTTTACGCAGCTCACATGACCGGCAAAAATAATCCCGAGTTTATGAGGCAGTGTTCTACATTCTATCCGCTTCACGGATAATTGTTAGGAGAATGTCTATCATCATACACTCAATTGCACTCAATGGTTTGCTTGGAGCGAAATGCTCCACCCCTGGCTTTTCCGGGTATACCTGACTCCCTTCCTATTGACGACGGATCCCCGCAGTGTTTCACTTTTGCCGGGTATGGAGATCGAGCAGTTCTAAAATGTAACCCGATTTATTTGACAGATAGGACTCAGGATATGTTTTGTGGCCAGACACTGATATTACCGGCCACTGTCGTGCCGTCTGCTCAGGTGGTAACATGGAATGGGTCCTCAAGAGTTAAAAATCAGAGAGGATACCAATGGAGTCTCGTTTGTGTCTCATTTGTTCTATGCCAAATAGGGTTGTACTTACTATCCTAAAGTGTGCTGGTTGCTTTGCCTAATTTGCCATATCACACTCAACTAGGCTCATACGTGCAAAGGCTTCTAATCAGGAATCGACTCTTAACAGGGAATCGAAGCTGTCGAAGCTGTCACCCTTCTGACTCAATTTGATACTGACACGAGGAAGCAAATTTTCTGACCATTTATGTCGTCACATAAATTAGTCCACCTGATGTTCAAATCCTTAGCACCAAGTAGGCTCATTCGCAGTACAATCTCGCGGAATGAAAGCTCTGTTCAAAAAATGCTATGTAAGATAATTTCTGAATCATGCCAAATACATGTTTATGGTCGAATACAAATGAATGAAACGAATGAGAAACTGTCAGTGGGCACGAGCGTCATGACAGCACCGAAGGCAAAAGCGGAGGAAATCGATCAAGTGAAAAAATGTGCGTATTAGGCTTCAGATGAGAAAAAAGAAAAGCAAATGATTAAGGAAAAGAATAAGATATTGAATGACCCTGGATAGTGGGGGAATACAGTGCTGGGAGCAAGAAATATAGGGGAAGTATGTGCTAATACACACAGGAGCAAGCACAGGATATTGGAGAAAGGAAATGCAAAGTACAGCAATGTCAAAAGATGCAGAAAATGCCTTCAAAAAGAGTGCCCGTAAATGATACTGCTCAAGTCCTTAGGGAGATTAAGAGAAAAAATGAGAAATGTGGCTTTCGTGAAAACATGGATGATTGTACATCATCACTGAAGATCGTGAAGAGACGTGAGTTGAGACAGCTCATGTTGTGCGATGATCGGTATGACCGTCTAGACATGGACAGAACCCCAGCTGTTGCATGTCGTCATAGAAGTTTGTTGCTGCGGCTTCGTGGCCTTCTTTGCCGCCTTGGGGCCGCCACCGAGCATAACACCACCGGTGAGGACAGTCGTTTTGCCACCATCGTATGGCGTTACCTCGGTCTTGGTGATGTCAACATAGACACGGGACTGCCTAGCGCGCTCTCTGCGTGACTGCTTGTACTGAACCGATTTTGGTTGCGAGAACCCTGAGCTAGAAGTTTCGTATGAGAACCCCGAACTCGAGTTCGATGATCGGGAGCTACAACGCGAGGTGGGGAGCACGCTGGAAAGCGGAGAAGTCGCACGAAAGGAAGGCGGAAATTTGTCGACTGCAGGAGTGAGCCAGGTGGGTGCCCTGACATGATCGGCGATCATGGCAAAGAGTTGCTCGTCTTCCTCTGCATCAGCCTCCGAAAGTTGCTGAGAAAGGGTCTTCTCGGGAAGAGTACATTGAGCAGGGTAGCGAGGATTAGGAATACAGATTGCGGGGGAGGACAGCTCACCAGCCCAGACTGTGATGAGTTTGGACTTGGAGCCAGGCGCAGATGCAAATCGGAGGTTGACACGACCGGGATTGACAATGAAGTCAAACTCGCGTCCACCAAGAGCATTCATCCACTGGTCCCACTGGATGTTGACGGCGATACAGGTGGCATAGATGGGTCGGGGTGGCGTGGCAGAAGGAGACAGAGTGAGGCAACGACGACCGGAACCATGAAGAGGCTCCTTAACGTCCCAGGAAGGAGCATAATAGGGAATGAGGTTAGCCTCAAGAATCATCTGAAGCTTAGTGAGGATGGAAGGGGAGAGCGAGTCCACAAGAGGACGAGTGAGGAAGGAAATGGCATAAGCGACGGTCTGAGAAAGGTTTGCGGAGGTAGAGGTCATGGGTAGAAAGATCGTGAGATAAAGATACGTATATATATGTATCGACCGGCGATAGAGATGGATCGAAAGCAGTAGCGATGATCGCAGGTAGGAGACTGTACGAGGATAAAGGAGAGTTTGGTCAGCTTTATGAAGCGCGGGGTGGGTGATCGAGAAGACTTGCCAGTGACTGCGCAAGCCAAGGCACAGGGGGCACGAGTCAGAGCGGGTTTGGAACGAGGCCGACAAACTCACCACGGGTGAATATTCAATAGGAGGGACCCGAAACCTGCATAATCATTGTGGCGGTCTCTTTATAGAATAAAGTACAAGGCGAATCTTGAGATCATCCCAAATCCGGCGCTCCCTGTTACCTTCTGTCAACAATACAAAAAGGTCTGTTCCCCTTCGTGTTTCGGATTGTTTTATTGTACTTACCTTACGCGATGGTTTCAGCCAGTCAACGTCACACTTACCAGCACAGTTACCTCTTGCTTCCCGGTTTGCCTATGGTCGACACCCGTTTCGACAGAACGTGACATCCGTCAGCTGACTGATCCTTAGTCGCTCAGGATTACGAGGGCAAGCATTTGGCAAATACCGAGATTGAAACTCCGACGCTCGAACCTTATTTGTATATATCCACAGAACTTCCTCGTTGTTCGTGTGCTCGCCACAGCTCGAGAACGAAAGCATTTGTCATTTAACACCATTTTCTCAAAACATACACAATGGTGGGTATGTTTGAGCTTGTTGACTTTGATTGTCGCTCATCATCTCTTTCGCCAGCCTCTTGCTGTTGATTTGCTTAATCCTTCTCTCGAATCCCAAAGAAAACAGCACAAGTTGAAATGTCTTGTGCAGCAACCGAAATCTTGCTTTTTGGATGTTAAGTGTCCAGGTGAGTTGATCCTGCTACTGTTCTGTCTTTCCTTGACTCATGTTCTTATCACAGGCTGCTTGAATGTCAATGTCATCTTTTCAAATCCCTCCACTGTTATCCATTGTTCTTCCTGCTCAACAATCCTATGCCAACCTACTGGTGGTAAGGGAAGGTTAACTGAAGGTGCGATTGTAACCCACTCAAATGATCTATGATTGTTCACTCTGAATCTCCATTTTACTCAGGTTGCTCATTCCGTAGAAAGAACTAAAGACCCTGAGTTTTCTTTCCGTATTGTTTTGAGGTTTCTGATCCCTTGTGAATCCCGACCACCACCAAAATCATTGCCTTGTCCTTCTCCCTTAGTCTAATCATATCTTCCTTCTTCCATTGGCACTGTCACACTGTGATTCCTGTTCTTGTAACCTGTCTAGGGAACAGTCACTGTCATTAAAGGGTATCTGTATGAAGTAGGTCGTGTGACAAACTGGTAACGATCATTGATTATCGTTCGTGAGCACCTTCTAGTTGTCGCTCTATTTGAAGGTGGATGCCAATGTTGCTGTAACTATGTTGAAATTGCTTATGCTTATTGTTCTTTCATTTACTGAGTGTCATGGCAATGCTATTGACTTCCTGATCCTTTCCCTTCATGTGCCAAGCCCCATGAAATAGTAGACAATAGATTCTTCCATAAATGGATGTTCTATCTTTAGTTAACACTCCCAGCAATGCTACAAACAAAACTAGATACGCCCATTATATCAGCTAGAATTTCGTGGGTGTCAGGGTTCAATTCTTCTAGGCACTTTGTTCCTTTCTAGCACGTGTCATAGAATGAACCATTCTACCCCAATAATTGATTCCTCGAACATGCCAGCATTTGACGATGCATCGATATATTCCAAATTCAAAGCTTCGCAAACGAATTCGAGATAGGCATGCCTATATCCGAGACCGGTTGCCTCTGAGGTTCTCGAGCGTCTGCACGTACAACACCTTCTTGTGACGTTACCGCTATGAGCCTCCCGTCTTGGGTATAGATCTGATCCACACACACACACACAAGGAGCGATGTAATACAATCCCATGGTGACAATGAGATAATGCCACACACCGAGCATATCCATGCATACAATGGCATTCCCAGTCGGCACGAAAATTGACAGGAAAGCGACGAATTTTCAAGTTTTATGTGTAAAGTAGGGTTGTTAGTCTTTCTTTGTTTAATGCGGTATCAGGGTAACGAACTTTCCCATGAGTAACTCCACGGCCACCCCCTGTTCGTGGGGAAGTCATCTGTTCATGATGTACATACAAGGAATGGGCACGTGCAGATGAGTGAAGAAAACGCGAAGTGTCAGTGAAAACTTTGCATATATAATTATCACTTACGACGTAAAGAAGCCAATCCCCGCAGTGGAAGTCGTCGCTACAATTGAGTCAGTTTAGCACAGCTTTTTACAGAACAAGAGTGCATATTAACCTATAGTACCAAATAGCATGATCTAACGATGACTGATATGATGCAGTGTTCAGCTTACGAAACGGCAGGGTGTTGGTGATCATGGATACCCACTTTCATGTTGAGGGCTGTGGGCCCTCGACCACCTCGTTGAAGACCAAGACTTTTCACAGCTGTGTCGATGCTGTATTGATTTAATGAGAGTTAAACAAATCAAGATTACTACCAGACTTACAGACGCATGTCGGAGATATACCCGAGAATGCACTAATTGATGCCGATATTGTATTGTCTAGACCTGAAAACGAAGCAAACTTACTTTCTGGAAAGGAACGTCATAATGTGGTATATCCTTTGCCTTTATCCAATACATTATCAGGATCGTTCCATCCGGTCCCTCTTGGTATTCGGCGGCAAGTTTAATAGCCAAAGGACCCCGAGCTTGTTCCTGTAGGACAAGTCATTTCAGCAAACGTTGATTCTGAAAATTATCTTCCTGATAACACACCTCAGCCAATTGCTTATAGATTTCTTTAGCCCTCGGATCTAGGCTCTCCTGCTTAGCTGACCTCAGAAGTCTATCTTCATCCAGCTCGCATTCTTCTGGTGGTCGAACAGAAGGCATTGGGAGATTGATGTCCAGGCTGCCAAGGCTCTGGTTTCTTGAACGAGCAGAGCATGACAAAAATCACACGACCGTTTTGAATAGCTTTGACGACTCGAGTAACATATGTTCGTCCATTCCGAACGCGGTCAATTTCGTAAAGAATAGGGACAGCCCAAGAAGCACTAGTCAAAAAATAACACTGGTGTAGGCCGCCAGTATCATCTATTAGTCATTGCCAAAATATCTCTGGACTGAGTCATACGTGAAGGGACTAGAGGCCACATTTAGTGCAGATGCAAGAGGTAAATTTCAAAATGCTCACATGAAGAGAATACTGCGGGTCTATAGCATTCGTCACCGACACTAACGCTTGACTGATTACCTGGCTGGTTCCAAGATGTGGTCTAAGATGGACTTCGATACCAAAATATATCAAGACTAACCCGCCAAAAACTCCTCGAGCCCGTAGAGGTACCCAAAGCGATTTGGACCGGTAGATATTGGTCTCGATCCTCTCAACTTCCAAAGACCTTGAGATGTGTCGGTGTTCTATTTGATTCACTTCGCTTGACATTTCCTGATTCACTATGTCACTTCAATCATGAACTGGTAAAATTTGGCATACAACGAATTTCTAACCAGCGTACCTTAGCGGATGTTGCCTGAGGTGAGGGAGTATGAACCTCTTGAGGGCAAAAGTCGGCTAGAGGTTGAGCGGAGGCAGAGAGTTGGCTAGTTGGCTAAAGGTCTGTGCCGAGATGCCGGATATCATGGGGCATTAGTAGAAGGATTTATTCTTAGAATGCACACCAACATTCTGCATGATCATCCTGGATTTTTCACAGTTACTGCAATGGTCGGCTGTCATAAAGATCTGAAAGCAATTCCCGTCGTAGTTTTCGGTACCTGAAGAGCACCGTAGCGGCACAACCGTCCCATCCTCACGATGATGGTCGAAGAATCATCCCACCATGATATGGTAATGTCATGGCCGGGAGCTACCCTGTTGGATGACTTCCAAAGATTGAAGTATCATCCAAACACTAATTTAAAGGCACCGCATCTACACTGCATTATATCCGCGATTCTCGAAGTCTCTACAAAATTTCTACGGATAAAATATCGGAACCACGTTCTTAGATCCTATAGGGTTCTCGGCGTTTCATTCGTTATGAGAATTAAAACATATCCCTATGTTCTAAGCAGGGGTCGGAACTTCATCAGCTAATGATACATGTCTCACATCGTTTCACCCGCGGTTGCAGGTCGGACATGTCAATTCCAATTTGGTTAACTCAAGGGTCGACCATGAAATGCGGATTGACTGGGCAATGGAAACAATAAATAACAATCCTCCATGAGCGCTCATACATTTGCAAGTGTCAGCACTGGTTTTATCACCTGATCTCATGGAAAATAACTCAGGTGGCAATGACGTACCTGCCTAGAGTCCGAAGAATTCGGTTCGGATAAACTAAACAATGCAAGGAGTGAGGTCTAGAGCTCCTCAAATTCCAGAGTAAATCCGCATGTATGACATATCTGTAAAGAAACACCGGTGTCACCTTTCTCACTAGGACCAAATGAATGTTTGTGCTCTTCATCTTTCTTGCGTTGCCAAACGCTCTCCTTCGTCTTTCTCCGCAGCTCTCGTAAACTCTGTTCGAATTTCTTATTCTTTTTCTTTCTCTTCTCGGACAGTCGTCGCTCATACTCTGCGTCGAGTCCTTCAGGAGACCCCCACTTCTTCCAGGCGAACTCCTCGACTTGATATCGTAAGTACAACAGCATATTTGCGTATGTCGACTTATGCGGGTTGGCTTTCAATAAATGTGGCAATGCTTCCTCGTCTCGCATCTCGGGGTCTGTCAAGAGATAGTCCTACATCGCCGTCAGCAATAATCAGTCAAAAAACCAAAATACTCACCTCTTTACACTCGGTCTTTGTCAACAAGCTATAAGTCTCCGGTTTCTCATTCTGGCATTTCTTACAGACCAAACATCTGAAAACTTTTCGGAACTGATGGTCAATATCCAGTGAACCACAGTCCCTACATTTCAGAGATTGCATGGAATCTAAAACAATAGCTATTATACAATGGTCAGGGCTAGATTTGTAAACCAGGGTCAAAACATACGAGGCTCTTGATCTTGCCTGGCTCTTTCCCTTTCCCTCTGCTTTTCCTTCCGAATACGCTCTTCATCAACTTCTTTCCCGTCCTCGACAAGAAAACCTCCTTTTGAGTTGACCATCTTGGATAAGTCATATTCAAAGTAAGTCCCAAGCCTCGAATCACGCTTGAGGGGCTGAGACTTTGAGGGTCCGATTTGTGGTGTAGTGGCATCAAACGGCCGCTTGTTATACGCATTGACTTTATCAGACGGTGACCGTTCTGATTCTTTCAGTCGCTGTGCAGCCTTCGCTATACCTGTGCATTAGTGTTGAATGAACCAGATGAAGGAAAGGGGAATGACCTCGCAATCTATTGATTTCAATATATCGTGCTTGATCAGGTGAAGACTGTGTTTGTGTTTGTGTTATAGGCGGTGATGGTCGCTGAGCTTCCGACATTGTGATATAACCTGTGATAGAACCTTGAAATCATTGGAATGCAAATCATAACGAGTATCACGTGCTAATAATATATAGTTAATAGTGAAGCATAGTGTACAAGGTATGCAAACAAAACCATAAAACAGGCAAACCCAGGTGTATATACATCTAATCAGCTGGCGATACATGTGCTGAGTCAACACCGAAAGTTGTGATAGGCGAAGATTTTGAGGGAGCCGACTCATCAGCAAGAATATTATCTACGTTCATATCACCCATTCCTGCCTCCCACTCTTTGGCTTCCTTCGGTGAAGAGAATGTAGATGTCATACGAGAAACCCCATTCACCAAACGTGTTTTTGTGCCATTTTCCTCAACCGGCGGCGTATCATCCAAATCCATATACATATCTTCTGGAGTATCCGTCGATGCTTCTTCATCGGCTGTAATGTTTGATGAGAATATGCGCACAGTGGTAGTGTGACCACTGGGACCTGCACCATGAGTAGGTGCTGAACCTGATGCAAGAATGCCAATGTTAATCCCATATTTGAGCTTACTGTCACTATCACTGCTCTCGCCACGGCCACGTCTGCGGTGACTCATATGATCGTGTCGACCACCGCCCTCATCATCTGAATCCGAAAGTTCGCCGTCAGCTTGTCTTCGTGAGTCAAGTAGCTGGCGCGGCCGCCGTTCATTTGGATCATCTTCATCCTCTTCTTGGTTCTCATCGTTCAGAAGATCATCAATGGGCAAGTTGGGTCGGTCTGTAGGTTGTAATCAAAATCATATTAGGCTGAGAATAAGAACCATACGTTGCATTTGTACACTCGGAGGACCACCAGCATGCCTCAAGTTTTCGATCACAATTCGTTTTACTCGCTCGAGATAGGGAGGGGTGTTCAAATCATCCATGTTCGAGGACTTGACATCTAGTTTATAGTCTGGACCAAAGTACTCATAATATTCATTTACAGGAATGTCTGGAATTGGGCATGATTCAATACGGTGATAAGTATGGGCAGCTAAATCTCACCTGGTGCGAGTTCGAAGCCTGCAGCAAGACCAGTTTCGTAAGCCCAAGCACGGCTTACATTTCGCATCGTATAACCTCCACCTCCAAGCAACAATAATGGTTTGTTGAACGATTTCACAAATCGCACACAATTTGCGTGACCTGTTCTCTGTAATCAGAAGAGAAGTTTTTTTTCAGGAAAACGATTTGACCTCGCATCGAAAGGTTGAGGCAGCCAAGCTTGTCTCCGGAAAGCGAGTCGGTCCCACACTGTAGGACGATGGCTGATGGATCGTAGGACTCCATCACTAGTCGGATGACCTGATGATTGGTCAATGGTGATATTAGAAGAACAGTGAAAGTGCGCACAGGCTCAAACACAGATTTGTAGTTCTCATCCGAGATACCATCACGAAGAGGGAAGTTCAACGCATAGTACTTGCCCTTCATCACACCAACGTCCTGACGGCAAATTAAGGTCGATCAGGGACAACACCTTATTAAGATTACTCACTCGTAGTTCACCTGTACCTGGGAAATACTCGCCATACTTATGGAAGCTCACGGTCATTACGCGGTCAGTGGTATAGAAAGCTTCCTCAACACCATCCCCATGATGGACATCGATGTCAATGTACAGGACACGGTTATGATACCTAACCAAAACTGTTTCAGAGAATATTCATGAGTCATCGATGGGCTAGCGCACATACCGTAATAGCTCGAGGATTCCCAATACAATGTCTAGTTTGAGGAGTGAATCAAGAACAAGCACGTAGTAGAGGGATGAGAAAAACGGCAACCTACCATTCACATAGCAGAATCCACTTGCCTCACTTTTTTTCGCGTGATGCAACCCACCAGCCCAGTTGATCGCAATATCACATTTGTCGCGACTCAGTCTAGCAGCTCCCTCTAAAAGGATGCATTGGAGAAGGGAAAAAGAAAGGTTGGAAATCCAGCTCACCCATAGACCCACCAGCTGAGATGGAGCAATAGTCAAAGAGGCCATCGAAAACAGGACAATCGTCTCCAACATTATCTAAATTGGAAGAGCAGAAATGGTCAACGCAATCCTTAACATGGAGATATGAGCGTACATTTGTGCTGCTCCCTCACAAAAGAGTTCATATTTGAGGGTGTGATTTTGCTGAGGAATTCAACGTAGTCATCTGAGTGGAATTGGGTCATTTCTCGTTTTGTTGCAGGTTTTGCACGCTTTTCAAACATCAATCAAGATATCCGTGAAGGGATGATACTATCGTGAGTTAGAGTGACATGCATGAGATCAGTAATGACCTACAAATATTTCCATCTTCTCGTAAAGCCCGTAGTTCATCACGAGAGAATGGCACATACGTATGCGCGTAGGCTTCATCCTATGGCGATCACCACCAAAATAATTATAGAAGTCGTCTAGAAATGATGCAGAGCACATCTTACGGGTGCCCTGGTCCATAATGAAAACCACCGATGTCAGAGTCGAAAAAGTAACACTAGGATAGGTGTGAGCGGGTCAATGAGCTTGACGTTGCAGGGCATAAAATGAGCGGGGCTCACAACACGTTTCTTTTGCTCTCCCGCAATAGGAATCATACGCTCTGACATGATTGGAAGATGTGAAAGGTTAGATGACTGTATTTATTTCTATCCAAAAGGACAGTTGGACAAATTTAGCGCAAACAGCAAATGTGCACGTGCCTCCAAGAGACACTTGGCTTAAAGAGTACAAACACTATCCACGCACTGATATTGACGTGAAGAGAAATAGAAATTACAGACAAGATTAAAAATATATTAGGAGACATGAGGAATCAAATTTTTGCCTTTCCTAAAGGCGCCATGCGATCTGAATGATGTTAAGCTAAATCATAGGTCAGGAGCAACGGAGATGATTCACCCTGATGCACCAAGGTAGAGGGAGCATATCCGAAATCTTCTGTGAGCTTGATATTCTATCTCAGCTATCCAGTGAGTCTGCATTCGGATAGCAGTATTGATCTCTCACCATTTCCCCAGCAAGCACTCGGACCTGGAATTGTGTGAGCTGCATTCATAATGGCATATCTGATTATCTACCATCGACCAATGATGCACACAATGTAGGCTAGCAAACCACAGCTAGGCAAGCCAGTAATCAGTGGTATCATTTGAAGCGCGGGCCTGAATCGCACCTCGCGTCCGAAAGTAGATTGGAACTCCTGCGCATAGGGTGTCACTGCATGTAATGTGATGGGTGCCTTCATATCTGCGGTTAAAACCAATTCTTCAAGCTGACTTATTGCGTCGAGTAGGGCTTCCTTCGCGCTTGCACGGCTAGTTTCCATTGGAGTATTCCGGATGCGAGTATCATACGATAGAATATGCGGGGGAGGCTGCGACATACAAGCCACCAGTAGGACAAAGTGATCCCTGGCATGGCGCAAGTGTTTACCTGGCAGACATGAGATTTGGTAATTTTCGACGCATCTCGGCTGATGCGCACCGATAGTAGAGCCAGAGAGATATTGAGAGCTCACCGACAACTGGTCATCGGAGGTCAAATAATTATCTAAAAGATGGACTGCTTGGAGTAAAACGGTCCTCGCAACTGACAGCTGCTGCTGTAGAGAATCGTCATGGTCATTCAGGCAAGAGTCAAAAGTATTCGAAGCTGGCATGGGTGAGTGGGAGAGAAGCAACTTAGTTTCGCATAAGCATTGGAGCCAGATGACACCCTCCCCCAACGCATAGAAGTTCCTTCCTTTCTTGTTCCAGTCTAGAACATCAGGATAAAAATTGTTGCCATTCGCTTGTTAAAAACAATGTATACAACTATTCCTCAACCAAATTTCGAACAGCCCACAAAACAAAAGAGCTTGTCCGAACTCAAGGTGAGAATCGGATTCATTCTTCCAAAGCCTGACCTGCGGCGATCTGCAAGAGTTCGTCGAGTGAGAGACAGGAAGCGAAAACAGGGAGCAACCGTCATCATCACTTTGGAACTTGATGAAAAAAAAAGTTGTGCTGCCTGGGGTAACTCTCTGCTGACTAAGGACCATCACAGAAGTATCTACCCACCATCGTTCACGCCTGGTCCTACTAATCTCTCTCTCCGTTAATATGTTCTCGACTCTCCGAACAGCTGGTGTCCTTTCACGCGTACGTTTTCTATATTTATCAAGTCAGCAATTTTTGACGGAACTTCAGGCTGCAGGTGTAGGTCAGAGGCGGTTCCTCTCCATCCATGAATACCAATCAATGAACCTTTTGAATTCCGTGAGCCAGCTTCGCCACTTTCTGAATTCGCAGACCTGATCTTGCAGGAAAAAATCTAGTTTGGAATACCAACGCCAAAGAGTGTTGCTGCTAAAACACCCCAAGAGGCTTTCGATGTCGCCAACAACTTTGGTTAGCTCTGGGAGAATCATAACCTGTTATCGGGTTTCTTCCTAATTCTCCTTGCAATAGGCACGAGTAAACTTGTTATCAAAGCTCAAGTCCTTGCAGGTGGTCGTGGCAAGGGCAAATTCAACACTGGTTTACAGGGAGGTGTCCAGATGGTTGAGAAGTAGGTATTCTTTTCTAGGGCAGCATGGAACGTCATCACAAGCTAACTCCATGCGCCTTTGATTTAAAAAAATCAGCCCTCAACAAGCCAAAGACCTTGCAGCGCAGATGATCGGGTCAAAATTGGTCACAAAACAAACGGGAGCTGCAGGTCGCATCTGCAATGCGGTGTGTGTGCAAGGTTTCAAAGAATAAGTTTCTTGTGGCCCTGACCTCATATCTTCATAATTTATAGGTCATGCTTGCCGAACGTCGTGAACCGGCGCATGAATATTATGTCGCGGTTTTGAATGATCGCAAGTCTCAAGGTGTCGTTCTCGTCACTTCTGCACAGGGCGGTATGAACATCGAAGAGGTCGCCGCCAAGGACCCTAGTGCCATCATCACCACTCCCATCGACTTTGAGAAAGGGCTCAGCAAGCCCAAAGCGATCGAGGTTGCCAAGAAGCTCGGCCTCAGTGACACTGACACTCAAAACCAGGCAGCAGACATCTTTATCAAGCTTTATAATATCTTCAAGGCCAAGGACGCCACGCAGATAGAAATCAACCCTATGGCTCTTGCCAAAGACGGCCAAGTTCTCTGGTGAAGCTCACAAAAAAAACTCACTCAACACGCCTTTGTCACTAACCAAGTACCTTTTTTTTTCAGCATGGACGCCAAATTTGGTTTTGACGACAACGCAGAGTTCCGTCAAAAAGACATTTTCGCACTCCGTGATATCTCACAAGAGGAACCATCCGAAGTCGAGGCACAACGAGCCAACCTCAATTTCATCAAGCTCGACGGTAGCATTGGTTGTTTGGTAAACGGTGCTGGTCTTGCCATGGCTACGATGGACGTCCTCTCATTGCACGGTGGCAACCCCGCCAATTTCCTTGATGTCGGAGGGTCAGTCTCGATTTTGAGTTTTGAATAAAAAAATAAAAAATATTTCGCGTTTCTCATTGTTCAATTTTTTAAGAGGTGCTACTCCCGAGACCGTCAAGAAAGCATTCGAAATTCTCCTCGCCGATTCGGGCGTCAAGAGCATCTTTATCAACATTTTCGGTGGTATCATGCGTTGTGATTACATCGCTGAGGGCGTCATCAAAGCCACCAGAGAACTCGGTCTCGACATCCCTCTCATCGTCAGACTAAAGGGTACAAAAGAGGAGGAAGCGAAACAGTAAGTCTCTTTTTTTGAAACGACAAGGGGAGCACCTGACGTTCTACATTCCTTTCAAATAGGATGATTAGGGAATCTGGTCTCAAGATCGTTGCATTTGACAGTTTAGACGATGCAGCTGCCGAAGCTGTCAAACTCGCCGTATAGATTGACTTGAAGCACCTTTTTTTTTCATCCGAATAGATCATTTCATTTTTTTTCCGTTTGAACATCATCCAGTTATTATATTCCCCTTTTGTATGAAATATACTTAATTTCGTTCTAAAAAAATGCTTCGCATTGTTTCTTTTCCCATTCCTTCACAAGAACAATTCGGTCTTGGTATAGGAAGAAAGAGAGAGAAGGGGAGGGGAAAGACGGTCATGCCCAACTTCCTTCCACATCTCATTCCTCTTATAACGCAACAAAATTCACACAACAGGACTTTTCTCTCTCTCTCTCTTTTTTTTTGTGTACTGCAATAGATACAACAGCAAACAACGACAACGGCGGGTATTGTAGGAGGAAAAGAAGGGGAGGAGAAAGAAAGAAAGAAAGAAAGAGTAATAGGACCAAAAAAAAAGAAAAAACTTCTTTTCTCTTCTCAAAACAAAAACTCAAAAACACACATCTGATAAAATAACTCGATGCACCAAAAACGAGGACAAACCACAAGAACGAAAAAAAAACCCCAAAAACACAAGAGTTTCACCATGGTGACCTAACATAACTAGCAGGATTATACGTCACCGTCGTATGTTGTTGAAGTTGAAGTTGAAGCTGTGGCTGATGTTGATGTTGATGTTGATGTTGATGTAGCTGAAGTGATTGTCCTTCTAATGCATTCACACAAGGTGGTATATCTATTCTCGACTGTCCTCTCCCAGGCGTCCCAACAACAGCAGCAGAAGGTGGTAGTGGAGGCGGAGGAACACCCATATACGCAGTAGCAGCAGCATGATTTTGCTGCGGTACAGGCTGCATAGGCATCATCGCAGGACTAGTCACATACATTGCCGCTCCAGGATGAGCCTGGGCATGAGCATGAGGCATGGCAGGACTCAAATGCATAGGCACACCTCGTCCCCTCCCACCACCACCACCACCATTCGTCCCAACCGCAGGTTGCGGTTGTCCCGTCCCCATCCCTCCCATAGGATGTCCATAACTCGGCGTCGCAAAAGGTACCATATGAGTCGGATAAGGCGATAAAACAGGCCTCATAACAGCACCAGGATTCCCAGGTCCAGAAGGACCCGGCGGTATCCATAACGGAGGCCCCGAGTACACCCGCATCGAAGGCGGTCCATGCCCATTCACCCCCAAACGACTCGCAACAGGACTAGAACTGACTTGATGAGAATAAATCACAGCCTGGCTAGGCGGCTGGGAAGAATAATCATACAAAGGCTGCGGCACTCTCATCGCATTCGTAGGTGACATGGGGGAATAAGAATACGGCGATCGTGTACAAGGCGTATCACTGCTCGATGGTGGAGACATCAAAGTCGGATTTCTATTCAGAGTCGTTGACGAATTGGAGGGAGGAGAAGACGAAGGTACCTTTTGGAAAGCCTTGGTCACCTCATGTAACGACATGCGCGACGCAGTCGTCGGTAACGTAGAGGGAGGCGTCTCTCCATCTTCAGATTTAACATCTTGGATAGAAAAATTCACCGTAGCCAAATCATCCACAATGTCTTGTAAAGAATTGACAGAATTCCCAGCAGCTTTGTTGGGCTGCGACCATACAGCTTTCAGGTGTTCTGGATCGGGTACTCGAACACTTCCCGCGTCCTTGATAGGAACATTTAAAGATGACCTTCCCCAGGACGAAGTCGTAGACGGATAGCCAGGCGAAGAAGCAGAAGAAATACTACTTATCGTAGCCTGTATGAAAAAATCAATTGCAGCTCTTATCCAGCAACAAGTTGCACTCACAGATACTTCCATAGCTTTCGTCTCGGGTGCCTGGAGCTGACCGATCGCGGAAGCAGAAGGCGAAGACAAAGACGTTGTCGTCAGACCGGAAGCCTCCGTCCCTATCTTCGCCCCATCCGCCGAGGACGACGACCCAACTAGATTATTGAAAGGCACACAACTCACACTCGCATCCTCATCCTTGATGATCAAGCCCTTCTTCTCCACTTCTGTCGAACCACCAGAAAACGCCTCGACAATTGGCTCATCCAATTCACTCGTCACGATAAAATTCACAAGAGGTTTAGGATCAGCTTCCACAGCATCTATCCTCGAATCACGGATGAACGCCACTACAGAACCAGCTGGCATCTTGGGTCGTTGTCTTGTTATCCGCGTCACCACTTGCGGGCTCGTCACAAGATCATCTTGGACCTGTTTCTCCATCGCAACCTTCTCCACACTCACATCCGACACACTTTCTCCTTCACTCTTCTGTCTCCCCACAGGCACAGGATCCTTCTTCTTTTTCCTCTTGTCCTCCTCCGCCTTTGTAACAGCGCCAGCGGGAGAATGAGTGGTACCACCCTTCCGCCAACTGATCGCTCCGTCCGCCTTCCCGAACCCTCCACCTACACTCCCATTCCCTCCTCCGGTATACTTCGGCGCAAGACTGACCGTCCTCGGACCTACATGCAACCCATTCTTTTTGGTCCCAGCAGGCAACGATACCCTGATTCTGTTCGACTTGAACCCACTGCCATAAGGTGGTTTGAACAACACAGAATCCACGGTAAATTCTCTCTTCTTCATGCCAAGCACAGGAGGATCAAATGACAGACAATCATATCTCGGCTGGGGCGGAGCCCGAGAAAACGCATTTTGTTGTTTTGGAGATACAGGTACAATCTTGTGTGAGATGTTTGGCAAGTGGACGGCAGGGACAGAGGTGGACGATGCATCTGATAGCGGTGGTGAACACAATGGATCCGTTGAGGTACTTGGAGATTCTCGAAGCGCTTCGAGTTTTTCTTCATTGACTTGCTGAGCCAAAGGTGCAGGTTGCCATCGTTCTCGGGGAACATGTTTCGCTGCCACAGATGACGATGACAGTGGTTGTGGGCAGGAAGTCCGAGGAACAGGAGGATGATGGTGTTGCTCTGTTTCTGATGTACCTGCGTGTGGCCTGTTCTCTTTGCTTGCAGCTCCATTTGCTTGCATCCCATCAAGTGCACCCTTGATTCTTGACATAGCATCATCAAGGGCTGACATTGACGCCTCTGCATGCGACCGTGAACGAGGATGGGGTGACGCAGACACTGTCGACACGACAGGCGAGTTACTTGACGTTTGCTCATCCTTGACAGGCACTACCTTGTCTTTTTCATCAGCCTGGACGGAGACATTTACGCTCGTCTTTCTCTTCCACACATTGTTCTCAGCTTGGACAGGAGATACAGTGGTTTTTGACTTGTCGTCAAAGAAATCACTAGCTATGGGTCGAATCTTGATCGTACTCAAGAGTGCCTGTTTTTCGCCGTCGATCTGCTGCTTTTGAGACTCGCTCTCCTTGTTCTCGTCATCCTCACGAACCAAGTCAGCCATATTCAAGAAATCTACGACTTGAAGATCAGTCATGGGTCCCTCTACGATATCGGCGACATGGTCCAATGCCAGAGGAGCTCCAACCAATGTAGCCAGAGTTGTTTGAGGTTCTGGTTGCTGCTGTTGGGGTGGCCGAGCTGGACGAGAGTGCGTATGCTTCTCAGGCAAAGGATACCCTTTTGTTCTCCATGATTCCGCTTGTGAAGCGAGGGACGGCACCTCGGGGCGTGTGCCGATACCAAAAGAAGTTCGTCGCATTCCTGGACCTTGGATCGGAGACACCTCTGGTGATACTCGCTGCTGTTGATCAGAAAGGGATGGTGGCCGACGAGGGATATTTTTAGATAGCGATAGAGCATTGGTGGTATCTAGAACGTCCTCGATAAAAGAGACGGCTTCTTTCTCCCGGTCCTGATAATGAGATCAAGACGGGGCAGACAACTAGAATGAGAAAGCAGACCTTGAGTTGTCTTGCGTCGCTGTCTTTCTCGCCCTTCATCTTCTCTTCCAGCTGTAGAGCCTTGCGCCTGGCTCGTTCCTTCTGGGCCTCTCTCTCTTTCTCCTCCTCGATCTTCCTTACCTTTGCTCTCTGTGCAGCGCTCTGCATCAAGTCTTTTGTGACCTCGTTCAGATCTGTGGTGGCGGGTAGGGCCGCTATTGCAGAATGAGGTGACAAGACAGAGGATGTGTGTGAGAGGGGGGGAGAAGGGGGAGCTTGACTTGGTGCTGCTGGCAGAGGTGGCGGCTGAGGGGATGGGTGAATGGGAGATGTGGGTGTTCTGGGGGGCGGACGTAGACTGGGGGTATCTTGTGAGGGGCGACGCGGTGGTGGGCCCATATCAGAGCGTCTAGGAGCGCCAGTCCTGAAAGACGATTCAGACTTGTGGAGGAGCTGAACGGATTTGGGAGGACGTGGAGAAGGGGGACGGTGATTGTAGGGTTCCAGCTTGTTTGAACGCTCGTTGAACAATTGAGGATGGGGAGTGGATGTTGAGAGAGCGGGGCTGGTGCGCTGTGGCGGAGAAGTTGGGGAGGGTTTGGATTTTGGCCAGCTGCGGTCAAAGTCGTCGACAAAACGGTCCTGCTTGGCGACGGGCTGGTCGGAGGGGAGGGCGGCTTCTACTTTGTACTGCTTGCCATCGCCAAATTCGATGACACCGCCGAGAAAGTCGTCGCTGTCCTCCTCCATCTGTGGAGAAAATGAAGGAAATGGCTACTGGGAGAAAGGGGAGCGTACCTCATCCCAGTGGTGTGCGTTTGGATCGAGATGGAGGCCGCGAAAGGTGTCTGCCTCGTGGGAGTGGGGTTTGGGAGGGAGAGGGGCTGGAGCGAGAAGACGCCATGCTGGCTTTGGTGGCTGGGGAAGAGGGGGAGCGGAGGGGAGGGGCGAGGAGGGAGTGGTGGACCAGCCGTGGGGGATAGGGGCAGGGCTGCGGGTGAGCTTTGTGGAGACGAGCCGCGAGTGCGCGTGCGCTGGCTGGCAGGGAGCAGTCGCTGCGCTCAGTTTCGCCGCGTTTCCACTTGTGTTTTTCGCGAGAAATCGGCGGTTGATGTCCACCGCCTTGAATTGTTTCGCTGTAGGTGCCATGTCTTGTCCTTTGTATATTCCATTCCTTAACTCATTAGCTAATCATAATTTACGTAACATTCTTCAGTCTCTCCACCTCCTCCTCCAGCGCCCCGTTCGCCATCCTGATCTGCAGCACATTCGACACCAGCTCAGTCCACCGCGTCTCGAGCCCCGTCAACTCCCGCCCAATCTCCTCCTGCGTGTTCTTGCGCTCCCGGTTCACATCCACCGTCTGCCCCCTTGACCTCCTCCAGTCGCTTCTCCATGTTCTTGGCCTCCTGCTCCAACTCATAGTTGTGGATTCGCCACGCATTCCCCCCATACTTTTGCAGCAATGCCATATTCGTGTGCCTTGCCCCCAGTCAATACTCACCCAGTGCCCAAATCATTCATGCATACCGTATTCTCTGGTGCTCCAGCTGTGCCCCCGCGTTGTCCAACGCTGCCTTCCAGTCCTCATCCGTGGCAGTCCCTGATGTCGGCGCCGGCAGCTGGTACCTCAACGTATCCAGCGAAGGAAATTTTTCCTTTGCTTCTACACGCGCTATCTCAGCTCTGAGCATCGGATGGTTCTAATCTCATGTCAGCGTCTCTCCCCCAGTCGCGTACACTGCGCACCTCAAAAAGTTCGACATCGGGGGGCACACCGGGGTGCAGCTGCGTGGGCACCGTGCCCAGCTCCCGAGTAATCTCGTCAAGTGCCCTGTCTCTGAGAAACGGAAAGGTAGTCAGATCAGAGTCGTAATAGGGCAGCGAGTCCAGGTGGTGGTAAGCCATGCCAATGCCGCAACTTGCCGCCGAGATCGGCCGAGCTTCCTCCGGGAGTTGCCGAGTGGAAAACGCGCACATACACAAGTTGCCATCCCCCATGTCTCTTCGCGCCGCTGTAAGGTCCGTGCGCTGCTCACTCCCCCGCCCTGCCCTCAACAAGCACCGCCTCGCCTCTACTCACGGTACGCCTTGTCCACCTCTTGTCCACCCACCCTCATCACCCCCTCCAGCCCCCTTCACCGAGCCCACCTCCCCCAACATCGCCCTCACAAAACACGCTCAAACATCAGAGTCCCTCCACACCTACGCCTCCTACCTCACCCAATGTCTCCCAAAATTCATCCACCAGTTCTCTGTCCTCAATGACGAGCTCACCCTCTACATCCCCCCCCTCTGCTGTCGTCCCCGTTCTCACCTTTCTCCGCGACCACAGTCAGTGTCAGTTTAAGAGTGTCATGGATATCAGCGGTGTAGACTATCCCGAGCGCGAGAAACGCTTCGAAGTCGTTTACCATCTACTGAGCGTCAGGTACGGCGGTCGCATCAGGGTCAAGACCTATGCTGGAGAGGCAGACCCCGTCCCTAGCGCCATCGAGGTTTTCCGTGGTGCTGATTGGTATCTCTCTTTTAGTCCCAGCCTTGTACCAGCTAACCCTGTATCAGGTATGAGCGCGAAGCTTGGGATCTCTTTGGAATCATATTCACTGGCCATCCCGATCTGTGAGTCTCTGAGTCCTGGTATGATCGACCCGTTCGTTGATGACAAAAGCCGTCGCATCCTCACCGACTATGGTTTCGAAGGTCACCCCTTGCGCAAAGACTTTCCTCTCACTGTAACTATCCTTCCTTCTATCAAACTCATCTGATTTCCGTCACAGGGATATACTGAAGTACGCTATGACGAAGAACGCAAACGCGTTGTCTACGAACCTCTTCAACTCACTCAGGCATTCCGGTGTGTGCATTCATTCTCTTGTCTCCCTTACTTTATCCATTTGCTCCTTTCAGCAACTTTGAATCTCTATCACCTTGGGAGCAGGTCGGTGAGGGCACCACCACTCCCAGGCCTGACAACCTCAAGCATTTACCTCCTCCCAAGCCAGAAGAGCCCAAGAAACAGTAGCATATTTTGTCACTAAAGCTGTAATACACTGCAATTATACTCAACTATTCCCAACTTCTTTCATCGGTTGACCCTTCCCCGCCCATCCCATCCTAGCAACGATATATTCTTGTCCAATCACTTCTACACCAACCCTCAACACTTCTGCAATCAACTCCTCTACCCACTCAAAGTCATCAAATATCTCCAACCACTGACATGGCACAATCTGTGTCATTGTCATTCGGGTCAACTGGTGTTCGGGATCAGAGAGGTAAACAAGGAACGAGAACTGTCGTTGAACATCAGAGGTAGAAGGAGCAAGGAGGGTGGTGAAGAAAGGTTGGATACGAAGATAAACATGAGAATAAGTTGTTGGTGTCGTCACTGATGACTCTGGTGATGTAGGTTTATCAATGATTTGAGGTTGAGATTTCCCGTTTGATTTCACGAGTTGGTCAATGTTGGCTTGACAGAGTTTGATCGCCATTTCGTAGTCGTCTGCAGCGTTTAAATCCCGATATGAGGATTCTTTGGGTTTGGATTCGTTGCCTCTGTTCACGATGAGATCGCCGCCTTCGACTTGTTCCATGATCTGTATTTCTTGGTCATGTTTTAGGTATTTATTCAGAGCTGTTTTCACTCACTCTTGCGAGAGAACGATAAGTCAAGGATTCGATCCCATCATAGCCTTGCATATCATGGCTCAACCAGACTTGAATAACTTCATGTTCGGATATAGGAGGTGCAACCACGTTCAGGATATCCGACAACGTTGATAATCCCACACGTTTGAAATCTTGACCTGAACCGCACACACGCGCGCGCGTATACACCCAACACAATGCATCCAATCCTCGGTCATTTTTGTGCCAGATGAAAGAAGAGGAGAATTTTGGATTGGAAAGAACGTACCGAGTTTATCCAATTGTGTGTTCTTTGCGTATTCGAGCATGCCTTCGCCCCATTTTCTTGCTTGTTCGTTTCTTGTTGGTAGATGTTTGACTTGTTCGTCGACTACGGTTTTTGCTTGGTGGAACATGGAGGATGCGGCGCCCCAAGCTGATGTTGTCCATCCCCATCCACCACCACCACCACCTCCTCCACTTGAAGTGGTACTATCAGCAGCAGCAGCCGTCAAAGAAGGAACGATGCCCTTGGTGTTTGGATTATCAACCCCAGAAGACGAAGACGACGATAACGATAACTGTTTCTGCAGTGGAATAGACGATCCACCACCGCCGCCGCTTCCCAATTTGACTCTTTCCGTGCTCTTCCTCATTGTGGGAGTGCAGGAACGAGAGATGGGTGTGGTGTGCACGATAGATGATGGTCTGCTTGTGGGTTCGGCTGCTTTTAGTTGGAGTTCATCGAGATATGCGGATGCTTCTCCTGCTCCCGCTCCTGCTCCTAGACGGCGAGTTGTACGAGAGGAAGAGGAGGAAGAAGAGGAAGAAGAGGAAGGGGTTGGAGCGTTTGGACCAGCGCTATCACTACCACTAACACCTATACCCACTGAAGAATCTGGAGAAGAGGATTCGAGATCGTCGAGGAGTCGAAGCGCTTCTTGGTATTTCGCCATGGACTGACAGTTTGTGTGTGTGGTTTGCGGTTGTTTGGAATTGAAAAGAAGGGTGGTGCTGATGACGTTCTCTTTCTCGAGAAGGGTGGTGGTCTAGTTCTGTGGAGTGTGAGCTGTACAGGCCACGTGGGAACAATGTACTCTTACAATATACTTATAGAGAGAATGAATTGTGTCTGATCTCTAAATCCAGTAGTTGGAAAGATAGTGTTGGATTTTGGATTTCATGCGAGCATGATGCATGTGATTTTTTATCGATATTCTATTGTTTTAGGTAGGTATATAAGTAGCCTAGTTGTTTGTATTCGCTATCCAATTTTACCCTCCCCTCAATTATATTTCAACATATAGGTTGAAGTCGAGAACTACCCCCACACTGTGTTATGCCCTGCAGACACCCACCACTGGCAGACTTCAGAAGTAGGTTCTACCTATCAAGCAAATCCCTAGACAACAAAGACAAGGTGGTCCAGCCTGTAAACACCAGGAAATTCCAGCTTGAGCACTCCCTTGGCCCAGTTTACTCAAATTGAGGGAGACAGTTTTAGAATTGAATAGAGAAGCAATTTACAAGTTGTGCTATGTTGAGAACAAGCTGAGGAAACCCTCAGTATTTATTACAAGGCAATCCGGTGCAGATTTTTACCTCTACAAGTAGCTAAATCTGTAGGAAATCTCCAGTTTGTTCTCAACTAGCAATTCCTCCAAGTAAGTCATTCTTATTCTCAGGTTTAACTTGGGTTTTGGCCCAGGAAGCAGCAAGCCTAGTAAATTCTGGTTGTACTTACAGGTGCACAGGTGACTCTGGATCAATATAACACAATCTCAGACATTGACTAGAGTGGTAACAACTATGATAATACAATCTGTGTGAACTGCATGAACAATAGACCACAAGGAAAGAGACGAGAAGACATACCTCAGACATTGACCAGAGTGGTAACAACTGAGGTGTGATTACATGAACTCTAGGTATTTATACTACTAGAAAACATGGCTTTTCGAGCAGGAAAGCTGACTAATATCTGTGATTCCAATCCTAAGTGCGCTCGTCCACCTTCAACAAATAAGGGACAATATATTAAGCCAGTCACTGGTGTTGGCTCACTCGACACGAAGTCATGTTCTACCATGGTGTTTTTATTTTCGTCATGTATCATATGCCAACTTACCACATCTGAGACATTCCTTCAGCATAAATAGGTAGAATACTGTACCTTCTTTTGTACTACCAAGACGAACTCCATTTTCTGTAATCAATTAGACTGTGCACTTCCTAAAAACTAGGACCAAGAAGAGAAGGTTAGTCCCAGGATAGGCTAACTAGAGCTTTAAGTACCAAACTTGTAGTTATGTAGAAATGGAAGTAACCATGTAAATGTCTCTGGAGCTGTCATAGTAAGAATAAAGATAATCATTATAATAATAGATGACGTTGAGGAGAATGAGGATGATGAGGTGCAAATGGACTATACTTCAACACCTGGGCTAGTTAGTACTCAGGAGGCATGCTTATAACACATGCCACAGGGTCTGCTACTGCATCCCCAATTGCCCCCTGCTCATTTGTATCTAGAGTAATTGCCGTTATAATTGATGATTTAGAAAAAAAAACACATAAAACTCTTTATTATATCTAAGAAACTAGATTAGGCAGAACTGTTTCTTGGTTCAGACAAAACATTGATGATCTCAGGTGCACAGTACAGCAAAGCGTCAGGATGACCAGCGATAAGCTATGGAAGTTGTCTCATGACTCAGGATGATCTCTAGCCTATCACATTCACCAGAACTAGAACGTGGTCGGCATCTCAAACTTCAGCTTTCTGTATGATTCTATGAACTCCTTGTTACATAATTTTCTACAATGTTCAGTCAACTGCACCTGGCATAAAAGGATACATCATCCGTCATGCTCTTTACTAGGTTACCCCCATTTCTCGAAAGAAAAACAATCAACGCTCTGAGCTTACTTGACGATCGTTCTCATCTAAATCGTACTCACCGTCGCCACATTATGTCTGTCAACGAGGAACTCCTCTACGTCGCATTTTACGCCCGAGGCGGACGACCAAAAATGCCAGGATTGGAAGATACGTAAGAGACAGTCTGGAATATCTAACGGGGCTCAACAAGGCCGTTTTATCCAAAAAATCGCTAATCAACCGCTTCACAGATACCACTGGAGCCTCATAATCGGATCCAATACCGAGGAGAATGGGTTGCGCTTTCATGCAAAAAAGACTATGACATCGATGGGAGTGGCGTGGCAGTACGAGGCAACTTCCATCCCATTAAAACCAACCAAGATGCTTCTTGTCCGAATCATAATCAGCAGGATAAGAAACATGGACCGACTCATCAACATTTTTCAAAGCACGCCTATTCGTGCTGGCCAGCCTGGTTATGAAGATTGGAACTGCGTTGAATGGGTGAAGGAGGCTTTAGAATTGGCTCGATGCGATGGTGAAGCATTACAATCGTCAACGATCGATTGGGGATTGGTGCGCAACACCGCCATGTGGTATGCCAATAAGAAACAAAAAGAGCATCGATTCGATGGTCAAGGGACCTACGACCAGAGCAAGACCGCCACATGGGACCTTCTGACCAGACAAGAGTTGATCCCTTGAGATATGACAATGGTCGATCAGTCCTATTTAATGCCGTTTGCCTGTATCCAACAATCGCTCACATCTTGAAATCAATCAGTTGATAGTCATTTAATACGATTTCGAGTCGCGCCGCTCAATCATCTCCAAGATATTGCTGTTGAATATTCTCCATTTTCAGTTCATAGACATTGAAGTCAAGGATTCGTCAATTTCTTTTCCCCAAAACTAGTATTGTGGGTCAACGTACGATGCCGCAGAAACCATCCTGCAGTTTACCAATCAATAATCCCAACCACATCGTCCTGGCGTGCCTGTTCAAATCGTCATCCATGAAGACAGACCAGGGCCTGAAGTGCGATGAGCTTCCGAATATCAGGGTATGCAGTAGTGATAACCAAGTGACAGATTTCTACACCATTTCGTGGTTGTCGGTGAAAACTGTCAAAAGTCTTGAAAGGCCCCCGATAATGTGTGGGAACCTACAACGAAGAATCACCTAGCTGCATTACAGATACCGACGCCTTTTGTCCTTAACTCTTCGACCATCTGTTTTTAGCTGAGAGAAAATCATCTCCTTCGATTTTTTTTCGGAACGAAAGGCCTACTTTTTCGCTATCATTTCTCCACGGATCCGTTCCATGACAATGCGCGTCTTGCTACTGTGGACAAAAGCACAATATATGGTCAACACTGATATCACAGTATTCCTGCGGACAAACTGAATAGCATGTGCCTTCATAATATGTTGATCTTGATGCAAAACTTTGGGGTGAAGAGAACGCCTCCAAGAATGTTGGAACATATGTTGAGAACATCTGGCGATCACAATCTTGACCGCGACACGAGGCAGAAGGCATCATCAAAAGTGTTATTGACAAAACTCAACTTTGGTTGTGATTCCAGGGCTGATAACGGCTGCCTCAATGTTAGCCAATCTAGATATTGAAGTTAAAAACAGATCGCGGAGTTTCATTTCAGACCGCCAATTGTCATGTCCTTCCTGGCCGAAAAAAATAATGAGCTTTGTTATCCCGAAAAGTCCTTGACCAGGTTGACCTGAATGCCTTGCGCTGTCATTTCGTTCATCGATACATGAAGAAAGAATCAAAATTACATCCGCCTCAAAATCTACTCTCACACGATCGTGTATCGTCTCTCAAAATGTGACACATCAGGCAATCCAAAAGTGGAAGCTTATTCATCGTGGACTTTCGTTACGACTACCGGATGTCCAATGAGTTGTGGTTACGCCTATGGACGCCCCATATCAAGTGAACCGCACACGTCCATGTACAGAATGTGGCATACCTGGTCTGCACGATACCCGAGGTTGTCATTTGGCCTTGAGGTATAACAGTACACGCTGACATGTGATTGCAACGCTCTAACTCGTCCTCCTTTCATGATGACCACCTTACACAATGGTCTTATTATGAACGAGGCCTACCACGACTACCTCGCAATATTGAAGGGAGCGCGTAATGGTTTCGTGTACGGTGTCAAAGTCAGGTTTCCCCATGCTCTGGTAATGTCTATCCTTTTCGGTCATGGAAGGTTTGTCCTTTTTACTTTTGTGGAGCCCTACAAGCTGATTTCATCGGTTACCGGTTCACAAACTTCTCTGAAACTTATAATGTTCTCCTTTCAGCTGGAAAGACCGTGCCAGAATTATTTTCAAGGCGACCAAGCAACATGCCTTCAACCTTGCCAAATTTGTAGCATTATACAAAGTCTTCCTATTGATCCAAAAGAAGGCAAATAACGGGAAGCCAAGAAATAGCGACACATTCATTGCGGGTCTCCTTGGTGGCTATATTGTCTTCGGCGAACGAAACGCCGTCAATGAACAGGTCCGTGCCATCACCAAAAAATCTGCAAGAGTGCAACCTTACTCAAAAGCAAACATAGATAGTTCTTTATGTAGTGTCACGCGTTGTCTCGTCCTTCATACCTCGAGCTTCCTCACCATACAATACATCCTCCCGATCTTCGTTGGCCAGCTCACCTGTGAAGCCCGTTCCACCTGATTCGCATTACTTTTCCCTCTTTGCTGCTCTCACATGGGGTTCCGTCATGTGGCTTTTCCAAAATAGAGGAGAGACCATCCAGCCTGGCATGTTCAACTCCATGAAATACCTTTATCGTGATTCAGAAACATGGAGGAACTTGAGGACACTTTTATGGCATAACGAATGAGAAAGGCGGAGTGACCGGATCAATTATATAGATTTCTCGTAATCCACCTACCCTATTCCAGGAATCTATTGTAAAGGCCTTCTTTCCACTCATGCTCCATTGAATGTTGGTCTTGTTTATGCTCACATCAGGATACTTAATCTAAAATTCAAAGAAAAGATATAAGCAACCAGCATCTAAACCTCAGCTTTGTAACAGATCTTGCAACCCATGAGTATGTCTACAAAACACTCCTGTCACCAGCAATATCTATCCCATATGAACGACAATGATCCACCAGTCAATCCGATGCAAAAGACTTTCTACAAGTGCAAAGCACTGCCCAACCGAACATTAACCTAGAGACGTCGTAAAGGAGCCAGGTAAGTTGGAGGGGTAGGTATTCGGCATCGCTTCATTACAGCACCAAGGCCCAGCCAGTGATCATCAAAGTCGAAGAATTGACATCAGGGAATTCAATTATTAGTTGACCTGATACTATAAGAAAAGACAATGGAAAATTGAAGATCTATTGGAATCATACCATAGTGTGTACAGTGAAAATGCCCAACACTCCTTACCGAATGTTGAATATTCAAGGGGACAGACGGTATGACACTCCAGGCTACTGAAAGCGTTCATTCAAGGGAAAGAACCTGATCACACCTTTGATAGGAGAGGTTGACTTACCCATACTGGATGCTGAAGCTAAACGACATGGAATAGCGCCCTCGCGTCTATCTTCCAAGCATGTCATTCCGAAAGATTGCAGCAGTGGCCTGATATTTAATTCAAACGACACTGCGGTCGACCATTATAATATGAGCTTATCCACAAGATCAAATTGCATCAACAGAACGGGTTTAGCTGCGGGGCGATTAGACATTAGTAACCGAGTGGAAAACATCAATTCCATCCCTAGATAGACCATGCAATCAAAGTCATGAGAGGAGAATAGAACCTGAGGTGCATTTACACACTGATCTGGTCCTTTATGGAAACTAACATGCCAGAAACATGTATTCATAGCAAATATATTTAGCAAACAAAGCAAATCCCAAAAGTCAGAGACAACAAAATCCCAACAGATCTCCACATTCTCAACATGAGGAAAGCATAGCAGATACATAAAAAGGAGGAAGATAATGAAAGGCATGAACTAAAACTGAGTGCATAGGAGGGAGAAGGTGCGATAACATGCAAGAGCAAGTCCATATGATATAACAAGGACGCATATCGGTATCATGGGGGGATATAAGGCCATCACAAAGAACGAAAAGGACTTTAAAAGATGATACACTTCTTCTTCTTAGTCTTCTTCTTCTTGGGGGGTTGCGGAAGTTCCTCGGTTGTCGGATGAGCATCACGGAGGGCTCGAACAAGATTGGTGAAGAGGCGATCCACATTTTGGGCGGTCTTGGCTGAAGTCTCGAGAAATTCACAACCGAATTGACGTGCCAGGTTAGCCCCTTCCTCTTTCGTGACTTCACGCTCACACACCCTGTCAGACTTGTTTCCGACAAGCATAAAAATGGTATCACCACGTTTCACGCGGCGCATGGATTGGCGAAACATCTCCAGTCTCTGGAATGATATCCTAGAGGCAATAGAATATACCAGGATAAATGCTTGTCCTTCACTAAGGGGAGCTCAGTCTCTGGAGTCAAATGATCGAGTTCAAAGATACCCACCGAACCCATTGATCCCGAAGGGTTGCATATTCCTCTAAAAGCCTAATGAGGAACGACAGAGAGAAACAGTTGAACCAGCGCACCTTGTCCAGCAGTATCAATGACCTCCACGAAGGACATACGATTATCAACTACCAACTGCTTACGATATGCATCCTCAATCGTAGGGTCGTAAGTCTGAAAACTATAAGAGATAGAGGAAGGGATATCTGCACGAGCCAAATACCTCTGAAAAACCACGAGCACGGAATTAAAGAGGCGATGGCGTAAGAAGCTGGCGACAGTACTAGCTAGGATATTACTCACCGACGAAACAATTCAGGGTGAACTAAATAGAGGATGAGCTTGACATGAAGGCGGAATGAGAGCAACTTGCCTGTACGGCTAGAGCGGTCTTGCCAACGCCACCGTCGCCAAGGACCGCAACCCTCCAGTGGTCCATATTGTTGGTGTTGATAGCAGAGTTGTTAGGGGCAGGCATAGTGCCGTTGGTGATGGGGGTGGGGGTAAGATTGTTGTTGAAAGAAGGCATACTGAGCGTAGGAAGGAGTCGATAGAAATAAAGTCGTGTAGTCGTGACAGGTCGTAAAGGTGAAGCCTGTAAGTAGCAAGTCGCAGGAGACGCTCAGACGAATGGCTGGTTATTTCTACCCAGAACGCACCACACCTTATTTCCCACGATCCTCCTTTTCTCACCCTTTTGTCCCAAATCGTGACACGTCACATTCGAATTTCACTCCCGGTCAGGCACCGATCCAGGTTCTCATCTGCTTATTACTTGACCTGGAATTACGGTTATTCGCTCCCTCGAGAGACACCCTGGTATCAAGTTCAACCTGCAGCTAAGATAGAATTTCCCACAACCTTCTTCATGTCCGCGGTGTCAATACACTAGACATCGACTTTCTTCGTCCCATTGTTTGAAGAATGGCATTAGACAGTCATCTCTGTCTCACCCGGTAAAACGATTGGAAATTATTGCTTATACAGGCAACCTTATCTGGAAATTACAATGGCCTTTAGTTGTCCCGTGATGGACTCCTTCAGATTCAGAAAGTTTAGTGTTTTTTTGGTTATTCCCCTTTTGACATCCGGGTCATCCATGCCCGAATGCAATTTGAAATTTTCTGATCCAGACGTTTGTGCGCCGCGGACCCTGTGCAGGTGTTTCATCTACACAGCGAGACAGTGGAAGGAAAATTCTCCCATTTCTAAAAACAAGAACGCACGGTAATATCCTGTGTGAACATTTGACAATGATCCTTTCCAGAATTTGAGGATTGTCCCAAGTCTCTGGGAGACAATGCCCCTAAAAGGACAATTATACAAAACAAGGAAGGCAAGAAAATAGGCCTGAGAACTTCGTAGACAGCTGTAATTTGCAACTCAAGCGCACAGGGCGAACTATACATTCAAAAACAACCTGAAGGTCTTATACATGTGATGAGTCAATATAAGTAAGTACTACCGGGAGCTTTTTTTCCGTGAGAACCGATTGCAAGGATATGTACATAATAAAGGGCTCCTGCTTCTCTTTCTGAACCAGAGATGATTGGAACGCCGATGAATGGTCAACAAAAATGGTTAAATACTTACTTGACACCGGCCTATTTCTGATGTAAGGCATTCGTTGTTCCGCCACAGCGGAATTCACCATGTATGTGAGCCATGACCTGGATTTCAGAAAATAAGTGAAACAAATCAGGGATTGATGCAGTGCTAAATATAAAAAAATAGACGGCGGTGATGAGATATACGAGAGAGAAAAAGGACCAAAAACTACGGTTTACCCTCTCTTGATTTTGTGTGGCGGATTCCTCAAGGTCACACATAGCACTACAAGACCGCGTGCCCACTGTCTGGGTGTATGTCTGGGTGTGACGCCTATTGAAGAGCCGCGGAGTTTCCACCGGCGGAGCTGGCATACGTAGTTGGCACCGTTTTCTCCTCGCATGCACTAACTAAAGAATGTAGTAAAGAGACTAGGGATAAATTGAATGCATGATAAGATAGATATCCGTTTCAGGGGCCATTTGATTAAGCCCAGACAATAACGGATGCTGCCAAGTGACTCTTCTTGCGCACCAGATATCGAGGATATGCCACTCTAACCTTCAACCGCGTTCCGTCGAAATACATCAGAAGCAGGAACTGCCGCGCAGGAACAACTTGATGTTTGTCGCCTCCTGAGTCCTGATGTAACACTGATGTGACGAGGCAATCCGAAATCCGAAACCTATCAGAACACTGATGTCCTAAATTAAGGAGTCACATGTATGAGCTCGGATTAAACGTATGTATGTGGGAAAGCCGTGCAAAAGCAATCATCCTACTCTCGTCTTTAGGCCTCAGGTATCTTGTTGGGTATCAGATGTTTCCTTATTTAGATTGAAGTGTAGGCTCACTTGTTCGTACTCGGTTAGTAATGTCAACCTGTGGGAAGGCGTGTACTGAAGGGTGGAAATAATTGCAAGTGTCTTTTTCATCATGGAGACACCATAAGAACAGGTCGATCAGAACCCGTATCAATTGCTTATGAACGAGTCATAACAAAGTAATCTTTGAGTAAGCAGTGCGACCAATGCCATTGTGGCACTCTTTGGTTTGGCCGTGGCTTGTTGAAGTTACTAGGCTATAATGCTTTCACTAGATATGCGTACCGAGTTGCTTCTGCAACCCAAGTGTTAGTCTACGCGATTCCCACGGGTCTCTCTTCTATCGGGACCCCACTTTGATAGCCGAATTGAGGGATTGTGTTTGGCTCGTTCTGAGCCGTTGGCGGCATCATGACATTCATACATCTTTAGTGGTCAAGCCCGTCATCTAGTTTCGGCGGTTCAACCTGCCCGATGGTGATACCAATCGCAAATTTGAATTTGGGACACATATATACTGAAAGCGTAGGTAGACAAACTTGATAGCCAACTGCCACACTGCCCCATGAATCAATCAATCATTGTACGACTCATGTTTGTGCTGTTTCTGTGTTCCCGAGAAGATATTCTTCTAGAGAGCTGACTCCTGCATATGTCAACAGAGGTGGCGGACGAGCTCTCTTTGATCACATTGAATTGGATTCGCCTATGTCTGTCGCCTGTCAAGGACTGGAACATACCTTGAGACCTACACCAGACTTTTGAGGGTCCCATGCGGACAATTGATAATTATTCCTGTGAACTATGCTCAACGGAACCCATATCTGGCTGAAAAGTCTCACTTTATTGATGAACATCCAAATCATTCTGTGATAAGCCGTTGTTGAGCAAGCATATACTGAGTGTTCTTAGGCATTTTTGGAAGTTTAACTCACTAGGAGACATACTTATTTTCGCCGGATCCACTAAAAAAGGCCGAACGGAGATGAGCCACCTCGTCCTGTTTCACCGCCCAGAATGTTCTTTCAAAACCGACAAGGTCGGGTCTGTAAAATCACATCTCATGAAACATCACAGGAATCATGCTGTGTATGCACATATGTATGGTTTACATCTTGGGTATCTAATTACGTCAAATGGAATGCTTTTGAACCTTCAAAGACCAGATTACAGCTGAAAGGAACATAAGATGATAAAAATAATTGAGGGCGTAGGGTGAGGGGAATGTCATAGGTTACGCAGCGTCGCTCTGTTCCACGAATCATACTAGTAATGGATGACAGGCGCATAAGAGCGCAACAAAAAGAAAAGCACAAGGATTGAGTGGAGGAGTTTAATCTTGCCGACTCAACTCCGCTTGTGTCAGGTCGAGGACGAACATTGTCTGTTGGTGTTTCGGTGCCTCGATGATTTTTATGGCCTTCTTGTCACCGCAAGAAGGGCGGAGAGACTGCGCGATAGAGGGGAACGGTCGTAGTGCGCGTGACGAAGGGAACGATGAGTTCCGTCGTGGTGCGATGAGCTGAGCTGTTGTTTTTGCATCCATTGGGGAAGCGTTGCCAGCGAGGGGTGAAGAAACGGTTGGACGAGACATGACAGCGGCTGAAGAAGTGTGAACAAAGTGGTCACAGCAACACGAAGATGGCTTACCCATTAGTGTGGAAGAGAGCAGGTGGTGTTATGCACAATAGTGAGGGGGTTAGAATGCAACCACTTTGTCCTTTATAAATTTTGACGGCTGGGGATCGACGTTCTGGGGAATTGAACTCTTGGGGATTCGGCACGCGGCACGGGAGTCATATTTGGTATCCGGCCGCCGGAGAAGTTTCCATATCAGGCCATATCAGGAGAGGAGCATCATTTCTAATCCACTCGCCGCACTACAGGAAAGTGGGTTCGTCTACTTGTAGCTGTCTCTTTCAACTTCAAACCCCAAGCATTTGCTCTAATCACTGCATTATATAAGATTGCCGCCCTCGTCCGGAGTTAATTACACCCTTGCAAGGCATACATTTTCTGGAGAGCAAGCCAACGAATATTCCCTTCACAAAACTTTCGGTGTTTGATAGGAACCTATCTCACCAGAATTTGTAGATGGACACCGCCCCTTCAATCTCGGCCATACCCCATCCTACGAGTCTATTCTCACGTCCACATGCTCAATGCTAATTATCCCGTCACGCTAGACTTGATCAGTCATAATACAAAACTACTGCTCCCGTTCTTACGGGCTTTCACGGAGTCTTGTGCGGCTTTGTCCACAAAACCAGTTATTATTAAAATCAAGTACCCAATTTGATACGCACGTTGCCACCCATCAAGCTCAATTCTGCAGATGATGCATAGGGACCAGGCTCTTCAACAATGTTTGCAGTCTGTGCAGTCCAAAGCTCCACTTCCCAATAACTTGACTTGACGTGGAAGACAGATGTCGAAGACGGCATGTCTGGATACACACATATCTATAAGTGCGCAGGCCAAGATACGAAGCCGAGGTCCTGAATTGATTTAGCTCATAGCAAGATGGAGTCCAAGTCCTGAACTCGGTGAACATTAGTACTGATCCGGTCAATTCTCATCAAACAAGCCATTGAGAAGTTTTTGCTTGGAAAGGTTTCTGTATCAGATTTCGCTTCATCTGATGAGCCGAAACTTGACTGAGAAGTCTCCTCTTCTCTTGTGCCGATATCATAATGGACGTTGACAGGGCTGCGGAGGACTTGGAGCTGAAAACCCGAATAGCTCCCGGCTTTTGCACGGTGGTAATGTACTGCAGCACGTCGTCTACTCGCCTTAATCAGATGGTCAGATTACCACCATCGGGTGACGGGTACCCCATAGAAGTCCAGAAACCCTGGATGAGGTAGGTATTTCTGGAGTGAATGCAGAAGAGCAAAAAACGACGAGAAGCAACCGTAGGCTTCTGTTAATTATCTTTGCCTAGTCCTATCTCTCTAGATTGTAGTGGTCATTCAATGTCACTCAGTTTAAGTTTCACTTCCCGATCACATTACACAGTTTTCCCGTATTCAGGATAGTAAGTACTTGATAGAAGGAAGATCATCTCTTGCAAGTCAAGCCCTTCTTTTAAACAGGCAAGCTGCAGTGCTAAGAGACACAGAATGCCAGAGGATCCCAAGTCGGTGAGTAGTCTTGGAAGTGGAGGAGACCTATATGAGATTTTGTAGTGGAATTTATTGGATCATACGTCAATTTGCAGGGTGGAATACTCAATTTCAATGGGCACGAAAACCAAGTTCATTTCTATACCTGTGGAATTAAATACTGGTAATGATGAGTCAACGAAAAGATAATGAATGAACAGAAGTCTTACTTTTACACAGTAAATCTCAATGGTCAACAAGTAGATTGGCGACTGAGGTACAATGTGATGGAACGACGACTATGTAACTAGACCACACGACTGTTGTGGTACTAGTATGGTGATGACGTCAGTTTAGATTCTCCCCACTACTGCGACGGTACAACCGCGACGGTCCACCTCAACATTTACCTCTGTTCCGATGGGCAGGAAACTGAGGTGCTTGAAGATGTCAATCAAATCAAAGACGATGATGAAGTGAATGTTGAGCAGCCCATCTGACTAATGCAGTGGGATGCGCTCAAAGGGCTCACCTTGGAGGGCTTATGAACTGAACTACGACTACCTTAATGGTAATAACAAGTGAATACTTCACTGTATTACTCTCGTGTCTATCTACTGCTTATATACTGTCATAGCTAGTTATTAATATACTCAAAACATTCCTATCACTTGAGGACCCGACCAGTCGTACGAGGTAAGCATATGATTTCCAACAGCGAAAGTACCGCGGACTGTGTACGTACACCGCGTTATGAATTGTTGAATAGAAAAAAGATGAAGTGAAGATAGAACTTGGTATCGAATTCATGATGTATATTCACAGCAATGAGAATAAGTGAAGTATAATTCTAATGAAGCCGAAAACGAGTCCCAATGAGCAGGAGCAGCTTAGTTCACTTGCAATTGTCATCAGCTGTCAACCCTGACTGTCAAGTTTGTCATACGCTGACTTTTCCATCGACATCGAAGTCAGTCCCTTTGAGTCCTGGTGTCTCCTCTAGATGGTGTCAAAAAAGGTCATGTTCGCCTGCACTAGTTGTCGGCTTCGCTCTAATTACTAAAAAAATACAATCGAACTATCTGATATTTCTTTCAAATCAGCGCTTCTCAAAGTTCGAGAACTGACGAACGTATCAAATATTCAGAGATATAATCTAGGGAGTGAATAATAAACCCAACCTAGAACATGATTGTAGAATTTTAGACAGTTAAGTTAGTACCTGAACCAATGGAGGAGATGACTTTTTGGAGATGACAATGATGTGACAAAAACAATGAACGATGAATAATATTTTAATGGTACGCTGATTGGTTGCTTTAGAATCCTTCAATCTGACTGAATAGCTCTATCCCCTTGAATGACAGTAACCTCGGTACCAGTCAGTCATTTGCGTAATGACACGAGCAAGGATCCATTACTTCTGGTGATAAAGACAAGATGATGCGAATGATGCGACGAACGGAGAGTTGAAGTCACTAAGGACAAATCAATAATGCAATTCAAACACAAAATGCTGTTTGTCGGGAAGAAGCGTAGCTGGGATAAGCAAGGATGATGACAATGATGTTGGCAAGATATACGCTGAGAGACAATTAGCATAGGGAAGAGGGCTGGCCGACGAGTTGGAAGCACAGGAATAGTGGTATCTCCGAAACACCCAATGCCTCCTGCCAGAGGTCTCTGCCCTTCCTAAGAACAAGATAGCATAGATAGAACCGCTAAACGTTCAGAATGTCCGGGGATTCAATGGCGATTTGTACGAGTATTCCTGGTCTGAGAATGACGATGGGATTGCCGTGGGGTCCTTAACCGCGATGAAGGAAAACATGCGAGGCAAAATCTTATTGCACGTCTACGAGCAAATTGCGCTCGAGAATGTACTTGCCTTCTTTATATCGCTGGGAGTATTCGTAGGCCTTGTCCTGTTGTTGAAGCATAAAGAGAATGAGCCACCAATATTCAGTTACTGAGCTTACATATTTCCAGCCTAGAGTCGTTCCGCACTTGACGCAGTAGATGTCTCGAACAGTGTGATTGCCAGTAGTCATTGGACGATCGCTGGGTTCACCTTCAATAACATTCACACTCGGGGAATACTATGAGTGCGAATTCAGACGAAACCGAGATCCAAATAACTTACACCCCATCAAAGAGGTACGCTCGGCCATGCTGACCGTTGAAAGCCTGAAATAGGCAGATTGAGCAAATGAAGCTATAGGTACTGTGACCGATAGATACCCTAGACATCATGGAATGTATTGTCGCGAGGTGGGTTTTGCAGGTTGAGCACCCATAGATGCGGTCTCCAGAAAGATAGCGGCGATAGCTCATGCCCATGGTGAGGACGATCTGTAGGATTGTGAAGCGAAAAGACGTTGAGTTGCAGCAAGAGCGGGAATAGGAGCTTGACAATTGAGCAGCAGGAGAACTACAGGTAGAGGAAAGACCTTGATAAGTGTTTGTGGGAGAGACAGAGTTGGTTGCCACCATCCGAGAAATTCCCTTTTATGGACCGCTCCGTAATTGAGTTCGGCTGTTATTCATTATTTTGATTTCTGCATTCCTTTTCTTTGCTATTATAACACCCCTATGTAATGCAGTAGCATATATACCACGTCTTGGGTCATATTTCTCATCTGTTTTTAGCATGATCTGTACATCGTATCCATTCTCGACCTGCTCGGGCGTATAACCAAAGGATAATCCCACGGTGTTGATCTGCGTATTTCCTCAAGTCCCCAAGACCAGTGCGGCCTATGTTTGGCTCGCCACAGTCCCTGCCTTCCCGTACTCCTTCTCGAACTCCCTCCCTCCTCTCCCTCCATCAAAAAAATGAGAACCAGTGCAAATCATCTCCGAAACAGTCATCGACTCTGGACCCCTTAAGTTCGCAACTTGCGGGTATGGGCCTCCACTCACCGCAACCGTCCCCGGGGACTCCTTCAGCATCATTCACCCCTCTCTCTACAGTCACTTCGTCACCACTGAAGAGGACAAAAGGCCTAGTCCGACATCAGAATAGAAGCCATGTATATGAGACCGTGGTATGTATTACTTTCTTCTCAAGCGACAGACAGTTATTGACTGTCGCTAGTATCAAGCAAAAGTGAAAAATGATAAACGGGAGATGAGCGCAACCATGACTTTGCGAGCGTATGAGAGACAGAAACGATATGGTACGTTCCTCATGTCTGACTGGAACAGCGCCATCCATAATTTATGCGTAGGTTATCAGTCATCCATGGCCGATTTCGAAGGTATAAGTACTGTGAAATATTTTCATTTTCATGTTTTCTCAGCTCAGATCTCTAGAGTACCTCTCGTATTTTGATAGAGTCAAGTCTGCTATCCCTCATGATTCCAACAAGGGTTCGTCTTCGACCTCGTGTACTAATTATCGACTCAAGCCTCTCCGTAGTAATCTCTCCTCTAGTAGCAATAGGAAATGGGTCTCTCAGGCGAGCATTATCACATGTCCGAGCCTCAATGCAAGAGTATGTCTTATCTTGATATGTAATTTCACCATTCCTATTCATCTTTCCCCAGACGAAGACCTCTCAAGTTTGATACACTTGCTCTTGATGTCCTGCAGAAGAAGTGGCGTCAAAGAGATGCCGAACTTGAAGAGGATCTCAAGTCGAAAACCCTCCCCCTTCCATCGCACCTTCCACCTGCTGATGAAACGACTGTACAAAGACTTCTTGAAACGCGGGGACAAATAGCCAAATTTGCAAGAGAAGCAGTAGAGGATAAGGACATCGTCAGATTGAGACCTGGGCAGTGGTTGAATGACGAGGTTATCAACTTTTACGGCGCTCTGCTTCTTTGCAGGTCGGAGAGTAGTAAAGAAAACGCACCAAAGACCAATGGAGATCTTACCGATGGACCAATCAAAGGTAGAAGGGCACCGTTGAATGCACATTATTTCAGTTCGTTCTTCTGGTCCAAGTTGACCCAGGATGGCTATGAAAAGGGAAGGCTGGGAAAATGGACGAAAAAGGTGTTGGTTCTTTCAACAGATCTACCTCCGATGCTTACTTCCGGTATCCAGATTGACGTTTTTTCCAAAGATGTTATACTTATTCCTGTCAACCACAACAATGCACACTGGACTGCTGCTGCTATTAATTTTCGTCGGAAGCGCCTGGAATCCTATGACAGCATGGGAATGGCAAAGGAGATCGTCTTCACGGTATCTATCTTTACTGTCGTTCAAGCTTCATGCACTAATTAAACAATTTCCATAGCACCTACGAAAATACCTTGACGCAGAGCACCGGAATAAGAAGAAAGTTCCTTTCGACTTCACAGGATGGGAAAACTATGCCCCTGACGTAAGTCTGAATTGCCTACTCATTCCTGGTTATTATACTAATGGAATCTCTCTAGGAGATAACTCCTCAGCAAGAGAACGGATATGATTGTGGTGTATTCACATGTGCGTTCCTTGAAGCATTGTCGAGAGGAGAAGAGACGTTCCGATTTACGCAAAAGGATATGCCATACCTTCGGCGACGGATGATCTGGGAAATTGGGAATACCACATTGCGCGATGACTGACAAGCACCTACTTCACTTCCTGTTCTGCCGACTCTCATCTTCTCTTATAATCTGCTCGTCTACCTTGACTCATAGTACAATTATTCATATTATTTGGTTGTCCCTGCTCTTTGTTCACTGCATTGAACACTTCTCTCTCACTAGTCGCTGTAGTTATTGTCAGTTGGTATATATCTTTCAACCCTATGCACATCTATCGCATCGTTTCCTGTGCTGCTTTGTCTTACCTTGCTGTACAATATCTAATTCAGGAACATTCATACCTAATTTAGAACGACTTCGGACTTTGTACTAATAAAGAACGCTCTCTCACGCTTTTAGGATTCGAGTCACGTTACTGAATATGGATTCAGCATTTCTATTCCGCAACAAGCAATATGACTAGATACTTTTTTCTATTCCGCAATGCTATATAACCATGAAATTCTATACATCTTGACTCAGTTGACTCCGACCGCTCAGGTAATGTACCAGTTGATGCTACATGTCATTATGCTCACTTTCCTGTAGATTTACTTCGTACTTTAGCTACCATCACACCAAGTCGCCATGGATCACGTTCAGAAGATCAGAGATGCACTCAAAAACCAACAGCGAGATCATGAGCCTTGGACGAGTGGCACTGTTGAACTCAAAGGATCAGATTTGCACCTTTACTTCACATGCAAAAATGGTTTTCCTCGGTATGTCCTAGTTGTTAACATCGCCTATTCAATCTCAAAGTGGTTTTAGTCAAATCAACCTTGGATCCATTTCCGACGACGACATACGTGCTCTTGTTGATGCTTGTGAACCTGCTCCATTCGGCCGAGGACCTGAGAGCGTTCTCGACGATAATTATCGCAAGGCACTAAAACTTGAAGAGCCTTCCTTTGCATGGCGCTTCAATCCCGACTCTGGGAACTTCATCGCTTCACTTGCCCAAAAACTTTGTCCATGGGAGAGATTCGAGAAAGGATTCCGTGCAGAGGTAACCAAGTTGAACGTTTACAGTAGGTACCACTTCCTTCTCGTCTCACATCATTCACACAACGTCCTCCTAGCTCAAGGCGGCTTTTTCAAGGCTCATCAAGACACTCCACGTTCGGATCAAATGTTTGGATCGTTAGTATTTACATTATCGACTCCTCACACTGGTGGAAACCTTGTCTTCCATCACCGAGACCATTCGTTCGACTTCAATACCTCGTCTATCCTTGGATCCGCTCCTTCTACGTCCGTCGCATATGTCGCATTTTACAGTGATGTCCAACACGAAGTTCTTGAAGTCACCTCGGGCGCTCGTATAACAATCACATACAACCTGTATTATGATTCCTTCCGTTCGCCCCCTCCTGTCCTTCATCCGCGCATCCCGATCTCTGAAAATCACTTCACAAACTCACTTCGTGAAGCTTACCGAGATGCTGCTTTTATTAAAGAATGCAAGTACATCGGTTTCGGTCTTGAACATCAATATCCGGGAACCCGACGACATGACATTTATCCTCGCGTCGTTGACCTCAAAGGGGTGGATGCTTACCTCTTCCATGCTCTTCAAGACACAATGTCGAGTCCTACGTTGCGCTATCTCTATCAATCCGAGTATGACTCCTGGGGGGAGACATTCGATTTGTTATTGTCGAGACCCGTTGAAGGGCGAAACACAGGATATAATGAATTTACCGAGATGCAATTTCTCATTAAATCAGACAAGAACGCCCTCATTGTATGGAGGGAAGGTAGATCTGAAGAGACGCTGGACTTGGCTGGGAAAAGATCCTATAAGAACCCACACTACATTGACGACTACAGATCCAGGGGTGTCAATGTGCAATGGGTTACACCTCCAAGTATGAATTTTTCGGGAAATACGTATTTCGTCGAAAGTGGAAATGAGCCCATGCAAGAGATCTATTATTACAAAGTTTGTATCATTGCCGAAGTCAACGCTGTCAAGGATTGACCGACTTCAAAAAATGCGAATATTTGTATGTCTTGTTATCATAGATGTTTTACACAGCAGTAACTGGATTCGAGATCGTCAGAGATGAGCCTACATGAGCGAGTGATCATAGAATAGAGAATAAGATGAAATAGTATGATTCGTGAGTGAGGTACATGAACATAAAGAACCTAGCTGCGTCTTAAGGGCAAGCTGAGGGTGCAAATATGGATCACCTTCGAAACCACCAGACAACGATGAAGAACCAAAACACAACCATCAGGAATACGATGTACCACAGCCATCGGCAACCCTGCTTTGAAGCCATGTTGTTCATGCGTCGGAATGTGCTCTGGAGTATGCTACCTGTTTCTCCAAAGGTATCGTTCTGATAGGATCGAAGCCAGTGAGCAGGAAAAGCAATGATAATGGAGATAGACAGTTGAGGACGGGCGTACCATCTGGCTGAGCTGTTGTGTAGATTCTCGTACTTCGTTCCCAATACCAATAGTAATCTGCACAACTTCTCACCATTTGACGGATTTATTTTCAAAAAACCTACGTCTTTCAATAGCTTGACTTTTGCACTCAATCCTTCCAATGCTTCTTCATTTTGCCCCTCGAGATCATCAGCATACCGATGGCCATTCGGATCACCTCCACCACCAGCATAACGTCCATAATTCTGTTCGCCATACGATGAGTTGTCTGTGTTGTTGTAATAATGACCTAGCGGTGTAGACGGTCCGGAACCAGGTGGTGTGAGTGCTCGTCTATTGGTATGTGATGAAGGGGCGGACGAAGAAGAGTCGGCTGAGGTACCGAGAAGGGTGGAACGGCCTCGAAGGGATTTGGCTGAAAGTCTGAGATGAATTTCAGCATCGAGTAGGGTGCTTTTGGAGCAAGGTATTGCCTATACCGTGAAGACATTTATGAACAAAAGGAGCCGTCAGGTGGGAAAGATGACTGGAGAATGGTTCAGAATACGATGAGTACAAGACACGTTAGTCACGGCGCGGCTTGTGGCATCAGTTTTGATGGCTTGTCTTGGCTGTTCTTGGACACATTGAAAAATACGCAGGAACCTGAGAGCGTAATTTGTGTGGCCAATCCAATCATGACGGAATCGGAAACAAACACCTTGTGTTGCCCGGAGAATCTAACCCCCTTGCCCCGATGGATCAGCTGAAGCAAAGGACTAAGTATGCTCAAATCAAACTCGGGCCCACGATGCTGTTCTCATTGCTAGATTGACGTCAAACAGCTTGTACAGTGTTCAACTTGCGAAGAAACGTAGTCTCCATCTTTCTTGTACACTCAATTTTTCCATATTGAGCGAACCCGAAACGAGTCGTGAGGCTGTATTTGAAACTCTGGATAACAGATTTGACCGACGACAAGCAAGTCCGAATACTTGCGCGCTTCAAGCTGTGTGTGTAATCCCTCTGGTGTGGCTTGATTTAAAAAAGGCGGCGTTTCATATTCTCGAGCTTCCATATCCATTGGGGGACATGCGTCTCAATATCGTAGATTGGAATTGCTTCATCCACACAAAATTCTCTAGATCTTATATCTTTGTCTTAGATTACAACACATTGCTTTCTTGATTGGACGCAACACAACGACTCATTAGCCATGCAGAACTTGAATCGTCGAATTATAGACTCATTATTCAACTGTTACCTCAACTGAATTCTTGCAACATGCAATCGCTAGATTCCTTGAGGTCATTATCTCACAGGTTCCCAATACTAACCTCTCGAGGAAAATTACCTACCTGTCTCCTAGTATCTAATATATTGGCCCACAAAGGAGCATAGGTCTAGGCGCAACAACAACGTGAATGTACTGCTTGGGAGTCAAGTAAACGCCCGGGGGTTATCGAATCTTCACTTAACCACAAAGGTGTCACTATACTGCGACACATGCCTTGACCTGATAAAAAAACCCATCCAGTCTGATCGGTCCGGAGTAGATCTAGTAACCAACCCACATGAGCGCCCGGATCCCAGTTCCACTCGTCACATGTACTTGCCGTCTACAAGCCCTACCTGGGACATGTTTTCACCGAGTTGATCTCTAGCCGAATACACTATATCGTCTGGTGAAGCACTCACCCAACTCAAATGTCTTCTCAGGAAGGTTCTTGGACATCCAGGCTACACCAGGCGATCCGCAAGACCTCGACCGTCAATCACGACAATCAAAAGGAATCAAATCAAATTCCAAAAATATACACTTTCTTCTAGCCAGAAGACAGGTCGACCCAAAAGCAGAGTAAAAAACAAACAGGCATAAGGAACATTCCGTAACGACAGGAGTCAGAGAGGTAAAGATAGATATCGAAACAGAGGTGTAAGTAATACTCTCCTATGCTACGTTACCCTCCGGAGACTTGCGTTTGATGGGACTTTCGTACTTGATCAACAAGTAATACTCCCATCGTGCACAGCAAGACATAGATGTCAAGTTGATCTTCCATGAAGAGGACATTTTAAGTGAAGAATAAACAAAAGAAGAAAGAAAGGGCGACTGAGAAGAGGCGGTGGCTCTATGGTGCGATTTGGATACTGTGATTCAAGACACAAGAGCTTCGCATCGCCGAAGTGAGGAGGGTTGCAGTAAGGCGCACAGGCAAGCTTGCAAGTGGTAAGACCGGTTACAAGAGGCCTGGTGTTGAAGGTGAGTGCGCAGAATGCAAGGATGCTAGCAGCCGACAAGGAAAGGCCAAAGGCGGTGATGAAATCGAATTAAAGCGGTAGGCAATGCACAAAATCCATTTTTCCATTGTGCATAGCAATTAAAAAATATCTGTCATCTCTTGGCAGATATGCAGTGTCATTAAAGCTCCAAGTCGTCTGATGACTCATTTGGGGAGAAATTGGAAGTGTGTGGTTTGCAAGGAGTGTGAACCAATCAGTACAATGTATTTTTCATGCGAGTGTCCGAAGGAGGGAATCCGAGAGAAAGAAGGAACGGTTCTAATCAATGCTCATGCGATTGAGATTAGTACTTTGCGCACGGCCATGTTTTGTTGGGCCCAGTCGATCATGTTTTCTTGCGACTACAAATGCAGATACACGAATGAGCCGGAATACATTTCACAAGCGATGAATCAATGGAAGAACTTACGTGCTTCCTTCAGACCCCTGCCGAAATTCCGCAGCACTATCACAGAAAATATCATTGTTGCAATCAGTAACACAATGGCGATCACAGCTAGACAGACGAGCACGCGAAATGTCAGTGAATAACTTTGGACTAGGGCAAGCTCTATGGGCTTACAGAACACGGTAAGCGATTTCCAGGTGAGTTTAAATGTTTCTGTGCTAATGTTGGAGAGCACCCTGATGAGCTGCACAAACATTAGTTTGATGTTAAGGAGGATTGGGACAGTCAAGGGCAGACCTTGTAGATGAAATAAATCATTGCACCGACACAACCCGACATGAATGTTGCCATCATCCACTTATTTTCGTGCCTTGCTGCCAGATGGCCCTCTACCAGGAGGACGATGGACAGAGGAAGCGCCAAGCATGTCACATAATATTCCCAATCATTGTCTTGCAGAACCAACCAGATAAACTGGACTGAAAAGCCAGCCCAAAAAAAGACATCAAACTTGACGAGGCATTCATAAATCTGATAGCTCGCATACATGCGCTTGATGTTCCGATCTGCGCCAAGGAACTTGTACACCTTCCAGCCGAATTCATTGTAGATCTTCCATCCCAGTGCAATGAATATTATTTCCGCCACGGAGAGGACAATAGGGATGGTTGTTGTGAGGACATCGATAGGAATCTTATAGCCGGAAAAATTGTCTGGTGTGAGTGTTGCACGGACTTCACCTATCTGAATTGCAGCATAGATGATGAGCAGACCATTGAACATCCTGAGTTACCAAAAGTTGATGGAAGACGTTAGATGTCTGAAGCACGTCGATGGCAGGAGACCCACGTGAGGAAGATAAATTGCAGGGTATTGCGGGCGTAAACGGCATCAACTGCCATAGCAAACTGGAATACGCTGAAAAAAGAACAACGGTGAGATTCAAGTGAGGTGATAGTAGTAGTAGTAGGCAACGCACTGCGCCAGGACGAATACGCCGAGGTAGACGGGCATCCTCCGGGTCGCCAAATCATCCCCGGTTGGGTGTACCTCCCGGATCCGCAGATACAAGTCACCCTCTATCGCCAAGTTGACCGTCGTCTCTACCAGCACAGCTAGGACGTAGAGCCGGCATGCCATCGAGTCTGGAAGGACCTAAGGAGCGACTGAACACGATTGTTGGAGAAACGGGGACTCAGAAAACATACCCTTCGCCAAAACCCTGGAGCATCGGATTCCTTTGTTGGTGGTTGAGGAGGGTATACGATATGAGAGGTTTCGTGATTGTCATTAAACTGTTTTGAGGAGATGGGAGACTTTGGGGAGAAGGGAAACGAGGATCGACGATGGTCGGTTGGACTACTTTGTGGACTGGTGGAATATGTATTGTAGTCTGAATGTGTGGTGTACGGGGCGGATGAGTACTGGTCGATGAGGTCGTCGTAAGAAGATTTGAGTTCATCGGGGTTGTTGTACTGGTCGTGGACAGACGGCTGAAGTGGTGGTCTATGAGAGTAGTCGCTTAGGGTTTGCTGTGAAGGGGAGGGGAAATGGCGAGCGGACATGGAGTTTGGCGCAAGAAACAAACTTTGCTGATGTTGCTATGCTCCCATGTTTGGTCCTGCTGCTATGCAACCTGTGAACTCGAGCAAGCTCACAATTTCTTTCTATTGTAAAAAATATATCTCAATGATACCAGAGAAAGCATGTCTATTCAGAACAACATGTACAGAGGGGGTATCTAGAAAATAAACAGTAGTGAGTTTTCCAGAATATTTTCAATCACTGTTCGTGTCAGTCGACGACCCCGTCTCATCACCTCCTTCATCTACATCGACTGGCCATCAGCACCAACTTCACTGGAAGAATAGAAGAATACGCACGCATCCCATAGTCAGGCACTACTGAGTGGTGGGCAGTGGGCCGAGCTGGCGGCCGAGGTGGGCTCACAGCAGGCCTTCGCAGCGGCGGCCCTGTCCCTGCTGCCTTTCCCCTACCTCTTCCAGTATTTTGAGGATGGGAGTTAATGCCACGTGAGTTAATTTGAGAGCTCTGTGTCGCTATTGAAAACGCTGATGATACAGGTGTGATTGCCGGCGACGTTGATCTTGATGAAGCAGTGGTTGGTGAACGATCCAGGAAGGATGTTGTAGATGACTCGCGAAGTTTCGATGGTATTTTAGATTTGGTACCCGTTAGAGAAGGGGTGTAGTGCGGCTAGACTTTCGTGAGCTGAAGATGCACTATGATCCATAACAAGATCATACCGTCACCGATATCATTGAATCTGGTTCAGCTTTGACGCGTGATACAGGCGATCCTGAGATGATGTCAACCTGCAGTGTCCACCATGAAATGACGGATCAAAATACTCACCAGATGCCTTGGCCTTCTTGGTCTTCGGAGGAGACATCTGTGGTGACTGCAGCTAGATGACAACCATTCACACCATTCAAGGGCAATCATTACTCACTCGCTTCCTCTTGAGCGAACTTCCATTCTCCTCTGAAAGTCCCATACCCGATTTGCCATCTGGTACAATCAATCAATCGTTCCTAAAATTTATCAAATCTCGAGAAAGGCTTACCGAGTATTTTGGACTTGGCTTTCTCTTTCCCTCTACCATTCAGTCTATCATCTGACCCATTTCCTACTTCTGATGCCGGCGAAGCTGAGCGACCCGCATCTGAAGGCTGTCTATTAGAGAAGATAAACCGTCTCTGTGAATCATCCACATAGAGGTTTTACACACTTAGGTTTTCCGCTCATGCTGGTTCGGGCACTTGGCGCTCTCCGGGCAGACGACAATCCCATACATGAAGCCAAATGCGGGTGCATATCGATTTGACGCGACCTGAGCTACATTAATACAAGCTGTGCTTGCAAAGACCCCTCACCTGTCGTTGGCAGTTCACACAATCTAATAAAATCGTCCCATCCTTACTCCCATTTCCTCCACCAGCACCTATCATGATGAAACGTAAACATCAGCCCTATGCTTTTTTGTTCGGGTGGCATTATAATACCTGTCTCTGAGGAAGGTGTATCCGCTCGCGAACTCGATCCTGCACCTGATGTTTGTGAGCTTCCTGCTCCTCCCATAGCATTGGACTGCAACACATGAGCTGTTTGTCACGTCAATATTCCCATTTGATTGGTAACAATGTGAGCGCACCAGAACCGCATCTAGGCAGAAGAAAAACAACGAATCCGCATGTATGAGACGATGGAAACAAAGCCAAGAATTTTGTACCTCGTATGACATGTCTTGCAAATGGATCTTCCCTTCATGACTTCATGGTGTGCTTCGATAGCAACGTCAAATATGATATCATCCAACATAGCCGCAAATATACGTTTGCTCTGTGCCCATTTCCAACGTTAACAGATAGATACAAGATACATACAACGCACCAACGCATTGAGCATCTCCTCTTTTTCCGATGATTTCGCCGGCATAGTGTAATGTACTCGAAAGTTTTGGTGTTAATAATTCAAGCTAGTATCAATCCATCAGTCATCAGTCGAAGCAACAAAAAACGTCTGCAGTACGCACCAGAGAAATTAGAAGATTGATTTGTATACAATTGACCCCGCAACCACCGCTCTGACAGATCTCTGCGGAGTCTTAAAGGAAACGTAAAAAGATCCGGACTGCTCAAGGAATCTCTAACAAGCCACGAGCCTGAGTGCAGATGGATCACAGTTGGTTCAGGAACCCTGGATCAACTAATGAATGAATCGTTTCGTCAATACGGGGGATGAACGGATGAACAGCCAGTCGTCAGATCCCTCTGGTTGGTCTAAAGACAAAGTTATTGAACAAAGAAATGCAGAAAAGTAGTGAAAAGGTAAGCAGGATAAGCAGAGAATGGATGGTGTCGATGTTGTCAGTTTATGGTCAATGGTTATTGTAGTGCCAACTAGACTTTGATCAGACACGTGAACGCTTTAGCTGCTTTTTTTGGCTTCATTACATTGTGATCAACAAATCAGGTTTAGTTATATTGTACACTTGGTTTTGTCGGAAAAAGCTACAGACCAACGACAGGGAGCTGATGAAATCTGATCCCTCATCAGTTCAGGTGACCACCCAATCAATTGCAAATGGAGCTCTCGCACGCTTCAAGTCTTTACACTCAAACTCAAATTTGCTCAACCTTTTGTCATGCATATCAGCTTAACAGTGATACCTTGCTAGGATCTTGGTAGCATACATATGCTTTTTCTTCATGATTGAGAAGCTTTCTACTTCCCAACAACGCAGCAGATACCTCGGCGAGACTTATCGCAAAGACACACATATCAGGTTGGTCATATCGTCTATATCAAATACAAGTAAGTATTCTCAAACGAAGCTTTTGGAAACATTAATTTCTCGTATATTTATCGTGCGGCATCTCTAATCAATAAGCATCGTAACTATGTATGAACACTACAGAAGCTGATGATTGTTGCTGAAGAGAGTTCTAATCTCCTCTAACATTAACACACTCTCGGCAGGGGAACGACCCAGTCAATGTCAGCAGTCATCTGAGTCTGGACTTCTTAGAGGAGAGTCTTCTTCCTTTACACCCAGAAGTCTGAATTTCAGTATGCTGGATCAAGAAATCAAGTGTCAAATGTCCAACACATGAATAACCAAAACTTCGGCATTGAACCACAATTTCTGTTTTGTGTCTCGCTAACATGGTCTGCCATCGCGCCCCGTGTAATAAATTGCTGATTAAAAAAACGATGTGTTGACGTTTTGATCATTCACATGACATACAGCATAGGGTTGAAGACCTGAACATAAATGAGCATTTTAACACTGGGATGGTTGCATTTCATCATGGGACTTTAAATTAACTTTTTGGAAGATCAAGCGCTACACTAAAAATAAGTTAGGTTTCGTCTCGTGATGATCAGATATTTGTAGATAGAGATGGATAGACGTGACAGAGACGAGACTTGTTGCGCGTTTGCAAATAGTTCTCACTTGTCCCTTCTTTTTCTTTCAAAATTGTCCTCAACTCAGCTTCCATGTAAGGGACGGAAAGGTGACTCTGACAATAATATCACCTGATTGTTCCTGGAATTCACTGCGTATTTTATTTAACCCACAAGGTCCCCTTGACCCCAAACTGACTTTTTTTCTAGCTATCACTCCAGATTGCAGACTCTGAGAGGATGTTAAGAGCTGACATTCGAAGTTTCAATGGATCATGAGATCAACCAATAACTTAATCCATACCAGGTGGCTTCTACTTTCATGGTCAACCGATTTGGTGTTGATCTCTCGCATCTTGCTTGACGTCCTGAGAGTGAGGGTCGATAGAATACTAGGTATGGAACCTCCCTCGAGGCACGCTTAAATCCGAAAACAAGTGCTTTTGTCTGTAGAAATTCGAGATTGATCTCTAGTCTGCTACGTCTAGGATTATTTCTTTCAACACTTCGGTTCCAGCTGAATCATCAGGTATATCAGCTATCTTCTATCTTCTGTCCTATCTCAATATATTGGCCCACTACTGCATCTGCAGAGACATAAAAAAGTAGATTCAACTCGGTTGCAAAAGGAGTCAAAAAGCAGTTTTCATCCGAGTAAAGGTCTCCTCTCCCCATACTCTTCAACCTTTTCCTTGCCCATCCCTTCTTGCACCCAGCTTAGCACCTCTTTGACACTTGAATTATTTTTACAAAACCCCTCTTTGTGTTCTCTGCACCTCTGTCCTTGGCTCTCCAGATCCCATGCTTCTTTTCATCAATCCTGTCTGTCCGTATTATATGCTGACTGTCAACCGTCATGACGATAACGGAAAATGTTGTGAAAATTGATGCGAGGGTCGTTGATGCCGAGATCATGAAAACAATGATCATTTGTAGTCGAGCGGCTTGTTGGACCGAAGAACCGCCAAGGATCGCACCTGTCATCATCCCTGGAATTGCGATGATCCCGAGCACGCTGATCCACCAGAAAAGATTAGTCTTTGCCCTTATGAGAGACTCAGTTCAATGAAGGATGTACCTCATGCTATTGATCGTGGGCGTCAATGCTAATCTGAGAGCTTCTATTGCGATTGGTCTGCATGCTTCAACGCGAGAGGCACCAAAAGCCAAGAATACTTCGACTTTATCCTTATTCTCTCTACACATGGTTTCCATGCTTGTTGAATACGAGAGCGAACGTGGGATTCGGTATCACAAGACTCACTGTAATTCCTTCAATACATAGCTGATAGAAACCGTAATACCAGAGATGGTAGCTCCACAAAGCATGCCAACAATAGGTACTATTCAAATTAATCAGGAGATGCGAATCAAGAGGGATCATGAATCAAGGAGCATGTACTATACTGTATGGGTGTCCAGAAGGGATCTATAGCCATGGCATATTTTGTCCCGAGTATCGACACGGGAATTGTTGATCCTAACATTGCGACGAGCACAGACAAGAACTAGTAATAAGAGGAAGTCAGCATGAAAGTATACGTAATGGAAGGACACAGACCATATGCTGATACCGACGTTTTGACTTATTGACAACTAAGATGTAGGTTGTCAGCCGACGACCTCATATAAGAGAGCCGTAAACCACACCAATCTCAACAGTTCCCAATACATTGAGCAAAACTGAAGATGCAGTGATATGAACGTAGGATCGAGAGCAAACACTTAAACGCACACCTGTGATCCCTGCAATGACTAGCTGATCCTCCGCCGCGAAGACTTGTTGCAGAATGGTTGCTACAACTGTCAGTTGTATCATGCACCTGATTGCACTGATTAACAATGAAGACCCAACCCCGATTTTCAGCACCCCAGAAACGAAAGTGTCGAACAAAATGAAAGAAAGAGCAATGACGACATTATTCCAGCCTAGTTCGACAATCAAGGCAGTGGTAAGGAATGGTGCGTCAGATGCAGTGGCAGGTACAGAAGTGGCGAAAACGCCGTGTGTAAGGTTATTTGTCGAGTGCATATTTTGAGGTCAGAGCTAGTCTCTGTTCACGATTTATAGGAGTCGTATCTTGAAAAAGACTAAAGAACTTCAATGATTGGATGATAGATAGAGTTCGCGGAGTGGGTGTTGAGCGAGAGAAAAAGGTCGGTGTAGGATAGGAACGAAAGCAACTTAAAATTGAGGTAGGGGAGTTATATATATTGCTTGAAACACAGTCAAGAACGGTGAGCGCCGTCTAATTCTGTTGACAACCTGGAAGAACCATGAAGAAGGGGATCATTAGTATAAGCCAATGACGTTACGTGCATCTCTATTCTTTTTTTGAAATCACGGCGCTCGCTCGCGGGTGACTTTTTTTTCGGGGGATATGGCACAAAGATATCTGTGATATCTGACAACGTATAATGTCTCAAAAGATACGATCGCTCGTCACAGCTACTGCATTTCAATACTTCAATAACTATAACAACAGTGACTTTATCGATGGTTATGAAATGAGAAGAAGTTGCTTTATCTTCTGCATGCACAAGGTATCTCTGGGGGATTCTGGACCGTGACTCCACGAACAGATACTTCGTTGCGGCATGAGGCTACATTCTCGTGAACATAATCATCTACAGGCTCAAGTGCTGATCATGAACGAGACAGCTGAATAGAGCGGCCATCTGAGATGCTCCAAGATTGACCTGGTCAATAAGAATATTTCTAGCAACAAATTTGATAGGACCAAGTTTTTGTAGATACGTGACCTATCAGGCGTAGCTCGTCTAAGGGATATTCCTTCTGGCCCAAAAGACTCGTAAAGCCAACCAATGTTATCAAATACGGGGAATCATGAGTAAAAAGATCAAATCAGGCCTCCAAAATTATTTTATGGGATAAATGTGCGGAGAAAAATTTCATACCCAATCAGATTGGACCTACATCTTGCGTCTGTTCCACTATGCAGATCAACCACCATGGAACTAACAAGCCATCGACCTTGAGTTGCATAAACTAGTAGTTGTTTGACGTCAATCTTGAAATAGTAAACACTCCGATGATAACAACTGCTAGAGCTCCTATGCTAGCAGGAAGCAGGAGATCCTTTGGAATCCCGAAAACTTGTTCCGCAGGTGCTGGCGCAGGTGTTGGTACAGAAAAAGCGGGAGAGGGCTGCTTCTCAGCAGAGATAGCAGTCATTTCACCCTTCTCAACCTCCTTTTCCTCAACCTTGACTTTCTCGGTGGATTCCTGAGCCTCTTCGCTCTTATCAACACCCGCTTCTTTCCACCCTCTACCACCCTGGACATACAACACAACGCGATCATGGCCTGCAGACTTAGCAATTTTGACTGCATCCGTAACATCGTCATCTGAGGTGATCAAGACAGTGTCATTATCGGCGTCAGTGTAGGAAAGGATGAAGTCGGTAGGATCAGGATGGACTTTGCCCTCTTCAGCTTGAAATTCAGTGAAGAAAGGATCGATAGCAAGCTTTCCAGAGACAATTTCACGCAAATGGGTCACGTCATCATGCCTTGACTGGAACCTGTGCGTCCTTCCACTAGGTGTACGGAATTTGAAAACATAAGTACCGTCATCCGCCTGAATAGGAACGGGAACAGAGACACCCTTGGCAGGATTGGATAATGCGGAGGCACGGTCATCGTCATCTACAACCGAGGCCGAGTCGTTTGGGTGTAAATCAGAGAGAGGGGAGTGTTGCAAGTAAGAGAGGTTGCCATGGGAGAAGTGAGAACGGGATGGTGCATGCGAGCCGGATATCATGGAATCATTGTCGTCATGACCGATTGAGTCAAAGAACTTGCCCCACATCGGTCCATCTTCATGGTCCCCAGCGGTGTCACCACCAGCCATTGCATTCATCTGGATGAAATGAGATATATCAATTCACTTGATCTACAAATCATTCAAGATTTTACTCACTTGTTCGAGAGTGGCGTATGTGAGTTTGAGGACATCTACGATGGCAACTAAAGAGCCGTCTTCCTCAACAACAGGCAGATTAAGGTAATGACCATCTGCAATTTCTCGTCAACTTGGCATTAGCTATAGTGTAAATGATTCGCGCACTGTGCATTTTCTTGAGGGCATCGTGGACGGTTGTGGTAGGAGGTGCAGTATCTGGATGAGGCGTCATAACCCTAACGACGCTACATCTGCTTGCCTCCAACCCAGCTGCGATAACCCGAAGGACAACATCCTTGCTAGTAAAAATACCAACGATCCTACCACCTTCTATAACACAGACGGCGGTGGTGCGTCTTTCCTTCATTATTTTGGCAACTTCCCGCACGCTGGTCTTGGGCCCAACGGTAGCAGGCTCCGTGCGCGAGTCCATCACCGTAGTCAAATCTGGAAGAGCTGTTTTCTGTCGAAGCTTTTCGGCCCATGCAAGCATGGCTGCAGCCTGAGGGTTGTTTCCTACTGAACCGAGTTCAGTTTGAACTCCGGCCATTGCACTGAGGAGTTGCTCTGATGCAGCAGAACTACGTTCAACTTTGTCCAAAGCTTCGTGGAACACCTTAGTGATATCAAGCAGTCCTACAACATTGCCCTCTTCATTGCAGACGGGCTAGAAAGAGGGTTAGCAGGGAGACATTTTTGCCACAAGAGATGATCGGACCAAATGTCTAAAGTGTTTCGACACCATCAACTGCAGTGCCTCTGTCGCGCTTGTGCTGTCGCGAGTAACCATAGGATTACGCGTCATAATCTGGCTAACTGGAGTCGAATGTGGGTCAACACCCTCCGCAGTGACCTATGAAGTTGAGTTTTCAGCTTGAAATTAGGAAAACAACAGCAAAAGAGGCGCACCCGATACGCCAGATCCTTTGCAGTGAAGATACCACTCAACCCCTCATCATCATCAACGACAAGAACGCAGTCAGTACGCTTTGCAGCACACAACTGGCTGGCTTCAGCGACTGATATATTCTCTGGTACTGTCAGAGCAGGCGAAGGTTTGAGTGCTGCGACTGTTCCCTTCGCTGCGAGCTTTCCGCCCCGTTGCTTCCTACTAGACTGATGTGTTGTCGAGATGGTGCGCTTTCGCGATAATTCGGACTCAATTTTCTTCCGAATTGCCTAATCAAACATATCAAACATTTGAGCTGTCGAGGAGAAGACACGTGTTAATACATACCTCGTCACGTCTCGACTGTTTCTTTCTGTGCTCAGAAAGGGATATATTAGACTGATAGCCAGACATGGTGGACATGTTGGAAAAGCCGACAGTGGATTTGGAAGGTGTTGTTTTGGTTGGAAGGGGCGAAGCGGGGCGGTCCGAATATGGGGGCGGCGAGTTGGAGGTGTTACGGCTTGCTGGAATGGGTATCCGTGACATCAGCCACTTATTTCCAACTTGCTCTGAGTTGAGGTTATGGGCTGAGAGTCGTCCTATGGACCGTACAATTCGTTTTCGGTTTGAGCCATCTTTTCTGATTGGCTGGTGATCCAAAGTTCTTACATATTTGGTAAAATATTCAGGCCAACGAACCAAGGATATTCTCGTCTACGTAAAAACTTGCCTAATAAACGACATTCATGCGTGAAGAAAAAAAGATCCACATGATGGAAAGGACACCCGCCAATCCAACAGTGATATATGTCAACGTCCACACACCCTCCGAAGTCGAAATTATTCCGGCAATCAGAGGAAATATGGCTGTAAGAAGTGATCGGTCAATTTGCCTTTTGAATCCGGCAACAAACATACCTGAACCAAGGCTTCCAGCCGCACCCCTACGTCAAGGCTTAGATACAGCCCTCATGATACTGACTAAACATGCTACTCACAGCAAAGCCATACTGACCATGTGTGTCTCTTCTGGCAAAACCATTGTTGCCAGGGTCAGAGTAGATGGGAAAACGGGACCGAATAAAAGTCCAATCACACTCGTGAAAAACGCATTGGCAGCGTTAGAATTCACGAACCAAATAAGCAGCTGCATGATCAAACCAAAAACTACATCCAGTATCATCCCATCAGGGAAAGGCAAGGAAGATGTTCGAAACTCACTGAGAGATATCTGGACTAACCATTTCTTCTGTGAAAAGCTGAGTCTGTCCTTGTTCAGTAGAGCCCGCGAAGAAATCCAAGGACAGGATGTACCTAGGCATGAAATAGCCCCAACAGATCCTACCAATCGAGATGCCTGCCCAAAAGCCCGATGTAACATAACCAGCTGTTTTTGGATTTGCATGCTAATGGTGTCTTATCAGCTCGAGCTGTGATCACCGGGGAGCTGCACCATACTCGAGTGCCCAAGAGATAAGACACTATCTGTTGTGAGAAGTATCAGCTTTGGGAGCCAGCAAACGAGAGAGTCGGAGACACACAAAGCCCTGTGTAGAGGTCTCGCTAAAATCTCTGGTCAGCAGGCAGCTTTGCGGCGCTGTTAGGGTGTAACTAACCACCCACAGTACAAGCAAACGAAAATCATGAACGCCCAGATCATAGGCATACAGAGTACCCGGCGAAGTGCTAGCATGAACGTTGATGATTCAATTAACAAGCATTCTTCAGATCTTACCGCTTCGCGACTCCTGGATATCCTGAGGTGTAATAGTTGATACCGTCCCACTTGAAGGGTCAATGTCGAATTTATCATTTGAACTGAAGATGGTAGACTCGGTATTTCTCCTCGTCAAGGATATATTCTGTCGGTGGGATTGATCACGTTCCCTCTTCCACTCTTTTTTTGTTGGCTTGAATGTCAATAACAACAAACCGGTGTTGAAACCCGACAAAATAAGAGTCCCAAAATAGAAGTGCTTCCAGGGAACACCTGCTGCAACGAGGGTCTGACAGATAAGGGGAGAAACAACACCCCCGAAGCCTGAGGGAAAAGATATTCATTGATTTCACGAGCAATTCCAAATCGAGAGAACCCACTCCAGAGGCCGTAACTGTAGCCGAGAGACTGGGGCATGATCGTATTGAAGTATTGGTTCCTGATGAAACAATAAATCGTCTCGGGTAACACGACAGTACTTGAGACCTACAGGGTTGCTGATGAGATGCGGGTTAGCTAAAGAGTGTACAAATGAAATAATAATATATCTCACCAGTCAAGAAGGCACGAGAAAAAGCAGCGATGACATATGCCGAGAATATTGTGATATAACCTTTCGCCGAACCCATCATCACGAAAAATGAGGCATGCATCAAACTGGATAGTACGAGCGAAAGATGCTGGGCCTGTAGAGCAGAACACCGAGTGACTGTACCCTGCTTGCCGGACTGAGCAGGAGCTAGATGAGGGATCCATGCACTTCGCACTCGCTCAATCAAAGTTCGGGAGAGAGCTTTCATGATGATCTCAACCAGTAAGGTACCAGAAAGGAAGCTACCTCGCTATCGTCAGTCTAAGTCAACCCCGAAAATGAAAGGCTCACCCTGCAGTAGTTCCTGTAAACAATAGAGAGGACATCGTGAAACTGACATGAAAATCGGCCATGAAAACTTGAGATAAGGTTCAGAATAAGGGAGACAGGTAGACTTGATTAAGCAAGAGAAACTTACACGGGAGTACTGTCCCGGTTACTGGAGGAGGAAGGAGGCTCATCATGAGTAAATGCAGATCGACGAGGTGAGAAATCACTTACTACCATCCCCCCACCCACACATGAAAAAAGCGAAATAACCAGCAGCGAGTCTCCAATTCTTTCTCTCAGGTGTCTTCTCAACCTCGCTCAGTTCTGGCAGCTCAGCGAGTTGTTCGGGCGGGACCACATCAACGCCCAATGGCTCAGAATACCCACTTGTACTGCTCACAACAGTGTTCATGGTAATAGTCGCCTTCGATGATTCACCAGGAGTGGGTGGCGAAGAAGACATCCCGGCCGGAGCAAATGATTTGGGAGTGTCTGGGTACTATCACATTAGATGCATGATCAGAGACATGAGCATAAGATAATGACAAAACGTGAGCCATGGAGGCCACCGGTGAGTTTATTGAATCTCTAGGCGAAGCATCAAAAGTGCAAGAGATGGCTTCGGGATCGTCTACTACAGCACTATCATTATAGTGGTCAGAACCAGACTCGAGAGGAGCCGTAGTCAATTGTATGGTCGAGAAAACACGAGGGATGGCGCTCAGCGGGTAGACAGAACTACGACGCCGGCCACGAAGAAAACCTTTGGCTTGGCAACCCTCGTCGACAGCAGTGGCTAACAAGGTAGACATTAGCCTTCTATTTAACGGTCCGGTCCGAGGACAGCGAGGATAGAAGAGGAACCCAAGCACAGACTGCTGGTAACATCTCGTCCAAGCTTTCCAATGCCTTTATACCAGAGAAATCTAGTTCCATTTACTCCGCCTAACAAAACCTGGTCAACAGAGTCCCTGAGCTCCGTTCCGTTTTCTACCGTAACATTGATATAGACACGAGGAAATACATGACTTGCAGTAAAAAGAATGTTACACGTTTCGGAACTTGGTTTTCCTTTTCCTTGATGGCCTAAAAAGCGCTGGGCTTGTTCGAATTGAGCTCCGGCCTTGAAGATCACAATCACAACAGGGACATCCTTCAACATTTATGTATCTCATCCAGAATCCATTATCCAGGGTACCGACGCCTCGTGAGTCAAGCGATTGTCGTTACAGCGTCTACCCTTTGCAAGAGGTAATTTCACGAAGACATGTCCATCGTCGCACATATTTGGCGGAAGCACAAACGCATCAAGCAAGGAGGGGGAAGAGGGGAGGGAGGAGGACCCTTGAAGACTCTTCAGAAGGGGATCATTCCATTGTCCAGATGTTGCGAAAGGACCAAGATTCGAAAAATCACAGCACGGGATACACTCCTGTCAAGAATTCCTTCCCAAGCGAAACTGCTGTTGTGGCACACTGTGTTGGCCGCGAAACACATAACCTCAATTGGTTGACCAGCCTCAATAGGAACCTCGGGTGAAAAAAAATTCTTTCGGCTCCTTACGAGAGGCGCGTGTTCTTGCCAGAATATGAAGAAGCTTTCGCAGACGTAAACTATGGTTGGGGGTCGGACTTTAGCCTCGAAGATGAATTCAATAGTTATAGAAATCGTATCAGCAATCGCTTTATCGCCTGGGCCGTCAACTGTCGCAAGGGTTCAGATAGCACTAACTAGTTTCCTCCATGTTCTGTTATGAAAACACGTCTACAGGGTCTCAATGTCACAAAATACCATGTTTGTTTGAGGAAGCATATCATTAGATAGTCTGATCCTATGTAAATAAGAACTACTACCGCTATCTATTCACAAGGTCACAACACAAAACATGGTCAAGTAAAGAGCGAGATTTAAATATTTTCAAGCTATTTCGAGCGTCGCGGGACAAAGAGTCGGTTAGAAAGAACAAAAAATGGGTGTACGGAGCAAGCATAGAATAACAAGGAAAGCGATTCATGTACATCCGAGTGATAACTTCAAGATTCTCACAAAAACCCATCCAAGACCCTATTTGGCTACGACCATCCCGCGCGTCAATCGCTCGACTTCATTGCCTCCTCGCACCTTGAGGAGAATTGGGTTCGATGACATTACTGCTGGCCCATTGCGCGATAAACTGCTTGATTTTGCCGTAGACGAGGCTAACGTAGGGGTTATTAGCCTTGGCAGCAAAGAAATCAAGATATCTCGTTGCTTGGGTAAAAACGTTTTGGGTGAAGACGGATTGGTAGTAGCGCTGGCGAAGGAAGTAGGCGTAGATGACAGGCGCAATGAAGGCATTTTGGAAGGTGAGCGAACCCAAGATGACACGAATAAGAATGACAAATTCGGTGTATGCGACAACTTTCATCGCAGGATCATAATTGCCTGCATGCCCGATGAGAAATAAGGCAGATCAGTAAAAGTTGAAGCACCTTTGACCCAAGTCTGAAGTTTCTTCGCGAAAGGATGAGGGGCAGGGGCACCATTAGCCGTAGGTGGACCAGGAGGAAGGAACCGTGGTAAAATAGTTGTACGAGCAAAAGTCAAGGCATGGAACAGCGAAAAGATCATGTACGGTAGGAGAGTGACTGTAACAACTCTGAGAAGAATTCTTAATCAGCGGCTGTAAATCGCAGACGCACTCGCAATGGGCTTCTTGAACGACCACCAGTAAATAGCAAGCAAGAAATATTGAACATTCTACTCAAAATTGATTTAATGCAATCAATGAACCAGGGAAAAAAAGATACCTCATCAAGCAACGCGCGTTTGACATAGGCCTTGTTTGGTTGAGGAGTCTGTCAATGATATTTGGTCTCCTATTCGAATCAGGCGACTTGAGAAAAAAACACACCCCGAGAGATTTTCTATGAACGACGTGTCAGCTCCTGATCACACGCAGTTGAACTGAGAAACGGATACCCACTGGCAAACGATAGCATAGCTGATCAAGGCACCACTGAAGCTCGCTGAGAACGTGTTTTTGGTCAGCGACATATCAGTGCTCGTAGCAAAATCTTGAATACCTTTATACCACCATGTCGAAACGGCTTTGAAAGTCAACCAGGCCAAAAAATACCTCAGGGAACCAACCAGAAGAACGAGATGGCCAAAAGCCCATAAATAATGCTGAGAGTGCGTAAATTTCACGTGGACAGCGACGTGGGTTGGAAAGTACCTGGGCGGTAGCCATGGACTTGAAAAAAGTGCGCTACGACGGGCAAAATTTCTGACAGAAACAGGATGCAACAGAGGAGATGAAAAAGTGAGGTGAACGTATTGTAGCCTTTTGGAACACTCAACGCCCAAACGTGGAGTCACGACTGTGACCTCGACTGTGAGGTGATCACGTGGGATATGCGTCATTATTATCTGTTATAATACTACCGACTCCACTGCCCACCTCCAGCCTCCAGTTTTCTTCTCTCCTTGTCCTTCTTGTACATTTCCTTCTCTACCTTCTTATGTCCAAGTGCCTCTATCCGTCGGTGTTTACTGTCTCGCCGCATGTCTTTCCTGGACACTTCCTCTTCTTCCTGTCCGCTCATTTCAGGCTGCAACTCTTCAAAATACTCTTCATCGCCATCCTCTTCTCTCCTCCTCTTCTTTATTGTCGAATTTGACGTTCCTTTTCCAGGACCAAGATTAAGATTTACTCGTGGTGGCACAGAAAATCCAAAGGCCTTGCCGACTTTCGCCAGATCGAGTTGATTCACATCGAAAATCTTTTTCAATGAATACGATGCATATGACTGCAGGTATGCGCGGAAACCATCCTTTGCAGACCTGTGAAGGAAGTAGTTCTTCTGTAACAGCTTCTCAAGCTGAATCAAATGCGCGCATCGGTACATGTTTATATACGGTCGAGTAGCGTACATACCTGTGACTGCACATTTGCAATTTTATCGGCAGGGAAGCTGAACTCGTTCAGAGGTACTTTGGCTTCTTTCAAATATCGAAGGAAACCTAGTTCACTCTTCAACAAGAACAGCAAGCTTTTGCCTACCTTTCCGGCCCGAGCTGTGCGGCCAACCCGATGAATGTAATCCCTTGGATCATCAGGTGGATCGAACTGAACAATCCAGTCTACTCGGGGAATGTCAAGGCCACGAGCAGCCACGTCGGTACACAGTAGGATCCCTGATTCTGCGTTATTGAACTCAAAGAAAGTGTTTGTTCGTTTTTGTTGTTTCTGTTTTCCCTATGAACAGGTCAATAAATTGGTCCTCAGAAGTAATGGTAGATTTCACATGCAGATCCAACACGGGTACATCGATGTAATTCATTAATTCCGCGTGATACTTCACACTATTACAACTCGAGAAAAACACGATGACCTTTTTCTTGAGATTCTTCTTGAGGAATGTAAATAGTAACAAAAATCGACGATCAGAGGGGCAAACAACGTAGCCTTGCGAAAGAGTTGTAACGGTGCTCGTAGTTTCTTCCTTGTCGACATCGACATGCACAGGACCAGGACGCAATGAGATCCTGGCAAGGTCCTGCACTTTTGTTGTCTGGGTGGCAGAGAATAGCATAGATTGGCGGTCCTCTGATCAAATGCAGCTGAGCCATCACATCCCAGACCAAAAGATATGGCCACAACTCACCATTTGGAAGAATGGATATAATCTTCTTCATTTCCTCTTCGAAACCAATCTCCAGTATCCTGTCCGCCTCATCAATCACCAGGGCCTTGAGGTTTCTATATACAAATCCCTTCGTGTTCTGGAGGTGATCCAAGAGTCGGCCAGGAGTCGCAACAAGGAGGTTGACGCCCTTGACTAGCTTGTCAACTTCTGCACGACGATTTGCTCCTCCCATGATGATACCAAACGTTTGTGAATGATGTGCCATAAGATCTTTCGCGACACCAAAGATTTGCAATGCGAGTTCACGTGTGGGTGAAATGATGATGATGCCCGTGCCTACGGTACTGATTTAGCCGTTATACATTGTCAAAAGATACAATCAAAAGGACGTTACCGTTCATAGGTTTGAATTTCAACCGGTGCAACAGCTCTATCGCCGGAATCAAAAATGCCAACGTCTTGCCTGACCCAGTTCTTGCAGCCCCCAGCACATCCTTCCCAGCGAGCAACAGAGGTATGCTTTTTGCTTGAATGGGAGTCATCGTCTTGAACCCCATTTCCCCAAGAGCTTCCTGCGTTTGCGATGAAAGGTCGTATGATGAGAAAGGTAGCTGTTTGGAGCTAGAAGCAGAGGCAGAAACACTAGACGGCTCTGTTGTTGAAGTAGACTGAACTACAGATGGTGCATTTTCCGTTTCAGTTGGGGAAATCTCTTGAATTGGTGAAGACGTTGTCTCGTCTTTTGGCCTTTTGATTGAAGAGGAGGAAGAGCCGTTTATCTTTGACTCTTTCAGCTCTAACTTGCTCTTCTTTCTAGAGGTTGATCTGGCCATGGCTTGAATCGAAAAAATTTGCTTTCGAAACAGTAAAGCTGTAGGTCAAAAGAGCACTTGGGAACACCGGTGAGACTAGTGTAGAAATGAACTAGAGAGGGGCCGTAGATATAGTCAAGAAAAATCTTGTTTTTCGGCCCTTACCGAGATTCAGTACTGATGATGTCAGCAAATGTAAACCAGCTATTCCATCTTCTCATTGGATCACTCCACGAATAACATGTCACATCTAGATATCCGACTCCCTTCTCAAGGTCTCTCATCTTCATTCCCTCGGAAATACTGCTAATATCTGCATTCAGGTGGTGTCCTCGCTGCAGTTTCTGTTATCTCTCTGTTGGTAGGCTACAGGTTTGGCAAGTTCTGTGGTGCGAGTGATAGGAAAGGGGAGGGAAAAAAATCCATAAAATCTCTTTCTGTTGAGAAAGCCGATACTGAGGATGAAGAAGAAAGTCTTGCTGATGGTGACTTGGCTGCCATTAAAGCGGGTCTTCTAGAGCCTTGCAAAATGGTGTGTTTTGATCTTTACCCGAAATATTTGATGGTAGACGATTTTCAAGGTCCTTGTTGTGCGAACAGATCTTGGAATGACTCCTGGAAAAATAGCAGCACAGTACGTGTCCTTCTTTGCATAGAATGAGCCTTTTGTTTGGAAACAAAGGGCAGGTGCGGGTAAGCGGCTATGAAGCCGGGGTGCTGGTGTTATCTTATTCTTCCACAGACATGCTACGCTTGCTTGCTACAAGGCACTCGTGGCGAAGAATCCAAAGGTGCGTTAGCCCATGTAGTATGCAAACCAATTTTCTGAATAAGAGCTTAGCTCGTGTCACACTGGGAGCGTACTGGGTAGGTGGGGCCTCAGTGTGGTAATTCCGCAGACCTGATTTATTTCCAGACAGGCGAAGATTGCACTAAGAGCGTCTTCGGAGAATGAGCTTGTTGAGCTGGAGGCTATTGCAAGGAGCCTGAATCTCTGTGCGCGGTCGATCCACGACGCGTGAGTCGTTGAGCGCTTTTGCCTGGAGATCGCTGACGGCGTGGTTCAGAGGACACACTCAAGTAGAGGCAGGAACACGCACAGTTGTGGCCATTGGCCCTGCTCCCGTTCCGCTGATCAATCAAGTGACGGGCAAACTTCGTCTCCTATGATTTTGATACTCAGGATATAGACATTGTACAGGTATATGCATTACAATAAGATGTGCGGACCACTACTACCACTTGTAGCCGAACCACCAGCTCCTGCATTTACTTGGTCACAGTGAGTCAGGATCTGATTGAATAAATCAACTCAACTTACACGAGTCGAGGTTCACTAACCCGCCAGAGTGTTCGACGTCGCCTCCGTTCGCATTTCCGCCCTGGCCACTATACGAATTGGCAGAGTTTTCTAGGCTTGAGCTCCCGTGTGAAACAGTGTGACCCTTGCTGATGCCATTGCCAATGGCTGCCAGGCCAGAATCAGCGTTCCCACCTACGCCGGCGTTCTCTGCAAAATCATCAGTCGAAATCCGTCATGTTTGGGTGTATGCCTACTCGAGCCGATATTAATAATGTCAGTATCTCCCATTAAGAGTCCCAGCAGGCCATCAGCACTGGAGCCCTTGATTGAACCTCCTTGAGCCATTCCAGCTGCGCCAGAGTACGCGTTGTCTGAATTGGTAGTGCTGACGCTGGGAGTTGTGTGGCGCCGAACTGGGGATGCAAGAGCAGGTAGCACCAGTGTGAGAAGGACGAAAGGTGGAAGAGAACGCATTATTGAGACAAAGTAGAATAGTGTAAATAGTCAAAAGATGTGTTGAGGCTGACGCGAAAGCAGACGGCCTTATCTACCCAGTTAAGAATAGATTTCATGACGACAGACAGTCACGTGGATTAGAAAGATTCAGATTGAAAAAAGCTTGTTATGTCTGTCAACTGAGGTATGTCTTGCAGGGCACCGACATTTGTCACACTGAGCTGAGGTATGTGTTTGTCTTGTAGGACTTCGACATTGCAGTCAATCTTCTCATTAGTGACCCTATCGTATGGCCACGCTCTTCATCGCCCGTGCATACCAGTACGCCTTCCAGACCCGTCCAAATGTCACTCTGGCACTCACTGGCGGAACGTTCAATGCTCTCGGCGATTTTGTAGCCCAACTATCCCAGATTATGGTCAGTCTTCTTTGTATAACTGTATCACACGACTCACTTTGTCGCAGACGAGGAAAGAGCACGAGTCATCTCGCCCATATGACTATGCACGTACTGTTCGGTTCTTCTTTTTTGGCTTTACAATCAGTATACATTCTATTGGCGACTACAAAGGTCCTGCTCGCTCATTCTCACACTCCAGGTCCTGTGATGGGCCGATGGAATACATTCCTCGAAGCTCGTTTTCCGCTTAAACTCTGCAGACATGCCAAGAAAACAAGTCTGGGGGCTCTAGGCAAGCGTGTCGCATGCGACCAACTCTTCATGTACGTTCGTCTTTCTACCTTGGCTTATCATTGATTAAAATCGCGTCCTCAGGGCCCCTCTCGGTGTAAGCGCCATGCCATCCGTATCGCCACCTTTCTCATTGTTCTACTACAGCTCTGCTACTTTATCGGTTTCATGGGCACAACAGAAGGTCGCTCGCCATCTCAAGTCATGAACAAGTTTAGGGACATATATGGCACCGCCCTCATCACGAATTGGAAAATTTGGCCTTTGGCACAAGTGCGCATGATCTGCGTCAACTCAAATTTGCTTACCTCCTTTTCCCGGTAGCTCGTCAACTTTCGTTACATGCCCCTCGCGTTCCGAGTTCCCTTTTCTCAGGGGTGTGGAGTCCTATGGACACTGTACTTGTCGATGCTCAACTCAGAGCAAGTCTCCAGTTGAAAAGCAAGCCTGAAAAAATACCTACTCATCATCTGCAGGGAGGATGCAAGGCAAGAATGGAATTCAGCTCTCAGAATTTAGCGCGCCCAAGTTCGATTGTTTCTTGGTGTTTGATAGGTTCTATGTATCTGTTGCAGTCGACACATTGTCCATATCTGCCATATTCCACAGCTTCAGGCTGCAGCTTAGTGTTTTCAAAGAATGTTGTGTTTTAGTGATATAATTCTCTAGAAACAATAGAAAATCTTAATGGCCCTATGTCCCATATTTGTGCTTGAAATATGCAGGTGGTAATGTATTAAGCACGTCTACAAGGGGCCGTTCCACCACCGCAAGTTCATCATCACTGAGAAAATCCAAATGAAGAATGGGTCGGTAACGTGTAATCAACTTGGTCGAAATATTCGTCAAGCTCTCCTCGCCTGCGGTGCCTTGAACATCATCATGCCGGTCCTGCAGTTGTCGTTGCGCCTGTACACGACGCCGTTTCTTACTCGTTCTCGAGCCATCACAAATCGACAGTGGCATTTTCAACAACCAATTAGATCCCCACAACACCGCATAGCCTCCATCTTTTTTTTGCGAGTCGCCTTTCTCAGTATCCATATCCATCGCATTTGGAGGAATTGACAGAGGAGGGAAGCTGATACCGAGTATCGGATCATGCAAACTGGACAGATGTTTTGCAATTCGCGAAGGAAAAGGCGATGCCAGAGAGAGGTCTTTGCTCCATGTTGGGAACTGGCGTACCTCAACGTCATATACTTGTAATGTGTTGTCGGGAAAGGCAAGAAGCAGAACATTGGGATTCATCGGCGAGAACGCAAAGCATTGGACAGGTAGAGGGAACGAAGGCAAGAGACCATGATGCTGTAAGCTCACGTTGTCAGCTTAGGATGCCTGTGACAAGGGAGCAACACGTACAGAAATTGAATCTAGATTGAAGATGTGCGTACGCCGTTGGTCATCGGATGTTGCTAACCACTGGCCGTCCGGACTGATGGTAATTCGGAGCACACTGGGTATAGTATCCGCAATAGGATTTCTGTCGTCGTCACTGTCACCATCACTCTCAGGCTGTTCCGAGGACCGCTGACTGTGGATCTCATCTTCGACGTCGCCCATCTCCACGTCCTCTACTCCCTCGGAAGCATGTTTGCCGTTCGTCAACGTTCCATTTGGTTGCTTCTGCTGTCTGAGAGATTTGACAATGCGGTTTCCAACGACAGTCTCCTTCAACCTGTGATGCTCGAAACGTCTCAACAACCGGGGCTTGTCCGAACCAAGGTCGAAGATGAGGATATATGACGTTTGGGCAGTAGAAAGGGCCAGTTTCGACGAGTCTGGTGAGAAGCAGAGTGCAACAGCACCGGCACTTGTATCCGAAGCCAGATTAGGGATACTGGAACGGACCAAAGCAGGGAACTCCTTGACCCGTTTCACGGAAACCTGTCCCTCGACCTGGAAACCCTCGTCAAGTCAATTGTATCATGCAGAGAAGAGTGAAACGGAACACACGTCTGTATGCAACAAGAACAACTTCACCTCGTACATGTCTGATACAGTAAGCCACCTTCCATCTTCAGAAATATCTCCCGCAATGAGGTTGCTAACCACAGTAAGATCCATTTCCAATACCTTCTCCCAACCACCCTTCCAGGGTTCAACGTCATACTCTTGAGCATTGTCAGCTGTCTCTTCCTGAGGCTTCTTCAAGATCCTCCAGACGCTCAACCCATTCTCCCTCAGACACAGCACCAGCCTCCTATTCCTCGATATTCGAATCGCGCTTCCGGAAGTATACGGTAACCTGCGATGGTAAGCGTCGCCAAAAGTAGATTGGACACTCGTAGACAAAGGGTTGATGGATTTTTTTAGTGTACTTTCAGAAAGCCCGGCCGGGCTGAGTACCACAGACATATCGAGGCCACCGGAAACGAGGATAGGGACAATTTCAGAGAAGAGTGTACGTTTATAGTTCGAAGGTAGGGGAGTGTACGGAGGCCAAGAACTGAGTGCGCGGACATCATGTGAGTGCATACGCCGCGAATGCGCTTGTACCCATTGTAGGTCCGTTGTCGTGTTCTTAGTCTTGACGAGAGAAAACTGGACTGTTTTCTGGTCAACACCAGATGAAAACACGGCTTTTCCTTCGGGATCGACTGAGAGAGTAAGGACGTCGGCTCCGTGTGCTTGAAATGAGTGTAATTGAGTATATGTCCGCGAATCCCAAAACTTGACGCGTCCAAGGGAGTCTCCCGAAACAATGGTGCCGTCACTGTACTCAGTATGATCAGCTCAACATTCAGACTGAGAAAGAGCAACGTTGCTAGCTACCCCAAGACACTAACTGTCCACACCAATGTTCTTTCGCCTCGAATTTTGTCCACCGCCATTCGTTCAAGAGTTCGACCAGTTTTGATGTCCCATCTTCTGAGACTACTATCTGAACAACCTGTTACAAGCCAAGAGTCTCGCCAGTCATCATCATCATCATCAGAATCACTGTCTTCATTCATTCGTGATTGGATTTTTAATTGAGGAATCGGTGGTCCCCATGCGATGCTTAACATCCGGCATTTCACCCGATCAAAGCGACGGTAGTGTTCAAGTGTGTCATTGGTGATCGACAGTAGGCGAACTGTGCCATCCTCGCAGCCCAGTGCGAGATATGTGGATGCGGGGTTTGCAGCTACACACCAGATTGCACCACCTTGAGAACTGATTGTCCGCTATAGACTGCATGAATTCAAGGAAGATATAGGGGAGATGTGCTTGCCTACCCTGACGAAGGATTTCTCTATATTCCACTCTAGCAGTTCGCTTCCTCCCCCTGAGCTAAATAGTCGTAGGTCTGATATTGAAGGAACGTTTTCACTGTCAACGTCATTGGGATAGCGGATGATGAACGTCAACGAGTCAACTTTGGAAGGGCAAGGCCCTGGCATTGTCTACACAATCAATATTGGCGAGGAGGAGTGGAACATTGTTACTCACTTTTCTTACAACCCACGCTTGTCGGCATTGTAAACTCTGCTCAGAGCCAGACCACTCGCAAAGGTCAATATTTCCATTAGCATGACCAACTGCCAAAGTCCCATACTGCAGGCGCTGTCTCCCTGATATTTTTTTCACTTTCCGCCTCAGCGATGGGAGTGGTAGTGGAGGAAATGCAAGCGCTGTGATTGCAGACGGGGCATAATCGACAAAGCGGCACCGGTGCACAGCAAGTGTTGTTTCTCTCCGTTTTTCCGGAAACATTAGACCAGCTGGTCAAAACTGGATTTTTTTTGTTGAAAGAATGTCAGGTTTTCCGCAAAACTTTTTTCGGTAATCAAAAAGTAAACGTGACTTGAACCGCTCATTACCTCCCATTGCCTTTTGCTCTGTCACAATGTCGTTTCTTGGTTCTGGACGCAACTCTACGCCTGCAGGTGGTGTAAATCCTGATAAAATTGACATTGCCATCACAGAGTATGCCTGATGGTTTAGCAAATTCTACGCGTCGACTCAATTTTCTACAGATTGGACACTTACACCGACTTTTTCAATCGTATGGTCCTGTGGGTCGAAGCATCGGGAGGAATATTAGAATTATCTCACAGCTTTGATACAGGTCATGTCACAATAAATGCATTGGCGCAAGATATGCAGATGGTGACCTCAATAAGGGCGAGAGTGTCTGCATCGACCGCTGTGTGATCAAATTCAGCGAAACGCAGAAAAAAGTCCAGGACAAACTTCAAGCCAGAGCACAGGCCAATGCGAATCCTGGTGGTAGTGCTGGCGGATTTGGTGCTTTCTGAGGACAGTTTGCAGGGTTGGAAGCTGACAGGTTTGGCTACTTCTTTCAAGGCAAAACTACATTGCATGCATTTAATACACAAGATACTAGACTTGGCTACCTGTCAAAACTACAAGTATACAGCATTCACAAAAATCTTAATAGCTTCCAGTTGTCGCTCTATTGACTGAACTAACACTTCTGATGTCAGGGTTGATTTGAACATATAATTTTCTATGTCTAGGGATGTCTATTGAGTCAAGTCTATCTTGTCTGTCCAGTTCGACCGTTGAATCAATCCGCACACGGATACTGTGTTTAAACTTGCTGTTTGAGAGAAGCATGTGTCGTCAAACAGATGAGTCCCTGATTGGAGTGCGAGACGGGAAAAGTCCCCACAAGACAACCATAGAGGCCGCGAGGGGTACAGTGATGAATGTCAATGCAGAGGCCCCTTTGAGGCTGAGGACCGTCCCAGTTACTACAGGAAAGACAGCTAGAAAGAGGCAAGCTCAGCTCTTGGAAACGAACCAAACATCCATCAAGCGTACCTCCGCCAAGGCTAGCAAATGCATTGCTAAAAACGATTTGGGTCAAAGTGCCCAAGAAAATAGAAAACAGCACTTACATCAAAGCCATTGCAACCATATGCACTTCTCCTGGTAGGACATCATTCGCTATCCCCAAGACACCAGGGAATATGGGTCCATAAAAGAGTCCGATGAACGCTGTAGCAACAGAATTTTGTACGTCCGATTTCACTACCCAAATAAGGACTTGTAAAACCAATCCAAGCACTGATAATTCGATGATCAGCCATAATGTCCATGGACAGAACCCGGTTACACACCACTAGAGGTGATCATCAGATTGTTGAAGGAATGAAGGAGCCAATGACTTACATGCAGGAATGAAGGATATGCTTGCGTTGCGTGAAGGTGAGGCTAAAAACAGATGATGAATGGTATAACAATGATACCGATGTGCTCACAACCCATTCCTGTATCCCCACACAAAGCGTCCCAGAGTTATACCGGCCCAAAACCCTGAGGTAACATATCCAACCGATTTTGGATGTGCATACTTCCACAGATCCGTAAGTTCCTATGGGAAGCGGAGAAGTGTTTTTGGACCTACTCTTGTTCCAAGCAAATACGTGACCATCTTGAAAATCATGAGCATCTCTACTTTCAAGGTTCGCGTAGACATACAAAACCCTGAGTAGAAGTCTCACTGTGAGAAACGATATACCACGTTAGGCAAATAGAAAGGGCTGGGGCATGAATCTCACCTTCCACAATAAAGTAAGGCAAAAATAGATAGTGCCCATTGATAAGGCATGCAGAACGCCTGCTTTAGCGCTAAAGGAATCACGAGACAGAATAGCTATGAACATTGAATGCGCTTATGGATTAAGAAATATGCTTACTACTTTGTTTTCCATTCTGCGGGTTTGACTTCAAGACCGAGGAAGTCGGGCTTATGACGGATGCTGAGATCTTTTCGGTGTTTGGATCTCTGGTTTGAGTATTGTCCACGGAAATCGGTTCCGGCATTGCCTTGTACAGTGACTTGTGATAATCTCTAGTGAATTCCGCCAAACTGGGTTTGTAAGTTAACACCAGCAACACGATATTAACTGCAGACAGAACTAATGATCCATAGTAAAAATGAAACCAAGGTATACCAGTTGCAACGACAGCTTGACAGACGAGAGGTGAGGCAAAACTTCCCAAACCTAATCTACATTATAATCTCTGGGGCCGAGGGGTCGAGGAGAATACTCACTGGCGATTCCATATGCAAAACCAAGCGCGTATTTCGGGCCAGAAGCAAAGTATGCATTCCTGAAGGCAATCTAAACAATCACATTCAATGACCAAGTCAAAATCTACTCACAGCAAGGCTGGATAAGTTCCTGTCGTTAGCATACTTGATATGAACTCGATAGAGCAATGATCTTACCGGATAATATAGCACGAGCAAAAGCCGCCAAGGCGTATGCCACGAACATCACAGGAAAACCACCTTGGGAGCCCATCATAATGAAGTAGAGTGCATGCACAACGCTTGCGACGAACAGCGCAGAGTGACGTGCTTGAGCGGGTGAATAACCAAAAGATGGTCTCTCGTCCAAGATGATCCAACTGTGGGGCATGATCCTCTTCTTCGAACGTTCAAGGCTAAAGCGCCCCAGCCATCTCAAGATAACTTCAATGAGGAGCGTTCCAATAAAGAATCTGACAATGAATCAGCAGAAACCGAGGCAGCCAGCTGACTGCTTCCGCTTACCCACATGCCGTTCCTACCCACAGCAATGAAGAAGTCATGGTAGTCAGATGAAACTCAGCGTCAAGATCTGTGGAGCCCGTGAATCAGCTTCACACAGTATAGAATGGAAGCGTCGCTCACAAGGCATGACGGTTCCGGTAACTACAGAGCAATTTTGAGAATTGAACACTTGTCTGTCACATTGATGGCATGGAACATACCTCCGTCGGCCCAGCCAACGAGAAAGCACGCAAAGTAACCACTTGAAAGACGCCACTTTAGTGAACGAAAGGAGAGATAGCTTTGTCCGACGCTGTCAAAGATGGCAGAAGATGCACAGCTATTCGGTGCTGTAGCGGGCGTGCTTAACGTCGGCGAGAGAGGAATGTGTATTTGGAGATTAGGTAGCTCCTGATTACGACGAGGCAAGGTTGTGGGGTCGGTGTTTCCAGGCGCATGTGGCGGGGTCAAGGAAGCAGGCTCTGATGAAGAAAAAGCAGTGTAAAGTCCAATGGCAACTGAAGGAGCTTGGGTCACCCTGTGTACATCAACGATGGGGTTGCTATCAAGTGTAGACATTCCGTCTTCTTTGACTCAAGAACAAACTGAGTATGAGAAGAATATGAATCGGCGATGTACTGAGCTTCAAGTTGGACTATAGCCAGTGGAGGGTAGATGAGGAAAAGCTGGCGGAAGAGCTCTTACAGTTCCTCTAGAATTTATCTGGTCCGGATGGAGCCCAAGAACAGCAGGACTAAGATTATTATTTAACGCGACCTTCTAGTAAATTGCGTTGAAACTCTGTTTAGGTTTCGATGCTCCATTGCAAAACGCGAAATCTAGATCATATCAACCTGAGATCACAGGAGCACCCAGTTGCAAATTAGCCGTCATTTGGTCAGAAGGCAGTTCCAGCATAGATGAAAAAGATTCTTTGGCGGATGACTGGTAAAGATACCGGGACAGAAGGTGGACATGCGCCAAATTTTTTTGATCTTTTGAAGTGCCTCGGACCAATCACAAGGAGTTTTTGGTGTGAGTTGAGCGAAATTCTCATTGGACGATATTGTTGGTGGTGAAGGACTTTGGGCAGGTTGGCCAACCCTGAACCCAGATATTTAACTAACGAAGGACGTAAAGGACACACCAATATCAACGTGCGTGGCGGATCCGTAGGGAAGAAGCCGTGCGTCTGATAACTCTTTAGATAGTAGAGAGCGGCGAAAACCTTGACTTAAAATAGTGTGCTGAGCTTGTCGCGAGTTGAGAATTGATGAGTAACTTAGAGATACAGGATGACGACGGAGCAAAAATAGCACAGGGTTGTCGGAATCCAAGTTGAAAACCCAATAAGCTCAATCCCGGACTTCGTAAACCCCGAAGTATTTTTCTTGCCCGTAGAAGATCTCCGTTTTCTATGACCCTGAATCATCATAAAGCGTAGATGAGGGTGAGCACACGTTGATCTACCTACTAGAAAGTATCTTTCAAACAGCCACTTAATTCAGTGTGTTGAGGGTGAGCATGAGCATCACCTGCGCAATATCAGCACACACCTAATCGACGAAGGAAGATCCACAGAAGATCAAAGCCAAGGTCTTTGCGTTATGAAGTTGGGGCGATGCATTCGGCAGACCTATAGATAGTAACTGACGAGTGGCTTGGAATTCAGCATAGCAGATGTTCAACAGACGATGGCTCAAGAGGCTAGCTTGGCGCAGAAATAACCAAGAGATCACCAATCTATTGGGTCGTCATGGAAAATATGATCCGTGTTGAAACTTCTGAGCTAGATGACGACAAGTACCACCCTCCGACATAGCTTATTTTCCATAATTGGGGAAGCAGTCCGCCATTGTTTTACCGTGCTTATTCTGCGAGTGTTCTTCCAATCTGAAAGAAAGATGAATAGCATACTATTCAATAAAACAGATGACCTTACGCAGGAGCGCGAGTTGTGATAAGCTCAAGTAAGGATCAACACAATGGGGTAGAAAGAGTAATTTTCTTGTAGGATGACTTACGAACGATGACTTGCAGGTTGTACAGACAATAGATTTCGCAGCTTCGTTGACTTTCTTTTGGCTCTTGGCTCCTTTTGGTTCGGCCTTTGACTGATTGCGATCACGTTTTTGCGCAGCCTTCGCCCCCTACATATACGTGCGACAGTCAGATACGAGACTATGAGATGGCGCAAAGCATACGTTTCCCATTGATAGTAGTAAAAACAGAAGTGAGAAAAGAGAAGAAAGAAAAAGTAGGAATAGGGTATTAGAAGGTCATGATTCTTTTCTGGTTATGTAAGCCAGGTCGTTCAGTATTTGTCGCGTGAATGGCAAAAAGGGAAACATCATGTGGCTATGGACATATGGAAAAGACTTGCAAATCATTCCCGAACCAGGTCTAACGTTGGTCATATCCAAGAAGAGCAATGTCGACTGAAGCTCTTCAGCAAATTATAGACGAGGTCAAGGTAGATATCCTCTCTCAAGCTCACGGCATCGACAATGTTTCCAAACGAAGGGAGATCACCCGGACTTTCATCTGTATGTGTTCCATGAGTTCCGGTCATCATTTATGACTTAAGCTTGGACTACAGCTGATACTGTGACTGGTATTGCTCTCTTCCAATCATATCAGACCACTGGGATTTAACATCAATGTCTTTTTCTAGCTCCAACGGAGGAAATGTTTATCTATGCAGCAAATGCAACGTTGGGTGACAACGTTTACTTTGAGCCGTCGACAGCGTAAGTTTACAATAACCATGGAGGATCTGATTATGGATACAGTCTCTCCAGAGCATTAGAAACCCACATCGCATGTCTTATTGGGAAGGAGGCTGCTTTGTTCATGCCATCTGGAACACAATCAAATCAGATTGCTTTGAGGACACATCTCATTCAACCGCCCTATTCTATTGTCTGTGATAAACGGGCTCATATATTCAAGTTCGCAAGATTACTGTCAATTTTGACCCTTACTTACACCATAATTCTCAAGGTATGAGGCAGGCGGAGCTGCTTTCCACTCCAACGCCCAGGTCATTCCCGTATCTCCTGCAAACAGTAAGTGAATCTATTCTCACGATCAATTCAGGCAGTTCGGCTGATAAATCTCTCAGAACATCACTTGACCTTGGAGGAGATCCAGGAGAACGTTGTCCTGGGTAACGATGTCCATTTGTAAGTGACTCACAGTTCTTGCAGAATTTTATACAGAGGGTTATTTTGATCGTATGCAGAGCGCCGTCCCAGGTTATCGCATTGGAGAATACCCTTAACGGGACTATTTTTCCTCAGGATGAGATCATCAAGATTTGCAATTACGCACACTCCCTGGGTATGAAAACCCACTTAGATGGTGCTCGTATCTGGCATGTAGCAATTGAGACTAGGAAGAGTATTAAGCAACTCTGCGAGCCGTTTGATTCAATCAGCGTCTGCTTTAGCAAAGGTTTAGGTCAGTATATTCGCTCCATTGTAAGCCATGTCGTTCGGATCCTGAGCAATCTGTCAATGACTTCAGGTGCTCCCATTGGTTCGTGTTTGGTTGGCACCAAAGAGTTCATCACCAAAGCACGCAGGTTCAGGAAGATTTTGGGTGGTGGTATGAGGCAGACCGGTATCCTAGCTGCTTCTGCAGCTTTTGCACTCACGCACAATTTTCCTCAACTTCCCCGTGTCCATGCCCTTGCGAAGAGACTTGAGGTCGGCCTGGAGGACATTGGTGCGATCATCTTAAGCCGGGCGGAAACATGCATGGTGAGTGTGTTTCTGCCAGGAGCTGCTGCAATCTGACAGAAAACCACATTCAGCTCTTCTATGATCCTACTCCCCTTGGTTTGAATTTTGATGAGATTGCTGAGCGTGCTGGCGCTCTCCCAGATCCACTGGTTCTTGGTGGCTCACGTTTAGTCGTCCACATCCAGACCTCGGAGGAAGCAGTCGAGGATTTTTTGTCCATTATCCGTCAGCTAGCTGAAGAGAAGAAGGCTGCAGGTTGGGTCTTGCATACTGATGACGAAGCCAAAATCTCTACCATGAAAGACGTCTACGTTCGTCGGCAGGTTAATATGACGAAATAGAACAACATTTCATTTCGATTAGAAGAACTAGCATTCTGGAAATTGTAAGTGCTACGTATGAGAGGCGGTAGGCGGTCGTTTTAGGGTGACAATACAATAAATCAAAAAGAATCATCAGCTTGGGTCAAGTAGGAGATCTCTGCATCGTTGTCTACTACAAAGCTTCCGAATTCATAGTCATCTTCTGCTGGAGGTGAGCTATCGATTACCCTTCTTCTCACTCTTGGCTGCATCCTTCCAAAAAGTCCTTTTCTCGTTGGACCTTGTGCGAATACAGGTCCACTACTGCCTGGAGCTTGCGTCATCAAGCCTTTTCGATATGCTAATGTCTGATCATACGAAGGCGATGCCTGCGTCATCGGTGAATCCTTGATGAAGAGACGGTCTGATTCACTCTCAGTGTCATCGTCATTCGATGACCCAGCGCTGACTTCTTCGCCAGAATGCTCAGCTGAATAATCCAACAAAGGGTTATGCTTCCTCTTCGTCAGGGTTTTAGATTTGCTCTCTGCCTTCCTTTTCTTCTTCTGTTGGGGTTCTGACTCGTATGAATCGTTGTTACGACGTAATCGGCGTTGCGAAGGTGGAGGCAGATCTTCTACATCAGACAAGGATTCATTGAAGAGCAGGTGGCGGTTGCATGCTAATCGACCGATTTGCCGTGGCGGTTGCGTGTCTTCATATACTGGTGATTTTGAAGAAGCTTGAGGACGTGTTGAACTCCGCATGGAGGAAAATGAAGGTATAGCTTGACTTCTGGATTTGGGACTTGCCATGGGGGAGGAATGTCTGGAATCAGGTTCTAACAATAATTCGAGAACGTCGATGTCCGAAGTTTCTGGCAGGGACCAATGTATATGACTAGATGTTTCATGGTGAAACTGCTCACCTGAGCTTCGTTCATTCGTGAGTTTGAAATCAGTGACTCCGATATTCTTATCGGCTCTATCATTCTTGATTACGACAGGTGACGAGGACAATATGACAATGTCGGGATCGTCATCATCTTCGATTAGCCAAGCCATGCTATCGTCAAATACTCTTGCTTGCAAGCCTTCCAAGCACGAGCCTGCTTGGGCGACTGAAGATGATCAGTGGATATGCAATTTTCCTCAATTCTTTAAAGCTCACAAGGGACTTCCGATTGCTCCCGCTCCATGTCCACGTCAGACAAGTCTGTCATTTCATCATCCTTCAAAGAGCTCAGTGTCTTCTTGACGTGGTTTGGTGTAGAGTATCGCGAAGACAACTGGGAAGGTGAAGATGGTATCCTCTCCTTGAGCATTCTAGGTAACCCCTCGTCGAGTTCTCGATCGATCGAATCGTCCCTGCCTTGTTGTGAGAGCGTCGATGATGACCCTTTGTGTTTTGATTTAGTGTTTCTCTTTGTTTTCCTCTTTGTATTCATTCGTTTTTCTTCATCCGACTCCGCATCTTCATCCGACTCCGCATCTTCATCTCCTTCGTCTCTTTTCGGTTTGCTTTTGACCTTAGTTTTTGTTGTGCTTTTAGTAGCTGCTCTCTTCACCTTCACTTTCCTCTTGAGTTTCTCAAGACTCTCCTCGTTCGAGTGGTTAGATTGTACAGCTGCAGAGACCAATGACTGCGTCCGTTTTACTCCAAACCCATGATTAAGACCGGCCTCAAGTTCCCTATCCAACTCATCATCCTCACCCTCCTCTTCCAGTGTCTTATTATCCAACACTTTCCTCTTTTTAGACCCCTTCATAATAAGTTCTGCAACACTTACAAAACCTGCACTCGCTCCCGAAGGTATATTCCTCATCATATCGTCGTTGCGTTTGCGTTTGGCGCCAGTAGCACGTACGGGTGAACACTTGCCTCTACCTCGCTCCTCGCGGATATAGGGCTTGATTTCCATCTTCCTTCCTAATGGTACTGGTTTGATATGATTAGGGAGTAGACGTTCGACGTCGCCATAAAATTCTAGGTCGTGTGAGCGATAGATGGTTTTCTGCACTTCTCGATAAGAGGCTTGTGCCTTGTCGAGGTTGAACTCTTCTCTATCTTCAGCAAGAAGTAAATGAACACAGCCAGCACGCTTTCGTCCGGTACGGCCGAAACGTTGAAGCTGAGAGGCTCTTCAAAATCTGCCTTTGTAATGCTGTATGCCGAACCTACCATACGAATTGGTGTCTTCTGAGCATCGTAACAGATAATCATGTCGACTTCTCCAATATCTAATCCTTCTTCACCGATACAGGTTGCCACAAGTACGTTGAATTCTCCACGCTGGAATTTCTGGATGACCTGTACCAGATCCGACCGTCAGAATGCATATAAAATTTTGATGATGTAGTTATACCTCGAGTTGCTCCTTCTGCGATTGCCCCTTCTTCCCATGTTTGTTCATTCCTTGTCCAATAAACACCGATGGACGGATTTTTGGGCCCTCCGTGCCAAGGGTTTCCACCAGCTCATTGACAGCTTCACGATGAGTGACGAATACCATGGCTTTGGGTTTGTGAAGGTTGCCTTTGACGCTTTCATCATCGCTACCAGCATCATTATCAGCATCGCTACCAGCATCGCTATCAGATCCAAAAAAGTTGACCAGGAGTTCAATTGTCATGTCCAGTTTGGGATGTCGTGGAAAAGAGCCATTATGCGCTGTTTTGCACGCCTCAAAAGTAGCGACAACCTTCTTAAACAACTCGCTCTCTTGCAGCTTCTTGTTCCGTGCATCATCTTTTGTAGATATCTCTTTGAGATAGGAATAAGCCATGCCAATGGTGCCTTCCAACTGATGCAAATCCAAAAGATAGGACTGGAATTCTTCTCGTTTGGGGGAAGAAAAAACTCACCAGATATCCCATCACTTGCGCTAGGTTACCCAACATCCCCAGTTGTCCAATGAAACCCCGTTGATCACGTCTCAGCTCAGGTATCCTGGCACGGGCTGTATATGGATGAAGCTTGATCGCCTGCTGTTCAGGCCACATAATCCCTCTAGATTTGAGTGGTTTGAGATATGTCTGGACTGAGGGGTCAAACGAGAGACGTCAAGAAAAAGAAACCAGGCTGACATCCATAAGTTGTTCAAGGGAATCTCTGAGGAGGACAATCTCCTGGGACATCCTGATGCAGTGCGGGTGTATTTTCTATGTGAATTTGTGAGTCCAAATTTTATAAACGAGTGAGGGGTTGCAGACCTTCTCGTAAAGATATGGTCGAAGATCAATGCTATTCTCATCTCGAATCTCGATATGACTGATATGCAATCCATCAATGAGGTTTTGAACTGCTGCAGGATTGCTGCCTGGTGTGGCTGTCAGTGCAATAAGTCGAAAGTGAGGATTCTTCGCCATCATCCAACGAACAATCTGATTGTATGCGTAGTCCCCTGTAGCTTTATGTGCTTCATCTGTACAGATCTTAGACCAGTGTGATCAGGCGGAATCAAGTTTCCCCACCAACTACGAGAAGAATAATATCCATGACATCACAACTTTGTGACGTGAGGTCATTCATGAAAGTCTGGGGAGTCATGTAGAAAACTCTCTTCTCCCGCCACTAGAGCAAAAAGTAAGCGATAGCTCGGTGACGGGAAGAGAGATATTCACTAGTCGTTCCCGCTTGGACTTGGCGATCTCACCGGTCATTTCAGTTGCATCGGTCCCGGGGATGCCACAAGCATCATGTGAGGCTTCAATCTGTTGACTCACTAGTGGCTTTGTAGGTGCTACGAAAACTACTTTCCCCTCCGGAAACCATCTGTAGTCTTCGTAGGGTAAATCAGCATTTACTGCATCTCAAGCTTCTGAGACGGACAATTTAACATAATTACCCCTGCAATAAATGTTTTCCCCAAGCCTGTCGGTACTGAAATGATGGTGTTCTCAAATAAAGAGTTCTTCACGATATTAAATTGATAGTCACGCTTGGGTTTGTTGAGAGGATAGAACCAGTGCTTTGTCTCAAGTAAGTCAGGTTCTAGCTTCATCGGTGGAGGCTAACGAGTCTTTAGTTCATGATTATCTCGGAACTAGCTACTTACTGGCCTAGATTGTAACCACAGGAGAGATCAGCTCTGGAAAGGCTGTTGGACAATAGACTGGACTTACTCATCTGCAGGACTCGTTGAGCATAATTAGGACCAGAAATGTGACAACAGACTAACCAGGGGGTATGAATGGTGCAGGGAACTGCTCAAACTCGACTTTCTCCTCTTCTTCTTCCTCTTCCTCTTCATATAATCTTCCCTTTCCCTTCCTCTTTCCACTCTTTGCAAATGCAGTCTGGTCCCATATCTTCGTCTTCTTCTCCCTGGACTTCTGAGGTGTTAATGTTTTTCGATGGAGAGTCTGACTAGAGGATGCCCTGTTTCTTTGTGTATTGTTTGGTAATACATCACCGAACAGCGTCATTTGTCGAGTAAGACCAATTGGACGTGTCTTGCTAGTGAAGTTTTCCTCAATAACATCCAACTTGTCGAAGTCTTCGTCATTCAAGTCCAAGGTCAAGTCATAAAATGAGTCCTCTTTGCTCACAGAGGCATTATGCTTCGATGCCACTGGATTCAGTGAGGCGACTTGGCTGTTATAAGCAGTCTCTATGGCGTCGATCTGCGCAAAAGCTTTATCGTCGAAGTCATCGACAAAGTAAGTATCCGAACTCATGGGACGAAACGATACGATAATTTATGATTCTGCTTCGCGTCAGGGCTGGATCACGTGCAACGCGACCTGGCTTTTCCCCACTCTTTGAGTAGTCTTAATGTCAGAGAGCTCAATAGCTCGCTGCAATGCCACGTTAGTGACTCCGCAGGATGAGTCATTTACTACCTTGAAGGTACTCTACTTGAGTTAATTTACTTCTCTGTTTCTGTGCTGTACTGCCTTTCCTCCCACACTCTTTCCATCTCCAGCGCAAGCGACAAGAGGACGAAGATGACATGTCTATTGTCTCTCGCTCACCGTCTCCAGCGATCGATGCCATGGATGTTGATCACGAAGATACTACCTCCAAATACGATGAGTTTATATCAAAGCCAGTACTGGAACCCGTCACAGTCGATACCAAAATCAAGCCCTCAAACAGAGGCTTTGCGCTGTTAGCGAAGATGGGCTGGTCTGAAGGACGCTCACTGGGTCTTTCTGGGGATGGTATGTTCTTCTGCTCCACCTCAATTCGTCATAAACAGTTGCGTCTCCAGGTCGTGTTGACCCTATCCCGTTCGAAATTAAACAAGACACCCTCGGAATAGGAAGAGCAACACAAGAAGGTGCCATGGTCGCGGAAGCCGTTTCTACGCGCCGTACACTTGACTCTGAGCGTCAAATCCAGGAAACAGAAGAACAACGCAGAGCTCGTGAGGTGAGAAATGCACAACCATGGTGTCCCATTTTATTTTCTCATTACACATAAACTTGATAAAAAAACCAAATAATAAGGATCAAGTAGCCCGCAGAGCAGCCGTCCAGGATGAGATAACGAATAGTCTCCGCGCATTCTACTGTTCACTCTGCGATAAACAATTCCAAAATGTTGCGCAGTATGACGAACATACAAATTCCTATGCGCACCACCACAAGGCAAGATTCAGAGATATGCAAGCCAATGCCCGGATCAAACCCCAAGAAGACATCGACAAGCGAAAGGAAAAAGAACGAAAACGTGAAGAACGTGAATTGCGCAAGATTGCTGCAGCAGCAGGTATCAAGATGCCCAAAGTTATAGGCCCACAAACGGGTTCTGCACCCCCAGTATTGGCGCCTGCAGCACCTGCTTCTGATGAGTTAGCGACAATGGACGTTGAGCCTAGTTCGCTTGAGAAGAAAGGAGACTGGCCCTCAAATAGTACCATCTCTTCTACTCCTTCCGCTCCTGTTCCTGGGTTTAAGAAATCGAGTTGGACAACCGTCGGCTCATCCTTCTACGATCACTTTTCTCAACGTCCACCGTCACCGCAATCAAACTCTTCATTTGGTTGGGCCCCCTGCTCCGACGTTTGCACCATCATCAACTGCGACTACCTCAGAATCATATCTTTCACCATCCTATCATACACCCTCATTTAGAACAGGAGGCTGGACATCCCTTGACACAGGCATAGCCACAACCGTTCAATCCTCGTGTCTGATGACAACTCCTCCTGCCCCCACCACTATTCCTGTCACGCCGGTGACGACTTCAGAGCTACCACCCTCATCCGAATTCCCACAACCCCAGCCACCGATAGGAGGCACGAGAGGTGGATGGTCATCTATTTCCTCCAAAACTGCAACTCCAGCTTCTACACCTCTTCCTCTGGGTCCTTCCCCTTCTCAGCTTCGTCAATCTTCTGATATCGGAGCCGTTAACTCTGCCTCACCGAACCCACATGTCGTGCTTGTTTCTACCCCGTCCCAATCACTGATGAAACCCGATACTCCGTCCATTGAACTTGAGCGTTCTGGCTGGCAAAAATTTCAATCTAAGAACCTCAAACGCAGATAGTTGGGTGGTAAAGCGGTGGCAATAGCAAAATGATCATCTCTGTCCCATGTTTATACTTGACCCGTCTGATACTTGTCATCTTCTTTTCCACAAAAGTGCACTACTGCCGTTTCCTGATCTCCAAGAGATTTGTGTATGAAGTGCATCACACAATGTTTCGAATGTTTATACATAAAATTGGGTTAGTTCAACAAGGCAATTAAGAACTATCTATGATTTAGAATTGGACTGATCGGTCAATCCCAGAGAACAAAGAGATGTACGCTGTGAAGTAACCTATGATCAGATGCTACCGGCCACCCACCATCCTATGACAAGGTAACAGTTATAGGAGAGGTGCAGCGGTCCAAGAACGGAAGGGGAGTAAGCATACTACTAGGAGAGATACCAAGACGAGTCAAGGGAGGTAGCTGTGTCAACAAAGTCCATTTCATGAGAGAAGAGAATACACAAATCACAACAAGACACAAAGAAGCCCTGAACATCGAATATTTTCTACTCCGAATCACTGCCCGAACTGTCCGAATCGCTCGAATCCGATGAGTGATCACTCTCAACGTTGCGCGTCGCCGGTGCTTGTGCAGAATTCAGTGGTTGATCAAACAAAGCCATACGCTGCTCAAGCTGCCGAATCTTTTCAGCTTCTACATCTTCATCCATGCTCTTCCGTTTGAGCCCGCCAGTGCCTGTACCCTTGCCCGTACGATTCCGCTTCGTGGACTGCGTGCGTGTGGGTCGGATCACAAAGTTGTAGAGTTTTATCAAAACTGGTGCTGGAAGTGTATCAATTTCCAACTCGATTTCTTCCGTGCTCTATAACAAGTATAACGACAGTTAGATTCAATTTCAAGGCATACAACAATATAACTACATAAGTATGAATACTCACATCGCGAATTTCAGGAACACCCTCGTGTATGATCTGAATGACTCTCTCAAGTTTTGCACCATCAAGTTTGCTGATAGACTCGCTCAAATCCTTCTTCTGCTCAAAAGTCAATACATCGTCGTCAGCGATAGGCTTCTTGTTTTTCTTTTTCGTATGTTGAGATTTTGGCTGCTTTGAAGGAGCTTTGGAAGTTGAAGCTACAGGTGCCTTGTCGCGGCGTTCCTTCCTTCTTTTCGCAGGCTTGCTCCTAAGCGTAGTTAATTGGCCTTGGAGTGTTTCTATTTGTTGCTCAATTTCGGTGATTTGTCCTGACATCATAACACTGAGGATACAAATTCATTTCTCGAAAACAATGCGACTCACGTGCCCGGGTCTCATCATCCTCACTGTCATCCCCATCCTCACTTTCACTGACTTCATGCAGAGGTGGCAAGTTCTTCCACTTGTCCTCAAAGAGCCGTTGAAGTTCTGCACCAGCTATTTGGACAGGAGTCCCTTGGGGATTGAAAGCGTGACAGTTTTTTATCATCAATTTGAAATCGTTGTAAAAGTCCTTCGCGCTCGCATAGTCGCCACCATCAAGTTTCTTACGCATTGTAGAGAGATCCATTGGCCTTTTGACAACCTTGGGATACGATGGCAATCCCATTCTGACCCAATCTATGAAATTTCAATAATCAATTGAAAATGATCAACTAAAACAGAACACCTACCGACAGGCTCATAAAACGGATACGCAGATGAATGATACTGTTTTCTATGTAACTCTAAGAGAATTTTGCCACAGAATTTGAGCTGTTCCGCTGTTCCATCATCCTTGACTCGTTTGCCTTTGCGTTGTTTCTTGGGGGCATCTGAGTAAGGGAGGTCCTTGGACGGAGGAGGGTGAATTTCGCGCTTCGGCCGACCAACCGCCTCGTTCTCATTCCGGCGAATAACGGGAACCGTTGTTGAGAGCCGCCGCACAGGAGGCACCTTTTGCTGCTTCAGAGGCACAGAGGCTTGAGGAGGAACAGGTGAAGAAACCTTTTTCGGAGGGGGAGGTTGTTTCACCTGCAATAGCTGAATCAACGATCATCAAAATAAAAGCGCCCACCTACTTCTGGCGGAGGAGCTGGAGCAGGCATTTGTTTCATTTGCTTATCAAAGATTGTCTTGATTCGCTTGCCCATAGCCGTAACAGGGTGGTCCACACCATTAAATTTTTCGCTGTTCTCGATAATCAGATAAAAATCAGCGATAAACTCGTTGGAATTATTGTAACGGGGATTTTCGGGATTGGGATCGGGCTTTTGAGGATTCGAGCTTGCGAGCTTGCGTTCAATGGTGGAAAAATCCATTGGAGCAGTGATAACATTGAAATAATCGGGAACGTTAAGTGCGACAGGGTCGACAGGCCGTATGAAAGGGGCTGCATCCTTGAGTCTTTTTAAACTCCGGATAGTCGATTGGGCAAAGCGTAGCTGGGCGCCTGAGAACGTGGAGGGGCCGGAAACTGTCGCAGATGGAGGTGGCGCGGATGAAGGAGGGACAGGAGCAGTGGCAATGGTGGCACTAAGGGGAGGCACAGGACTCGGGGCAACAGAGGCTGGAGGTGGGGTTGCGGACTTCAGAAAGGGGGGTGGCAAAATGTTAGCACGCTTGTTACGGCGCACAAGAGACGGAAAGACACCTACGTTTTGAGTTAAAGATGCCTTATCTGCGTCTGAATGCACCCTCGGCCGCTTTGCAGGAGGTGGCTGATGCTCCTCATCCTCGGCCTGCGATCCTGAGCGTGGTGGGAACGAGCCACTGAAAGCATTGTCAGACTGTTGAGCAGGGGTAGATGGCTGGGCATCAGCATCTTCCATGTGAACGTCAGTGTCATGGAAAACGCCGTTTGGGGTGGACAGCTGTTGTTCATCATTCATTTTCACGTCGTCGAGGTCACCAGGAATGCCGTTGGGAGAGGAGATAGGCATCGCGTCTATATAGATGAGACGTGATGAGATTTAGCGGTGATAGGAAGCACGAATGTGAAAAGACCTGGGTCACTCGATGTAACTGACTGCACGACCGTCGACGCGTCGGCCTCAACAGATTTTATGGACTGCTGAGCGTGCATGCTATTGTCTTCGGCATCAACTTGGTCGTCGAGATCGGCTGGGTCCTCAACAGGCACTGGGGAAGAGTCTGGGGGGGGCGACTGGACATGGCCGTTGAGTTTTGCAAGGCCGCTGGGGTCGGTGTGACCAGAATGTTCATGACTCATAATTGGAAATGTGACAGTCACTGTGTGACAGAGGAAAGGAAGAAGATTTTTGGGGGTTAGGAGGATCGGAGGTGGCTAGGTCTTTATAGTCCTCCAAAATTTAAGGTTCAGATCTCCCGCGCAGGGGCCATCCTGAACCAGCAGCCCTTCATCTCCTCTCCACCCAGCCCCTCATACTCCGCTGCGACAACCTACATACTAACATAACCTTTACTCATCCTCTTTCGTGTCTCTCGTATCCTCTTCTGCGAACACAGGCTTGGGTTGGTTCGTTTTCCAGGCTGAAAACAAGGTTTCGGCCACGTCAGCCATCACATACAAACATCACCAAATATCAGATATGTCTCGGCACGTGTCCTCTGCCGATGTTCGGCACCAGTCCATTCTCCAGCACAGACCTCCCCAAATGCAGAGATGCTTACCTTTTGTCCACAATGGATCCTGGTCTGCTTTGTCTGCAAACTTGAGAAGTGCTTCACGCGGCTAGAATGAAAAAATACATCAGAATAAGTGCCATCAGCGAATGATCCCGGCCCAGCCGGAATGGGAAAACCCAGCAAAAGGAGGGCAAGCAAAGCGGCACGAAACAGTCTCTAGAATAGTTACTCACATCTTCGTCTCGCATCGTATCCCTGACCAAATTCTGAACGACGTGCTGTGTGGCACTCGCGCCCACTCGTCCCCCCTTCCCAGGCCCAGTCACTGGCAACTCTGGCCTCCTGCTCTTCCTGGGGTCCATCCTATCCTTCTCACGTTTGCGTTTTGTGCCGCGCCCTAGATCCAGGTCGCGGAACATAGGTAGTGCGTGTGGTGTGATAATGTGCGGCGCAGTCACTGCATCCGACATGTCTTCCACAGTAATCTTTCTGGGCGGCCCTTTGTTGAACAACAGCTTGGCACCATTGAGCGACGTTTCTGGCGAGTACAACACACATATCTCGCCGTTAGAGAGGCCTGTCACAATCTAAACACCGTCAGCAACACCGTCAGCGACAGCAAAAAAAGGCATCACATGACTCACTTGATTGATCTTCGAATGCCAGAACACCCTGACAGGCGTTGCGCCAACTTCCAGCATCTTCACAACTTCTAGGTCATTTTTTTGAAGGAACAGCAACTTGCCACGTCCACTTTTGGCCGTTGCACTTGCTCCCGTGATAACGTACTTGTCGTCTGGACTGAAGACCGCATTCGTGTTCGGATATAGCGTTGGGGTATCCATCCTTGCCGCCAGAGGCTTCTTGAACGCACGTAGATCCCAGACTGCCCGAGAATTCCATTACCACTCATATCATCTGCAGCCATCAGCACATCTACTTACTTTTTACGCTATCATCACCACCCCTTGTAAGGACCGTCCTACCATCAACAGAGAAGACCAGTGAGCCAGTCTCAGAATTCTTCGTGTGTGCACCCTCTATCGTCAGGTTGGGGCGCGCAAAATTGGAATTAGACTGCCACATGTGTAAAGCTCCATCAAGGCAAGCTTTTTCGGCAATGAAGATAAGCCAAACAAAAATAGCTCTGAGTGCGTAACAACGTACCTCCACCAATAATATTACCATCAGGAGAATACCCACAAGCTAATACCTTCGTCCGTGCTCCCCGTTCTTTGGATTTTACTACAATCACTGTCTTCTGCTTGCGCTTATTCTCAACGTCCCATATCCTGCATTTTGTAAGCCTCGCGGCTCACCCCAGGATGTAGTCTACGTACCGGATTGTCGAGTCTGCAGAGGAGGTGATGAAGGTCTGGCTATCCTTAGGATGCCATGCACAGGTGGTGAGCTCGCTAACATGGCCACTAAGAACAGGAAACCACCAATGTTAGCTCAGCTCATACAAATAAAGCAGACAGAACCTACGATGTGTTCTTCATGTCTCTGATGTAAGGGTCTCCCTTAATATATGTGGCTCTGAAAACATAAGTCAAAGTAAAGCACCCATTAGCCTACCAATACGCACTGTTCCTCCCCATCTCTGTCATACAGTTTCGCCTGGATCGTTCCTGAGATACACAAGAGCTGTCGGCCATCGTTTGAGAACTTCAGATCGTGTATCTGCAACATGGTGTCAACAGGCTAGTCATGGGACATCAATCAAGGCACACATGATATGAACCTGCAGGTTCCCAACTCTTGAAGGGCTTACAGCGCATGTCCATGCCACCAAAATCCCAAAGCTTACAATCATAATCATGTGAACCTGACACGACGCGCGCACCAGATGGGTCTAACGCAAGTGCCGAGACGACTTTGGTGTGGTCCTTGAGGACGACCTCATGAGAGATAGGAAACTGCGGTGCCTCATCTTCATCCTGTTCAAACTCTGTAGGATCGTACTCTGGTTCCTCTTGCATCACGTTACCATCTGGCAGTGATGGTGATGGAGGTTCAACATCGTTGCTGTCCGGATCATTAGTAGACCTTTCCGCAGTTTGAGTACTGTCCTGCGTCTGTGAAGGTCCTGCAGCAGTTTGATTTGGTATACTTGAAATGTCCTTCGCTGTCTGAAGAATTTTTCTCGCATGTCAGCGTGTAAAACTGCAGTACGGACGAGATAAAGTCCACACACCTCTTCTCGTTTGTTCTTGTCAAAGCGACGGGGATCCAGTTGCCGCTTCTGAGGAGCCTTTCCGAATCCAGCAATGCCCATAGCAGAAAACACATCCATGATGTCTGACATAGCTCAGACGAAGAACAGATAATAAGGTGCAAGGAAGAAACAGTGTAGTAATAGGGTTGATTAAGTAATATAATAGCCTACAAAGTGCTCGAGCCTTCCCTCACGACTTTCCTTCAGCTCGAGTGGCGAATTCTGACGATGCTCAAACGACAGCGTGCTTCGTCTCCTTTCCCGCAGTCACCCAGTATACCACAAGGTATCACCTCTGAAGACATCTTAGACGTCCGTAATCTCAAACGAAGACGCGTTGCACAGCCATCATTCGATGGATGGAATGCACATCCTTCAAACTCCAAACCTACGGCGGAGGATTGCAGAGAGGAGGAATCTGTTGAGGAAAGACGACATGGAAGGAGCCAGGAAAAAATTGCACAGTCAGATCGCAATACGGAATATGCTGAGGTCAATAATGTGCTGAAAGAGATGCATATCTTGCATAAACATCGCCAGATGTTTGCTTCCCTCCTCCCGAATAATTCTCAATCTCACTCTCCGCATTCCGAGCACAATAAATTTCATTTATCACACCATCCAGAGCACCAGACATTAGCAGAAGAGTCGGCACGTGTGTACGAGCATTACGAGGGAACAAACAGGTAAGTCTACTCTTTGTTTCTGGATGATATCCCTTGATCTTTTATTCAGATCACTTGCATCTGCATTTCTTTCGCGGCGGCAGCACAGTGCCGGTCAACCATAATGACCTCAATCCATCATTTTATTCTGGCCTTTCTTTGGACAAGATCTCGCCCATTTGCATTTACTATATCACCTCCGCATCCTTTGTATATTAAATTGTATAATTTGCATGCCGTTCGGTCATGTAGTCATCCATGTTATGACATACTGACCATAACTGGCGAACCACTCGGATCGGATAGATGTGTTCGAAGCCCGAAAATTCCGAGGGTTTCAATGTCACAACATTTTGGACACATTCGTCAGTTTGAGGTTTACTTCCCGTTTAAATACCTGAGACAACTCTTCGCTTAACAGCTCTCCCATGGTACGTTCGTCTCGAGAATACAACCAGTCGTCTGCAGCTTCGGAATAATCATATCGTTTCGGTCCACTGAGATACCAAATTGTCATGAAGTTGAAAACAGATCGGACAACACCTGCAAGTGAGGTATCACACCTGTGGGGCGAAGACAGCCAAATCTGCTTATTCGGAGGTTGCTTATTGATGACATATGTTCCCTTGTCTGCTAGTTTGAGTGTGAGAACGCCACTCTGACAACGGAAAGTCAGGATGAACTTGGTCGGAATGCCTTGGCACGTACGTGATATTCCACCTCATAACCTGAGTCTGCAACATCGTCTAGGAGGTTCTCGAGTGACTCCAGTAGAGAATCCATTGTTGCTTCGGAAAGCGCGTGATATCGTTCCATAGGCAGATTACTTGAAAAAGTAAGAAATTCTTAGGCAATACTCCAGAAATATCATGGCGATGCGGACCTCTCCTTGACCCGGGGGGCAGGTGTAGCAAACCACCGTCGATGCCTTTGTGAGGTCGTAACTCGTGCAGTACTGATCAAATGTAGACATCTTGTATAATTCGAGGCAAGTACAAGAGAACGACGGACAGACTGCCGAACAATAAAAGAGTACATGTGTGACATAAGTAAAGAACCAGATCATTCAAACCCACCAGCTGCCGCGCTGAGGTTAGGGTTTGTATCTAACCAGAAGTTAACTATGACTTTTGACTATTTCGCTTGCCTGTCCACTCCATCCAGGATCCCTTGTAGTTCAATATACTAGAATACAGTTAGGATTGAGCCTGTTCTGTGAATAATCACTTACTTCGTATACCCATTACGCTTGGCGACATCACTAGCAGAAGTACTCCTCATACCACTCCTGCAGTAAAAGATAATGCGCTGGCCTGTCTTTGGTTTTTCATACCCATGCCTTGCGAGGAAAGCCTCTGGGGCCGAATGCAATGAATCCGCCAGTACAGTAAGTGGAAGATTAACAGCAGACGGAATCATTCCTTGGACGACCTCATTCGGCTCACGAACATCAATAAGATAAGTGTCCTGTGAAACTGGTAAGCGCAAAATCGTGAAACTCGTGTGTACAAGGAATATGTACGGGAGTTGGCGATTCGGTGATAGGCACAAGGTCTTCATATGTTATAATTTTCGCATCCCAGTCCCTCTGTAGATCATCATGTCTCTCTAAAGCTGCCTTCTTTTGCAGTTCCTCTGGTGTTTTAGGCTTTTTGGTGGGTGGAGGTGCTTCGGAAGAGTTCAATCGAATGAATGACGTTACAATAGGTTTTCCTGCCAGTACAATGTTGCGCCTCGCGACAATGCGAAAGTGACGCGTAATGCTAGAGCGAACAAGACTAGCCATAGTCAAGAAATTTCCAGAGAAACGTCGGTATTCATAATGAGATGACGACAAGATCAGTCAGCGATCACGAGACAAGGATTGACAAAGAATTTTTGGTGTTTGGGGGGCCCTAACTGTTCCTGAAGCAGTTCGTATCATTCCCTCATGAACGTCATCTGGCCCTGTAAGCGTCTACACGACCTTTTTTGGGGTAGTATCCTAAATGAGATGGTCGAATGAGATGCGCAAGTTAGCCCCATTTTCGATAGAAGTCTTGAGCCCCCTTTCCGGATAAAGACCTGCATGCTGTATCGTATCTCCCTTAGCAGTTGGCAAATTTGCCCATCTCCACGACAAGTTTATCGAATTTCATGCATAAAACATACTTAGCTGAACCGTCACCACGACCACTGCCAGCTCTATTCCCGTCTCAATGCACCTCTTGTCAAAAAGAAGTCCATCACTGACACATGTACCTCTCCAAGTTTACAGGATCAATTAATAATCTCAGCTCTTCCATTATCCGGCGGGGAGAAAAAAGTTTTTGCTCCATTCCCAGCACACGATCAAACCTGGAAACGTACACACGTTGGCGATTCCTTGCTCATCTCTGATCTGCTACTATGTCGGTTTGTCGGCATTTCAGAATAGGGTTTCCGTTTTCAGAATAGTCGCATCCCAGCTCGTGGGAGTACAGCTTTCTCTTCGTCTTGTTTCTCGCAGCCATGAACATGAATGACACTTCCACCGACAATGGGGCAATGATGGTCATGATGACACCCTTCTTCCATTTCGTTGGCGGTGACTACCTCCTCTTCCAGGCCTGGAAGCCCACCTCCGGAGGTGCAACTGCTGGAGCTTGTATCGGTCTCTTCTTCTTCGCTCTCTTTGACAGATGGGTGAATGCAGTTTCTCCTGTGATTCAACTTCACTTGAGGCGAAGGTTCTTTGGCTCCCAATCCAACTCTTTTTTGCCTTGCTTACGCTGAGGTCCTGCAGAACTTTGCGAAACATGCCTATTCAATTGTCAGGAAGCACTGGTTCTTGTCGGTCTGGTTCAGATGCCGCAGAAAAATTATCACCAGCCAAGAAATCGAACTCGTTTCCAAAACGCACATTTCCTCCTTTCATGGCCGCAGTTGATGTTCCCCGGGGGATTTTGTATGCCTTCCAGAGACTACTGGGATTTGGCCTCATGTTGTCTGTTATGTAAGGTCATTACCTGTCGGTCTAGAAGGTCTTTGACATTGTCGTTTAGGACGTTCAATGCCGGATATATCATCTCAATCCTCGTAGGGCTGGGTTTGGGAGAGATTCTCTTTGGCAGAATTTCTGCCGTAGTTCCGAAACACGATCATTGAAATTACTGTTCGATCACAAAACATGTATTATTATTATCATTTTTCTGAAAGTCTATTCTTCACATGAAACTTTGCATCTGACCTTGCCTTAAAGCGAGAACAGCGAGAAGAACTAAACAGGGTATATAGGTATATTAGAAAAATGGTCGTCTTGTCAACGGGTCAACGGATCGGCAAAGTAAATCATGTTGGTGTTGCCTCGATGTTGCCTCGATGTGGATGTCAGGATACCATTCTCATTTTGAACGGTTGAAAAAGGCTTTTTGACCTTGTAGCTACATTGATCGAATAAAATCCTAAATGACACCATGTTCACTCTGGCCTGGCATCTGGCTTGGCTTGACTGTGGCGCTACGCTCAATCTTCTCTGTCCTATGTTGTTGATGCTTTTTCGATTACTCAATTATCCGCGGTTTACCCGGAGTTAACGACTCTGTGGTGGCTATCACACATACCCAGTTTCAATGACCTCCCTTGCACAAAATCTTGTCAGAATCTCAATAACATGTCTGTCGGATTCCTGAGGACACGCTGGGCGAGGATACGCTAGGTGAATGTCTTATTCTTCTGGAAACCTTTCCGGTGCCAACATCACGAGCGTCGTCGATGATCTTACATGTATATCTGTCATTGGGAAGCGCCTGTCTGTGACTAATATTTGATAGAATAATCTGACATCCTCTCCAATGTTGCATACTGATATCAATTTTCACTGACATGACTATTAGATCAGCTTCAGTTCAGCCGGGCTACCCCGATCTGTTCTGGAGCAGGAATTGTTAAATCCTGCCGTTCTTTCTACCTTGCCGGGATGATGCAAGCGTCTGAGTAACACGTTTTTCGTGATGATTCGGATTGCCTTAAGCAGATGAAACTTGTCCACACGATTCTAATGCAAAGCTGACCATTTGCTCTCCGCTTCGTGGGGGCCTTGATCCCCTTTGTGAGGACATGATTTATGGGGAAATATAACCGTAATCCGTTGGTGAGATGGTTTGAATTATAACAGGTTTCTAGATTTAGGAGTTTCTCTTCGAGATCGGTCTGAACACCGTTGGCTACTAACGAAAATTGCAAGAACTTCCTAAACTTCGTATCAGCGTCCTCAACTTTTGGCCGTGATGCCAGAACATCCGGATCGATCATCGAAGAGCTTATGGTAACCGGCATCAGAAATCAACTAAAGATAGTTGATTCCTCCTTTGGTTCGGCATACAAAGTTCGGAAAAAAACTTTTTCGCCTCTAGGTTCTGCCAGGGCATCAAGACTATAAAGCACCTTCTCGATTCTTATCAGTCTGACCAGGGCACACAGCTTATCATGAAGACCATACTTCCTACACTGGTTTCTCTCGTTTGTGCCGTATTCGTGAATGCACATTTCCAGATCGCTTTCCCAACTCCTCGCGGCCCATTTGTGGAAGACAAGGAGCCGAATTTCTGTGGTATAGGATTGACCATATCCTTGATGTTATGCTGATAGTTGCTTACCATGAGTGCATTAGATGGCTTCACGAATGTTACTACGAACCGGACTGCATTTCCTCTCAGCCAAGGTTTCATCTCCCTGAACTCCGGACACCCTCAGTGGTCCGGTAAGTCAACCCCGCTAAGATATGCTGTCACATTGAATCCAAACTTACTTTCAGCTGCTTTCTACATTGCGAATACTACGAATCCGAATAGCTTCAGTGACTTTTCGCAAGTCAACTCCTTTTTCCAACTTCAAGGAGAGGGTTCTTTTTGTATTCCGCTCGACCTTGCGACGTCCAACTTCACGGGTCTACACAACGGACAAAACATTACAATTCAAGTAGGTTGCAGAGTCTTGACAACGAAAAGTAGCGCTTACAAGTCATTGAACAGATGTTGTACGACGGAGGGGATGGCAACTTGTTCCAAGTATGTGTTCTAATCTGCTCATCCTTCCTTACTCATGTTCGCGATAGTGTTCTGATGTTACCTTGACGAATGATACTTCTAGTATCAGCTCTGTGTCATGCACAAACTCAACTTCGACGGACACAAGCTCAACTCAATCCGGTGCTCTGGGAGTGGCTACTCTTTCTGACATTAAGCATCTTTTGGCGATAGTCTCGTTGATTCCTCTTATCTTGTAGATTGTTTGACATTCCTGTTGAGTTCATACTTCAATGCCTTATGAGCCTGGTTCTGTAAATGCACAAGCTGAGTTCGGGCCGAAGATTAGTCATTTTGCCAACTTGCAAATCAGCATTTCCCTTGCTAAAATCCGTTGTAACTGCCTGTACTTCCCTTAGCGCTGAGCGCTTATATGCACTGGGCTTTTATTCCGAGGACTACAGCTGGGCTGGGCTGGGCTCATATATCCTATGATCGCGGGATTAGTGGCTGTGTGCAGGAGACGAATCAGTTCTGCCGAAATCATTACTGTGCACTGGAGCGCCGCTTAGACCCCTGCTAAGTACGATCCTGGAGCTTCCTCGAAGGCTTTTTGAACTCTCCAAACATCTGTTGCATCCGGAGCCTGCAGTGATGTTGACTATCTCTGTTTTTATTTCTCTTCAAATCTTGGCTATCCGCAGTTCATATTCCGGTTCCGAACAGTCTTATCAATCGCAGGTGAGTAAAGGTTGTACTTGCTGTGATGCCGCAGATGACGGCTCCCGGCACGCAGCCACTTTACAGTCGCGTTTCGTCGTCAAAAATAAACCTATATAAGTTCTTGCAACAAGATGTTCGAATCTATTCAGAATCTTGCCTGTCACATAACCCATCTCACACTCGCTGGACCCATGTTTTTCAATTGTCGGAGAAAGGAACAATCATGGGAGGTGGTGGATTGCAGGACAGTAGAACCGGTTCCGACCTATGAAGATGGTGATGGTGAGTCACCGCTGTTGAGCTGAACATCTGTCCTCTGACAGGTGTTCCCAGGCTTGGATGTACTTTGTGTTAGTGAGACGGAAACTCGCGGCACTTACGTATTCGATATACGTTCTCGAACGGAACATTATGGGCATCATCTTGGGAGGCTTGTGATTTTTGCGCAGCAACAACTACTTCGAGAGGTCAAAAAGAGAGGATTTGATGTCCTCCTAACAGAGGGGTACGGGAATCGTCGACCTGAAATTAATTACCCTGACGGAGCGCTTTATTTCCGCAGATGGACGCTTACGCTTCTGCGAAAAGGGAAACATCAACGTGCAGAAGTGCAATATATTGCCCGAGGTCAGTGCCGGGGAACCTTGTGCCACGGAATTTGATGTTCATGGTCTCCTCCCAGCCGCAAAAATCGGAAATCCTCACAGACACTATCGGCCGCCTCCCTTTATGGAAGTCTTATATTCGGTGCATTAGGGCATCTAATTGTATTTTTCTTCTGGTTCTTTATCTTCATTTCTATGATTCTTGAAAGGCAGCCAACCAAGTCTTAGTTTATTTATTGATATATCAGCAAATTGATTACGAATATGATCTTATTAGTACTTTTGCGAGGACCAATGAAAGTCTCTAGGAGGATCGAGTCCGGGGTGCATTGCCTAAGGAGTTTCAAGTACCTGAAAATCAGATGTGGGAATTACTTTTGGCGAAAATGCTGATGTCGTCAGTGTTTCGTCAGTGTTTGCCGGAAGTATTTTCCTGTGTTGCGCCATATGGATATTTATATGGATGTTCATTTGTGGCCTCATGAACTATTTATTGCAACTTCATCGGCATCCGCTGACAGTTGTTCATGTACGCAAAAAAAATACTATATATAGTGTTGTTTGTCTGTATCTAGTCCTTGTCAATTCTGCTTGATGGGCGCATTGCATATCCGGTCCATGACTATGTTAGACATCCATTAGTTGGGTTCGGAAGGAGAGACTGATCCATTAGTCACTGACCTCATCATAAAGGGCAACATTCTTAACACCTATTAAACGTAGACCTAACCATAAGACAGCAGCTGTCATGCCGCTGCCACAGGTTGTGACAACAGATTTTCTGCCCTCGATGATCATATTAGCCTGCTCGACGCCGACGGCGGCTTCCAGTGTATCCTTTAAAGCACTTTCGGGAAGGAAAGTAGTGTATTCTGAGCCATCAGCTTCGCTGATCTGCTTCTGGAGAAAGATGTTGAATGGTAGTGAAAACGAGTTAGGAATATGACCAGAAGAAAGACCGGGACGAGGTTCTGGGGCTGCACCGGTAAACCTGAAATGGCATATGATTAAAACTGGCACGCAAAGCTAAATCCATCCAAATCGTTCACCTTTCCTTTGATCGAGCATCTAGAACAAGCTCCGAGGCCTTAGTGGAGATATCAAGCGAAGAGTTTGAAACCATTTGTTCGTAGTCTATTTGCGCATGAGCATCCAAACATTTGAGTAATTATACCGGTCACTGACCTCGAATGCTTTGTTGGTCGAAATTGGGTATGGAATACATTGTGCTATGCTGTTGGGGCTTCCCAGTTTCTATCTTCAAACCTTCATCTTTCCATCGTGGTAGACCTCCATTCAGGACACTCGACCTGTCATGCCCAAATGCACGGAACATGAATAGCGCTCTCGGGGAAGAAAAGATGCCGTGTGTGTCGTAGATCACAACATGAGTGGAGTGGGTGATGCCATATTGTCCTTGGAGAATGAGGATATAAGTAACCTTTCAAGCTACGTCTCTGACATTCTTACCACATGCCTTAGCGAAAGCTTGCGGGTCCGGCATCATGTGCTTAAGACCAAGCGGATGGGGACTTGCAACTTCGTCCAGATCCAAGAATTGAGCTCCTGGGATCCGTTCCTTGAGGTATTCCGCTTGACCATTGCGAGGAGAGTTTGGCATAAACCAGGACGCATCTAGAAAGACTACATCTTTCTCTGTATTCCTCAGATCTATGCATTGGCCGGGATCTACAAGTAATCTCCCTGACCGGCATGGTGGCAAGTTTCTTGTTCGTAATATTTTGGAAAAATCCTGACGGAGCACCGAGGTCATTACGTTTGAGATTAACCAACCATTGATAGAACCGGGACCCCCTAGACAAAATATGACTAAATACAACTAGCCTTATTCCCTCAAATCTCCATTTCTCCCTTACGTCCGATGCCGTCAGACCAGAGTACTTGGCTTGTTTCAGTGCCTCAGGATGGCGACTCCGAAGGTCTTATAGAAGAGATTACCCGGAGGCTGACCTCGCAAGCGAGATCACCCTCGAGGAGGGTGGCACAATTGAACATCCCATCGTTCAAGGTTTGGAATAGGGGATCTCCCATCTATTTCTACTCACCTAGCATCCAGTAGACAGGAACTCTTGATTCTCTGATTCACCTTTCAGAGGACCTTTCCAAACAAGAGGCCTACTTCACAGCGACTGTCGCGAAGATCGTTGATACTCTGAGAAGCTTGCTGAATAACGATGCATCCAAACTATCTCAACATGTACTTGTCGACGAGCAGACCGTAGATGATTACTTGTTCAAGAATTGGGAGTGGAATGAAAGTCGTTACAGTATTCACAAGAGTTTACCCGCTATCGTTGACGTACTCAACAAGGTATGCTAATTTGTATCCTGTCCTCACACTCGTTATAAAAATTACTGGGATCAACTAGGAGACAGCCTCCATTGATAATGCGATGAAAATGAAGCTCAACAACTACAACCTCGTGAAAGGTTCTCTTACTCAATTGCAGCGAAAGCAGATGTGTGTGTTTTACTGTCCGTCACGAGCGATTAAGCTAATACTACAGGCAGGGGGGATCTCTCTGTTCGTTCACTTGTTGATGTTGTATCCGCACAAGACTTCATACCGGAGTCAGAATACATGGAATCCGTGCTAGTCGCAGTTCCAAGGTAATTCAAATTTTCTCTTTTATCTCTTTTGGATATTCAATCAGCCGCTAGAAATCTGGTCAAGGAGTGGAACAGTACCTATGAAAGGCTAGTACAGATGGTGGTGCCCCGATCTTCAAAGTATGCCTTAGGTGTCGTTGAGTATTTCTATACTCTCATCTTGATCACAGGATGATCCAATCAGACGATGAATTTACACTCTTTGTTGTTGTCATCTTCAAACGCGTTCACGATGAATTCGTTCAGAAATGCAGAGATCACAAGTAGGGCCTAATCTGCTTTCCAGTTTAACCATTGCCTAATCTTCCCAAGATTCATAGTTCGGGAATTTACGTTCTCTGAAGCAGAGATCCAGAAACAACAAGAGGAGCTTTATACAGCGAATTCGACAGAGAAAGAACTTTGGGTAGGCTTTTGAGCTTACTTGGAAGTCCTCGGGAAACACTGATATCACGTTAGACGGAACTTTTGCGTCTCTCACGCATCAACTTCTCTGAGGCGTTCCAACTTCTTGTACACCTCAAAGTTGTTCGTTTGTTTGTCGAGAGTGTCCTTCGATACGGTCTCCCCGCTAGTTACACAGGGTTGATCATCAAGGTAATGTATCACGCTTACACTAGTGCCCACAACAAGGAATTCTCACTTCCCCAATTTCTAGCCAGAGCCTCAGTCAATGAAGAAAACATTCAATGTGCTTCAAACTCAGTTCGCCTATCTCCGTCCTCGCTCAAATCAAAAGAGCCACGGGAAGCAAAGCGTCAACGACGAATATGTGGGCGAGTATTCTGCCTTGATGGAGCAGGAGTTTTTCGACTTCGTATTGTTTGAGATTCCCTGGATTGTCTAATCTTCATTGCTATTTCATGACTTCTTCCTCCTCCTACCCTCCGGTGTGATGAAGCTCTTCCGATTTGAAGTATACACAATAATAAATTCGATTAGTAATAAGTATCCAAAGAACCAGCCCGTTGAATAGCTGAGTAGTCTAAGACCAGATACATGTACATGATATGATGGACATGAAATAAGGATGCTGGGATAATGAAGGGGGAATATGAATGCGGGGGTGTATATACATACATGAAGTGGTCACATATGTTGTCGAGTATGAGTAGGATACAAGCAGAGGGGCAGGGAAATCAGATGAAATGCAACCCGACGAGGAAAGACCAGAGCAACAAGACAAGAACCAAGGTAATGCGAAAGGAGGATTTGTGGAAAGGGCGAGCGTAGAGGCAGTAAAAAAGAAAAGAATCAATGAAGGGAAAGATATTAGCCCATTATTGAATTCAAAGAAACTACTGGAACATGGAGCGATGCTAGAAACGCAAGTAGGTAAATGGAAAATGTATCTGTATGAGACAACCTGCACATGTGGCATCAAATGCAATAAAAGCAGCATAAGATCTCTAGGAGACAATAACAGAAGGCCAGATCTACAATCCGAGGTTAGAAAGCATCTTTGAGACATCTTCCGAGTTATTATCCGGCGTTCGACCAGGTCTCTGACGAGTCGGTGAAGGACCAGATAATCTTGCAGCAGAGGGGACGATAGATGGAATACCGCTGGCAGTGATACACGAACCAACGATGCAACCAGCGGTTGGAGTCAAACTTGCTTGAGGAACGCCTGTTGAAGATGGCCCATACACACTCGGAAACGAAGGTGTAGTTCCAGAGATAGGACTGATATCGCCACACGTGTCATTACCCGCTGTTGAAGTCGTTGGTGAATCCGGCGGCACCATCCCAGAATTTGATTCAGTGATCTTTGAAAGCGAGTATGTAAGATCAAGCGATTGTGCTCTGTTTGTTAAGGAACGAGGTTTGAGTGACTGATCTTTGAGTTTGGCCTCGAGAAAAGAATCAGAACCACGTTTAAATGCATCTTCCATTGTATGTTTTGTACGGCTAGATACTCCAGAACCCTGAAGAATGTGGCCCGTGGAGTGATGATTCCCACGGCAAGACAAAAAACGACTTACAATTGGGGGTAGGGGTCCACTAGGTGACCAATAATCTATACCGCCTCCAGAAGGCCCAGAACCAAGGTAACTCGACTCTGAATGATTATGATCGTCGAAGATGTAGGAGTTCACAGGAGAATGAAACAGTGCTTTGACATCGGGAGATGAGTTTGCAAGGCGGAGTCTCCGGTCGCCTATGAATTCAGACCTGTTAATGTCCATCGACTCTGCATAGGCTATGAAAAATTGAATATCCGGTGATGGAAGTTACTGAGGATAATTTCTTACCATGCCCACGAGTGCGAGCGGTCGATAGAACCTTGCTATCGAAATGAGGGAAGGCATCGGCGAAGGAGTCGCCACGCTTGTGACCTTGTGACGTCGGGGAAGGATAGACATGAACTCCCAAATTTTGAAGGAATTGCTCCAACATCTCACGGGCCGCAATGAGGAAATCGGTGTTGCTACGTTGGCACCTGAACTTGAACGAGTAATCGATAGGCGTTTCAGAACTAGATGCGCCATTCGCCAGAAGTGTCTGTTTGAAATTCGGGATAATGGACACCTGTAGTTCGCGCTTAGCACGCTCCACAAGGTCGATGAAATCAGGAGTGCTGCAAAGGCAAACGAGGTCAGAGTTCGGAGGGACGGCCATGTCTGCTTCAAAAGGCACATGATCCTATCAAGGAATGAATTGAACTTCACCAGATTGAGGTTGCGAGGGACATACTAGTAACATAGCGGCTGCGATTTGGACTTGACTCTCTGGACCATAAATGGTAACTACGTCAGATGCAGTCTCCTTGTCGGGGAACCGCACACGGGAATTGGTTTTCATTTCAATATCATGAATGAAGATACCCTTCTCGCCCAATAGTATTCGATGGTATTTTCGAGGGATGGAGGCAGTCTCGTTCACAAAATCCTTGTCCTAGGCAGGCATCAGTCGACGTCCAAGAGTTGGAAGAGGAATGCAAACCTTGGGATTTACGAGTTCCATCACTGACTGTTTGAGATTCTCGAGATTGATCGCATTTTTGGCAGGAGTGCGGGCCACCACGTTATCGTCGTTATCGTTATAACCACCCAATGCCGCAAATTCCTCTGCATTCGAGAACTTGACATAAACACCATACTTTTTCATGATACGTTGGATACTCCGACCACCAACCCCGATTATACGTTTGTGGTAGGCTTCAGGGACATGGAATGAGATTTCGGCAGGCAATTCCTCCTGGAGAAGTGACAGGCCCTGAAGAACGGAGCTATCGGGACTCGATATATCTATCAAGAAGTTGTAGTCATTAAATGTCTCAAACTTAATCTTGACGTTGGTAGTTTGCATAATTTTGTTTATTTTTCCGTTCTTTTTCCCGCTGATGAACTCCCGATGTTCGTTCGCCAGCTCAATCTGGAAACGGATCTCATGATGGAATGTCTAAGAAATTTATCAACATTAGACACTGATTTCAACTAACAATACTCGCCTTAACCATTTCTAAGTCTAGCACCATGTTTACAGCGGCACATACTTCGTGTTCTAGCCCGTGCATCTCAAAACACATACTTTTGAATACAGCCTCAGCACCAGTCGCAACGGATATTTGATTAAGAAGGGTAGTGACGTTAGATGGGTTTAGAGTAGCAGGTGGAAGGAGCGCATTAAATTGAATGGGCAATAACCAGAAAGACCCAACATAAGATTGACATGCCTAGACAGATGACGTAAATGTTGGTTCATGAGAGGGCTGCCACAACATACTAATTGCATAATGGATCTAATTGTGCGTTGAACGTTCACTTTTGAGTCGCCGAAGACAGACAAAAGGCTAGCAGAGCTTCCTAGGGAAGGAAACTGGATGAAAGTAGAGTTGTCACTCATGATTGATTTGAGATCTTCCGCACGGTCGGTAATCATCCAATCGAGCTTGCGCGGAAGAATTGCCGTATCTTTCGACAACGTGTTGTTACGCTGATAATATGTACGTGAAAACTTTTTCATGCACCATTAAAGGTATTACACACCTTGTTCAAAGAAACCTGATACAGCATATCTCGCGCCCGTTGCACACCAAAAAATTCGCCAGTGATCCAGATAGTATTGGGCCCCAGCGTCCCCGTTCCCGTCGGATCAGAGGCAAAGACTCCTTGTAGAGGAGAAGGAAAGTAGATATTTGTGGCCGTTTCTTCCTGGATAGTTTGGATTACATGCCGCTTCTTGCCCGCAATGATGGGATGCATTTTATGATCTATGTCGCAAATCTCAGCGTGAAGACCACTCTGGGATGAAAAGCGGCGTAAGAGACAGGTGATGATAGATAATTCATGACTCACCAGTTCATCCAGCATGACCAGCAGGCGGACGCGGGCAAGGTCTACTGCATCCTCCGTGCCAGTGATAACGAGTTCACAAACGCGTTCTGTTTCAAGACCTGACCAGCCGCCATTGAGGCTGATACCATCAGGGGGAGTACGGTTCACGGCGGAAAGAGGACTGTTGACAACGGCGATATGTGCGAGCGTCTCAGACGCAATATCATCCAAACGACGGCGGACTTCAGGCTTGAGGGTTGGTTTAGAAAAAGGAGAATCAAGGATCTCTGAGCGGGAGACTTTAATTGCGGCCCGATGCTGTCGAGGAGTCAAGAGAGATCTAAGAAAACTCAGACAGGAGACCTACCTGGATGGGACAGTCCTTGAGGATAAGACCTCTCGTGAGCATGACCTGCTGGTATGTGCCTGTGACGTGAAAATTGTAGGCCGTGCCATGGTCAATGGGATAGTAAGAAACATGGCAGCCATGGAGCTGCATGGCTATGACGACGAGTTTCTGAACTGCATCTGCGTCAGAGGTAAGATGCTCCGGCAGAAGGGGCGGTTTATATGGTTCATGGTGGTGGAAATCTCTAGAGGGAGCAGTGGACAGCATATGTCGCGACCGACGTGGATAGACAAAGGAGGTTGTGTAGGCATCCATCGTAGTGGTGAGGGTATGAGGAGGAAGGGTATTACTGATCAGTCTTTTTCGAAAAGGAGACAATATATAATCGCATTTTGTCTCACTTCAATGAAAAACATTTTTATTCCAAGTCCATGATAATAATTAACTACCGTCTGCATACTTTATCGCCTTGGATAGCAATTTATCTACCGGGCCATGCTACTTGTAAATTATCCTCCTCCTGCTCCCGCATCTGCTCGTCCTGGAAGTCAAACAACTTGTAGTAGCATGCCAGCCCAGGCGTCGAGAAATGCTGATATGGATTCGATCGCTCCAGCTTTGCCCCACATCGGTAGCAAAAATGTTGCCCGCATTGCCAACATGTCATCTGCAATTATTAATTTCAGCCTCTTCATTCTTCTTCACTGACTCAACACCTACATGGTTACACCCTAAATTTTTTTCCACATGGATCTCGCACCCTGGGCAGGCCATCGTTGAGGCTTGTAGCCAGCGCTTATTTGCCAGCTCTTCCTCGTACAAGCGCACGAGGCGCTTGATACTATTTCGGCCGTATGTTTTTTCTATGTATTCGCGTTCTGACGATCCATCCTGGGCCGCCAGATACTCAAGGACGACCTTTTCCGAGTATGCGATCGGGCACTCAGTGATCGGCCCATGCCTAAGCTTTCTCAGCATTGCGTCGTTAGGCGGATGTTAAAATTGACTGCTTGCCATGTCCTCCGACAAAATGCACAGAATGTGAAGCCACATTTGGGGCACTGCCGAAATCGCTCCCATCCTGTCCCTTCCTCCGCGTCTGAAGGTTTGATTACGGGAGTTTGGCAATGTTCCAAGGGACAATGTAGGATAGATGGATCTACACCATGGTTAGTCCGCTTGTGAAGGTGTCCGTGGGTCCACTCGCCTCCTTCCAGATTTCTCTTTTCTCGAAGCCATCGCCAACGTTGCAGGTTGCCTTCCGAGACCACACGTGCAACTTCCTCTTCCTGAGCCTCCCGCCCCACTTTCACGCAATCTGGGTCAGCACAGCTCACTCGTCCTACGTCACCCTCTTCTATACATAATTTCCAGAAATCCTCGAGGCATGATCGACAGAAGACATGAGCACATGACAGCTGCAGACACTTTGATCCCTTCCGGCTTGTCAAACATATCGAACATAGATATGAGTTTTTTCGTGAACTCGAGTGATTTTGATGACGTTTCATGTGCTTGTAATACTGATACCAGAGCATGTGGTGCCGTGTGATAAATTCTACAGGCGGTCAGTACTCTCTGGAGTCTTAATCGAAAGACATTACGGACAGAATAGTTTCATCATCTTCATGCCATAGCATGTCAAGCTCAGACAAAAACTCTCCCGTGCGGATGTACTCTATCCAGTTATAGAGAACACCTTCGCCGGCTCGCCATTGGCTCCTCAACTTGCTTTGGAGCTCTAATAAAGGTTTGGATAGCCAGGAATGGGTAGCACGAAGAGACAATATCCGAGGAGGAAAAGTAATTGGATATCCTTGGGGTAGAGACAGCTGTAATAGAAGTGGTGGCAATGTTGATAGCCTCACTGATTGGCTAGGCAACACCTTACTGCTACTTGACAAAATCTGTGGCTCGATTTTGACCAAACGTGTGCCATTAAATTCTACTGGGATCTCCAGTCTAAGCAACCCGTTGTTCGTCTGACTTGCTACGCATTCTGGATATATTGACTGTAGTAAGCAAATGAGAATGGTGCAGTAGATCTAAGAGAAGACACCTACCTCCAGTACCTCACATTCCTCTTGTTGCATTCTGAGACATGTTTCCAACTCTACACTGTCTTCTGACATATCGTAAAAAGAGAGAAGTCTTATAATTGTCCGGAGTTGGGGCCGATTCACCTGCACCTATCTTAAGGTTAGGAGTCTTTTTTTAAACGTTCTCTTCACATCTTCTGTACTGAATATCAACAACTGAACAAAAACAACTTATATGACGACGATTCAAGAGTTTATTCGTGCCTTGAAGGCGTCTTCGAATCCTCCTGTACCTGGAGGACGGACTAAGATTGAAATAGCTCGACATGCCTGGGACGACAACACTTTTTTCTTGCCGAGCAAGGCTCAAGTTATTGCTGACTGGCTCTTATCTACCTTCCTCAAGGACAAATTTCAATCAACGTGGGCACTGAGCATCTCTTGTTTCCGACTTCTACTCATCGATTTCATTAGGTCTACGAGCTCTATCTTTAATTCCAGTCATTGGGAATTACTTCTGGATGTGCTTACATGCCAAGGTCCTCTCTCAACATGGCTTCCGTCCCTCCTTTATCGTACACCTCTTCTGCCAGTTCTGTCTGCCTTTATGTCAAAATTTGGAGAAGCTGGATCTCCAGTGGAACTGTCTACCGTGGTGTACTCGTGTGTCAGTAGATTATGGACTCTCGCCGAATCCAAGATGTTACTCGAAGACTTAGCAGAACTCTTCAGCTTGGTATTGCGAAAAATAGATGAAGGACATCTGACTTCGGGGATTATCAGCATTGGTATCCTTGTTACCTCATCGTATCGCACCTCACTAGGGAACGTCGCAAACAAGAAGAAGGTTTGTTCCCCCGCACTGACAATTTGTAGATCTTTCTGACCGTTTATCCCTAGTTCTTCAATCTATTCTTCCAATCAGTTTTTCCCTGTTGGCTGCGTGTTCTTTCGCAATCCCTTCCATTATTAACAAACTTTTCGCCCGAAGAAGGCAGGGCCGATTCTCTCTACAAAGACATATACGATGCAGGCAGGGATACGCTTTTTAATCTTGATACCCTCCGTCAATTGTGCGAAGATCACCCAACAGATCAATCTACCACACTCTTCAAATACCTCCAGACAGCTTGTTCCTCTTCTGAATCTCAAGCCGTTTTGTCAATTATACCAAGGATATTTCTCTCGTATGTGCAAGCAGTCAAACGGCACCGTGGCGTTCTTTTCAGTCAAACTTCAAAGGCTATCGGCGCCGGGTTGAATGACGGGATTAATGCTGCATCGATCAGGTTTCTTGTGAATTGCGAGGCAGTAATCGCTTCCGTTGATAAAAGTGGAGAGATACGCAAGGAAATCTGGGATGCAAGGTTCAGACTGTTGGAGGGCGTTTATGAGGAAAAGTTGTTCTATACTCAACAAGGAGATGCTCTCCAAATATTGGGAACCATTATTCAGGGTGCAATGTACATGCTTGAACACTCGTGGCAAGGTCGGTCAGTCTATTTGGCCATCCATGCAAACTTGATTCATATTCTCTCATTAGCTGAATACGGAGACGCGATCTCGCTTGCTGTCAAATGTCTATTCAAAATTGGTCAAATCGATTGTGACCTTCTCCTCCCTTCACTTCCCCGCATCCTATCACTTGTACTTCCTGTAAGTCTTTTGCCCTATTCTCCTGACACTCTGATGGCTTTTACTATTAGATATCGTCCACAGACTCAGCAACAGCATCCTTCCTTGACCTTGTTCTCGATTATCATACCAAGACCCGTACTCTCAGCGACCACATTCATAATCTCTTTACCGCCTTCTTATCAACCTCCTTCCCGTCTCAGGATATTGGTGACATGCATGAAATATATATTCAGTGTTTTTCAGGTCATGTTGTAAGTAACCGGCATCTTGGAAGGTTGGGCCGCGCAGTCAGGACGTTCTTGACACCTGGACAAACGCTCAGATGTGTCGAGATGATATTCGAGACAATAAGAAATAGCTGGCAAGCCTTTTACGATGTTTTGAAGGGAATGGACGGTGTCAAGGAAAATGCGATGATTGTTGATTCTGGGTTTGATTTTCAAGGTCCTAAAGCCCTGGCCGTGTCACTCTCATTGCAAGTATATTTAACTCTTTTCATCCTCTCCAATCTGTCAATGCAACATCTTACGGAAGAGTCGGCGAAGAGTGTGTGTTGTCTGGTTTCTGACTTTAGGGAACAGACTGTCCGCAAGGCTTTGCTCAAAATACTCAGAGTGAAACGACTACTCCCCGAAGAGGGAAGAAGAGAAGAAAATCTGTAATGGCTACAGATGGGTGGGAAATGCAGATCGTTGCTGCTGCCCTGCTGAGGGTTGAATATACACTGAGTATTACAAAGATTACTACCGCACAGGAAAGTATGGTGAAAGTCATCGAGCAAGCGAAGGAGGTTATCAGCCCAAACGGCAGAAATGGTCAATTGATTGCAGAATTAGAACTTGAGATTGTGAGTCGTGATTTCGAAGTCGATTACATTTTGTTCATATCCTCCTTGGCAGTTCAGGATTCTGTTACACTACCTTTCTCAGATTGATGTCCAACAAGGCGCCTCGTCTCGGATTCTCGATATTGTTCTCTCATACCTCAACGGCGCCTTCAAACCCACAGGCACGACGTGGTCTGGTCTGCCTTGCCACTTGAATAGCCCCGAATCAGGTGCATTAGCTTTATTACACCTCGTTCTTGAAAGATGGCTTTTCTTGATAGAGTAGGTCTTCTTGCACCAGTGTTGTCCAGTTGTCTCATATCGGGATTAGTCAACTAGCGACCTCTTTCCAACTGACCAATATCATTCAGCTTATCCTGAGCATCGACCTCAAATCTGTAGCAAATATTCAAAATGAAATTGATACGGAGTTACGTCCGGAGTGCCTCCTTCTTCGTCTTCTTCATTCTGCTGAATTTTGGGAAATGCAGAACCTGAGATGTAAGAGGTGTCCTTGTCTTGGATTTGTTTTTTGACTGATTGACTGTAGCTGCTATGTTATCACATCTTACTGAGGTTACCAGTACCACAACTGCTCAAATTCAGAAGAGTGAATTGGCTGTATATCACCTCCTCCTTTATGTTCCAACAGAGTACCTCACTAAGAATGCTCGGACGTGTCTTGTCAAAAGAGCCCATGAAGCAGACTTTCAGCTGGTCAAGGGTTTCGTCGAGAAGGAGAAATGGATGGAGCACGACTCAGACCACCAGAAATCCACACTACGAAATCTAGTTACTCTGCGAGTGTTCCTAAGGAGGGATGATTGGACTCGTGAGTTTTGAGCGTATATCGGTGAGCATGAACCATGTCGAGGCCTCTTTTCTTAGCTCTGATAGATGACAGGATGTTGACTTGGGTGGATTTATTGTCCACCTCACGACATTCGATTGTGGAATGGAAGGCCCAGAATATGATTTTTTCGTCCAGTCTACTCTTGATCTGACTGTTACATGTTTCAGGTGTGCTGATGACTTTTTTACATCGGTCGAGTCCTAACGCCTTTACATCAGCGAAATCCTGAGAAAAGCAAATTCCTATCCAGATTCTTTGTTGAGGATCTTCTCTTCCTTCAATGAGTGTATGACTCTCGTTAGGAACGATGGTGGTCGACAGCGCTTACAGTCTCAAATCATCTATAGTCTGGTAGCTGAGGTTCTCAAACTAAAGGATAGTGCAAGGTAATCTGACCTCTGCTACCTGGGACGGTCACTGACAATCCCATCAAGTCTGCCTTCTGATTGCATCAGTTCCTTGCGTACATTCCATAATCGTCTAAGCTCGACAATCTCACATTATGTGAAGCATGTCAACCCGTCCAACCTGACATACTACTCGGAGAGTTTGACTGGATGGTGCTGCGTGCTGAATTTGAGAAGATGGTTGGGCGAGAATCACCCTGGTGGGTCCTTCCTCATTTACACCACCTGATGCTGACCTTTGTGGTCCAGAAGATGACACCTATATTGGAAAACACTTTGTCTCTGTTGCTACTCGATCTAGCCAGTTAGCGGACGATTGTAAAATCTCGATATTTGCCATCCTTCGGGCAGAAATGTCCCTTCTAGTTGAAGAGGAAAATCGACGAAGACAGTTGGATCTGATGATTGCGGCTTTCGTTGTGTTTCATGGTACTTGCAGCGACGTTGGTGAGTTACTTTGTTAGCTCTTTGTCCAAGCTACTCATCATCATTAGCTCGTAGAGATTTAGATATCCATGTATCTGCGACATCTAAACTTTTAGGGATAGATGACTACTCATATACCCTTGACTTAATTTTAGAATCTTTGTCGCCTGGCTCTCTACCCGTGGATAAACTTGCAATTGTTGTCCATCTCGCCAACCTACTCCTCAAGAACAATCCACCTTGTGAGTTTGAACCTGGAGTCTAGTTTTTACTTCCTGAGAAAGCGATCTCTGAAAGATGCTTTCAGATGCGCTCAGGTGTATGCAAGCATTCTCAACTCAGTGTCTGAACAAGTTTTCCGAAGATAGCACATTCACGCGGGAGAATGCCGCACTGCGTCTACTGATACTTGAGTTCGTGGAACAACAGTGCTCCGAACGGGTAGGTGCTTGATTTTGTGGGTTTTATAGGTTGCACTAATTTCGGAGAAAGCCTGCAACGCTGCGTCCGATCGATATCGGAAGCATATTCATGATCATTTTTAGCTTCCTCAGACCTTCAGAAGAACATGATGAAAGGACTATACCAGAGGTCTTCCACAAGATTATCACTAGCATCAGTGCTCTTGTCCGCCTTCGGAGAGACCTCATGGTCTCCGTCCTACCTCATTTCAGCCTCGTTCTAACCAAGTTGATCTCTCTGATACGCAGCTGTCGCCCCCAGCTAGGCTCCAAACAAACAGATATGGTTATGCGGAATTTCCCTCGATGGGTAGCCATCGGCCAACCTTTAGGACCGGCAGAGGGCCGTATGTTGTCCCGCCTGCTCGAGACTCTGATCGTGAAGACTGTGGTTCGAACTCATGTCTCCAGCAAATTACAAAAGGCCGAATCACTTGCAAAACCATTGTCAAAGCACGCAGCCTACGCTCTGGCGGCCTACATCGAGGCATTCAATGATCCGCTCTGTATCATCCAGATGGAGATACGACAAGAATTTGAACCAGGGCTCTATGCTTTGTGTGAAATAATGGGTGAACATGCCAGGGACGCCCTGTATGTTAGTCTTGACAATAATGGCAAAGCTGTTCTGAAGATGATCTGGAAAGAATATGGGAAGCAGCGCTATGTTGGTAGAGGATAGATTATTAGATGACGTCTGTATGAGATGCGCGGTTGGTCTACCGTTCTGATAACATGTTCCCAAAGTCACAACCTTCTTTCTCATGGACTGACTTCTATGTTATTGCTTCTGGGCATATTTATCTAAATTTCGTCACCACGGCCAAGTCGTCTCCCTACACAACGCGGACACGCATTTCAGTGCCAGGAAAAAAACAGAAATCAAAGAGTATTTGCATTTGAATTCAGATTGGAGGGAATAGCTTTTCCTTCTGAGGATGAAAGGTTGACTTTTGTCCGTACCCTGGAAGAACAGGATCGAGTAGCCAGAAACCAATTATTTACATTTCAGACAAGATAATTAAAAAGGAGGATCTCATTCCCAGGAATGGATAGGAGAGTTGCGGGCTTGGGAAGTTCACAATTGTGATATGACATCGTGTTAGATTCAGAAATAATTCTTTGCCTGATGAAAAAAAGAAAATGCCTCAGGACTAAATTTAGATATGAAGGTGTTCAGGGTCCTGGATCAATTGTTCAGCCAATCGCAGAATTGCGACCAGCTCAAAGGCCTCTCAGCCTGCCTGTTTAGGAATTGACGGGCTTTCGCATATAAAGCCTGCGTTGAAATTCCTGTGCAATCATCCGATCTTTATCCTTCCCTCTTCCTCTCCCTTTCTGCCCAGTTTTCCTCATACGGTCTCCTTTCTTGTACATGACCAAGGAGCTCCCTTACTCCATGGCTTTGGCTTCTAACTTGGGCGCAAGACCTTATAATTAACGATATTCGGCATCCGTGCTCGTGCTCGTGCTATACCTGATCATCACCCTGGCAAACCTGCCAGATCAGTGCCATTTCTCAATTCCGCGCCAATTTTCTGACCATCCCATCCTTGCGTTGTGGACACAGCTCAAGTGTGAATGATGGTGAGGGGTTTCCTTGATCACAGTTGTGCCGTTGGACCAGCCTCTAAACAATAGAAGGACATGGAGCATCATCATCGTTGCTCATCAATGTTCTTCAATGTTCCTCTCTGTTCGTCACTACCTGACCGCCGTTTGGTCTCTGCAACTAACCAGCAAAGGTCAAGATTTTTCCTGACCTCCACCACAGCCTCGCTCAAGTGCCTTGAACCTACTCATCGTTGTCCACCACGTGAGCAGTTCCCGAGTCATTCCCCGAGTCAACGCCAAGCTTTTCGGGTCGCATGGTTATCCCAACCGCTGTTTACGGTGTCAAGCAATCGTCAAGCAGTCATCGGTCTTCGTTCATGCATCCCTTATTAGGTGAAGTTCCCGAGTCAACTCTGATCATGCAGATGGCTCGGGAACGCAGAGGCTGGCTCGGGAACTCATCACATTTGGCTGTTCGTGGTGTCTGAATTGAATTCAAATTGATACAGGCGGATAATCCGATGCGATGGATTGTTTACACTTCAGATTACCCGCAAAATACTATCGTATTAATAATTTATGGTTATTCAGGTATAAATTATCGTCTAAACGTTGATTTTCAGCCAATCGATAAACACTCGCTTGGCGTATCATTGAAGAACAGGCAGATTCTGTCGGTGGATGCATGATGCATGGTTTTGTTGAGTTGCCATAATCAAGCGCACCAGTATGCGCTTATCGATGCGGCAATTACTGGGTGTCCCTAGCTGCTTAGAGTCAGAGAGGATGGCCTTTGATTTTTTGAGCATTGTGTGAGGGAATAAAATTTATTAACTGAACATTAACGCTGACTTCAGAGTTTGTGGCAGCTTGTAACTCAGGTAGGTGATGTGTAGAGATTTGACAGTATGGCGTGTCATCGTAATCCAGCAATCTAAGATAGTGACTACTGAAGAGGAAATTTCAACATTATTTAGATACAATATTGATTTCTCCTGCTGTAAAACCTTGAGTGCTACGGGAGCAGGTAACCAATGATAACTCTTTCGAACAAATCTGAAAGTGGATCGTTGTTTAAAATGTAGAGTGTCAAGACTTTGTCTTCTTTCAGGCAATTAGTTCCGGACAGTAGCCTAGGTCAAATGTTTGAAATGAAATGAACTTGGGAAAAAATCCGGGAATTGCCGAGGTGACCAAGCCGAGCTCAGAAATCTCTATTAATCCTCAGCCCCTCCTCTTCAGTATGATTTATGACCCGACTACAGCTTCCAATCTTAAGCCATGGCTTGTCCGTACCTTAGAACCAATGTATGCCCATCTCGTGAATTTCTTCTGTGGCGGACGGCAACTCATGTCTTCTATCTAGATGCGACGCTGAACCGGGAGCATTGGCAGATTATATCCTAGCACTTTTAAAACATAATGTGGCCGAACACGAAATGCGGAAGGAGCTATTAGTTCAACTTGATGAATTCCTGGAAAAAGGTACACCTGATGCAAATTCAGGTTGATGAATCCAAGCTAACTGAACGTCAGAATGCCCATCTTTTGTTGAGACATTATTCACTGTTCTTCGAACAAAATCATATCTACCATATACTGCTGAAGCAACACCGCAAAAACCAATTGACAATGGCATTCCAATCCCACTTGACCTCATCGCATCTCCACCTGCAGACTCTGGCAATGATATGAACAGGAAGCGGGCGATGGAAGGCGATGACAGAGATGGTCGTCCGATCAAAGGAGCTCGTGTAAATACAGAGGATCAATTTTCAAGATATGGGAATGAAGGTCGGTCGAGTGGCCAGTGGGAAGGGAAGGGAGGCGAAGGCAGAGGACATGGTTATATTAACGGAGGGATGGACAGCTACAATACTCATATCATGGGACATGCGAATGGGAGCAGAAGGCCACAATCTTACCAACCGCCTGATCAGAAGAGGGGAATTTGTAGGGATTATCACAGTGAGTTTTGACTCCCTCTCAAAACGAAACATAGTATCTGATCAGGCTTCTAGACAATGGATACTGTGTCCGTGGTGTGATGTGCAAATACAGCCATGGTGGAGATGCTGTGATACCGGGGCAATTATATCCAATGCCATTCCTGCCAATGTTTCCTCAAGGGATGCCTTTTGTACCGGGCGGTGGTTATGATCCAAATGATTCTCGAATGGATATGCGCCCGAAGTACCAGCGTACCCCTATGCTCCCACGAAGTCAGCAAGAAGAAAGTGGTTTTGTTCGCGTTTCCGGTGAATTGCCCGTCATCCAGGATTTGACGCCTGCTACCCCAAGAGATCCCACAGACACTTCTTCCTCCGAAAACCAAACTCCAATCGAGGATATCTCAGCGGTTGGAAATGATCAAATGCAGTTCAAATCATCCGCGCCACAATTGGATGCGCCTTACAACACACAGCAAACATTTTCTGGAATGCCTTTCATAAATTTCATGCCTATGCAGCAAGCAGAGATGGGAATGGGCAACAACACCCGGGGTGGTTTTCGTGGTCGAGGTCGGGGTCGAGGTCGGGGCACGTTCGACGGAGAGGTGCATAATTTCCGACCCGAACGGAGAGATAGCAAAACGCTGGTCGTTGAAAGGATTCCTGAAGATAAATTATCACTGGAAAATGTTAATGATTGGTTCAAGCGTTTTGGCTCTGTGACGAACGTCGCTATTGATAAGGCAGGAGGGAAAGCGCTCGTCAGCTTTTCCTCGCACGACGAAGCGCATGCAGCTTGGAAGTCGGAAGATGCTGTCTTCAACAACCGGTTTGTAAAGGTATTTTGGCATCGACCAATGGAGGGACAAGGTCGGATTGGTGCCCGAATGCTGGCTGCATCCGCCGATGTATTAGCAAATCTGACAACTAATACGACACCATCTACTTCAATGCCTCTTTTGTCGCCAACAAGTGCGAAAACGAAGACGTCCTCTATACCTGCAAGCTCTGCTACCTCAGCATTAGCTGCAAAACAACGACAGCTTGAGCAGCAGATAGCTGAACAAAAATCGCTGATGACTTCACTCGAATCTGCGACGCCGGAGGATAAGAAGAATATCATGTCGCGATTACGAAGATTGGGCGAAGAAATGCGAACAGCCTCCGCTACTTCTCCATCAGTCTCGCAGACGAGTTTAGAACCACCTGTGCCAACAACTGATAATAAGGAGAAGAGGGTACGAGACAGACTTGACAAGGAATTAGAACTTCACAGTGCTTCAGACCCATCGTCATCTGTTCCAACATCGACAGAGAAGCAGGAGACGACCGAGGAGTTAAAGGCAAAACTAGAAAAACTTCAAGCCGAGGTACGGTCCATCCTGTATTACTGATTTTTCATTTTACTCAACATTGGACTTTCAAAGGCAGCAAGTCTGGGCTTGGATACGGGGCTCCCATCGGGAGACTGGCAAAGCAGCGCATCTCATAGAGGCGGCTACCGTGGACGTGTTAGAGGACGCAGTTTCTTCCGTGGTGCCCAACGGGGCGCACCACCAAAATTCAATATGACGCTGGACAACAGGCCAAAAAAGCTGTTGTTGAAGGGTGTGAAGAGCGAACAGATACAAGCAGTCAAGGATTGGTATCAAGTACGCCATTTTCTCGCCCTATGGGCCAAATATCCACTAAGAATCTTTAGACTACAGGTCAGTTGGATATGGTTGACTCTCAGGAGAACGGAGATATCGTCGTGTCCTTTAAGACTCGCGCAGGTGCAGAGCAGGTTGGTTCGATCTTGTATACCTTTATATACGTAGTCCTTATTGAATGGCATTCCAGGGTCTCGCAAAAGGGCAAGATATCTCAACTATTGGTCGGGTCTGGCTGACCTGGTATACCGGAAAGTCTTCAGCAACTTTGGTCCCAGTTTCGTCTGGCAAGGTGCCTACTGAGACCTCTGCCATTTCTGCGGGAAGCGAAAGTGGTCGACTTCGGACACCGGAAGCAGAGACAGAAGAGGAAATGGTAGTCAGAGGATGGGGCGGTGATGATGATGGAGATGGAATGGGGATGCTTTAACGATTTTCTCTTGCCGATGTTTGAGTCGTAATATCGGACTCGGGGGAGATAATTGCTCGTGATCTGTTCGCCCATTGCTCGCCCATTGCTCCCAGCATTTTCATCACTGTCTGTATTGCAAGTTCGTTTACTTCAACTTTGGCCTCGTGCTATTGCTCTCTTGTGGTCGTCTTCGACTGTATTTAACGTTATATAACAACCCAGTAAAGACCTCTGTTGGAACGGTCACTACATTGTGTGATGCTTTTCTTGTTCATTTTTTCAGGAGAACTTGTGTGTATCCTTCCTTGTATGCATGTCTCTTACCCAAGCAATGTGTTGGAATGTGAGTACATGATTACTTAATTTCACCTTGTATTGCCACTCCACTGTTTGCATCTCTGATTCTTGGTTACTTCTGTGCATGGAGAGCTCCATAGTTACATCTAAGGCTTTTTTCATAATTACAGTAAATACAATAGTGCACTAGGATCAAGTTTCTCCTCTTTGGTGTTGCAGTATGCATTGAGGCTGGCTCAGTGAAAGGATTTGAACTGTTACAAGCAAAGAAGAGCAATTATGGTCCTCAATTGCATGCCAAAGAGTATCAGGGATGAGAGATATGTCAAGTAGGAAGGGGATAGCAGCATGGGAAGGCTATAATATGCTGTGAATTACTATGATTATACTATGAGTACATACTCCAGGTTCTGGAAAATGATGCAATGAGTGGAGTTGGAGAGTTATCACAAATGGCCACTTACTGATTTGTGATTGGTTGATTTGGTAATCAAAGTGCTCAAAAAAGCAAAGTTAAACAAGCAACAAAAGATGTTGTTAAGTCTGAGGTTTATCCTCAGACATACAGTCCTTAAATACATGATTGTGGTAGTCTATGCACCAGGACAGCCTACTACATGATCACTACCTATTGTTCTACATATAGGAGTGCTATTATTGTAAGGACTTAGACTGAGATGTCTTAGAACTACTCCTAGTCTGAGTTAATAAGGAGAACTTGATGGAGTTCCTGTTAAATTTCCTATACTACTTATATAACTACTATATGGTCTGTGCACTATCTTCCCATGGTTCCTATATGACTTAGTCATATGATGTCACCTGACTGTGACTCATAATCCTATGACTCTGTGACATTTAGTTACATGATACTTTCTCATACTCCATTCTTGTATAGTAAGTCTAGAAAAGAAAAGAAAAGAAAAGAATAACTTTAGCCATTTTGCCAAGTTATGACATTATCCCCCTCTTAAGTTTCCTCGTCCCAAGGATTTCCCTATAACTCATAGTATGGATCAACCATATTGCCCATCTTCTCATCGTCTTTTTCTGTTCACTTTCTTATCCCTGATTTATCTTCTTCTTTCTTAATCATCTCCATTGTTCTTCTTTTCTTAGATCATCCTCCTTTCCATTGTCTCTAATTTCTTTCTAACCTTCCCCAGTATTCTTCATCATATTTCTTATCTGACCATCCAAACAACTTTTTTGCCGTAAATCTCTCTGGCAATTCTCCCCTCTCAAATATTCCTTTTTCTCTTTCTTGCCAGTTTACTTCCTCTATGTCCTGTCAATACTCTCTTTCAAATTCCTCAATTGTTTTCTTTGCATTTTCCAGATTTTTTCTTTTTTTCCAAGTGTTTGATTCTGCTGTGAATCCTTTCCATTGTACCAGGTATTTGTCCTTTCCTCTAATTCACTGCTTATTCAAAATCTTCTCTACCTTCCATTCTTCCTCTCCATCAATTATTACTGGAGCTGGTTGCTCCCTTTTCTGCCCTTCTACTTGCCCTATATATCTACATATTCTACTAACATTGACTATTGGATGTATTTTAATTGTATTGGGTAGCTCTAATTCTACTACATTCGATGATACAATTTTCTTTACTTTGTAAGGCCCCACAAATCTTTCCATCAACTTTTCTGTTCTTCTCCTAACTATTTGGTACTTTAGATCTTTAGTGCTCAACATCACTAAGTCTCCTACTTTATAGTCATCGACCTCTCCTCTCTTTCTGTTTGCATACTTTTTTATTTTCTCTTGTGCTTTCCCTAGTGCCACTCTTACTTCTTTCTGTATTTCTTTCATCTTTTCAATAAATTTCTTTGCTCCCTTGTATTTCCTCTTCTTTCTTCCTTCAAACCCCATCCTAGGATCTTGCCTATAATTTGCCTTAAAAGGTGTTATTTGAGTACTCAAGTGCACTTTATTGTTATATGCAAACTCCGCTGTTCCCAACCATTTAGGCCATTGTTCTTGCCTATAATCAATAAACATTCTCAAGTATTGCTCTAACTCCTGGTTTACCCTTTCTGTTTGCCCATCTATCTGTAGGTGAAATGCCGTCAACAATTTACTCTCAATCCCCAACATTCCATTTAACTTTCTCATCAACCCTGCCACAAATTGGGGTCCTCTATCTGAAATGATGCTTTCCGGTAGCCCATGTAGTTTCCATACATTATCTCTAAACAACCTTGCTAATCCCTCTGCCAATGTCTTCTCTGTAGTTGGTATAAAATGGACCATCTTGGTTAACCAATCTACTACTACTAGAATACTATCGTATTCCTGCACTAAAGACAACTTAGTAATAAAGTCTGCCGATATATGTGTCTACAGTTTTTCTGGAATTGAGTTTGGCATTAATTTTCCTGCTGGTTGTTCTATGCAGTTTTTATTGCACTGGCAAGCATCACACCCCTTTACATATTATTTCACCTCTTTAGTAATCCCTGGCTACCAAAAGTTTTGAGTGACCAGTTCTACCGTCTTCTACTATCCTCTATGTCCTCCTACTAGCATATCATGATGTAGTCTGATAATTTCTGTCCTTAATTTATTATCTTTTGGCACATACACTTTCCCCTCTCTATACATAACGCCGTTTACCTCTCTCTATTCTTTATCTCTTAACACCTTTATTCCTGCTCTCTTCATTTCCTCCACTACTTTTACTATCTCATCATCTTTTACTTTTGACTTTCTGACTTTCTTTAATAGATTTACTCCATCCACTATTATTTCTATCATCTCCGTTTTTCTTACTTCCAACCACTCTGGTTTTACTAACCTCTGGTCCTTATTGTCTTTCTCTACTTCCACTTCCCAGTCTAGTCTTTTACTTAGACTATCCACTTTCTCCATCTTACTTTCTAGAACATGCTTCAGCGTAAAATTAAATCTCAACAGGTATAGAGCCTATCTTGCTTGTCTTCTATTTAACTTCTGTACTTTCATAAAGTACTCAAGATTCTTATAATCAGTCCAAATCTTGAATTTAGTTGCTGCTCCTTCCAGAAAATGCCTCCACGCTTCTAAACATCTAACAACTGCTAACATCTCTTTGTTATGTATCTCGTAATTTCTTTCTGTATCACTGAGAGACTTGGAAATGAAAGCAACTGGCCTCTACATTTCATCTAAGCACTTTATTGATAGTACTTCTCCAGTAGCGTAATTTGACACATCAGCTTCTACTCTGAATTTCTTATCTAAGTCCAGTGCTGCTAATACTGGTTTTGTTGTGAACACCCTTTTGAGTTTGTTAAATGCTTTCTACTGTTCCACTCCCCACTGCCACTTTATATCTTTCCTTATCAGCACATTTATAGGCCTTGCTACTCAAGCAAAATCTTTGATAAACCTCCTATAATAGTTTGCAAGGCCTAAGAATTTCCTAACGTCTTTTATATTTTTTGGCTCTGGCCAACTAAGTACTCTATTTACTTTCTCCTCCTCCATTTCTATTCCCTTAGGCTCTATTACTACTCCTAGGAACCCAATTTTTCTCACTTTCCATACACATTTCTCCAGCTTGATATACAAGTCATTTTCTTCTAGCCTCCTTAGTATTTCTTCCACAATCTTATCATGTTCTTCCTCTGTTTCTATCCCTACTAGCACATCATCTACAAACACAGCAACTTTTCCTTCATTAATCAAGTCCCTTAGAATTTCATTTATCATCGCCTGGAATATGGCTGGTAAATTTATCATCCTAAAGAACATAACTGTTGGCTCAAAGGACCCTATATGCGTTGTAAATGCTCTCTTCCACTTATCTTCTTCTTTTATTATTGAACCCCCACCTTAGATCCATTTTAGTAAACACCTTCTTGCTATCTATATTGTTGATTAGCTCCGTAATTAGTGGTAGCGGATAGTTATTTTTCACTATCTGGTCGTTTAGGTTGCAGTAGTTCATTACTATCCGCTTACTCCTATCCTTTTTGCCTACAAAGAAGACTGGTGACATTTGAGGGGATTTTGATGGTCTGATATACCCCTTTCTCAGTTGATCTTCCACAAAGTTCTGGATCTCCACTCTCACATTTTTGAATAGAGGGTAAATTCTTCCCTTCTATAGTTTGAATATCTCCTTGAGATTGATAGCATAATCCTAAACTTTTCTAGTTGGTATTCTTTCTGACTCTACTTTCCCAAACACTTTTCTCCATTTTAGAAATTTCCTTGGGACCAACTCTTCAATTTTTCTATGGTCTTCTTCAATTTCCTCTTCTCTTCCCCAATCTTCTTTGTCATCAATTGTCCATTTGACGATTTTCTCTTCCTCTAGGGTTGCTACCCTTTTTCCTTTCTTGACTCCCCTTGGTCTTGTTCTACCACATAAAGGTAGGTATCTTGTTATTTTTACTTCTCTAGTTTCCCAATTGATTTCTGGGTTATGTATCTGTAACCACAGCATTCCCAGTATTACTTTTGTTTTTCCTAGGTCACATACATCCATTCTTATTCTTTTTACATGACCATTGTAGTACACATTTGCTTCTACCTGATATGTAATGGCTTCTCTACTGTTGTTTGTTCCATCTACATTTCTGACCATTATGGATTTCTTTAGTTTCTCTAGCATAAACCCATGTTTTGCTGCTATCCTCTTGTCCATGGATATCCCTGTTGCACCACTATTCAAGAACGCTTTTACTGCAACACCCTTATAAGTGTCTATCTTTTCTATCCCAATATTCAACCATACTTCTCTCAGCATTTTGAAAGTCTATTTGACCTCCCTTTGTCTATTCTCCTCTTTTGCTACACTTTCTGGGGCTCCTGCCCATGTACTGCTCTGCTGTACTTTTCCCTTTTTGGGGTGCACCACTTCTGTTTCCTTCCTTTTCTGATATCTACACCACTTCTGCCTGCTTGAAATCACTTCCTGTTCTCTATTCTCCTCCACATGGTATCCCTTCTGTCTATACCTTTCACACTTCACATATGATACTATTACCTCCTTTGTATACCACCCCAGCTCTAACAGGCATGCCTCATCTGGAATGCTCTCTCTACAGTGCTCCTGTGCTTTCTGTCATAGGATATGCACCAGACTCCTCTTCCACTCCTTTTGCTGTGCCTTTTATGGCATGGCCACATGTGCCACCTCTTCTACCACTTGCAACTTTTTTTTTCTTTCCAAAGAGAATACTCTTTGCACTTATGTCCTTTTTCTCCACACTTAAAACATTCTACTTTTACCGTCTTCTGCTTTTTTATTATCCTCTCCTTTATATCACACTACATCACCTTACTTGACAACACTTCAAATTTATTCTGGGGAGTAGTTCCTCTCTTCTCCTTTCCTTTCTTATTCCTGCAATTTTGGACCAGGTGCCCAAACTCTTTGCAACTCCAATATTCTCATTCTTTTTTTCCTTCTAATTTTGCCCTTAATAAAGTAAGGGCACACTTTTGTTTGAGCAAGTTGCTCATTAATGAGTTGTTTTGTTGCAAAGATATAATGCTACATCTTTGCAAGGGTACAGAAGTAATGTTAATTCTTGCTAATTACAACTATGTCTACTGGGGCACAAGATTTTCACCCAGCCAGGTGCCTACTGCCCTACTAACTACTACCTTAATAGTAGAGTTAAACTATCACCTTAAGAAGAGGATCCCTACTCTAGATGGCCTTCTAGAAGTAACTGTCACTTCTCTACATGTACTACTCACAATGGAGTGCAGCATAAGGTTTTTACTAAGAAAACAGTAACTAATAATACCACCCAGTTGCAAGGTCAGGTCTAGAACATAATACCTGGGTTTGGTACCGTGTCTCCACCTGCAGTCCCTAACTAACTGCAAAGTCCCCTTAAGCCAAGGGCCCGGTTATATATAGAGGTGGCTAGTGATCATGATGACTACCAGCCAAGGGTTAATTTATATAAGAGTAAGAGTGAGCAAGGTCCAAGGCGGACAGTGCTCAAGAAGTGGATATCGAGTTCTGGTATAAGAACTTAGACTGAGACGTCTTAGAACTACTTCTAGTCTGAGTTGACAAGAAGAACTCAATGAAGTTCCTGTTAAATTTCCTATACTACTTATACAACTACTATATGATCTGTGCACTATCTTCCCACAGTTCCCATGTAACTTAGTCATATAACATCACCTGACTGTGACTCATAACCCTATGACTCTGTGACATTT